>CM021160.1:0-743927 GCA_006506795.2 Hericium erinaceus
ATTGTGGGTGGGATGTACGACTGTCTACGGCTGTACGTTGTTTTCGTCCTTCAGGCTAGCATGGGTATCGTCTTCGCTTTTTCGTTGCCAGCTTTGAGCGTTTGAACTGCAGTCCAAGGAGACGGAAGTACGAAGAACAACACCGCGATTGAGGTTAACTAAGCAAGATACTGCATCATTGTTTTACATATGCCTTCTACGAAATACAGGGTCGTTGGAGTGTGTCCAAATGTGACATATCATGGTCCATATTCTACACGGATCACAACTTGATGCCGAGGTTGACGTGCATAGCCTTCACGTTGCAGTACCTAGCGGAAGTCCCAGTCAGCACGGGACCATGTATGATAGCATGACGACTCACGAATGGATCGCGTCCTCTCCAAGCTCCCGTCCAATGCCCGACTGCTTGTACCCGCCGAACGGCACCTGGGGGTGGAGCCCGTGCACGCAGTTGACCCATACAGTGCCCGCCTGCAGGCGGTGGCCCGTGCGGATCGCGCGGTCGATGTCCTTGCTGAACACGGCGGACGCGAGGCCGTACACGGTGTCGTTCGCTTTGGCGACGACGTCGTCCTCGTCCTTGAACCTGGTCACAACGCCGACGGGCCCGAAAATCTCCTCCTTCACGATCTTCGCGTCCTCATTCGCGCCGCCGAAGAGTGTCGGCTGGATGAAGAAGCCTTCGTTGCCGTGGCGCGTGCCGCCTACGAGGAGGTTCGCGCCCTGCGATTTTCCGGCCTCGATGTAGCTCATCACGCGCTAGACACAGGCGTAAGACATCGTAAAGCCAAAAAAATAATAAGACGCACGTCGTACTGGGTCTGCGAGACTACAGGACCGACCGAAGCCTCGGGATCGAAGGGACCCCCAATCTTCATGTGCTTCACGCCGGCCAAGAACGCCTCGACGAACTTGTCGTAAATCGACTCCTGGACGTAGATTCGCGTGAGCGCCGCACAAATCTGGCCCTGGTCCGCGCTACACACATACAGTCAGCACCGGGACACCACGCAGAGGCGCGCACGCACTAAAGCCCCATGATCGACCAGCGCACGGCCTGCTCGAGGTCGCAGTCGTCGTAGATGATGTTCGGGCTCTTCCCGCCAAGCTCGAGCGAGACCTTCTTGAGGTTCGTGCGTGCGGCAGCCTCCATCACGCGCCGCCCCGTGAGCGTGCTGCCCGTGAACGCAATCTTGTCGACGTCCATGTGCTCGGCCATCGCGCGGCCTGCGTTGACGCCGTAGCCGGCGAGCACGTTCACGACGCCGGGCGGGAAGCCCGCCTCGTGGATGAGGGAGGCGAGGCGCAGCGGGCAGACGGGCGAGACCTCGGAGGGCTTGAGAATGAAGGTGTTGCCGGTGCAGAGCGCGGGGCCGAGCTTCCAGGTGACCTGGCTCACTGCGTGGCGTATTAGAGTGGGGTTAGAGTGGGGGTGGAAGCGGAGCGGGTCACGTACGAGGGAAGTTCCAGGGGATGATGGCGCCGACGACGCCGAGAGGCTCGCGGCGGGTGTAGGCGAGCTTCGCCTCGGTGGTCTCGATGACGGAGCCCTGGACTTTGTCGGCCCAGCCGGCGTAGTACTCGACGACGCTGATGGCCTGGTCGATTTCGAGGCCCGCGAGCATGGCGGACTTGCCTGGTACGCAGCGGGGGCATGGGTAAATGCCGAGGCAGAGATGGCGGATACGCACCGTTGTCGAGCATCTCGAGGGCAATCAGCTCCGGAGCGTGCTCCCGTATGAGCTGTGCCAGCTTGTACATAAGTCGGCCGCGCTCGTAGCCAGGTGTGTGGAGGCCCCAGACGGTCTCGAAGGCGTTGCGGGCAGCCTTGACAGCCAAATCGACATCTTCTTCTGTTGCCTCGGAGATGGTCATGGTCTTCTTGCCATTAGCTGTGGGTGATTTAAAGCGTCAATCACGTCAATGGATCGATAGATGGAGAAACCGTACTCGGGTTGATGACACTGCAGGAAGTGGTCAACGGAGCTGTCGAGCAGCATAAACGTGGGGCGAGACTTACTCAATACGGCCCTTTTTCACACCATCTACGAATTTGCCGTTGATGTAGAGACCAGTGGGGAAGTCCACCTTGCCAATGAAAGGGCCAGAGGTAAATTCGTGGGTAAAGGTCGTCATGGCTGGGGAACGGGGGGAGTGGGGATAGTGAGAAGAGCAGAGACAAGGAAGATGTACGCCTCATTGTATGGGCGATACGCAGGCTTTTAAGGCTCGGATACCGACCGGAATGGAAAGACATATATCAATTGCGGAGAGAAGAATGCTGCGAGCGCTGATGAGTAAAAGGAAATGTTCTGCGCCGCTCCACGACGCGCCGCAAGCAAATGATTAGGAATAAAGGCCATCTGTCCCCGGAGGATTAGGAGATGATGCGGTGACGGGCTCACGGTGGATCCTACGCTGCTTCCAAGAAGGCTCGGCGCACCCTTCTCGACGTGGATGCGCGATCATGTACAGCGTAGTGGCAACGACGTAGATCGACTAAGAGAACCGCGACTCACCGCAGCGAATATTGCGCCATTACATCGATAACCCCTGATATATCAGCAAGTGGTGAAAGAGGTTGCAAATAAAGTGAAGGCCGTGTGGTCTCGTTACTAACACGTTGCTGAACTTCGGCAAGGAGCACGCAGCAGCTCCCAACAGCTTGGCCCATTCAATCTGTTAGCAGCGCAGCGCATCCCGGAGACGAGCCCTCCTTGATACCCTGTGAATTGGATGTAAGTAAACGCCGCCATCCTTGGTGAACAAGTGAACTACAGCCTGCTCGAGCTTGCTCTCGTCTTGACTCTGCTGTGACCGCATTTCAGTCATATATGTCACGTGCTGCAGCTGCATACAATTTTGAAATTCTGCCGGCGGCTAACGACAGCGATTCCACTCAGCGCACTCCAGTGGCCAGCACCACCAGAACAAAGTGCAGCACTGGTTGACATCTGGTAACATTCGCAGAGCACAGCGTGGTACGTTCCGTCATAGGCCTGCTTCACAGATAGTCACAGATAGGTCTCGTATTCTGGACACCGAGTGGATATTCCAAATTGGCTCACCAGCGGTGTCTCCAACAATCCACTCATTCTCGACATTCGAGTCGCCAGGGCACACGTGGGCAGCGACATTTTGCACGCAGCTGAAGCTCGTTGGAACGTGACCAGATACCATGTCTATCGCTTCGTCACTGCGTAGTATTTCCTCGGCATGTCGTCACGCTCAAAACCCATGCATCTGCACTCGCGTCGCGTCGGTTTCATACCCACAAATATCACCTCCAACTGGGCTTAGGCTGGCATCTAGTGCGTAACATTTTATATCCGATATCGCTGCCGACGTCTCTGACACATATATCATATCCAGCGTCGACGCACACGTCTTCCCGGACGCGTCTTTCTAAAGACCTCACCCCTAGACAGTCTTCCTCCAAAAAGCCATCTAAACATCTCCATGTCGCCCCTCGCCGCTCTGATTTCACACGTGACGGCGCTCCCCACGGCGATAAGCGAGGAACCGATAACCTGCGCCGCGGGCAGAGGTACGAAAGAGATACCTCCTTCCGCGAACGCAAACCCGCGCCAGCGATGGCCCGAGACGCTATCAAGCGATCGAGCTGGGACGAGCGCATCGAAACCGGTGATTCCAACCCCAGCATCGCCGCCGCATCATCCCAGGCCCGCCCCATGCGCCCCATGCCCGCGTCCATCGAGGAGGAGTTCGACTTCTCGACGCCCGCCGAGCCGCGCCGCGATCTCCCGCGCGACTTCTCCGCGCCGCCGCTCCTGGACGGCCTGCTCGAGTCCGTGCACGCGCTGCTCGGGCCCACCGCGCGCCCGACGCCGATCCAGTCGCTCGCGCTCAAGCACGTGTTCGCCGCGCCCGAGGGCCGCCCGTGGCGCGAGTTCCTGCTTGCCAGCGAGACGGGCTCGGGAAAGAGCATGGCGTACCTGCTGCCGATGTTGCAGGCGCTGAAGGAGGCGGAGCTGGCGCGCGAAGGCACCGACGTTCAGCCGAAGAGCAAGAGCGGGGGCCTTGTGCGGCCGCGCGCGATCGTGCTCGCGCCGACGCACGAGCTCGCGCGGCAGCTCGCTGGGTTCGCGAAGGTGCTGATCCACAAGATCAAGCTGCGCGTCGTGACTGCGTCGCGCGCGAACGTGCCGAGCTCGGTGCGGGCGGGCGACATGACGGCATCGAAGATGGCGGGCGTGTTTGAGGCGGACGCGGACGCGGAGGACGGCGAGTTCGAGGTGCGGAAGGAGGCGCGGCTGCATGATGTCGATGTGCTGGTAGGGACGCCTTCAAAGGTACTGGAGATGGTGAGGGGGCGTGGGTGGGATCGGGAAGGTGAGGCGGGGAGTAGGGTGGGCAGGCCTGAGATGGGTCTGGATCGCGTTGAATGGGTTGTGGTGGACGAAGCTGATATTCTCTTTGGTGCGTCGTTTCTTAATCCATTTTATCATTCTCTGTATCTTATGACATTGCAGATCCCGATTTCATTGAAGAGACACAACACTTCCTGTCCGACGTTGCCAAGGCCCGTGGAAGCCCGATTCCGTCAGCCACTCCCACCGACGTTCAACCCATTAATTACCCCTTCAACTTCCTCCTCACCTCCGCTACCATTCCATCCTCGCTGGCTTCGCATCTCGACATCTACCATCCACATCTGACGCGACTGGTCTCTCCCGACCTGCACCGTCTCCCCTCGACCCTCACCGTCGAATACACGCCCTACACCTCCGGCAACCGCTCCGCCGACGTCGAGCGCAAAATCCGCGACATTTGGCAGGCCGACGCGCACGCTGGCCGTGCGCCCTCGCGCATCGTCCTCTTCGGCAACAAGCGCACCCGCGTCGCCGAGGTCGGCGCATATCTGCGCGAGCACAACGTCCCGTGCATCGTCATCACCGGCGCAGGCGAAGGCGGGCGCGTGCACGGCAGCAACAAGCACCTCGCGGGCTTCCTGCGGCCGCTGCCTGGCACGCCCCCGGCACCCGCGCCTGCGGATGGCGCGCGTGTGCTGCTGAGCACGTCGCTGCTCGCGCGCGGGCTCGACTTCGCACCAGACGTGTCGCACGTGTTCGTGCTCGACCCGCCGCGCAACACTGCGGACTTCATGCACCGCGCGGGGAGGACCGCGCGTGCGGGGCTGCCTGGGAAGGTGGTCGTGTTTGGGAAGCAGGACGGGCGGGGTGCGGAGAGAGGACGTGAGGTGCGGCGGCGGGTGGAGGCGCTCAAGTCGAGACCTAGGAAGTAGACAGAGTTAGTTGGCTTGCTTAATCACCATTCATTGTTCTGCGTCTTCTGTGCTTTCGTGGACAGGTGAGTTGCTTGATGCGGGCACGCCAGCGTGCCTGACCGGTTTGTGTTCCCATTCCTTCCCATCCCCACGCGTGTATGGATATGTCCGGAGCTCGAGCGTATCTAGCTCTGACAGGACCTCCGACTTGAGAGTGATGCGCGCTGATCCCCTCCATTTCCATCGCAGCTTTGTCAGTCCTCGGCTTTTGTAGGTCAAGCTCGCCTTGCTGCTGATTTACGATTGTAAGTGAGTACGCTCCCGCTCTGTCTGCTATATAATGCATGTGGCGTACGACGCACAGCATGCCCAGAGCATTAGTTGAACGTTTGGTTGAAGCTGAAACGCCGACCGTGCGGCTCATCAAGTATGAGGAGAGGATCCCACGGCATCTGTCGGCGACTCGTTGTCGTCCAATTTTCATACACGGCCAGACAGCATTTAGACGAAAGCAATGCTAGTAAAGACGTTGCTCAGTGCTGTAGTCTTTTAGTCTGTTCGGTCGAGGTGCTTTATGTACGTACTTAGGACTAGGGAAGCGCCGACTGCGTCGGCATAAACCTTGCTTGTCTTGACGAAGGCAAATTGTTACAAAGTGATCTCCGTCGTGCTTGATGGTTCTTAAGGGTGCCAAAGTCAGCCTGGAGACTATTAATGAAAAGTTCGTGTACGGTATGTCTGTAGTCTTATTACAAATAACTCCAAAAAAAAACCAATCTCATCATACACATGAAGCTACTTACTGGATGATGGAATGCTAGACAGGTAAGGTGCACAAATAGTTGTGTCGTATGTATGGCAAGCTCGAACACTGTGCGCCCGCGCGGGTTCCCCAATTGCTGTTCTTTGTCTTCAAGTCAACCACGGACCGATAAAAATCTAAATCGCAAGCTTGCGACTGCCCGCGCGGTTCTTGGAACGCCTCGCTTGTTCAACCCATGATCTCGCAAGCATATGGATCCCGAGCGAACAACAGGACCGGCAGAAGCCTCAGCACCGTCACCACGCCGTCACCCGCATGCCCAAGCACGAAGGCTCGCTGACCCTGTCGGATGCCCTGTGCCGCCGACCCTCCTCTTCGCCGCTGGCCGCATGCGCTCGCTGAGCAGCAACTATTCCTCGCGTCCAGGCTCATCCACAACCTTGTCCCATCCCAGCCCCTTTTCGCTGTGATACTGCGGCAGTACGGGTTGCCATAGACGCTGAGGGCTTTGATGCTGACCCTGTCGTCCAGGTTGTCGTCGACGTCGGAGGCCGAGAAGAAGTGCTGCACGCTGCAGATGCGGGCTTGTAAATCACATCTTGAGAACCTGCTAATTCGTCCTGCGAGTGTTCTGCCTATGCAATGTTGCACCAAGGGCGCTTGAACGCGAGTGTAGGGGGCCCGTGCGCAATGAAGCTGATGCTTGCTCAAAAAATTACCAGTGGGTCACTTGGATTTTGAAGACATACCGTAGCGCGCCGTTGACTGTGCCCTGCGTGCTGGAGAATCGTACACTCGTTGAACGAGTTCTGCAAGCAATCACAGGCCACATCGTTAGGTGTCGGAGGCAGGGTGTTGTGTACTTGACTCGTGATTAAGTTGTCTTTGAATCGAGCGGCAGGTCTTCGGATTCACAGGGATGGCAACTCCTGCCAGAGGATTTGCCAGAGGACCTGCAGTAGTCTGTCAGAATCCAGAGACACCAGGAACATGCTCCAGTTCTTGCCAGTTCTTGCAAGTTAATACGGTAAGTATTGCGAACCGACTGTCGACAAATGGGAAGAAGTGACTCAAATTACCGCGGTCCGGTGCCGTGACTAGTCACAATGTTTGGCTCCTCAAGTTTTGACTTCTTGCCCGTCAAATTCTGAGACAAGGGATGAAAACAAGTCGTATGAGAAGCATAGAAGACGATCTCTAGGTATGAGAAAAACAATTGCGGTACATGAGAAGAGTGAGTGTACTTACCGCTCGAGGCGCCGAGCCTTTGTTTGTCACTGTTGACGATGTGAGTCGGGGCGCTAATAATTACGAGGGTGCGAGACACCTTGACAAGCAAGGTAACGTCGATATTTTGTGGAAGTGCAAGCACCATGAAGGGAAGTTCCCACGGCTACGGCTTCTATCGGCGAGAGCCTTTCAACATCCCCCGCAACATCATGCTCTTCAACTTTAGCAATATCACCATCAGTGATCATCGTAAACGACACATCGACAACAATTTTACTGTGTATCTCGGCAGTGGTCTCTTTAGCATCGTAAGACCCAGTGCCCGCTCATATGTACACTTCAATACTGACTTCCGAACATATAGAGTCTGCAGTTTTTTGAACTTTCGTCGCCTCTCGCGACCCATGACGGGGAATACTCCAGCAGTTCTCGATTCCTCGAGGTAGGTACTATCAGCCCTCGCAGTCCACACGCTAACAAAGGTGTGCATGAATCGTAGTGCCGAGAGTTATTGGACGGGCGCTCTCAATCCTCGCTTTTCTCTGCTCAAGGAATCATTTTCGGCCTCAGACACGCATAAGCTCACCGTGGCACAGAATGATCAACTTCGGTGGGCAGTTGATGGCGAATTGGCCGCGTTACAGAGCATCAATCGATCCATAAACCATTTCCGCAACTCCTTAGCTCCCATTTGCCAGATCCCACCAGAGATTCTCTGCCGGATCTTCACGTGGTGCACAGCTATGGACCGTCCGCGGTTGGTGTCAAATCGTAATCGCCATTCTGTTTCGTTCAAGCCCGGTTGGCTCAACGCCACGTACGTTTGTCAACACTGGCGGGACACCGCTTTGCAGGAACCTACCCTTTGGCAGGAGATTATGGTTCATCTTGGACCGAATTGGTTACGAGAGAGCCTGGCTCGCTCCAAAGCAGCACCAATATCTTTATTTTGGAAGCCAAGGCCTGGATACTCTCTGAATCCCATCCCGGAGCACTTATCACATACGGCAAGCCTCACATTGGCAGGGTCCATTTCCGATCTCAGCCCACTCCTCAGATCCCTTACTAGTCCCGGTCCAATGCTAGAGGAGTTTCAATTGTCGGTGATGGGGAAAGACCCGGTGCCGGACAGCTTCGTGATGTCATTGCCAGACGATTTCTTAGGATATCATGCACCTCGCCTGCGAAGCGTAGAACTTCAAGGCTGCCTTATACCCCTCACATCGCCCACGTCCCCGGTCTTTTCGCAGGTTGCTCAAATAAAAATGGTGGCACGTCTTCAAAGTATTGGCTATCCGCAACGCCACTTTTCTTTACCTGCAGCCAATCAACTCCTAGCTACGCTTGAAGACATGCCGGCACTGGAGGACCTTAATCTGATCCACAGCCTCTCCTTAACCCGCAGCAATATCGTCGAAGCTGCGCTTCCAGCACTCTCTTGCCTTGCTTTAACCGATGCCATCGATGAATGCAACCTTTTCCTCAGACATGTCCATATGACTTCTTTGTCGCGATTGTATCTGACATTTGTCTACGATGCATCCGCCAGTCTTGCAGATGCATGCCTTACCATTCGAGACTCGTTGAGCAAACATTGGGCAACTATGGAATCTCGTGAGCCCTTCCGCACCCTTCTGCTATGCGAGCGGTCCGAGCATGTGGTGCACACACTGCGATTTGAAGGGTGGAGGGCGATTCTTGCAGATGTAGACATGCCACCATTCGATTTCTGTTTCTCTTTCAGCCCCCTCAGAAACATTCACCGAGAAGCCGCACAGCAGCTCGCGAGCCCGCCGCTGCCTTCCGATGCGATATCCAATTTATGCCGTGGCCTCCCGCCTTTCGACCAAGCGAGCTTTATCCGCGTCGAGTGTGGTCGACAGGATGCATTCTATGCACGATGGAGCAAGCAAACATGGATGGACCTGTTCGGGCGCAGTCAACAAGCCGAAGTCGTCTCGGTCTCGGGGTCACTGGTGATATCCAGTCTCCTCGAGGCCCTGCATCCCGAAACGCCAGCGGAACCATCCGATGAGTATCCCGAAACCGTGCTCTTCCCAAAGCTGAATAAAATCTTCTTAATACAAGTTCAACTCAGTCCGTGCCGTATGCCTAATGGCGAAGCGTTCGACTTGTTCACCGCCCTGGTGGGCTGGCTGAATGCCGTGGCGCGACGCAGAACGCTTCCGACTATACAGATCATGGATAGCAACGTCACGCGAGAGGAGATCATGACGTTGAGTCACTTGACGGACGTCGCATGGGATGAGAAGGCTGGGACCGCAGACAATTCTTGGATTGCGCTGGATTGACGAGGCGATGGGAGGGAAATGAAACAACGGTCTGTACTGCCCTCCTCATACGAACTGCACTTGTATTATAGCTCGTATGTTGTTCTATTTCCATGATTTAAAAAGAGTTAAGATGTAGGAAAGGTGCCACTGGCTCGCATCGTCTCAAGTCTACCGTGCTGGAAGCATGAGATGAGCCGCAGGCTGGAAGGTCAGTCAAACTTAAAACCCGAAAAACGGAACACACGTAAAGCCCTTGTCGCACGGTATATTCGCCGCGGTCAGATATTATGCCGGCCCCTTTGGAGCTGCTGTCAGAACATTATGCAGAAACTGTCTTTCTTTATTGTAATGGCTTCGAGTGGCTTCGAGTTTCACCACGTCCAACGAAGTTGCAAGCGCCGGCCGCGCGGCTCGTCAAGAAGAAAGGTTCCCACGGTTAGCATCGCTACGACACGCGCTGCTACGACACTGCGTGCCGTCTTGAGCTACAACTCTTATAATTCCGGGCCGAGCCACCATTAAGCTCTTTTGCTAGTCCTCGAGGAATGTGTTGGATAACACGTGAGGAGTACGCGTTGTCCGCCGGGCGACGCGGATTCCTCCTGGTCCCGATTTAGTTCTCGTATGTCTGTTTTCGCTCTGTCTCTCTGTCTGTTCATGATGTCATGCTCGTCATATTCATGTATTGTCCCGCTGTGTCTGATGCGCTCTGTACTTATACCACACGACTCTCGTCTCTCTCCCTCAGTCGTTCTTCCCCCATCTACGACTGAGGTGAGCTTTCTTTTCCTTTACCTTACGATGATTACCATTACTCATGTACCTTGTCCGATAGTCTAATCGGGTTGTTCAGGTACAGAATATAGTCGTTCTTCCCCCATCTACGACTGAGTCTAATCGGGTTGTTCAGATTCTAACAGAATGCCTGTGTTTTGTGAGTGATTGCTGCAACTTTTAAGTTACTGCGGACACTAAATCAGCGACTCACAGTGTAAGTTACAGTGATGTTGCTCATCATCCAAACTTCGTTGGAAAAATTTCAAGCTTCAAGACTAAGGGCTTTACTGGACCACCATCCAGTAGTTTCCCATTGGAACGTGATGTATGAAGTCCAGGTATCTGGGCTATTGGTATCAGGCAATCGACGACCTACGTCGACTTAGTGCGCTCTCACCAAGTGCCAACTTCAGAACGATCCAAAGCATTTCAACGGGAGGCGAACATGATGCTTTTTGACGAATGGTAGCGCCGTGTCATCTTACCTCTCATGGCACTTTTCATCTCACGCCTGCGGTTCAGACTCGTCGTACAGATACATCCAGTTCCAGTCCGCGTACAGGATTTATCCTACTCACGCGTATCCTATTGTTACAAGTTAACCGTCCTTCAGTCTTACCGTCCGTGAACCCAGAAATCACGTCATGTAGCTGTATCTTGGGCCGAATAGGCCTTCCTCCATGGCTTTGATCTCTGCCGTACGTGTATTAGCAGGAAGCCTCATATGACACGCTGACGAAGTACATACGAAGACCGAGATGCTTTGAATGGAATCGGCAAAGCGCCAGGTTTCCTATAACCAAGTGAGTCAGGTATTCGTCTACGCGAGCATCGTCAGTACTCACCCATCATCACATACAGCCCTGGAATGCCAGTGTCGCGCCAAGCGCTGTTGAGCTCGCCTTCTGCGTCGAGGCCCCAGACAGTGTTCAACTTGTCCGCAACCTTGTCTCCTGCGATTTTCCGGATAGGCTCGCGGACGTTGGAGTATCTAAGGATGCATCAGCTTCGCATCTCACAGCAGAAAGTGGGACTGCTACCCAGTCGCGAGGATGACGACGTCGGCGTCCAGCTTGGACCCATCCTCAAATTCGATGCCTTTCTTGTTGAAGCGGGCAATGTCGCTGCCACTCTTGAGCTTGATCTTCCCATCTGCGATCAATTTGCTCGTTCCGACATCTGTGTCACCGCAGTTAGCCTCCGCCGCAGCTCCTGCTAGACTAGTCCTACGAACCGAGGTAGTAGCCGCCGGTACGCGTCCAGGCGAGGATGAGGAAGCCCGAGCCATCGATACCCCATCCCAGCTTGAAGCCCGCCTTCTCCAGACCGTCGAGGGTCTCCCTATGTCAGCACGCTATCAGCAATCTGGAGTCATATAAATCTCATCAAGGCGTACTTGTCGGCCTCGGCGATTTCCTTGGTCTTACGCTGGTGCATGAGGTGCATGAGATGGTTCGGGTACGATGCATTCATGAGGTCTCCGATGTGAGTTGGCGGGCCGTTCTCAGAGTAGAAATCTAATTTCCGTCAGGACGACGTTTCTAGATGTCAAGAAAAGGTCATACACACCTGACAGCAGAATGCGCAAGCCATTCTTCGTAGACATCACGTACGTCTCGTTCCTCTGATACATAGTAACGTCTAGTCGATGCGGGATCATTATCAGGATGAGTTATGAACAGCTTGAGGAACTGCTCACCGACGCCATGCTGATAGTAGTCTGCACAAATATCATGGCCTAATTGTTGTCTGTGAGTGAATTTAGCCATTCAAAGTAGACTGATCTGCCACTGACCTGACGTGCACGCTCCAACGACGACCACTTTCTTTCCGATGTGGTCCTTCGCACTGTGGTGCTCTGATGAATGCAGGATCTGGCCCTCGAACTTGTCCTGCCAAGAATGTTAGATGTCGCGTCCTGTGATAGCCGTGAACGGACGTACTTCGTCAGGGAAATGCGGGATATTGGGGGTTCCTCCACCCCAACCGACGGCGAAGATCAGGTGAGGAACAGTGAATTTCCTCGTGCTGCCGTCGCCGCGTTGCACCGTTGCGGTCCAGAGCTTGGTCTTCGGGTCTTGCTCTGCTTTTGTCACGGTTGAATTCGTCCACACGTTTAGCTCCATTACATGCGCGTAGTTCTCCAACCAATCCGCGAGCTGAAGACATCTCATTCAGGAGACCGCTCTTTCCATTCACAAGGAGACTTACCTTTGGCGCCGGGGTAAACACGGGCCAGGTAGGAGGGAATCTGAGAGACGCCGTCTTCAGCAGCATGCGATCAAAGCCCAAATCACCACCTACGGCATGTAAGCCATGTGATCATACCCTGGAAACCGATATCGTCAGTCGCACAACCAATATTCGCAAACAGGACGCGACACTTACAAACGGAGTCGTGCAGACACAGCGCCTCGTATCGTTTCCGCCACTGATCCCCGATCCTAGGGTTCCGCTCAAGGATCAAGGCCTTCACACCCAGATACTTCAATCTCGCCCCAACCTCCAGGCCGCTCTGCCCGCCCCCAATGATGATCACCTTCGGCTCTTCATCCTCGCAGTTGATCTCACGTCTGCGCTTCTCCGGCCAGAGACCATGGTTCGGATGGGGGTCGCGCAGCGGACCAATAAGCTCCGGGAAGTTCTTCAACCCCTCGAGGTTCGTGAAGACGGTGTGCGCGTGCCATTGGCCGGACTGGCTGGGGACGAGGCGGAAGACACCCGAGCTGGGCCCGATGTCGCTGTCGAAGTTGAAGAGGCCTTGGATCCAAGCGAGATCTTCGTACGGCCTCTGCAGCTGGACCCATTTCTCGTCGAGCGTGAGGTTCGTGGGCTTCATCTTCTTCAGGCGGTCGGTCAGGAACTTGGTGATCTTCTCGCGACCCTCGAAGGTGCGGAAATCCCAGGTCATGGTGAGGATGTCGCGCCACAGGGCGTCGTCGACGAGGAGGTCCGCCGTGCTCTTGACATCGCCGGATTCAGCGCTCTTCTTGAAGCGGGAGAACCAGTCGCGTGCGATGGGAAGGGGATCTATGTCCTTCGGGACAGAAGCACCGAGGCGGTCGAGCGTGGGGAGCGTGAGTCCTGGTGGGAAGATAGACATGGTGAGATCGTGGGGTAGAGATGCTTCTCGATGTCGATAGACCGTGTCATGACTTATAAGTGGAGGCTCGACACGATGCGGTCGGGAATAACGATGAGGCAGGCCGCGTAAAGAGGGCTCCTATTGGGGGCACGGTATACCGTACATGCCCCTCCATTGGCGGTCATATGTCTCTTCGATCTTCAAGATTTGCCTGGTTTGGCGGCGGTCTTCACCGACAATTCTTTCATTTCGTATCGTTTGTCGTGGAATTCCGTGTGCGCAGGCTTGGTTTAGACCCGATGACCTGCTGCCGCAGCTAGTATGCGGCGTGACTAGGCCTTGCCATCGTAGATTATTCAGATTCCTGATATGGCCCCTGACCGCACGACACGCACTTCAACGCGTAGTTACTTCTGGGCGTTCTCTCGGTATTCTGTGCGGCGCCGTAAGCAATAGAGCTCTGCTGACGATGCGGGGAACGGGGACACCGAGAATGTGGGGAAATAACCTGCGGCCCTGTGTGATCGATCGAGATTGCGAGATGTATGCCTGCGGCTGATATGAGCAAACCGTTATCAAGCGACCCAGGACATGGCTGGGCGGTTCTATTCTCTGCCTCACCGATGTCAGCAGCGCAGACCATGACCGCTCGCGGACACCTGGTGACGAGGGGAAATTCGTATCTCCCAGTCACTTGTTGTTCTGTATTACTTATATGTGGGGCTGGAAATTCACACGAAGAGCTCTTAGGTCGGATACTAGGCTGAGCGCCTCTTCGCCCGTTTCTCTGTAGTCATCATTAGTATCTCCTTGCTTCATTTGAGCCTAGAACGTCATATGAGATCCAGCAAAGGACGACCATCTGCATCTTAGGACTCACCTCCAAACTCTCCCAACCGGTGAGAGCGACCCCAAAATCTTTCTTTTCTAACGATTGTCCCCATGTACATCCCCGCATGCCCTCGCCCCGCATCATGGCTTGCCGGGTTTTCTCTAATTTCTCGAAGAACACGTCCGCTTGATCCGCATCAGCGATCGTCCAAAATACCACTTCCGTCACCGGCATTGTGAGCGCATCGAGCGGAGGATGCGTTTCGAAGGGGACGTGGATGACGTCGAATGGCTCTTTTGCGAGCTCAGCCGCCTTCATAGACAGTGCGCCGGCCGTCTCCTTGTCACTGGCCACCCAGTTCGTGTGGTGCTGGCGCGACTCCCATACTGCGAGTTCATCTGAGCTCGTCAGTTCTCGGATCATGCGGAGGACACTTACGCAGGATTCAGACAAACAAGTCCGGGTCGTCGGGAGCCTTGGCCCAGTATTGACCGGTCATCCCATGAGGCCTTCGCGGTATAAGTCATTGTGCATACACGGCTGATTTGCGGGCACGCGCACCTTGCTCGCTCCGCCAGATCTCGTAGCGCCTTGAACTCTGCAGGATCGGATAAGCACCTCTCGGTTGCACGGAATCTAGAGAGCTCAGCGACGGGTTCGTTGTCCGCCATCCTGCTGGGGAATAATGCGAAAATTAAAACATAGCCTAGGCCTCGTCATTATATACGTGACCAGAGAGCGCCCTTCCATCTGAATGGGGACATCAGTGATTACCGTAAAGCGTCCACACAATGGTGCTGACGGGTGTTGCATTATAATGAAGCAGTTCCGCCGACCCACTCAGTGTTCCTGAGCCTAACACCGATCAGAGCGAATCTAAACTATTGACCTCCTCAACACTGAGGCTCTCGCCGCATGGATGACAAAAGTAAACGGCTGTGATCATATTGCATGGTGATCCCAACTACGATGATGCATCAGGTATAGTGGACGAAGTCTCAATGTCTTTTCCATGACCTAGAAACAAAATAAAAGGGCGTCGGCCCTAGCTACCGGCAAAGGGGGACGTCTGCTTCGGAAGGGCCATCAGGAATATGACATCGTTCAATATGACAATATCTACTTACGCAAAACACGGACCGACACACGCTGCGCCCGAAGTCGCCGATCATTTAGTAAATATTCAACTGCGCAGCGTCCGACCGGAATCGATACTCCAGCAACGCCGACTGCCCCGCATAATACCGCCGCCCAAAGTAATCCGGGTCATACCTTGCGTTCTTCGGCCACGTCTCGCGCTCGCCGAGGATGGGCGGCCGCCCGGGGTCCGCGTCGATGCGCTCGCGCGTGTCCCAGCCCGGCTCGCCTGCGACGAAGAGGCTCTGCTGGCCCTCGTGCCACGCGAGCGCGTCGACGCCGAGCACGGCCGCGCTCAACTCGTACAGGCATGCGCGTGTGTGGCGCACGTCCCATGCGCGCACGAGCCCGTCCGTACCGCCTGTGAAGAGGAGCGGGGCAAGCCCGCCTGTGGGCGCGATGGCCGCGGAGGTCATGGGGTACGGCGAGCAGTCGAGGATGAGCTGCGGGAGGGGATGGCGTAGGTCGTACACGCGCCCGTAGTTGTCCGTGCACGTCGTAACGTACAGGTTCGGAAGCGCGGCATGCGCGGAGAGGCTGCTGATGGGGAGGCCGTGGCCGATGCCGACGACGTGCGCGGCGGGGGAGGCCTCGCCGAGGTCGACGCTGTAGACGGTGCTCTTGGTGCTGGTCGAGCGCGTGGCGGCGGGCGCGAAGAGATAGCGGCTCGACGTGCCGGGGATCAGCGTCGCGTGGCCGAAGTCTGGAGGCGTGATGCCGCTAATCGTGAATTTCGACTGGGGTGCGTCACCGACGGAGCGCTCCATCGAGCGGGAAGCGCCCAGCTCCAGCCATCCGAAGGTTTCTTCGTCGTCCTCGGGGATGAGACGACCGCCAGGGACGACGCCTTTCGCGTGCTCGGTCAGCTGGTCGATCTTCCAGGCTGCAAAGTCCTCTTTTCCTCCACGAATGACAGTTGTGCCATTGTCGATGACGGCAAATTGGCCTTGGTAGTCGGAAGAATCCAGGGTGTACTTGACTTTTCGATTGAGACCGAACGCTTTGATGCGGTGGTCGCCATCGTGCCAGACAAGTTGGGTAGCAGAGTCGTAGACGACCTGGGTGCCCGGCTGGGCCATGCCAGTCCTGATGGATTTGATGATCTCGAAATCCCACTGGTTAGTCTCTACGGGCTCGGATGCTATGGGCCTAAACAGAAGCCGGTCCTCGCGTCTCTTGTATCCGCCGGCAGCACCGATGACGAGGACATTTTCACCGATGGCCATGCAGTGCGGAGCCATGATGGATTCGTCGAAGAACGACGAGCGCGCCTGAAAGAGGGCCTCGACTTTGTCCCTTTGCGCAGGATCCTCGATGCTGTCATAGATAGTGTCGATTTTGTCATGATCGTAGTCTGGACTGAAGCGCGCGAGCAGATTGGACTGCGGGCTCGGCCTGGAGGTGGTGAGCCATGGACGTGCCAAGACTTCGGAGTCCCAGGCATCTTCGATGGTCATGTCTTTCACCTGCGACTCCCTTAGCATTGGCGAGAAGTAATGTGAATGAAACATACCATGAATTTGCCCATGATGGAGACGAAGCTGCGGAACGACTTGGTTGTCATCATGTAGAATTGATGCTTGATTTTTACCGCATTCTCCGTTGCGAAAAGCTTCACCTCGATGTCGGCGAAGTCGTCTTCGGAGTAATATTGATCGAAGAGAGCGTTGATGCGTGAGCCGGCGAAGTCGACGAGCTCGGCGAACTGATCATCGGAGAGGCGGCCTTGCTCTTTCTCCTGCTCGATAGACTGCACAAGAACAACGCAGCGGGACAGCTGCTCATGCACGCCATCGCGAGGCTCCCATGCTTGCTTCTTCTCGGGCGCAGCTTCCCCATCGCTGTTGTTATCATCCGCGATGGCTTCATCTTCGTCGGCATCGACCTCCTCGACCGTTTGCTCGACTTTGACAACTTCGTCTTCCTCTTCACCGTTGCTGCTTCCATCGCCGTCCTCGTCCTCGTCCTCTTCGCTGTCTTCGTCCTCTAACTCCTCGTCCTCATCCTCCTCATCCTCGTCATCGTCATCGTCATCGTCATCGTCATCGTCAGCCGCGTACCTTGCGGCTTCCTCCCTCTCGTACTTATCCCTGAGCTCTTGGGCATCGATCGTAGACGCAAGTTCCAGCTTGCGTTTGATGTCAGCGATAAAGGCGTCGGGACTAGACATGTTGAGGTGTCAAAACGACGCGTCGCGGCAGCTCCAGGTAAAGGGTATTTATGTGTCGTGACCTGGCGATTCACGAATTCTGCCGTTCTGCCAATTCTGCCGACTGGCAAAAGCTGGCAGATGGCAAATTGCTCGCGAGTCCGAGTCCCCGGCGCTGTTGTTTACCCACGTAGGTCCATCTGGCCTCTACTAATGAACAGAGACGATAGACTCACGTTCTGCACTGCAAAAGACCAATATTTTCTGTCCATGTCCTGTACATAGTTATAGATGTCCACTTCAGAGCACTGTCCTCGCGTTGCTGGCTTCCACAAGCGCCCACTGATACTGCATTGGATGCGTGACAAAAAAGGCAAAACTTTACAAATTCAGCTACTCGAGGTGGCTGGGCGCTCCGCCCCGAGTTCCGACACTGACTGGTAACTGAACACCTTCTGTACTTCCATGATCTCTGCCTTTGTGAATTATTCGCGCTCAGGAAACAGATGAATGGGACGCGTACAGTGAAGGTGGTGGTGATAGGCAACTCAGGCGTAGGTAAGACCAGCCTGCGAGGCCAGGTACGTAGCGTCGATCTCGAAGGCAGCCGAGATATGATGGTCGTGTGCTGACAGTTTGCATCTGTCCTCGCAGTACATCTCGGGTCGATTCTCGACAGGATACCGGGCAACGATCGGCGCAGACTTTATAACCAAGACACTCCCCCATCATAACAAGCCTGACGAATCGGTTACGCTGCAGATATGGGCGAGTACCCAAGCCCTTCATTCATGCGCACGCGATTGACTCGATTGTTCGTCATTTTCAAGTAGGACACTGCGGGTCAGGAGCGCTTCTCCTCGTTGTCCGCTGCTTTTTTTCGTGGCGCGGACGCGGCGCTGCTCATGTACGATGTGAACCAGCCTGAGACACTGCATGCACTGCACCGGTGGTGGGCCGAGTTTCGCGACCGCGCGCCTCTTGCCGACGAGGACATGGAGGACTACTGCTGCGTCGTGGTGGGGAACAAGATCGACTTGGCGGAAGGCGCACCTGCTGTGACCGAAGAACGCGCCCTAAGCTTCATCGACGAGCTCGTACCCCGATCGTTACGACCGGACAGCCCGGTCACGCCACCCAATCACCACGAAATTCTCATCCCCATCTCTCCCTCCACTCCCTTAGAAGACGCCAGTCCAGGTGAATACACGCCTCGAGGCCTGTCGGAAGACGTTCCGGACGGCCTCATGCCCACGCCCACGACGTCCATCGACATCGGCGCGCGGCATCACAAGCGCCCCTCGAAGTCGCGCTCGCGCAGCTCGCAGTTCCGCTTCATGACCGGCAACGGCACGATGACGACCACACACACCGCGCTCACATCCTACCATACGCCGTCCTCGTCCTACTTCGATGTCTTCGAGTCCGCGCGCTCCTCCCCGGTCCCGCGCTCCGCGTCCCCCTCGCGCTCGCCCTCCCTGTCCGACGCACTCATGGACGCACGCACGCTCCGGCACGTGCAATCCACCTCCACGCTCTCGACGTCCTCCGCGCCCACGATCACGCCCTCCATTTTCACGCGCCACGCGCCCGCGCCCGCAACTCCGCCTACACCCCCGCACGACCCCGCCTTCGCGCCGCTCCCCCCGCGCCCCGAGCGCCGCCCGAAGCTCTTCCTTACATCCGCGAAATCGGGCATCGGCATCGCGGACGTGTTCGCGTACGTCGCGCGGCGCGTCGTCATGCGCTGGGAGTGGGAGGAGGCGCTCGAGGCGCGGACGCTGCACCTGTGCGAGGCGAGCGAGAGCACGATCCGGCTCGGCGACGGGCGGGGGACGCGACGAGGCGGGGCTGGCGGCTCGTGTTGCTGATAGGTACATTGCAGTTTGGTTAGATGGACCACGGGAGGATCTGCTTTCATTTTGAGGTATTTATGCATCTGTTTTCTGGAGGTTTGTATTTGCGCTTGCTTCACATATGTTTTTCGCGTATATATGGATATATAACAGTAGAATGCTCGTGTCCGTCTCGGCGCCGTGCCAATCTTCTGGCAAATGTCACATCTCTAGGTGAGTGCTGTGCCGTTCGTCGGATTCCTTATGGTTCTATAGCCCAGTCAAGACACTGCCTCTTCAACGCCTCGGTCCGAAATCTGAATACACTCAAACCAACAAATGCCTCTGCAAGGCAGAAGCGAGCTTTGTACGAGGAATGTGACGCCACGCAGTCAATTCCTCACCACTCCAGCGAAGCCAGGCCGCCTTCGCATCAACGATTTAGTGGACCGTCGTCAGACCCCTCAGATAGCGAAAATATCAGGCTCCGCTTTCGAGCGAGCCAGGCTCTCTTTTAACCATTCAGGCCCATGGCGGACCAGGATTATCTGCCAACACGGGTCCAAAAGGTCTCGGTGCATAATGTTAACGTGCGGACTCCGGAGACTGTCCCGTCCAGTGGTGAACGAAAGCCGGAAATAGCCGGTCGTCTTTGATGCAGTCACTACAGTGTCACTACTGTACGTGGCCTCAGATTCAGGCTGCTTCAAGCTTGCGCAGACTCCTCATGTTCCTCTCGCACATTGTCCTTTTCGACCGACCGTAAAGGCGAAACCCCATTCCAAACATGGCTAGGATAAGAGTTGCAGTCGAACCACAGGCTCGAGGACAAGGTATCATCTTGACGTACGTATTTGTAGAGAGCGTTTTGTATCCGAATCGGGGCTGCGACCATGCCCTTGTTCTCGCATTCGTCACTCATTGAGACGCAGACAAGGTAGGCATACCGAGTACAGGCAGATCGTCCAGCGCGGTTCTGTGTGCTACAATTAGTGAATGTGAAACTAATATCTGCGTTTCTGGCATGGTGTTCGGTTGCGATCCGGATTTCTTCGCTGTGAGTAGCGTCGTTTCTCAAGGAACGGAAGTTCTCATAGTTCTTTCTCTACAGGATTGACTCTCTAGGCTATCCTTGTAAGTTCCAGAGTCCGTACCTGCTCAGCCCGTCGTCAAGAACAACGGTGTTGTGCATTGTACTTATCGCTGGCTGCAGCAATTGACGGCCTTGTTTCTCAAGCCAGCTTGTACCATCTATGGTCGATCGTTTTGTCGAGGATCATGCTACTAATCTATAAAGTGGTCGGGACATGCAATGCCTTTTGTAACTATTCCTTTTTACATCCAATTGTCACGACTAACGACCAACATGCAACATTCCTATACCCCTGGCCATGGAACGTCCCAGCCTTCATCCCGGAGGAGGTCTCCCACCAGTCTTGACTCTTATGCTTTCAGCGCTGGCGCTGGTCAAATGCAGGGCTGGACATATGACCTTGCAGCGACGAATGCATACTACCCACCGTAAGCTCAAATTTGCTCTTGATCATGGATTCAGCTCAACCCCTGGCGCCCTGAAGTGAACGACAAGCCGGCACCTCATATTATACCTCCACGATCGAGTCCTCTTATCATAATCAAACGGTCGAGTTCTCACAATACAGCCAAACGGCGATATCCCCTCATCATAATGAAACGATAGCAACCTCGTCAAGCCAGCAGCATTATAATGGCTCATACTCCACTAATATACAGTGAGCATATTACAGTGCATGCTGGTCATCGAAATGGCTAATGGCTTGTTAGACCAAACCAACAGAACGGCACAACATATCAAAGCGTCCCTGTCGAATGGCCTTCAATCGCACGCTACACCTCGGCGCAACCGTCGGCCAGCTACAACTCGAACGCGGCACACCAGTATGCCGATCCCGGCTTGTCGACTACCAGTCAACTTGCATCGAGCGCAGACCCTCCGTCGTCGAAGACGCGGACTCTAGCCTCCAAGCAAACTGCAACCTCATCCCGCGCTAGAAGACCTAGCAACGCGGATATGACCAGCAAAATGACCAGGTTCCGGCTTTCGAAGGTCGTACCAGGCGAGTCCGGGTTGGCATACCAGCGTAGGCCATCCGTGGCGGGAGAGAAGCGCAAAGAACGCTCGCCAACTCCAGACACGACCAATGCCACCGAAGCGCCACGCAACAAGGATGCGAAGAAAGAATCGGAGAAAATCAGGGTCAAAAACTCTAGAGTCAAGATTAGTAGTAACATCGCCAAGCTCACAGAAAGGCTACCCAACCATCTGCGATTATATGGCACCAATGACAAGCCATTGATGGCTAATATCGAACAAGGTACGCACGTCCGCAATCGAGATGGCGTTGGCGCTGACGGCATGCACAGCGGTCACTTATATCGATGAGCGGAATGAACATGTCAAGCGGCTCGAGAATGAAATCGCTCGATGTCAGGCTGAGACCGCTCAGTTGAAAGCCGCGCAAGCGGCCTATATCGAAGAGAGTCACCGGGCGCGATTGAAGGTTCATGGGCTTTCGTCTGAAAAATACGCCCTTCAGAATCAACTTGCGAATCTACAGAATCATGTCGTTTTTCAGCGAAGCAGTATCGTTGACAAGGAGAGGAGGATCGGGGAATTAGAGAGCGAGTTGGAGGCGTGGCGACATGGGTATACTAAATAAATGCCCATTACTCAGATCATGTATACTTAGATACAACCCTTGGATTCCAAGATGCATTAGATATCAACAAATCAACAAGATTTCCTGGAGAAGTGGACTGCTGAGCCCAAAGGTATGACAATCAGTGTCCCCGCCCATGCCTGCTGCGTTGTGTCATGCGAGATTGGCTGCGCGCTTCGTTCGCAATGCAGCTGTCTACCACTTTGGCTCCGTGACGAACGAACTCCTTTGCCTCGTCGTCTGTGTACCCATAGAACTCTTGGCAGAAGTCGGTGGGCTTCGTCTGCCCAGCTTGCCTACGTGCCTCGTAATTCGTTAAGCGCTTCGCGTGGGCGTCCAGAAAAGCCATGCAGCGCTCGTTCACCGCGTCGTATTCAGCCCCACTGATCTCCCCGTTAAGGTACGCGTCCATGGCAGTTTGTAGTTCGTTCCAAGATCCAGGAAGCTTGTCGCCGCGAGGAGACGCAACTAAGGTCTGAATGAATAAACAGGAATGCGAACGTGAAAAAGCCCTCACTAATGCTACTAGACTGCTGCTCTGTTCCAGAATTATGTCAAACGTCCGAGCACCGAGCAGATGGTCAACATACGATGGGTGGAGATAGCAGCACGAACAGTTTGTGCTTCAACGACGTAGGTTGCTGATCCCGATGTCGGGGTGGTTGAGTAAGATGGCATAGCTAGAAAACTAGTGATCTGAATCGGCTTGGGTGGTGCAAGGTGGGTGTCTAAGGCATGCGACGAATTAAGACAGTTGTGTGAGATCGTAGGTGCAGAAAACTCACGAAAAATGGTGTATATGTAACACGTTGCGGACGACCCCCATGGTCAATTTGTATGCTTCTGGTCCGTGCTAGCAACGACACGTTGGCCGCGCCAAGAACGAAGGCAATTGTTTCCACTGTTACCAAGGCATTAAGCCTACCACCAAGTACGTGCGCAGAACATGGCCTGGCAACTATTGTCTCTATTGTCATGGCATGCTGTAGTCGGTGCGTTTCCACAAATGTCGGCTTCTAGTCTATCGGGGCATCAAGTGAAAAGAATTCGATTGCGAGAAATGTGTCGATATGATCATATAACCTTGTTTTGTCAACTCCAGGTAGGTTACCATAGCGGCAGCGATAAGAGATTCATATAATCCCCCGCGTTTTATCCAAGGGACCTGGGTCGAGGCAGCAAGAGCTACAAACCGATGCTATACCTTGAACAATAAGCTTGACGGATGACCATCGTCATGGCAGCACACGTTTGCACATGCTTAGGAAATCACTGGACACTCGGTCTGCATAACAATTGATGTAAGATCGGTTCTGCTAGAAACAATACCTAAAAAAGAAGAGAATACAAGCGTCAAGACGGATCAAGACTCGTTTGAAGTGCTTAATTGTCTACGCACTTTTTGTTGCCACCTGCTGCCGTCGGAGCCGAAAAAAAATGAGCATTTCATGGTATCTTTCGCGACTCGGCCTGCGGTAAATTGTGAACATAATCTACGTTCTTCTAGTCAAAGTTGAAAATGGCGTCGCTGTAGTACCGTAGTAACCTGATTAGGCCTGATTGGTGGACGTCTGAACCGAGGCGCCCGACGGCCGATGCGTTGCCACCCGTTATCAGATAAGATCGGCCTTTCCTACACCGGCAGACACCACCTCACTAAGATCTTGCATCAAAAGGAGTTGAAAATCAGAGACTTAGACAGCGAGCTGCAAAAGTGGCAGTGATACATGGATTCAAGATTTCGACCATGTAGCATAACCCTACACTCTAAGGATCATTGTGTTCTTGATACAAAATATCACCACGCCGACTCGATAAATGACAACCTCTTCCAGACGGAATCAACACATTGTAGCCCGCATGCTTCGATCAGTGACCCCGCGCGCACCGGCTCTGTTGTAGCATGCGAGAGTGGCTGCATGCTTCGTTGGCGTTATGTATCTTTGCCGTATTGGATCCGTAACGTAGGAGATCCTGGGCCTCTTCATCTGTGCACCCGTAAAACTCCTTGAAAAAATCACTGGGCTGAGTCTGTCCAGCTTGTGTCCGCCTATCGAAATCCGCTGTGCGTCTCTGATGGGCATTGCTAGCGTCCGCTATGCATGCGTGCGCGGCATCCCACTCAGCACCGCTAATCTGCCCGCTGGCATATGCGCTGTAGGCGGCATGCAACTCCATCTCAAGTTCGAATAGCTCGTCACCGTGGGGAACCTTGTCTAGTCCGGATCAATAAAAAAGGAAACACTGACGCGAGAATGTCCTCACCAATTACAGCAGATTTCTGTTCTATCAAATCAAGATATTAGTACAGTCCCATGCGTCCTATAGACCGCACAGACTCACGATGCGTTGAGATGGCAGACTGGATAGCTTGCGCCGGAACGACATAACGGCCTACTTGGCCAGGAGTAATGCCGTTTGATGTCGAGAAATTCGAAGGAGACGACATGGCCGTGGCAATCTTGTTTCAGTTGAGTTGAGAGGTGTGAGGTGTCTGTCTGTCAAAAAGAATGTAATGGTGAATCCAGACGGCCATCTCATGTGGCAGAACTCACAGCAGAATGTGACGTGGAGAGCCTATGAAAATGATTTCCAGACCACATCGCTGGCTTATATGCTCACAGACACGACCGAAGGAGTCACTCAGTCGAAGCTAATTGTATTCGCTCCTTTTTCGTTGCCTTCGTACTGCTTCACCAAGTACGTGCGTAGCGTATCGAGGCAACCATCATATCGCCACATAGACAGTCCGGATACGATGTCACCTGCGTCTAGTACAATAAGCTCAGCACCGATGAGAAAAGACAAACTCTGGAGACCGTCGTTATTGCGGTAATTCAGATCAGTGCAGAACAATTGGAGACATCAACAGTACGACAATTGGCCGACACAATGTGTGATCAACCCCTTCAGCACGATACGCCGTCGCAGGTGGACTGCATATTGCTCACCTAGAACAAGACAAACAGCCGTCGCGGCGACGTGGTGACCGGCGTCCGATTGGCCGCAGCCTCCAACCCGAACAATTCCCACCTTTGGTGCTCATGCACTTGCAGGGCTCACGGTCGTTTATCGAAGTCCTAGTTCCATGCTGTTCCATGTCGCAGTGAATGTACTCGTATCCATCTTACTCGGGGTCGATGAGTGACGAACTGTGATGAGCCGAATGATTCCGAACTTCCATAATCATTGTCCCAAGAGCAGAACAATACAAGGTGAAAGCAAAGTGATCAAGGCATATCGCGCTTCAGAAGGATAGACTCACAATAATGGGCCATGGCCCACTTCTGGCCATATACACCTAGATCGGCGAGGCATAAGTGCCAGTACGTCTCTGTAGAAGAACTGGTAGTCACTAGTGTGTGCTGAAATAGAATTCAGCCAGACCGCACCACTTGACTTCAGCTTCCAGCTACGCGAGACTAACTATGTCACAGAGATCCCGGGCATCGTTACCATGGATCATAGACATTCTGCCTACTATGCGAAGATTCGGCAGAGGAGCTTTGTTGGAATCTGAAAGATGAGCATTAGAGAGTTGCGGAAACGGAACATGAATTAGTTGATCCTCTGTAGCTCGGCCAAATCGCCGTCAAGTGCTGCCTGGAGTCGGAATGAGTTTAGATCTGAGGCGGAAAACGAATGCTTGAGTTCGAGCTCGGAGAAGCGACTCGGAGGACTGAAAGCACGGGTCCCATAGGTCTCGGCGATGCAAATCGTCTGGTGACTGGTCAACGTGTTATTCGCGGAGAGCGTCCTGTCCGGTGGAACACTGGTGGAACGAAGGCCGGAAATAGCCGGTCGTTGATGTGGTCACTGCGGCTGCTTACGCAGACTCCTCAATGATGTTCCTCTCGCACATTAATATCTTTCTCAACCGACCGCAAAGGCGAAAGGTGATTTCAAATATGGATGGCTATGATAACAATTGCAGTCGGATTACAGGTTCCAGGACAAGGTATCATCTTGACGTACGTATTTGTAGGAGCGTTTTGTGCTCGAATCGGGGCTGCGACCATGCCCTTGTTCTCGCATTCATCCCTCATGAGGCACAGACAAGGTAGCATACTAAATGCAGGCTGATCATCCAGCGCGCTCCGCGTGCTATAACCAGGAAATGAGAACCCAACTTTGCGTTTCTGGCACGATGTTCGACTGCGATCGGGATTTCTGAGTTGCTGTGAGTAGCGTCGTTTTTTCTCAACGAGCAGAAGTCCTTATAGTTTTTTTTTTTCTGTACAGGCTTGATACTCTAGGAAATCCTTGTAAGACCCACCCCGTACCTGCTCAGCCCGTCGTCAAGAACAACGATGTTGTGTGTTGTGCATTGTACTTGCCGCTGGCTGTAGCAGCGTTGACGGCCTTGTTTATCAAGCCAGCTTGTACCATCTATGGCCGATCGTCTTGTCGAAGATGATGCTGCTAACTTATAAAGTGGTCGGGACACGCGATGCCCTTTGTAGCTATACCTTTTTACGTCCAATTGTTACGACCTACGACCAACATGCAACATTCCTATATTCCTGGCCGTGGAACATCCCAGCCCTCGCCCCGGAGATCTCCCACCAGCCTCGAATCTTCTGCTTTCAGCGCTGGCACTGATCAAATGCAGGGCTGGACATACGATGATGCAGCAACGAATGTACACTACCCATCGTAAGTCGGAATGCTCTTGTTCTTGAACTCTGCTCAACCTTTGGCGCCGTGAAGTGAACGACAAGCTGGAACCTCATATTATGCGCCCACGACCGAGTCCTTATATCACAACCGAACGGCCGAAGTCTCATATTACAGCCAAACGGCGGTATCCTGGTATCATAATGAAACGATAGCAACCTCGTCAAGCCAGCAGCATTATGATGGCTCATATTCCACTAATATACAGTGAGCATATCACAGTGCATTCTGCTCATCGAATTGGCTAATGGCTTGTTAGACCCAGCCAACAGAACGGCACGACATATCCAAGCGTCCCGGCCGAATGGCCTTCAACCGCACGCTATCCCTCGGCGCAACCATCGGCCAGCTACAGCTCGGACTCGGTGCATCAATATGCCGCCCCGGCTTCCTCGACTACGAGTCAACCAGTGTCGAGCGCATATCCTCCGTCGTCGAAGTCACGGACCTCAGCTTCGAAGCAGACTGCGTCCTCATCACGTTCTAGAAGACCTAGCAATGCGGACATGACCAGCAAGATGACGAGGTTCCGGCTTCCGAAAGTCGTATCGACTGAAGCTCCATCTGCATATCAGCGTAGGCCTTCCATGGCTGGAGAGAAGCGTAAGGAACGCTCGCCGATGCCAGAGACCGGTGATTCCGATACGCCATCCCGCGTTCAATTAAAGAGGGAATCGGAGAAAGTCAGGGTCAAAAACGCCAGAGTCAAGATTAGTAGCGATGTCGCCAAGCTTACAGAAAGGCTTCCCAGTCATCTGCGGGTATATGGCCCCAATGGCAAGCCGTTGATGGCCCAATCGGAAATGGTGCGCGCGTTCGTCATCGAATTGATCTAAATCCTGATTTTATTGGCAGCGGCCACCTACATTGGCGAGCAGAACGACCAGATCAAGCGGCTCGAAAACAAGAATTCCCAGTCCAAATTGACTCAAACCCAGCTTGCATCTGAAATCTATGCTGTTCAAACTGAGAATATATCCCTGCGACGTGGCCTCCATGAAAAAGATGTGAAAATTGGAGAGTTGGAGAGGGGGGTACGGATGTGTCGGTACCTACATTCATGACCTGTATACTACGACTGTGAGGTCCTATATATTACGCCTGTTTTCAGTACGATAAGTTCTGCAGATGTATATCATACGTCGGATCGGGCAGTCAACAGGCCCGTCCACTCCTGCTCTGCTGAAGCATGCGAGATCGGTTGCGCGCTTCATTGGCTCTTTGTATGTCTGCCGAGGTGCGATCATGCCGAAGGCACTCCTGTGCTTCTTCATCAGTACATCCGTAAAACTCCTTGTAGAAGTCACCAGGCTTGATAAGCCCAGCTTCGTTCCGTGCATCGTAAACCGCTGCGCGCCTGCGGTAGTCACGGCCAATATCCATAACGCGTTTGAGTGCGGCATCGAACTCAGCTCCGCTGATCTTGCCACTGAAATACGCGGCCGACTCGGCTTCAAACTCGATTTGCGAGTCCATATAGAGCTTGTCACCGTGAGCGACTTTGTCTAGAGTCTGGAATGAACATGAAGTAATGCTGACAACAGAATATCCGTACCAATTCGAGCAGATTTATGTTCTAATAGGTCAAGACTTCAGTAGAACTCAATACCTCCAATAAATTTTTGACTTACGATGAGTCGAGATAGCAGACTGGACAGCCTGAGCTGGGACAACACAACGGTCTGACCGGTCCAAAGAAACACCGCTCGACGTCGGCAAAAACGAGTATGACATGGCTATAAATTCGTGTCTTCAGTTCAGTTGAGAGGTGAGGAACGGGTGTCTTTCAAAAGAGCGTGTCATGAATAAAGGTAGCTATCAGGTATGCAAGTCGAAACTCACGGAAAATGCTGTATGAAGAACGTATTGAGGGCGATGGTCAAGTCATATGGTCGTATGGCTGGCTTATATATCGCTCGTGGATGAGGCCAATGAAGCTGAATGCGAATAGTGTATTCTCAACCAACTCGGACGCTGATTGTTCTCTCCCTCTTTTGTTGCCTTCGTAGCGCTTCACCGAGTACGTGCGTGAGTATAATGGCAACCACGATACCGCCACATACATAGTTCGGACACGATTTCATCTGCGTCCAAGACAATAAGATCAGTACCGGATAAGAAAAGACAAACTTTGGAGACCGTCGTTATAGCAGTAGCTCAGGACATTGCAGAACAATCAACAGGACGTACAATTGATGACAACTGGGGGACATAAAGTGTGGTCAGTCCCATCAGCACGGTACGCCGAGCACAGGGTGGACTATTACACACCTACAACGAAAAGTACAGCCGTCGTAGCGGCATGTCGTCGAAGTGACCGGCGCTTAATTGGCAGCCGCCTCCGATCCGAGCAATTCCTATTCTTGGAGCTCATGCACTCGCAGCACTCATGGTCGATCTTTGAAGCTCCTAGTCCCTAGGTTGCAACGAAGGTCCTTGCATCCATCGTACCCGGAAACTCGAGGTCGATGAGTGACGAACCGTGATGAGCCGAGTGACTCCGAACTTCCATGACCATTGCCCCAAGAGCAGAACAGTTGAAGGTGAAAACAAGATGATCAAGACTTACCGGACTTCAGAAAGACAGACTCGCAAACAGTGGGCCATGGCCCACTTCCGGCCATATATACACACCTAGGACGGCGAGGTACAGGTGATGTGTCTGTAGAAGAGCTGGTAAGAACGTCGCTAGTGTGTGCTGAGATAGATCCTAGACAGACCGCACCATCTGACTTCATCTTCCAGCTAGACCAGCATACCGATCGCATCGCAGAGATCCCGGGCATCTTTACAATGGATGACAGACTGTCTACGCACTCGGGCAAGCTGGCTAACAAGGACACCATCGACCTGGCTATCAGTGGCATCCGCACTCGTCCGCACTCGTTTGCAAAGCTCCTAGAACCCATCTTTGCAAGAGAATCGAGGAAACTATGTTTGGCCGGGACTCCAAGGAAGAAACGAACTGGCTGGTGTGTGGAACAAGCTAACAAGCGTCACAAAACATGGCCGATGGCCGACGGGCGCCAAATTAAGGTCTGTTGCCGCACAACATTTATCAGATTAGAATCCGCCTTCCTCCGTCCCTACACCCTCAATAACAACATGTTATTCTCATCTGCCTACATGTTGACGAAGAGCCCTTGTACTATTCGCAGCTGCATGTCAGTATTGCGTTTATTCAGCTTCGCCGGTAGTTCGCAACCACCGATATCACAGCGCTCGGCTGATCACGTCCTCGTGGTCTCTTTTGTTTTACCGTCGCTACAACGCGAGTTACAGCGAATTCTCAGCCTGTTTCTCTCTTTCTGCTGACTGACACGAACACGAAGATCCGCAACAGAGACCAATCTGCATCGAATGGAGCTGTATTACTGCTGTACATGTCCTCCGTCGCTTCTAAAGAATCGGTTCAACGAGTCTGGACTCGATCGATGGGAACAGATGAGTCTGTGGATCTACGGTCCGGCCGGTAGTTTTCTCCCGCAGCCCGGCCTCGCAAAAGTCGAATCATACATAACCGGAAACCAGTTCTAAAAGTGCTTGTCTGATCTTTCCCTGACGCTGACCACGTTCCCCAGCAGTGGCTCTGCGTGCCAGGGAGACAGGCTCGAATTTGGTGTATTTCTGAGACGCCGCAGTATACGCTATCCTCCCTTGACGCGACTGCGGTACATAGCGCTGCGTCCGAGTCATGTCTTCCGCTGGTGCGATCGTTTGGATATCGGTACGACCGTTGATTCGGCTGTGAGTGTCTATTCCTGGCCTTGAACAGGATTTTGAACGTTCTGCATAGGTTTCTCAATGTCGGGGCTGGCTTCGCGCTGACCAAAGCTGACCTTTTCCCTGTTGTGGCGGCTCGCGGCGCAGGCCAAATCATTTTGGTCAGTCATTTCCTCTCATACTCTGATCAAGCGTTTATGTTGATCATCCATCCCAGAACATCGCCCTCCCGTGCCTCATGTTCTCCCGCATTGTGCCTGCTTTCACCTCTCAAAACATCCACAATCTAGGTCTGCATGCGCCCTGCTTCTGCAAAGCGTCTAATTTACCAGACCATTGATCTCTGTACCATGATCCCCTGTCTTACAGGGCCGCTTGTCCTTGTGGCGATTATCTACGAAGCCCTTGGCATGGCCTTGGCGTGGCTAGTTACGCAGTTCTTTTGGGTCCCACACCGCTTCCGGTACGGTATTCTTGTCGCCGGCGCGTTCGGCAACGTTGGAGACATCCGTAAGTCGAATCTGTACTTCTTAGGAAAATGAGGTTAACTAAGGCAACGTTGCAGCGACATCGGTCATAATGAGCATCACCGCATCGGCACCTTTCAGCGGTGCGCAAGACCAGAATCTGGCCGTCGCGTACATCGCCGCATTCATTCTCGTGTTCTTCGTGAGTTGCGAGATTCTTCCCCCCTTACTCATTTTCTTACCCCTTCGTGCTTGGCCAGATTACACTCTTCCCCATGGGAGGCCATCGTCTCATTATGAAAGATTACGTCGGCCCCGACATTGAACCGGAAGAAGTTCGCGAAATGATGCGCCTGCGACGCCAGAAGCTAGTCAGCTGCGTTCTTTCCAACCCATTCGCACATCGCTGTCGCACTGTGCAGCCGGTTGATGACCTCGAATCCGTGTCCGAGAAGAATATTTCGTATCCCGAAAAGTCCGGGGAAGCAGAGATCACGGAGGAGCTGCGAAAGGAAGCCGAGCAGGCACCCCCGTGCCAGCAGGACGAAACGCATCGCAGCCACGAAAGGCACGTAGCTTTCCTCCACGATGAGGCCGCATCCGCAGCCGACATGGACTTCGCCTCGCACTTGATCTCTCCTGCGCCGACGATCACGCACGTCGGCCCATCCCGAATGACCTCCCCCGTGCCCACAATCACGTACGTCGACGACCCAGCCCCGCGCGCTTTACCCCTAGAGCCCGCACCCAGCGCCAACGTCCCGCCCCTCAGCTCCGAAAGCGCTGTCCTCCCGCCCGCCCATCCTCACCGGGCCCACGTCCTCTCCGAAGCCCACGCCGTGGTCCGCGGCCTCCTGACCCCCTCCTCGCTCTCCATCATCATCGCCTTCCCCATCGCGCTCATCACGCCGCTCAAAGCGCTCTTCGTGCCTGTTGCGCATTCGCCGATCCCCGCGGCGCCCGACGGGCAGCCGCCGCTGGCGTTTTTGCTCGACACCGCGACGTTCGTCGGCGCCGCGAGCGTGCCCCTCGGGCTCATCACGCTCGGCAGCGCGCTCGCGCGGCTGAAGGTCGCGCGCGGGGCGTGGGGGAACGTGCCATTCGGCGCGATCGGCGCGCTCTCGGTCGGGAAGATGGTGCTGATGCCTGTGATCGGCGTGCTGGTCGTGCGGGGGCTGGTCAGCGCGGGCGTCATCGATGCTGATGACAAGGTGCTGCAGTTCGTGTGCATGTGCGTGTTTCTCGCCTCTTCGCGTGTGACGGAGGAGGTGGCTGATGCTGGCCCGCAGATTCCTGTCGTGCCTCCCGACTGCGACGACGCAGGTGTACCTGACGCAGGTGTACTCCGGCACGGGCAGCGCGGAGCATCTCTCCGTGTTCCTCATCCCGCAGTACGCGGTCATGTTTGTGACGATGACTGCGCTCACGGCATACACACTACAGCTGCTCTTCTGATTTATTCGATCATAAACACTCATCATTTTTTGCGCAGCTTACTTTAGATGATAAAATGCTTTGCTTACGAACACACGACCGTACGTAGTTGGTATGAATTTTATGACGTGGTAACTGTTTTCTTTGCACCCACGCCTGAACTTTTAACGATAGAAAGTAAACATGAATCTAGGAGGCCCGACATGAAAAGGGACGGCTACCCGGGAGCTATATCCAAGATCACACGGCATTATTGACATTCCCGGTGGACGGCCGGTTACTAACCTCCTAGAAGCAGGCTTTGAGGAGAAACGAGTAGATCCCTGGATAGGCCACAAAGGTATAACGTTGCGTACCACACCTCCCAGTCGAAACATTGCACGTACTACTGGGTAGCAAACATCAGGTCACCGCCATAAATGTATCATTCCGCAGAACGAAGTTTCACAGTCTAAAACTGGCGCACGGTCGGCCGTTTCTCAGTCCAGTGCAAAATACCCCAGTTCGACAGCCAGGGATAAGAAGCTGCAGATAATGTGGTCAGAACGCATCCGCTACGACATGATGGATATGGGCTTCGGCTTCTGGATACAAGGAGGAACGATTCACGGTTCCCAAATTCGATGCAGAAAATACCATCGAACTTGCCCATTGCATTGGCGTGATCGTGGGCTGCCGTTAGTTAAGGTGCTGTATCGTCAAAGCATCGTGCCAATGGAATCTTGGAATCTCCAAATCGGATTGTGTGACCGCGAACCTCAGTTTCCGATGACATACAATATCATAAGCTCTACTATAATTAAGCGGGATGTCCTGATCAGCCAGAACAATGCATTAGTGACCTTGCCCATGCCTGCTCTTGTGCACAATGCAATGTTGACTGTGTGCCTTGTTGGCATGGCGTATATCCGCTGCCCTATTTAATTCACGGAGATATTCTTCCGCCTCTTGATCTGTGTAACCATAAAACTCTTTGCAGTAGTCACCGGGTTTAGTCTGCCCAGCTTGCTCCCTTGCTCGGTAATCTTCCATATGTTTTGAGTAGGCCCTGCTAGTGTCCATGATGCGGGCGCTCACGGCGTCGTATTCCTCCCCACTTATCGTGCCTTTGAGATACGCATCGAAGGCGGCTTGAAGCTCCATCGGAAGTGTAGCGATCTTGCTACCGCGAGCGGGGTTCTCTAAACTGCTAATGAATGTAGCACATTGCGAAGCGAAAATATTCTCACGAATAGTAGGTACGTATTCTATGGGACCAGGGCATCAGTACAGTAGCGCGTGGCTCCTTGACTGTAGACTTACGATGTGTCGAGATGGCAGACTGAATAGCCCGGGCTGAAACGATATAACGGCCAACTTGGCCGGGAGTGATACCATTTGATGTTGAAGGGTTCAAGGGTGACGACATGGAAGGATGATCGACTTGACCAGCGTAATCTGGCTCTATCAACAGAGCTTGTAGTGAATGAATGCGGCTGTCATAGGGGATCGAGACTCACGGTAAGATACGGTGCTAAACAGCTTGCTGGGGAGATAGGGCTATCTGCATGGCTGGCTTATAAGGGCTCAGACAAGGATGGCGCAAACTCGCCGCCTGAGGTGTGAAGCTTAATTGCTCTTAATTGTCCACTTACTTTTGTGTTGCGACTTGCAGTTGCCGATGTATGTCATATGCTGTGTTCTTGACGTCCCGATTTCTAGGCTGTAGTTGAGAATGGGGAATTAATCAACAAGAAAATGTGAATCTCATGTCGAGCGACACGTCAGCGTTATGTTTCTTGTCAACGCGCTCAACGCGACCGACGCGACCGACGCGTCATGCGCCATCAAACTCGATTACCATATCAGGCACCCAATCCCGCCTCCCGCCCCATAACAAAATTCTTCCCATTTGTTATATTGTATGAAGTTCATAAGCAGGTCCAATAAATGTAATCACACGCACGTTGCCTCTACAGTTAAATAAAGCGCCGATCGGTGACACGCATCCGCCCTTACAGGATTACTACTGCAGATGCCATGTCCAAGCACCCTCAGGCACAACGTCATCTCCATGTGTCTAAGTACTGGCGCAATCAATATCACAGCGCCACAAAACCACAAATTTTTCCCGGAGAAATGTCGCCAAGCGCAATGTCCACCATCACATTCAGAAACGCGAATGATCGGTGTGGATCCGTGTTTCCAGAGGTTTCCAGCTATGGCTAGACGGCGAACAAGTCCTCGGAGCCGGGCGCTTATGGTCACGAGACTGCGACGCTGCACTGCCTTCCGATCACTATGTGCTCGCCGAGCACTGTCCATTCAATGCACAAAATTTCAGTACTCCGATCCCTAAACGAACAGTTTAAACTGGTACTATTCCATAATGCGCAAACATAACTTATAAGCGACAGCGACTACAAACGAGCTCCCCGCGTCGGGCGGAGAACGGGTACTACGATATAACGCGCGTACTACGATATAACGTGACAAGCATGAGGTATGCGTGCATTAGACATTATGGAAGATATTTGAAGGTAACGCGCGGCGAGACGCTTATTCCGCTTCGCGACCTGGATGGCCTTTCGCGACGAGCGCGACGCCGAGCGGGAGCGTGAAGAGGTCGTCGGGCGAGAGCAGCGTGCACAAGCCTGCGTAGTACGCGATGAACGCGGTGATCACTCCCAGGACGCCGGCGGCCTTGCCCACGCTCACGGAGCCGGTGAAGCTGTCTGTGGGCGCGTGTTAATGCGGGGCATCAGGATGCGGAGGAAGGGACGCACGAGCAGAAAGGAGCATGAACGTGAGCGTCAGGAGAATAAACATCAAGCCGAACGCGAGATTCTTGCGTATGCTCGCGATGCTGCGCCAAAGTTAGCATTCATACAAACGGAAACCGGGGCGCAGGACGTACAAGAAGAAGAACGAGACGAGCATCCAGGTGAGGAGGTAGATGCCGAGCGCGGACGGTTCCTGTCCCGCGGGATCCGCAGCCTCGTACGCCGCGGCGATGCCGGAGGACGGGATTAAGATCGTCGCGTACGAGAGCCAGAATGCGCCGTAGCTCGAGAACGCTGCACGTCATAAAGGAAAGTCAGTTCTCTGGTCATTACAGACATGAGTGTGGGGAATGTGGGGAATGTGGGGCCGGCGCTTGGCAGGGGGGTTCTGGGCTTGACTGGGGTCGGCGACAGCTCGGCCGCGAGAATTTATATCCGGTCGCGGTATGGTTCTGCCGCACGCACGGGCCACCATCCCCTGAACCCTGCCCCGCCCGCGAAACCCCCGCCCCCGTGGGGAGAGTGGACGGAAGAAGTACGCACCAGTTGCGCCGAACGTGTTGCCTACGGCGAACTCCCACATGCCGGCGAGGAGCTGGGCAAGCCCCCCGCAGAAAACCGCCATGCCGACTACGGCATTAGGCGTGTTGATGTGGCGAGCGCCGGTGTTGTACAGCGACAAAATGAGCGTCGTCGAAGCAAAAGAGAACAGGCCGCTGCAAGTGCATGGACGGCCGGGGGGGAAAAAGACATGGCGGACGGCATCGTCAATATTGGCTGCGGCACTGTTCGGCAGGGGACTTACAGCGGGCTGGGATTCCCCAGGTGGTGAGTGGCCGACCGGCTTCGAGTTGTCGCGAACGAGTCTCTCGACATGCCGTGCGGCGGCGGCTGGTTCGCGTTCACGATCTCGGCCTTCTCGATGTCTGATGGAGCCATTGATGCTGTCTCTGTCGACGAGGAAATGTAGAAAAAAGGCAGGAAATAGAGCACGACTCGATTCTGGGAAGAGAAAGAGAAGGAGGCTCGGCTTGTTCGTCCTATCGGTGGCCTGTTTTTAGGGCGGACGCAGGGTCAGGTAAGTTTGGTCATGCACGCCCCGGCACCTTGGCGCCCCATCCCCCCATCACCCACATTTGCTTTGCGGGGTTGCCTCCGCGCTTCCCCAGGCTTCCCCATACCCCTAAACCCGCTTGGCAAACACATCTGGTCTGACAAAACGCCCCAGCTGACCATCGTCCGCACTGTGCGCAATTCCAAAAATATTTGGCTAGACCCGCGTCGCGTCTCTCGACGCGTCAGCGGGGCGCGTATAGAGCCCGTGGTGGCGGTGGTAGAGCGCTACGTCGTGGTAAATTGAATTTCGAAGATGTGTCGAAGACGTCGCTAATGGCGAGTAAGTACGTAAGAATGCGGCGCATCATTTTATCGATTCCAATTGATGTCACGTTTTCGAGCCGCCGACGGGTCCTTTGAGTCTCTCCTGCCGTGTGCACTCAAATAGCTCAGAAATCAAATGCGCCATAAGGCTCAACGAGCACACCCCCCTCGTCGACGACCGCGTCGACATCGTTCCCTACCGCTCGCCTTTACTGAAGCCGCGCCCATCTCGCGTCCGTCGTATTGCATTTATCATTCCACGTCGGTTCCTTGGCTTCTGAACACGCAATTGAGTCTTTGATGCTTCCGCAAGCTTCTACTGAAGCCGTCAATCGTCGTTTGGGAAAGCCTCGATCTCGAGGAAGCACTAGCAGGCCCTTCCCAATCTGTAGGTGATCGCGGCTTTCCCTTCATATCCGTCATGCGATCGATGTACTCGACGTCGCGATTTATCGCTACCGAAGTGCAGGGCCTCCCATCTCGCGAGCTGCGTACGTAGCGTAGCTCTCCTGTGAGAGCCATCCGTAGCGAGAATTACAGACACCCTTCCGTGCACCAGACGCGCTAACACATTTTGTCCTGTCACCGCAGACGCGAACATGTCGCCGTCCATCCTCTTCACATGCGTATCCGATCGCAAGCTGACATCGGCTCGGTATACCTAGACCTACCGCCAAGGGGTGCAGAGCCCCTAGCTAGCTCACCGCGATTGAGTTCTCACTCGAGGACGCGTATGATGTGTAGCGGGCGCCCGCCTCCCCGCCTCCTGTCTCCGTGCGGCTCACGCGCTCCGCACAGGCAAATGGCAGGAGGATGAGGACAGTGCGCGGCCCACCCGTTACACACACGGCGTCCGATTCTGATAGTATGCAGAGCTGATCCTCATCGTGCTCGCGCGCCGCGCCGGACCTGGCGTCTGCGCAGCTCCGCGCACTGCCCATGGTCGGCGACGTCAAACCCTTCCTCAAAGGCTGGCCGGGCGACGACTTCGACGCCGAGCTCGCGGTCATGATCGCCGAGGCACGCCGCCATGTCTTTCTCCTCTTCCCTGCTGATAGCCTCGGGTCTGACAGAGCCGCATACCACCGGCAGGCCTCGCGCAGCGCGCGCTCAAGATCCTACTCGGTACGCGACCGCCCCCGCCGTGTCGCCGTTCCCGCTAAGCCCAGCGCATTTCGTCGCGCGCATCGGGGCGTCGAACGCGGCGAGCATCGCACTGTTCGAGCGGCTTGGGTTTGAGCTTGTTCGGTGTGTCTTCTCGCCGCTGTCCGCGGGGTGGGCTGGTGGTAGGTCTGCAGGCGCGTCGAGGTGTTTGACGAGGTCGAGATGCGCGTGCGGTCGGAGGCGCGCGGCTGCGGATGGGTGCGCCGGCTGCACGTGGCGGTGGACGGGGGGTGGATGGATGTGGACGTGCCCGTGCCCGCCGGGTGGTGGCCAGCGACGACGTGTATGTATCCTGGTCCGATTGGCTAGTCCGTCTGCTATGCAAAAGCCGCTCAATATCTATGTCAAAGCCATTGAAGGCGTGGAACGAATGTTGAGGCTCTGGTGGCTATGTGAGATGTGAGTCGTCCTTGAGACGAACATAGGCATCGTCCTGCCTTTTTTGCTGCCAGCTTTGAACTGTAATCCAGGGTTACGGACGTGCGAAGCCCAATGTACACCGCGATCAAGGTTCTTGGATCCGCGCTTGGTCGTTTTGGAGATCTGCATCCGCACTAGGTTAACTAACTGCACGACATCGACCCCGAGGAGTTTCTAGATCGCTGCGCACGTCGTAGCGTAAAAATCACCAGGCAAAGGCTCGGGTCCAAGATTGTTCATAGCTACTAATTACAAGTATCAGGCTTAAATCTCATGGAAAGAGAGCAAACTTATCCTCTGCAACCCAAAATCTCACGCATCTCACCCCGACCTCCGCCCTCGATGCGTCCATCAACGCCTGCACCATCTGCCAGTAGACATTGAGAAGGGGCGTCGCTCGAGCGGTTTTTTCTCAATGTCTACTGGCAGATGGTGCCGGAAGCGCATGCTCAACGCCGGGATCGGATATCTGCCGCGCAGCCTCCATACACGCGCCGCCCCACTCGCACGGCTCGTTCTCGCCTTTGACGAGCGTCTTTAGGCTGCGCAGCACTGGCCGCACCAGTCTTGCTTGTGTCCAGCGACAAGATGCATGCTTGTTCGAGGAACGCGCAGAAGGCCTTAACGTCCCGGGAGCAACTTGACAGTATGTAGGGAATCCAGATCCGGGAAATCAACGACGTCCTCATATATGAAATCAGGGAGCCGGAGCGATTGTACATCAATTCATATTCACAGCATAAACGCCGACTCGGCGATACAAAGCAGACGCTGCAGCTGCCCGCATGTAAGATCTCCTGCATTCGCGCTCTCCAGAAACGCAGGGGAACCGCGTTGAAGCGACGCATCGACTGCGGCCAACCCCAGAGGCTTGTTCATCAGCCTGGCTGCTCCCTCCTTGATGCACTGTTCCGCGTCTTCCTGCGTGTAGCCCAAGACCGATGCGTAGAAATCGCTGGGTTTCACTTGGCCAGCACGCCTTCGAGCGTTGAAGTCTTCCCATCGCCGACGCTTCGCTTGTGACTTGGCGACAAGGCGATTAAAAATGGTGATGTGTTCCCCTTCGCGTATGCGGCCGTTGAAAAAGTCGTTCCAAGGACGTTGTAGTTCCCGCAGTCGTTCAAAGCCCTTGTTTCTATGTGGAACCATGGCTAGATGACATGGACGTTATTGGCATCCAACCAGTACGGCGAAGATATCGGATCACAGTTCCTGCCCCGTGAGTCCGCGGAAAAGGTGCGCATCATGCTCCTTCTCAATAAGCCCTCCGCGCCGCACTCCAGGGTGCCAATCAATCCGCCCATCCAAGCAGATATCGCTCGGATACCGCGCCTCGCCCGCCCGCCCGCACCAGTCAAAATCGAGAAGCACGACACTGTCTTGCACAACCAGCACATGCGGTGCACGCAAGTTTCCATGCACGAGCCCCGCGCCGTGCAGCGCCATCACCGCCGCACGGAGCCCCGCGCCGTGCGCGGGATCCGTCAGCCCGTCGTCTGGGTGTGCGCCCTCCACGAAATCCTTCACGACGACCCACATACCGACGCTGCGCTCGAACGCGCAGTAGCGCAGCGCCGGCGCGCGCGGGGGCTCCGCGCGTGCGAGCAAAGCGTGCGCCGCGGGGCTGTACGCGTATGCGAACTGCACGACGACCTTTGTCGTCCCCGACGCGCTCTGCGCTTCCGCTGCGAAGACCGCCTTGGACCTGGCGTGGGGCGCGAGGCGCGCCTTGTATGTGAGAGTGACCGTGCTGCCCGCGCTGTCGCGGAATGCAGTGAAGTGCGGACCGATCATGGCGGGCACTTGCAGCGGGAAGTCCTCCTGGAAGGGACGGGGAGGTCCGGTACTAGAGACCGGCCCCACTCGGGGAGGGGATATCGAGTCCACCACATGCGAATAGTACGCCTCGAGATCCTTGACGCAGACCCTCAGCGCGCGGACGAGCGTCGCGACGCGATGGCCGGCATCGTCGAGCGGCGAGCGGCCGCTCAGCGCCGGGCGCGGCACGGCGGAGATGTAGTCCGTGAGGGGCTGCGCGACGAGCTGATCCGCGAACACGGCGCCGGCGACGGTGATATTCGGGCCCGCCATGCCGATGAGGAACGCGGGACAGCAGCATGCCTGTCGCACAGGCCGCGCCTGGACGGGACGTCAGCGTCGGAATGCCAGACCCGGAAGCGATGCGCACTTCTTCGGAGCAGTATATGGCCGCGTAGTCGCACTCCGCCTTGGCGAGCGGATCGCAGCCGCCCTCCCCGACCTCGAGCACCATCTCGGTAATCGCAGCGACGGTGGGGAAATCGTTGTGCGCCTCTGCCGTGGTCACGATGCCTTCTGCTACAAACTCGCCGGACGCCGCACAGGACAGGCGCGTCCGCATGAAAATGGTTCGATCCGCCGCGGGGCCTACCATGTACTGATTTCTCGGGCGGTCGCAATCGTATCGGTGGTGCGCCGCGGCCTGGCTGACGAATGCCCGTGCATAGTCGAGCTCCTCGTGCGTGAATTCGTGCGGCTCCGCCATCATCTGGAGGAACTTGGCGAAGACCGGGTGGTAGATGGTGATTGGCGGGGATGCCAGCTGGAGAGGTCGGTAGTTGTATATGGCATCTATGCAACCAGTCGTCTGAGTCTCGAAACGGTACGCGGCGGTAGCGCCGATCGAAGGCAAGACCCGTTGTCTGGCGATGTCAGCGATGTTTTCCCGGCCTAGGGGGCTTGTAAGACAACATGCTGCATTTCAAGAGGAAGTAGACGGACGATTTTGTGCAGGATCCAATTCGTTCACTTCTTGCATCATGGATCGCGGCTGCATTGCATGGAGAATGATACCTAGCACAAACGTTGTGAGCGATGACAGGGGCAAAAAGAGCTCGTGGTTTCGTCGCCCTGTCCAGAAATATAGAAGGGACGTTGAAGGGAAATCCCGTCTGATATATGACGGCGGGAAATGCATAAGGATTCAAATTCTGAAACCGCTTGCGCCACCTCGCAGACGGTGCGGGATGTAATCTGCGACCATGAGACGGGGAGTAAGTAGGGGCTACGGTGGCGCTGGCATCGGGGCTGACGGTGAGCAGCATAAACGGTGCACGACATTGACGACGACGGCGACGGAAGAGAACGCCCATCATGGGGTCCCGACCTCAGAGCAAGGCGGGATCTAACTCGATATGGCAACCGGTCGTTTGAGGGTGTCGGGCACTTTTGGTGCTCCTCAAGCCTTGATGCACTTACAATAATAGTGGATGAAGGTGCATTTCGACTCGACCTCTGGCAGCTAGCCTAGATGGCTGTGCAGTGTGCAGCGTTTCAAAATTCTTATCTGATGATAATGGGGGGATTTCTGATGTCACTTTTCTTTTGTCTAGGTGCGCCCATGGTCATTGGCCGCCGTGCATTTTCCAGAGGCGGTAGAAGAGGGTAGGTGGCGCGACTGCGATCGTTTCGACAAATTGTATGCCCTGGCTATTCTTTTCGATGGCGAAGAGGTGGTCTTAGACGCAGCCATGCGCTCACCACTGTCGACACACTGACGCAGGGCGTACTTAGCCAGAGCGGATTCGACGGCAACACAAAAGAAATAAAACAATTAGCTCCAATCGCTGTACAATAACACACTCTCGCTGGCAATTTATGTGTGTATATAAACCAGACATGAAGATCTGTCTAAACAGCAAGCTAGTCATATCACCTTTTCCCGTGAGTCTTGATCAGCGAATGCTCGAAACCGCATCTTCATTCACCATATGCTCTATGCAGGAGAATATTTCACGCCTCCGACATTGATCGACGTTGCCATCTAGCCGTGTCATCTCCTACAGGCATCTCAATGTCGATGGACAACGTGCCATGCCAAGCGGAGAGTTGCGTCGTCGAAGCTGAAGCTCTGCAGTCCGCTATCTCGAGACATCGTAAGCTAACGACCCTCTAAGTGTCTGATTGGTTATGCAGTAATTTATTGTTCGATATCAGATGAGAAAAGGGCCACATTGGGTAGGCCATTCTTTCTTCCCGCAGAGCCACATTTTCATGGTCTGTGACAATTAGTCATGTTTCCGCATGGCGACAAGGGCCCCGAACGAAGGAGAGAACTACAGCAGGTTAGAGAAGAGTACATCAATGGCCGCATGACCCACGCTGAATTCTATGCTGTGATGGACCGATTTCAGGCGGAATCGGACGCTGGTCATCAACGTTTGCTCGATTTCAAAGCTCGGGAGGAAGCTGGCCATGCGAAGCCCCGGTTCTTTTTCGTATCGTATTACGGTTGGACAGAGGCGGAGGCAGATGAGTACATTCGGGAAGGAATTCAGGAGTACAACGCGCGCGAGGCCAACGAAGCTCGCGCTCGTACCCGCATTCTCCAACACGGCAAGCATACCCGCGGCCACTGATACATGGAGTTGGAATTAGGTGCATAGCGTCTCGTCTACGACTGACTTCGATCCTCTGTGTGTAGTTTATGCAGCTCAATCTGCAATTCTGCAATTTTCCAATCTTTCGCTGCAATAGCGCGGTATGAATCACTTTCCAGCTTGCCTAGTTGGCTTCGGAGATCGTCAACCGTATACTTGAGATCGCAGATTCTCAGCGCAGCTTGTCTTCTTTCTGTTTCGAGGGCCACTTTGGCATTGTCCAATTGGTCCAATTTTGAACGAATCTGAGCGTTTTCAGTCTTCAGCGCGGCGATACAGTCTTGAAGAGCACGATCGCGCAGGCCATCTACTTGCGATCAGTCTCCGTCATTTCGTTGGTGGACGGACGCACCTTGTTCCATCCCTGATCTGTTATCACCAAGCTGCAAAGGGTTACGAACCTGCTCGGCAAGCTGCACCGTATCCATATCGTTCTCTCGCCCTTCATCTTTCTGGCCTGCTGGCGCTGCTTTCGTGGTAGAGCTCTCTTGCTTCCTCTTCTTGTGCTTGGGCTGCGAGTTCTCGCTCCGCGTGTCTGGGGGATGCGTTGGCGATTTACGCTTCGGGCACTTCATATCGGATAGGCGATGCGTCACAATCATACTTTCCTTTTTCGCCTTATGATATGCATCATGCATCTCCCAATCGAATCGACGTCATATGCATCGCGGGAAGTAGATGCAGCCGCTGCAGAAGCCGATGCCGCCGTCTCTGGTGTTGTTGTGAGTGTTGCAGTTGGGGTACATTGACTGGCACTTGAAGAGGTGGCTACATCAGCAGATCGGTGAGACGATCAGTGGCCAATAGAGGTGTGCGCTGGAATATCGTCGTCGGCAGATGGAGAGCTAGGCCTCAGAGTGTTTTGTATGACGATTCTGTCTGAAGACCTATTCTGGAGAGAGATGAGACGGTGTAATGCCCGGAACGGTAGACTCACCGGACGATCGGAGCGTCGTATGGATCGTAGTCGAACTGCTCTTTTGATGAAGATGCAGTTTGGAGATTACTTCGAATCATCTAAGGTCAGTTCGAGCCCGCGAGGTAGGAGTGTTGGCTTACGGTGCGTTGTATTTGTGATCACTTGCCGTCGTCACAGATGAAAGAATATGGCCATATCGTAGATACCGTGCTTGGTCGGCGCTGGCGCCGTCGGATAATGACGCGCCTCTATGCGATGGTCCGGTCTCGAGGTCTAATCTGGTGAGGCAGCAATCAATTTGGTTCTTGGGACACATTGATGTAGACTTACTGGACGTATCCAATCGGAGGGTGAGAAGCATGGTCAGCTTGGCATCTCGATGAAGATGCACATTGTGAGGACTCTGAGGAGCTTCAGAGTTTCCAAGGTTGATTTGAATGCACAAGGGGGCGCGAACGATAACTTACAATGGAGTATATGGCCATTCATGGGTCATCGCCCTGTCAAATGTGGACAGGGAATCATATTGCGAATCATATCGCTGATCAGCGCTAGCGCCGACAGTGCCAGGACTTTGACTGGTGGCAGTCCATCTCCCGGACAAGTCGAGGAACGGTCCTGGAAGATACGGGAAGTCAATCATTAGTCGTGATGGTGAATTGAGTCTTTGGCTACTTTATATGAGAACGCTCTCGTTGTCGATGCGTTGCCCAACCACAAAAGGCACAGGCTACCTCAGTCGCAACCGGGTGGATGTGCTCACCTTGTACGTTGTGGGAAACGAAGACGAGAACAACGGCTTGGTCCCAGCCGCAATTTGGACGCGGGCCACTCATGAAACTTGAAGACCATACCTTGTACTTCTTACACCAACCTCTCTTCACATGCATAGACTGTCAGCCGTCACGCTCGATGTTTTGTGGAGATTCCGAGGGGCGGGGGACCCATATCCGGCACGCAGGCAATCGGTGCTATCCTGTCACCGTTCAGCGTGGAATCTCGTCGCCTACCTGGTCATCGAACGGCTTGTGTCTCATCAGCAATATCGCAAGGGCCGGGAGTAGGAGTTGGGAGTTGTTAGCCACATCGTGCATGGCAATGCCTCGCGCGCATAATATTATGCAAGGGACGTGTGCTTCGACTTGTAGGCAAGTTGGAGAGTTGGCCGTCCATTTACCTGCAAGAAAAGATACGCTGAAAATTATTGTGGGCTTGAAACGATCTAGAGCCGGAAAAAATCATCGAGAGGTTGACCCGAATGTTGTCGTAGCCCGGAAGAGGAAATCTATGACACTCTGAGGCCTCGGCTTCGAGCGCCTAGCAAACACGCGCGTCCAGATTCTGTACTCGTTGCTTGCTGCCGTCATGGGGTATGTGGGCTCAACTCAACAACGAACACCGCGACCACCACCATCGACATGATCAACCGTACCCAACCCAACTCTCGCGGCTCGCAGACTCCAACGATGGCACCGTCCACGCCACAAATACCGTCCAGATCGCACTCGAGATCGTCGATGCACGTCAAGCGCGTTACGCTCACGTCGAAAAAGAATTGGTGGATGGGTGCGTTGTGTTCTTATCAGGGGAGTCGATGGACTGATAACCTGGTCTGGTCTGTTGCAGTGGAACTGGACGAGGAGGAGGAAGAAGCGAAAGAGAAACCGCCGTCACAGGCGTTCGCCGACGAAGATGTCTACCATGATACCGCATATCCATCGTATAATGACTACACGTCTGTCCCACCAACCCCACACGCGGGTTTCCAGACGCACGTCCATGTACATCCGCATGCACATGCGGTTGCACACCCCCATGCCCTATCGCATCCCCCCACCCGGCCCGCATCCCCTCCCGCATCCCCACCATTCTACAACCCCCCACGGCACCCATCTGCAATCTTCTCCTTCCCAACACCGACGTCCTACGCCGCGCCGCCGAACCCAACATCCTTCCTCGCGCCCTTCTCGGTCGGCTCGACCTCGGAGCTCTTCAAGTGCATCGTGAAGAAGCCGGACGTCGTGACCCTCGAGATCAACGGCGAGGTCCAGAGCAACGCCGCAGACGTCGCAACGCAGTTCCTCGCGGAGCTGCGCGTGTACACGAGCGTCGCGCGCCACCGCAACCTCACGACCTTCCTCGGGTGCCTCGAGGGCGTCGGCCTCGTCCTCGAGTACGTCGACGGCGGCACGCTGTGGGACGTCCTCGCCGCCGGCGCGCTGCCGCCCGCGACGCAGCGCGAGTTCCACAACCAGCTGCTCGACGGCCTCACGCACCTGCACGCGGCCGGGCTCTCGCACGGCGACCTCTCGCTGCTCAACGTGCGCGTGAACGGCGCGGGCGCGCTCAAGCTGCTCGACTTTGGGCGCTCGGTGCACGCGGACTCGATGCTTGTTGTGCCGGCGGAGGACGAGCCGCCGCCGCCGGCGTATATCGATGGGCGGCGCGTGGAGCAGATTCATCCGGGCACGCGGCCGTTCTGCGCGCCTGAGATTCTGCGCGGGGAGTGCGCCGATGCGCGCCTCGCGGACGCGTACAGCTTCGGGATGTTGCTCGTATGTCTCGCGCGTGGGACCTGCGTCGATGTGCCACCGGCGCTGCAGCGCGCGGATAAGCTTCCAGATGGGTTCCTGGACGGGTGCGAGGTCTTTGGGCCGCGAGTGGCGGAGTATCTGGCAAGATGGGATGTGCGGAGGCGGCTCGTGAGGGAGGACATGCTCGAGATGTGAGAGTGAGGCTGATGTGGTTCTGCCGTGACGAAGAGAAAGAAAAGGACTGAAGATACCCGATATAAGATGGACTGATGGACTGTATCGCGATGCATGTACGATGTGTACGCAATAATGTTTTGTCGCATGTGTATTCCAATGGCTCACATCTCCCACCGCCCCTTGCACTAGTGCTGACGAGACAAAAGCCGTTCGATGATCATGTAGGCGGCGGGACTGCACGCTGAATGGTGACGGAATATAGCACCGATTGCCTGCGGCCGAATGCTGGCCCCCGCACATTCGGAACATTCACAAAACATGGATCGTGACGCATGGATGGCCTGTGTAACTAGAGAGGCTAGTAGAAGAGGAAAAGTACAAGGTATGGTCTTTGTGAGTGGCCTGCGTCCAAATTGCGGCTGGGACCAAGCCCTTGTTCTCATCTTCGTCATCCACAACGTACAAGGTAAGCACATCCTCGGTCGCAGCAAAGATAGCTTGTGCCTTCTGTGGTTGGACAACGCATCGACAACGAAAGTGCTTTCATATAAAGTAGCCAAAGACTGCTCAACTTATCATCACGACTGATGACTGACTTCCCATATCTTCCAGGACCGTTTCTAGACTTGTCCGGGAGATGGATCGCCCCCAGTCAGAGTCCTGATACTGTTGGCGCTAGCGCTGATCAGCATCAGCTCGACCATAGCACGTACCCACCAAACTTTCAGTATGTCTACGACAATGTGTTTCCTTCACCTCCATAAGTGACTTCTCGTTAGGCCAGACTTACAGACCCAGCTGCCCTTGCGCTGCGGTGCTGATGCAGATCAATCGCAGCCTTTTCAGTACGACAATGCTCTATCTATGGCGACGGAGAATGCATATGCATATAATACATTGTAAGCTAGTACTTCTGTGTGCTCCGGGCTTGAAATGACTTAGGATAATCAGAAGTACTCGACAAATCGCATCGTCATCAAAACGCCAGCTCGACCATGGCCCATACGACACTCCGAACGCACAGTATGTCTGCAGCAATGCATTTCACGCACCAAACCGACTGATCTCTCTCCAGACCAGATCCACAGACCCAGCCGCCGTGCGAAAGTTCTGTGAGGCCTGACTCTCCGTCTGCCGGCAGTGATCTTCCGGCACGGTCCTCTGTCCATCACAGATTTAATCCGCCCGACCAACTTGCTGGTGCAGCCGCCTCTTCAAGTGCCAGTGAAATTACACCGAGTGCAGAGCCAGCACCACCAGAGGCAACAACGTCCGCTCCTAAGCCCGCTGCATCCACTTCCCGCAGTTCACCAAACAAGTCCAAGGCTCTTGAGGAAGAAAAGGACGAAAATAAAGCGAAGATGCAGAGTATGATCATGGTAATTCCTCTGGACAGTAGGAAGCGCAAGAGGGGCAAGTCGCCGGCACATCCGCCAGACGCGCCCGGCGCAAGCGACGCGCTGCCCGAAGACTCGCAGCCCAAGCCTAAGAGGAAGGCAAAGAAGTCATCCTCCACCCTGAATGCAGAGCCGACAGACACGATGGGCGGAGGAGGGATGATGAATGAAGGCGAACAGCGCACAGAGGGGCTTCTCAATGCCTTGCAGGTAGTCGATAGCAGGCCAAGAGGGGAATATGGGCCACACGGTGCGCGAGTCCGTGACTGAAATGGTATAGAGCTGACTTTTTGGGCAGCAAACGCTCCTCTAAATGCACGCAATGCGTGGCTAGAAAATGAACTTGCTCAGGTCCATTTTCTGCTGGAGGCTGCGAAGGCGGATCGCGACCGCGATATACACCAGGCCAGGCTGAGAATATGGGCGCTGACCTCTGAAAAATTGGCACTCCAGGTCAAAATCACGAAGCTGGGGGCGTCCTACTTTCGCCAATGGCAAACTGTCGTGGCAAAAGATCTGAAAATCGCAGAACTAGAGGGCACGCTTTACTCTTGCCAGGCAAAACAAACACACAATTGATGTAGACGAGACATCAGATAGGGACTATATTGTTAAGCATGTGCTAATGGCCACGCCCATTCCTGCTATTTTGAAGGATGCGGCTCCGTGCGCGAGTCTCATTCGTCCGACGCGTGTCGAGCATCCTCTCATCTTCCTCGACGAGGTCCTCCGCCTGTTCCTTTGTATAGCCGTAAAGTGATACATAGAAGTCGCTTGGTTTCGCCTGGCTGGCCATTCCTCGAGCTTCAATATCCAGGTAACGCTGGAAGTCGGCATCTGCAGCTGCTGTGAGGCGCTCTATTACAGCGTCAAATTCAGCAGAGGTGACGCGGCCATCGATGTAATCCTCCTTGAGACGCAGCATTTCACGCTGTCGTTCGGCAGTCTTGTCTCCCCGCGGGACCATCACTAGATATCACGGTCATTAAAATGCGACATTATAAGACAAAAGGATGCCTCACCCAGCGTGGTCAATTTCGCTTCTATGATCAACCATGCGGTCATTAAAGGACAGGCGGAGTGCGTAGCTGAGCATTGACTTACGATGACTCGAGATGGCAGAATGGAGAGCTTCACTCTGGACAGCGCAACGCCCGATTTTGTCTGGCGCGATGTCTGTCGATGTCGTGAGATTTGAGCGAGATGGCATGGCTATTTGGCTTGGGAGACGTGGTACAGTTATCTGGACAGAGTATTTAGCGAACGAAAGCGACGGTTCCGTGAGGTCAAAACTCACCGGAAAGGGGGATATGCTGCATTGATGATCTTAGTCAAGAGCTTATATTCCAGCAGAAAAGATCAGACAGAGCGTACGTCAAATGTTGAAGTTAATTGTTTTCATGTTTTTTTTGGTGTTACCATCGCATCGCCTCGACTGGCCAAGTGTGTCGTGCCCTAGGCGCGTAATTGTTCCCAGTCATTGTATGTCTGAAAAATGATCTCGTCTTAATTATGCGGCCCCGAAGCTGTCTCATTTCCGTAGCAATTGTTCCTGCTATCTCTAGCAATGGCTAGCAGATGGCGAAGGAAACTCAGCTTATAGCCAGAGCTTATTTCGAACGGGTCTGATAGCACATCGCCGCGCGATTGGGTGTTGTTCTGTTCTTCGTTTATTGGGGAGAAGTTGGGTTGGCCATCACAGTAGACTCCGGCGAGTGGTGGTTTCTGTATACATGTTATCGTGTTCGATTCGGATGAGGTCGTCCAGAACCGCATGCCGTGAAAATTTGGTCTGCGGTAGGCTCGGCGCAAGCCCGCTCGGCCGCGAGCGACCTTCGACTGAAGGGGCTTGCTTCAGACTGCCTAAAGCGGATGGGGTTGCGAATCTTATCGTATCTCTCTCATTCATGTATCAAACTATCTCTGGTTTTTTTGTATATGGTTACTTGAATCCATACTTAATGTGAATATCCACTTTGTTTTGCGAAGTTCGTACAGTATCTAAGTCAACCGGGCAGGAACTCTGGGAGTGGTGTTTCGGCAAAGATCTAGCCATAACTTGTTCAAATGCTAGTCTCTGGAAACGGAAAAAAGGCCTCAGGCTCTCTACTATGCATCCAATAGGACTAGCTATTTGCCGCCGTGCTGCGATTGCTGAAGCGTCTCCGAAGGCTTTCGAACAAGAGGAAGGATATACATGTGACTGTGACGACACGCGTGACAGAACGCGTCTCATTAGTGCGCGCTCAGCTTGAGCGGCGTCTTCGAGCTTGCTATGTCCTCGTCAGAAAACTTAGTCGCTACCCCCGACTGGGCCGTTGTTCTCTCGCAATGGCAGAACCAGTCGCAATCTGACTTCAAGAGCCTTCAGGTCCAGTGCCATCTTGTGTTCTCTCTCCTCGTCTTTCTCGGTCTATCCATGCGTGACTTCCTGTTTTTCATCTTCGAGAGTAATGTCCCGGCCGTGAAGCAAAAAGCAGGCCTCTTCCTTGCCAACAGGGCTTCATCAGAGACATCTTTCGCTCCCGCACGAGTCTACCAGGCTTGGCATACCCGATTCCCTCGGAGTCGAGTACATCTGCACAACTTAATTGTTCAGCCGTGCGCGCAGGAGATTGTCCTCGCAGAGAGCGACAACGTTATCAGCGACCCGGAACTGAAGATCACTCCGAAGGCATGCACTATGGATACCATCCGGGACAGTCTCAACCCAGGCAAATTAGCGGCAAAATACCAAGAGCTCATACCTTTCATGTGGTCCCTGCTCTCTATCTTCACGACATCACCTAACCGGGCGCGCAAGGCTAAAGCAAGAAAACGTGATGCATCCCATGGGGAGGCTGAGAATGTTGGTGATGAATGGATCGAAGATGACGAGGGTGGAGATTCATATGGTGGTACGGTGTTCGCAGGCGAGACGGGTGCGGTTTGGAAGAGCCGCGGATTTGCGCGCAATGCAACCTTTGTGAGTTTCGAGCATAATTGTGTCAGTCGGCTCAGCACCTAATTCACTATATGCAATAGACTTTGGTTCTTGCGATCAGCATGATGGCATTCACGCGTAATTCAGCAACCAACCTACTTCCAATGGTCCTCGGTTTATTCATGGAGATTGGGGGCACAAGTTCACGAGTTATCTCGACACTCAGCAATGCTGGCGCATGTGTTTCGGTCTCGACCATAGAACGCTTGAAGACAATTCTGTCCGATGATGCGAAGCAATTTGCAGTCGAGCTCATGCGGAGTTCGGGTGTGTGGTACACTATCTTCGATAATATCAACATCTATCTGCGAAAGTTTCAGCAGCGATTATTCAACAAGAACTCGATGATACATGCCACTAATGCCGTTGCCATATCCATGCCAGATGTTGACGTGTCTGCCTGCAGTCTTGATGCGAAGCTCTCAAAACGCGGGCAACGTTCACAGGCAACTGGAGCAGACATCTTACCAACTGCAGAGGACGGGGAGAAGGTCTTGGGCTCCTTTCGAGGGCTGGTCATCCATTTTATCCTTGGCTACTGCCCAGGAAGCGACACGTGGTCAAACCGCACTGCAATGAAGAACTGCGCTGATGAGCTCATGGCCTCGGACAGGCCACTTCCGGTGAAGAAGACAGATGCACGACCCCTCGGCGTATTTGATGTTAACGAAGGCTCTAAGATTGGCATGGTCAATATGATGAAGTCATTGCAAGAAACATCAGGACTCACCGAAGAGGAATGGTCTGGAAAAGTACGCATCGTAGCAGGTGACTGGCTTACAGCAAGTCTCCTCCGGTCAGCGGTCCGTGAGCGAGCAGATGATATCAACAGTATGGAGAGGTTAGAGTATGCTGAGGATATTAGTCAACTGTTCCATTTTGCACTCAATGCCACGCACAAATTAATGCACCTGCATTTCGGCAACTCCCTCATCGACCCTGGCTCACTCGCGAAGCATAAGGGCTTACTCAATCGCACTTGGGATGCAATGAAACCAAACTACGCAGATGGAAAGGCTTTGATACGACATTCTCTGATTGCCCGAATTCTGTACACGGTCATGTAAGTCTTCGATAAATTGCTATTACAAGATACTGACCTGCATGCTTATAGGCTTCAACAGGACATATCACGATGGGCTGACCTGGCCAAATGGACACCAACAGTTGATGAAGTGAAAGGATTTGCAGACACGTTTGTCGCTGAATACGTGGACCCAAAGAGAGCCGATGACGCCAAACGGATCAAAGACGACTGGCTAGCGCATTCGATATATTTCATTCGTGATGCGCTGCTGTTCTGCAAATTTGAACATGCTGTCAGTCATGCTGATGCAGGACGTGTTCTCCGGGTCTTCAAGTATTGGGCATTATCGTTTCGAGGAGCTGGATTACACAATTACGCCAGAGAGTGCATTGAGCTGCTTCTTCGGTGGAAGTATGAGCTCACCTCTTCACTGCGCGATGCACTAGAGAGCTCATGGTTTGTCAATCGATGGGGCCTGCCAGGTCGTTGGATTGCAGCAGATCTCTATCTTGAACAGCTGAATTTCTGGGTCAAGGTGAGCATTTTAGGATACTATTGCCTCGCAATTACTCACTTGGTGGCATTTGCGAGCAGCGTGTCTTTATCGCCAAAGGCGCGGGTGTTACACTCAAATACATCATCGAGAAGGGCTCAGCATGTGTAGAAGCATTTCGGGAGATCAGCCACCTTTTCGCGCGCACGTTTGGATTCGCCGACCGTGCACGGCGACACAAGGAGTTGGATGTTAGCCAGGATCTTCGCCTATTGGCCGAAGACATGATGCGCAGTAAGCTGCACATTCCGACACCTGACCGACCTGTCAACGCAGAGGCAAAGATTAGCAAAAAGAATGGACAAGCAACAGCACAAAGCGCAATTGTCGACTGCTTCGACAAGGGTGCTGAGCTCTTGCAGAGTGGCAAGTTCAATGAATACGTGCGGACTACGACATTTGACCCCGCCGTCGGGTATCCAGTTGATGGTTCACGCAATACTGCCTCCCAGGATGTGCTGCTCAATGGCACTGCCTTTGATGACACAGACACAAATCCTATCACATTTGATGCCGAAGATGACATGGATGACGGAGACGACCACATAACAAGGTGTCCAGGACTGGGTAGTCTGGGAGGGGGTATGGAGTAGAATAGTTGCAGTGATGTGTAATGATCTAACAGGGTGCCGTCACAGATGTATCGCCCGTATCCGTATTACTTATTCATGCTAGTCGAGTGGGTGCGCGAGCGTGGCTACGACTTCACAGATGATACGCTCAAGGATGCGCATGTACCCGGGCATCGTACTCAGGCAGAGGGGGCGCGAAGAGACACGGAGGTGGGCTTGGAGGTCGGGTGATGTAGTCTCGTTCACGGCGGTGGCGGAAGTAGCATTGTCACATCCGCCAGCCCAGATGTGGCGGGCGCGGAACCGGAGGTGGACGGCGCGGAGGGCGCGGGCATGCCGTCTGCGCTGGATATGTTCGCGCTCGCCTGGAAGTCAGCAAACATCTTGTCTCCTATCCGTGAAGCACTAGGTGCAGAGGGAGGTCGCAGGTTCGCCCGCCTGCCGTGCATGCACCCGCACATGACGTCGCGGGCCCGGGATGAGTGTGTACACCCTCAGGAAAAAGGGGCATTGCGAGATGTGGATGTGGGCTACGGGCCGCAAGTGGCGGCGTTTGACACCGTTGGTAGAAGAGAAACGCGAGCGCGGCGCTGACGAAGAGAGCCAGCCCGCCGACGACGCCGACGACGCCGCCACCGACGATCGCGGTTGAGAGGAAGTCTGCTTCTTGTCTCCGAGGTTGGAGTACTCGAGGACGAGCGGCACCTGATCGCCTCGTACTGCTCCTTTGGGCACTGGACAGTCTCTGGCTGGACCGAAGGGGAGCCTTCGCCCTGCTCGCGCGTCTTGATCTTGAGTCCGATGCGCCTAAGAATGACGATACATGAGCGGTACAGCGGAGAAGATACAGAGATACATACGCTGACATGGTTTGGGCTTCTTCGACATGTGTTCCTTGTCGTAGAAGAGCTCCTCGTCTTCTCTCAGGCCGAGCGATGGAAAATTCCATTAAAGGTTCACCATATCTTCGTGCTTGTTCCACACCACGAGCCGTTGCTGCACCGCCTCGCGCGTGAATGCCGCGAGCCACGCCCTCCCACAGCGTCATGCATCCGCGCCGCTCCATCTCCCTCGCCATGGTGAGCGGACGTCTGCCTGCCTGCGTGCTCGCTCGCGCCCCACGTTTGTCCGCAAACGCCCTCACCGTACGCGTGTGAACACGCATGCACGCCTTCCCGGACATACGCAGCGCGCATGCATCCGCCCTCGCGTTCGCCCGCATTCGCCCACCCGCCATGCACGCATTCACGGGCAATGCCCGCACGTCCGCCACATGCCCGCCTACCCACCCAACCCGGGTCCTGCCGCCAAGCGAGCTGCCACTCGATGCGTCCATGTCGCCGCCGCTGCCATAGAAGCGCATGCACAGGACGCTGTTCCGCAGGCTCCGCGGCGCGGTCCACCATTCCCGAGGCTGAATCGTAGATAGGCTGGGCACTGACTTCCGCTCATGAGAGCTCAGCAGTGCCGTTTGCTGGTGCCCTGTTGCCCTTCTCTCTTCTAGAGCGGTGTTGTCTGCAGCATCTAGGAATGGCTCCGAGCCAGACGCTATGTCGCTGGGGGCTGGATACCGGCTCGATTGCGGCACGTTCTGGCGTAGAAGACCCACGGCACGGATTGGGTGCGACTTCGGACATTCCAAGCTCATTTAACGATGCGCCGTCATTCGAGCGGGTTGCAGGCGTGAGACGCATCCCCGCGCGTTATTGCGATGTCGGCCAGGCATCCCAGTTCGGTACTACATCATTGCTGCTGCTCATAAAACGAATTTTGACTATAACCCGGATATATAGAAGGATAATCAGGGTATGTCCACATAGACTGCTGTGTGGTCGGCGGTGGGTTCGCAGCCTCGAGAGGCTGTGATGCCGGCATAAACCATCGAGCGTCGGTGTGCTGGACAGGCATGGCCTGTGCAGGGTGATAGCCCGGCGCGTAGTGAGTAGGGTGATAGCCAGGTGCCGTGTACTGTGTAGGGTAATAGCCAGGCGCGTACTGCGCTGGATAATAGCTAGGCGCGTACCGCACAGGGTGATCCATATGTTGAACAGGCGTTGATGGGGGAGATGAGTATGGTCCAGTATCCAAAGGCATTATGAGTTGATGTGAGCTGTAGGGTTGTGAAGCGCGATGTGATTCTGGATAGTGGGTATGCGATGTCGCGTGGGTTGCGGCTGATGACCAAGGTGACTGTGAAGCAAAGGACGGCCCAGCTGGTTGGGATGCGGGCTCTCGCTCAAGAGCGATGCCGTCTTGGATGCCAGGATACACGACTGGCCCAAAAACATCATTGCACTGATCTATGATTATGATGTTAGACCGCTGCATGGCTTCAAACTATATCACTCACCCGTAATACCATCCTGCTCCGAATGAGGTCTCTGAAGACCCGCTGATTGCGGTTGGGCTTGACGCGAAGGCTGTGACATGTGCGTCGGCGAGAACACGGGTTGCGAGATTGGAGTAGGAATGTGTGATGGTTCTGCTCGTGGGGTCGTATCAGCTCCAATGTCGATATTTTGTTGTCGACATTTCTTGCGTTTACCTCCGCGAGACTGAGGAGTGTCGATAGAAGCTGCTGTGTCGATGCGCCAGTTCGCGATGAGGAGACACACTGAGTCCAGATCGGCCCGGGATGAAAGATCCCAACTAATAATCTTGCAGATCAGCGAGGGCTCGACCGTGTCAACATGAAGGAAGTCTGCTCCATGGGCAGCGAGCTGCTTCAGTAGCTTGTCCGGAAGATCGATGCGATGGGAGAGCAAAGAAATTCCACTCGTTCCCAGGCGCTGGGCTCGGTGGGACTTGCGCCAATCGTCGAGTAACCCTTCCAGGCGTTCACGCTCGTCATCCGAAATCTTGAATTTGTGCTTCAAGGGCACAAAGGCTGATTGAGACATAGGCAGGGCAATCGCCCCTTGAGAACCATTGGTATCTGCTGAGCTGTGAGACGAGGTGGACGATACAGAATGTGTATGGGTATGTTGTGAAATCGAGACTGGATCTGGGTCAGGATGGTTTGTCGACATAGCAATCTCGAGGGGAAAGAGGAAGTCGTCTGCGTAAGCTGTAAGCCGAGGATCGTTGCTCGCTGGTGGGAGGAATTGATTGAGCAGCGAGGGCATGCACCAATTGCAGCAGCGCGCTTCTGACGGCAGACGCTCAGGCGCCCATGCTAACTTTGTCCACGACAACTCGAAAGAGGCCTTCTTTGAGCGCGATCCAAGCACTGTTGGCCTTATCCCATCATGCACTAGAGACTCAAAGACATCAAGTTGGGTATCTGGCCGAAAGTGGACACGAAGGTAAGCATGACCACAGCCTGTTTAACGGGAGTCAGCTCGCTGCTTCATCAACATCACAGCTATACACTGACCATCCTCTATAGCTTCGTGCCCCAAGTTGACGAACTCTTCAAGACATTTCTCCATTCGCGCGCGCTGGGCAGCGTATGTTTTTGGCTCAGTATACTTCTTTTTCCCCTTCCCAGCCTGAGCTTCTGCCGCTCGATTTGTCCCTGGGCGAAAAGCCCACTTTGGCAAAAAAAGAAAGCACGTTCCTTCCATTTCACGATCACGCGCTGCTCGACCCCAGCGCTGCACTAAAGTTGACAGGCTCCGCGGCGCTGAGAAGAGTGCGACAAACTTGATGTCCGGTATGTTGCACCCCATCCCCGCAGCGTCTGTTGCACATAGAATACGAATCTCACCGTCGCGAAACAGTTTCCACAACTGTTTCTTCGCCGCTTCCGATGTAAACCCTTTGAATGTCTGCACGCTGTCTCGAAGGTGTGGTGGCAGCATCTTTCGAAGGGTTTTCACCGCATCACGGCACTTCTTGTAGGTCTCGAAGTACAGGATGCACTTCGGGACACTTGTAGCAGGTGTGTCGGGTGAAATCTTCTCTGGAAAGATATTGAGTATATCGAGGACAGGGTTCTTCGAATTTTGCAGAACTCTTGTCAAAAACAGCAGGTTTGCGCGATCACAGCCAACGTCAACACCCCAGAACGGACGATAACCGAATGACAGTGACTTCCATATCACCTCGAAGGTCTCCGTGGAGCATGTCGCAGTGCATGCAACCATGGGGATATCGTGGCCGATGTAGTCTCGCAGCTTCGACAATTTTCCATACTCGGCGCGAAAGCTATCTCCCCATTTGTCGATGCAGTGTGCCTCGTCGACCACCACGGCTTGGACCTTGGAGTGGAACCGCACGTCCTGCCAGAATTTGACGAAGCTGTCTCCGAGTGCCATCTCGGGTGACACATAGTACAGGTGGTCCTTCGTCTTGCGTAGCCTTTCCCAGACGGAAGGGTCCTTTGCCGTGATCTCATTGATCATTGTTGCACGTAAGCCCTTCTTCTCGGCCTCCTCGACCTTTTCCGTGACTGTAAGCATTCATTAACTCAGCCTGGTTCTTAACTGCGCACCTGATCTCGCTCTAATGCTTTCAGGGGGCTGATAACAACAACAATCTTGCTCTTGTTCATAGCAGCCAGCCCCTGGAAAATTATGCTCTTTCCAGATCCTGTGCCGGCGAGAAATATTGAATCATAACCCTGGCGAATCCTGTGGATCAGATGCGCCTGCCAGTCATCTAATGTGAATGTGAGTTTAAGCCGCTTTGCTACTTTTTCTTTGATGGTTGCAGGTGTTTCTGTGTCCTTCTTCAATCCTTGAAGGCGAGCGAAGGATGGTGTCTTCCGAGACCTCGGAGAGTGGAATTGACGATGGCGACATCCCTTGGGAGTAGATGGTGTGCTTGGTGTGCCAGGAGGGGCCATAGCGGATCGCATATACGGTCTTAAAATTGGACGACTCGCAGGGCGGATGCGCCAGACGCGTTGATCACGAGTGCGTGCAGCGATCACGTGGGCGTAATAGTAATTGCACATTTCTGCACTTTCTCCTTCATCGACGCAGATCGGAGGGCTTCCTCTCACCCGTCAAACATGATTTTTGGAGTGAAGGCTGATATATATGTGCGCTATGGTTGCGAGATGTATTATTATTATTATTGTGTCTCAGTTATATGCTAGAGGGCCTACGAAAATGAGAGGATTTAGCCCTCTCTTGACGAAGACTTAATAGATGCGATTGACAGTATTTAATAGTAACAAAATCATAAATCTCATCAATCGCTTCTAATAAAGAGATCCTGCGGGTTTGAGGCCGCAGTCGCGTGAATGTCACCCAGAAGAAATTCCTCACTAACTCCTCCAATTCCTGCAGTCTGAAGCAAGCCCCTTCTTCGAAGGTGCTGCGGAGCTGCAAACTGGAGTTTCGAAGGCGGCTTGTTCCGAACCTAGGTCTGCGGTAGGGTCCTGTGTAGAACTCCCCACGGACTTTTTCACACGTTTTAAACTCCAGGTGTTTTAAACATGGGTTTTTAACCTGTGTTATAAACTTTCACGCAAGAATATATCATATGAGATGGAATTCCCCATTTCATTCTTCACGATGTCCAGTTGGAGCATCGAGTGTTCTGCAGCGACCAGCCCCAACATGCACCGGCGCTCAGTCTTGCGCGGACCCTTCCATGCCGTACAGGATGTCCTCGTGCTCATGCATACATTACTCCTTGGACTCTGTCCTCAAGAATGAACCTCCTGCTGAAGCTTATTTCCTTGCGGAGGCAATCAGCAAGTTCGACCCAGCGTACGGCCGCGAGGCGCGCGGGTACAGTACACCATGCCGACATCGTGTGTTGATCTCAGTGCGGCGCTGCTGGTCTATGCGCAGCATGTCGAGCATCAGGTGCCGATTGACAGGCTGATGGTGTCGGGGCCGTCGGGCATACTTAGTCAACGTCGGTGTCGGTGAGCGTGACGAGCTGATGGTCAGAGCGGTAGCGAGGGCATTGTGCTCGACCTGCTGACTGCCCGCGGTGTTCCGGCAGACAGCGTGCTCCCTGCTATATGTAGTCCAATCAGTAGCAGTTCATTGTCTTTGTGTCAACCGCCCAACGCCGTTGTCTGGAGCCTCCCACCTGCTCAGTAACACCATTATGTAATGGACTCAGCTTGTTTATAACATCAAGAAAAGCGTACCCTAGCCCTCCGAGTGTTTATAACGTGTTTATAACACCTCTGTTATAAACTCAGTTAGAAACAAAAGGTTCTACACAGGACCCTAGTCTGCGGGCCTTGGCGGGCCGTCCAGCCTTCATCGGCACAGAGACTGAGCTTCAACGTCGACGCTCGTCTTCAGTTTGTCTCTGTCACCATGTCTCTTCAACTCAGCGGGCGATCTGGTCACAATTTCATCCTCTCTATGGCCATAAAATAGGAAACACTGATCCATGAGGAAGGTCTCAGCAAACGCTATGTCATAGAGCGTGGCTGATGATCGCAATGCCATCGGCGTTTGTGACTCCATGGCGCGCCGCTTGCATGTCAGAATGAAAGTTCAGCTGACCATATTTATTACTTACTGGTACAATGCTGAAAAATTGTGCCCCGATACTGACATTTTTCTTGCGAGACAGACATAAGGTACAGATTCCTTTAAAGGCTTTGTGCTCAGATTGGACTGGGACCAGGCTCTTGTTCGCATCGTCCATCGCTCGCAGACTACAAGGTAGGCACTGTGTTACGGTCGAACTAGCTTGTGCCTTCCATGGTTGGATGCTACGTCGAGCAGTCCATCATCGTATAAAGTAGTTAGTGCTGCTTTGAGCTAGGTACATCATTCTTCTCGTGTTCCATCTATACGTATGATGGCTGACTTCGCACAATTTTCTTCTCCGCCGCCGTTCCTAGACTTGTCCGGGAGATGGACTCCTACTACTCGAATTCCTGATGTCGCCAGTGCTAATGCTGATCAGCTACAAGGTTTGCAATATGACTCCGCGCCCACATTCGACATGGCGGCCGCGAATGATGATATATTCAATATGATTGATGCCTTGTAAGTCGTTACTTACGCTTGTGTGGATCATAATAACCTTGGGTACCCTGCAGCCCGTCACCGCTCGCATCCTCGTCAAAATATAAACTCGACCATAACGCGTACCCGCCAAGCTTCCAGTACATCTACAACAATAATGCATTTTCTGAATCTCCATAACTGACTTCTCGTTAGGCCAGACTTACAGACCCAGCTGCCGTTCTCATGCGGCGCTGATGCTGGTCAATCGCAGTCTTTTCGGTACGAACATACTCTCTTACCCATGGCGACGGCAAATGGATATGCATATAATGCATCGTAAGTTAGCACTTCTACGTATTCATGGGCTTGAAATGACTTAAGATAACCACAAGTACTGCACAAATTGCATCCTCATTAAAACCCCAGCTCGACTATGGTTAAAATGACACCCCGAATGCGCAGTACGTCCACAGCAACACCTTCCATGCGCTACACCGGCTGATCTCTCTCCAGACCAGATCCACAGACCCAGCCGCCGTACGAATGTTCTGTGAGGCCTGACTCTCCGTCTGCCGGCGGTCTTCAGGCACAGTCCTCTGTCCATCACAGATTTAATTCGCCCGACCAACTTGCTGGTGCAGCCGCCTCTTCAAGCTTCAGTGAAACTAAACCGAGTGCAGAGCCAGTACCACCAGAGGCAACGACATCCGCTCCTAAGCCTGCTGCATCCACTTCCTGCAGTTCACAAGACAAGTCGAAGGCTCTTGAGGAAAAAAAGGACGAAAATAAAGCGAAGATGCAGAGTATGATCATGGTAATTCCTCTGGACAGTAGGAAGCACAAGAGGGGCAAGTCGCCGACACGTCCGCCGGACGTGCCCGGCCTAAGCGACGCGCTGCCCGAAGACTCGCAGCCCAAGCCTCAGAGGAAGGCAAAGAAGTCATCCCTCACCCTGAATGCAGCGTCGACAGACACAATGGGCGGAGGAGAGACGATGAATAAGGCCGCGCAGTGCATCGAGAGGGTTTCTAATGCCTTGCAGGGAGACGAAAATAGGCCATCAGGGGCATATGGCCCACAAGGTGTGCGAGTCCGTAATTGAAATGACTTGAAGCTGACTTCGTATCCAGCGAACACTCACATAAATGGCCTCAATGCACGCGATGCGTGGTTAGAAGCCGAAGTGACTCGGATACAACGTGAGGCTGATTATAGGCTGCAGGCCGCTAGGGCGAGCCATAAGCAAGAGATCAACGAAGCACGCCGAACGATATCTGGACTCGTCTCCGAGCTTGTCGAACTTCGAGGCCAACTCAAGAAGCTACATTACGATTCGGTGCGTACTATCGCAGCGAAAGATTGGATGATTGCAGAATTACAGACGGGGACGAGACCCCATTGGACACCAGTACAAACACGTGATCACCGTCAGGTGTAGATGGCGTACCATGTAGCAATCACAATTTAACATTTCAGTGATCGCGTCCATGCCTACTGCCCCGAAGATTGCGCGTACGAGCGCGAGACTCATTGGCTTCACGCGCAATCATCTCCCTAGCTCCTGCCTGGATGTACTCCTCCGCCTCTTCCTCTGTATAGCCGTAAACCAAAACGTAAAAGTCCCTGGGTTTCGCCTGTCCAGCTTGTTCTCGAGCTTCAAAGTCGAGAATACGCTCGTATTCGGCGTCTGACGCGGCCAAGACGCGGTTTATCACAGCGCTACACTCCGTCCACGTTATGCGGTCATTGTCGAAATCATCTCTGGCGCGTTGCAGTTCACTCTGCCATTTGAGGCCCTTATCCCCGCGCGGGACCATGACTGCATGCCGCAGACGTCAAGCCACGAAAATATAAGGCAAAAATCACTCACCCAACGTGGCCGACTTTTCGTCTAATAATCAAGAGGTCCTTAAAGAGCTGATCGGAGCGGATAGGTGATCGGCCACTTACGATGACTTGAAATAGAAGATTGAAGGTTTTTGGCTGGGATAAGACAGTGTTCTGTTTCATCTGAGGCAATCTTTATGGGTGTCGAGGGATTCAAGGTTGCTGCCATGGTTGTATACAGACTTCAATCGACTTGGGAGACGTGAACTATTAGATGTCTGAACAAGTCTTGTGGTGAATGGAGACAATGGATGCGTCAGGTCAAGACTCACGAGAGAACGGGAAAACGGGGAACGTGTTGCATGAAGTCTTCGTGATGCTTATATCCCTACGAGACTAGCGAGAAGCAGGTCGCAGCAAAGATTAGAGCCAATTGTTTTCTTGTTTTTGTGTTGCTATCGTATCGTTTTTTGCCAAGCGCATCGTGCATCGTCAATGATGAGTGCATAGCCATGTCCGCAATACAACGGCCGAAGCAACATCATTTAATCGAGTGGATCTGTCGGTCGCTGCATCACCTATCCATGTAAGTAATCGTGGCAATCCCTCCTGCCGTACGCGTCTCCGGCAGAGGTAGCGGCAAACATTATAGGGAAGTTTAGCTTACACCATCCGCATCTAGATCATATTATGTATGGATGTTCCCAAAATCATTGAACAAAAGCTTGACGAAGGCATCTGCGACAACGGCAGAACAACAATTAGAGGTCGACAGGACGCCGGGGCATTGCGCGCCCCAAACGCTGATCAGCCTCGGAGGTGCCCAGCATTTTCCCTTGATATGGATCTGTGTAAGACAGACGAGTTCATTAGTGGTATTATAAGAATCGTCAGTACTTACTCGTGTTGGAACTTGAAGAACGCGACGATCACAGTTTGATCACAGTTGAAGAATTAATATTGTGTCCAAGATCGTCCTGTCAGTGTAAGCCGTGAGAATCGTGCTTCCGGGCCGCTGTAGGCCGCGGCCCTGATCCAACTCGAGATTGGGAGTCGGACGACTTGCCAAAGTTCGTCCGAATCTTCGATGTCTCTTCATCTTGTCAGTGTACAACATACAGATTATCCTTAGCAGCCCGTTGAAAAGGGCGGCAGCGGTACAGTCCAGCCGCGACCCGCTGGAATACAAGGTAACCATGTCTTGACTAAATTGTCGACTAGCCCTTGTTTTCGGCGCCTCCTATTCGACCCTTCAATACTCTGCAGAAACTGTAAGAGTTATTTGGTATTGAATGCATGAAACATTAATGCATACTCACGACCGAAATAGGATCTAGCAACAGGCGACGGGGAATCGTCTCATGGGAGAATCAACACTCGAGACGGGCCCAGCGGACTGAGTGAATCCTTGCCTGCCTTGATAGCCAATCAATCCTCGAAAGGTATGCGTTATTCGGAAGGTTCCTGACCAGTTCGTCGTCAGGCATCACCATGCTTTGTACTTTTTATGGATTCTGTTAGCGACTAGATGTCAGCGACCTTGTCGTCGAGGTTTGCTTGTGCCAAAATCAGTTGTACGTCTGCTCTGCAGGGTGATCTATTCGTTATGGACAAGGCATGAAGCTGCATAAAATACGTGCAGGAAGGTAAGGGCCAGGTAAGTCTCCACGCATACGATTCATTGTTACGACTCACGACCAACATGCCATCCTCTCCCAGCTCAACGCAGACACCGTCCCGAAGATGGTCTCCACGCCGTCTGAGCCCCAGTCTCCACAGCGCCGATGCCGGTAAAATGGCGTCAGCTTCGAGCTTCAGCCACGATCCCAGCGTATCTTACGATAGCTACAACGTCGGCGGATATCCCAGCAATGTTCAAGGTATTCAAGCAGGCCCGCTTTTGACCGTTGAACCGAGCCACGTATATTCAGATTCACGGTACGACACTTTCTTCACTTCCCAATTCCCGGACTAAGGATAGTACAACGCCCAATTCAGATCTGTACATTACTATCACCAAGCAACTAGCTCTTCTTCAACTTTCTATCCCACGAGCGGCTCGTACGCACACGCTCCGTAGGTCTAAAGAAATAGCGCGCATCGACTTCGCTGACGGACAGATCTTCCCTTAGATTTAATTCAGATGCGGGGCCGCTCAATCCAGGACCGTACCAAAACGTGTATACAAACAACTCAGTCGCCGAAGCTACAACTTCATCACGGCATGGCATCCCTGCGCATCCCTCAAGCCATCATCAGGCATACTCTATAGTTGAGACTCACGCGGCGTCTTCATCTTCACGTGTCAGTCGGTCATCGAACACGCACATCTCGAACAAGCATACCTCGAACAAGCAGCCCGCCGCTTCTTCTTCGAGACACCAGTCAGAAAAGGAGGAAATCAAGGCAAAGATGCGACCTATGCAGACCCGGATGCGGTTGCCTCCCGTGAATGCTGCCCACGCAGAGTCGACGCCTCTGCCATCTAGCACCGTAGAGAAGCGCAAGGACCGCTCGCCATCCCCGTCCGCGCCTGAGGGTTCACAGCCAGAGCCAAAGAAGACCAAGTCTAGCAGCAAGGCCGCAGCGAAGGCCGCAGTGGGGAGAGTCAAGAGAAATAGTGACCTCGCTGAACTGGCTAGCAGACTTCCTCCTGCTTTGTATCTATCAGAAGATGTACCGACCGCCAAGAATATTCGGCAGGGTAAGTCCTCTTGTCTCCCAGGAGTAAGCTTATGCTGAATGGCTTCGTAGCGATCATCCACATCGACCAGCAAAAGGCAGAGATCGAACGATTACGAAGCGAGGTCGATCGACTCCACGCCGAAGCTATTCAGCAGAGAAATGCTCACGCTGCCGCAATATTGCAAGCCCGTGGCCAGGCTGACGAGCTTCTGTTGCAGCTAATGGATCGAGAATCGAGAATCGATGAGCTGCAACAAAGAGATCAGTGGCAATCTCAGTATGTCGCAGACATCGAAGCCAAAATCGGCGCATTGGAGGCAGAACTGCAGACATGGCGAAGTTTCAATGCGCATGGCCATAACTAAGCGTAGATTTCATGGCAGTATCTTTTCATACGAGTTTCAGGTAATTGAATCGCATATATCAGACCCCCTCACTTGCCTGCATAGAATGTCTCTCGCTCTTCATTCTGCCACCATCTGTCCATCTCTTCAGTTTGCGTACAAATCTCCGACAGTCGAGTTTCCGATAATCATAGACATATTAATCGGTAGGCATTAGAGGTCAGCACCACGTCCATACTGGCTGTTTTGAAGAATCCGAGAGCGGCAGCGGGACTCGTTTTGAGCACGTGTCTCCAGCAAGAGTGCGCCAGCTTGCATCGCCTGCTGAGTCTCCTCCTCTGTATAACCATATATCTCTCTATAATAGTCTCCAGGCTTCGTTTCTCCGGCCAACGACCGCTCGGTGAACTCGTCTACGCGACGACTGTGAGCCAGAGTTGCAGCCACGATGCGATCGAATGCGTGGCCGTATTCAATTTCGGACATGCGGCCGTCTCGATAAGCTTGTTTGATAGCCTGTAGCGCATTCCACCGTTCGGGAAGACCGGAGGCAGCAGGCATTCTTCCTAGGTACACCAGCCAAATGATGAGTGTAAACCATCGAAGAACGGGTGGTTAGTCCTCACCAATTCTCGCTGATAGCGATTCTTATCAAAACCAAACGCGAGTTAGTGTTGTAAGTGTAACTCGCGCGCAGCACGAATCTTCAACTTACCGGGAGGCGAGATAGCGACCGGGAGGCGAGATAGCGGACCGAAGGGCATGAGGCTGGACAACCTGATGGATCGCTTCACCTGGCGGGATGGATCTTGATGAGTTCGTGGGGAAGGACATGGTGGTAGACGAGCGAAATACGATGGGTGTGGCTAGACAGGCAGATGTATCAGAATATGTGCCTAAGCAAAGGTCGTCTTGTCTGCTAAGTGTACTCACAAAAGTGGGATAAATCAAGTTGAGAGCGGACCCATACATTCAGCAGGGAGCTTTATAAGTTCCTGGATTCAATGGATGGAGACCGGGAGGACTTGCGCATGCATTAGTATTGTTTTCAATTGTTTCTTACTTTTGTGTCACCCTGTAGCGACCGTCGCCAAGAACCGTGGTTACCCCCCACAGTGGCAAAGAATGCTGTATCATAACCGCTCGGACATAAGCCTCGTGGCCTCGTAGACATGTCTTGGACTATCCAAAGTTGAAACTAGATGAACCTGGTACGAAAAATGCACCAATAAAGCAAATGCCGCCGATCCAGATGGCTCTGCATCTAAGTGACTGATGAAGGCTTATGTGAGTCTCTGCGAGAACAAGATCATGAATGTACGAATGTGTCCCGAGCAGGAAAGAGCAACACAACTGAGAAGCTCCTCGCTGGCTCTCGTTCGGAGTCGTCGTCTCAGACCAGGGCCGTCGTGTCGGGCACAGGTCGGGCACAGGCATGCTTGCGGCAGTTTCCGGATTCTTTCGGTTGCAAACGGTCGTGACTTGCTCCGATCTCGTCACTCTCGACGACGACGACGATGACAGGAACCAGTAGCCGACAAGCACACCAGAGTCACTGTCTTCGACTGCATGGGATGAGCTATAGAGACGAGTTATCAACTCTAATCCCTGCGGAATATATTCCCCTCCTTTCCTTCTCTCGGGCATGCGGCTCATGGTGATGTCGGTCCTCGCATACTTTGTTGAATTAGCTCAACAGAATATAGACAGTCATTTCACAGACATGCAAGGCTTCAATTCCAACGGTCGTACGCCACATAAAACCCCAGTGTTTGAACGAAGATGTACAGCTGCCCGCGTCCTGCGCGACGCGATATGGGAACGCAACTAAATTACACTATTGAGCCATCAATCGCAAAGCAGCCCTGCATGCCAACCCTCGATGCTTAAGTTTGAATACGCCACCGGGAAAAGCGAAGAAGGAGCATAACAACATGGTAAGCCATCCTCCCAATGAAAAACCGCATAGTTTGTAACCCGCCCGCCATGTCTGTCCAAAAAATATCAGCAACAGCCCCACCCGTCCTGCCGTTCTGAAGCGCGCGCGCTGCCGCGTGATACCTGTCCTTGATTGGTCTTTTTGCTTCCGGGGTTTTGACATCAGTCGCGGACGCATCTCGACAAGCTTCCCTGCCCAATCCAGGCTGCCCCAGTGCACTCTCTTGGGCGAAGATGCAGCTCGCCCCTTCGACCAGCGGTGCTCGCTCGACCAACGCTGACAGCTTGTCGCCATGGCCAGCGAGTTCGTGCAAATACCGATCCATCGTTGCGAAGTACTCTTCGTGGCTGATCTCGTTGTTCCAGTAGCGTTGTCGCGCTATCCTCAGCTCCAGATCCAGACGCGATTCGTACGATGACAGGTCCGGATATTTGTCTTGTCGCACCCGATACGTCAGCACATTCCACGATGATGCATAAATGTGGGCAGACTTACCATGAACTGGAATATGCCGCGCCTCCTCGTAGGAGCCAAGGTATGCGGCTATGTCGCTCTGGACTCCTGCGGCTGAATGTCGGCCCTCGTGCCCTTGGAACATTCATAAAACATCGACAATGACGCATGGACGGCCTGTGCACCTGGAGAGAGGCTATGTAGTATAAGAGTGAAAAGTACAAGGTATGGTCTTCATGAGTAGCCTGCGTCCGAATTGCGGCTGAGACCAAGCCCTTGTTCTCGTCTTCGTTGCCCACGACGTACAAGGTGAGCATATCCACTCGGTTGCGACTGAGATAGCCTGTACCTTCTGTGGTTGGACAATGCATCGACAACGAAAGCGTTCTCATATAAAATAGCCAAAGACTGTTCAACTCACCATCACGACTGATGACTGACTTCCCATGTCTTCCAGGACCGTTCCTAGACTTGTCCGGGAGATGGTTTTCCACCACTGGGAGTCCTGATACTGTTTGCGCTGATCAGTATCAGGTCGACCATAGCACGTACCCACCAAACTTCCAGTACGTCTACGACAATGCATTTCCTTGATATCTATAACTGACGTCTCGCCAGGCTAAACTTACAGCTGCCATTGCCCGACGGCACTGGCGTTGAACAATTGCAGTCTTTTCAGTACGACCATGCTCTCTTACCCACGAAGACGGCAAATGAATACGCATATAATGCATCGTAAGCCAGCACTTCTGCCTTTTTTCGCAGGCCCAAATTGATTTGGGATTACGTGAAGTACTTCATCAATCGCGTCCTCGTCGAAACACCAGCTTGACTACTCTCTGAACATCCAGTAAGTCTGCAGTAACGTGTTCTAGGCATCAAACTAATTGATCTTCCTACAGACCAGACCTCCCCACACGATCATCATGTGACAGCGATCTAAGACCTGGCTCTCCGCCTGCCGGTAATGGCGTCCTAGCGCGGTCTTCTACCGACCACAGATCTAAGTTGCCCAACCAACGTGTTGATGCAGTCGCCTCTCAAAGTACCAGTCAATATACACCGAATGCAGAGCTAACACCACGAGAGACAAAGGAACCAGGTCGTAAGCCAGTTGCGTCCCATCCGCGCAGTCTAGCAGATGATTCGAAGGCTCTTGAGCAAGAGAACAGGGCGAAGAGGGAGAGTATGATGGCGATTATTGTTCTGGACAGTAGGAAGCGCAAGAGGGGAAAGTTGCTGACACGTTCGCCAGATGCGCCCGTGGCAAGCGATGTGCCGGCAACAGACACGCAGGGCCCCAAGTTGAAGAAGAAGAAATCTTCCTCTACCCCGAACACAGCCTCCAGAGATATGAAGGATGTATCGCAGGCTATGAATAGTACGACGCAGCCTGCTGAGAGACTTCCCAGCCCTGTTCAGATAGGGGATGGAAGACCATCGATTAAATATCATCCACAACGTGAGCACTTGTGTAATTCAAGCAGCTTGAGACTGATCGCATGGGTAGCAAACATCCAGACAGATGATCGAAATCGAATCGCAATGCTAGAAAGTAAAATTAGCAGGCTACAACGCGAGGCTGCTCATCGGCTGGAGGCAGTCGCGGCGAACCACCAACGAGATGCCTATGAAGCTTGGCAGGCCATGCTTGAACTGACCTGTGAGAACGTCATCCTCCAGAAGGAGATCATAAAGCTGCAACATGATCAAAACCGTCTGCGGGACATTGTTGCAGCGAGAGATCGAAGAATTGCGGGGTTGGAGAAGGAGCTGTACACTTGACGGCCGGTCCGAATGCATGGTCAAGCATAGCTGTAGGCAAGATACCACACTTCAATTCAAGTGCTATAGATCAATAACCACGTCCATTCCTGCCGTTATGAAGCACGCGGGTGCGACAGCGATCCTCGTTAGCCATACGGGACTCGAGCAACCTGACTCCTTCCTCAACGAATTCCTCCGCCTCTTCGTCGGTGTAGCCGTAAATGGCTTTAGCGAAATCGCCAGGCTTCGTCTGGCCGGCGTCCTGTCGAGACCTGAAATCTAGCCAAAGCTGATGTTCGGCATTTGAGGCAGCAGTGATGCGCTTTATAACGGCTTTACATTCAGCCACGGTTATGCGTTCGTTGGCGAAATCCTCCTTGGTACGTTGCAGTTCATACATCCATTCGGCGCCTTTATCCCCGCGAGGGAGCATATCTGGATATCAGGGACGTCAAGACGAATATCACCAGATGAGGGCACGTCATACCGAACGTAGCCAGTTTCTCATCTGTGACCGCACATCAGGCTACCGCAAGAGCCAAGTAATTGGGATATCGTTTACTTACGATGTTTCGAGATGGCGGACTGAAGGGCTCCATTTTGCACGACAGAACGACTCGTTTGGCCGCCCGCCATGCCTTCGGAGGTCGAGAGATTTGAGGGAGACGACATAGCGTTGCGTCTTTGGAAGATTGATATAGATATCTGAACGAGAATGCAGTCAATGAAGACGGCGGCCTCGTGTGGTCGAAGGTCAGGACTCACGGTATGATTTGACACCCGGATGGTACTCCGTGGAGGACCTCAATGGCTGTTTTATATTCTTGCAAACGGGACCAGCAAGGATCTACTAGTCTGTTTACAGTAGAAGCTAATTGTCGCCCCATTACTTTTGTGTTGTCATCGTCTGGCCGAGTCGTGCCTCCGAGGCAATTGTGACCGCATGGCCTGCAGGGAATCCCCGTACAAAGACAAAATGAAGATGAGATTAATCCACTTTAATCATCACAGGACAAAAGACGTGACGATGGCCCACAAGCACAGCTTTGGGAAAGATGCAGAACAATTGAAGATGGACTGACCGCAACAACTTGACAAGACGATGCTTTCACCTCCGCCTTATTGTGCTCGGGAATCGGGATGAATTCAGCAACGCAGCGACGCACACATCCTACAGGTTGGATGCGCACGATGGCACTACGATCTTCACCTATCTGGAAATCTGAATCATTGAGTATGCATGGAGCTGGCGGTGATGAGTTCATCCGAATCGTCGTCGAAGACGACACCCAGGCCGTGAGAATCCTGCCCGCGGGCCACTGCGGTCCGTCCTCGTATTCCGACCGAAATTAGAGTGGAAGTTCGTCTGAATCTTCATGTCTCTTCAACTCTCGTCAAACGCAGCAGCACACAGGCCACTACCCAGAACCAATATACGATACGGACTCGAACGGAAGCGATGCAGTCCAATTGCGACCTGCTTTAATACAAGGTGACCATGGTCTTGACTAATTTATTGACCAGCCCTTGTTCTCGGCGCCTCTTACTCGAGCCTACAATTTCTACGGAGACTGTGTGTTTTGTGGTCTGTATGGATGTGAATCGTTAACTCACGATCCCTACTCAAAGTCGATACAGAATTTGTGAACAGATGATGTAGAATCATCTCGCAAATACTCAAGGCGGGCTAAGCGGACTGACCGAGTCCTTGCCTGCCTTGCCAATCAAGCCTCGAAGGGTATGCGTTGTTCGGAATGTTCCTGACCGGCTCGTCGTCAGGCAGACATCATCATACTTTGTACCTTTCGTCGATTCTGTTAGCGACTGGCGACCTTGTCCTCGAGGTTTGCTTGTGCCAAAATAAGTTGCATGTCTCTGCTTCACAGGGTGATCTATTCCTTGTGGACAAGGCACGAAGCTGCATAAAGTACGTGCAGGCAGGTATGGACCAGGTAAGCCTCCACGCATACGATTCACATTGTTACGACTCACGACCAACATGCCATCCTCTCCCAGCTCAACGCAGACACCGTCCCAAAGATGGTCTCCATGCCGTCTAAGCCCCAGTCTCCACAGCGCCAGTGCCGGTAACATGGCATCCGCTTCGAGCTTCAGTCACGATCCCAGCGCATCTTACGATAACTACAACGCCGGTGGATATCCCAGCAATGTTCAAGATATCCAAGCAGGCCCGCTTTTGACCGTTGAACCGAGCCATGTGTATTCACATTCACGGTACGCACTTTTCTCGCCTCCCGATTCCTGGACTAAGGGTATTACAACGCCCAATTCAGATCTGTACATTACTATCACCAAGCAACTGGCTCTTCTTCGAGTTCCTATCCCACGAGCAGTTCATACGCACACGTTCCGTAGGTTTGGCCAAATAGCGCACATCAACTTAGCTGACTGATAGATCTTCCCTTAGATTTAATTCACATGCAGGGCCGCCCAATCCAGGACCATTCCAAAACGTGTATACAAGCAATTCAGTCGCCGAAGCTGCAACTTCATCACGGCATGGCTTCCCTGCGCATCCCTCAAGCCATCATCAGACATATTCTATAGTTGAGACTCACGCGGCAGCTTCATCTTCACGTGTCAGTCGGTCATCGAGCACGCATACCTTGAACAAGCAGCCCGCCGCTTCTTCTTCGAGACGCCAGTCGGAAAAGGAGGAAATCAAAGCAAAGATGCGGCCTATGCAGACCCGGATGCGGTTGCCTCCCGTGAATGCTGCCCACGCAGAGTCGACGCCTCTGCCGTCTAGCACCGCAGAGAAGCGCAAGGACCGCTCGCCATCCCCGTCCGCGTCTGGGGGCTCACAACCTGAGCCCAAGAAGACCAAGTCTAGCAGCAAGGCCGCAGTGAAGGCCGCAACGGCGAGAGACAAGAGGAACAGTGATCTTGCTGAACTCGCTAGCAGGCTTCCTCCCGCTTTGTATCTATCGGAGGATGTACCGACGGGCAAGAATGTTCGGCAGGGTAGGTGATTCTGTCATCCGGAAATGAGCGCATGCTGATTACTTTCATAGCGATCATTCACATCGACCAGCAAAAAGCAGAGATTGAGCGGCTAAAGAGCGAGGTCAATCGACTCACATTTGAAGCCGCTCACCAGACGCATACACATGACGAAGAAATGCAACGGGCTCACACGCAGATAGCTGAGTTGATAGCGAAGGAAATCGACAGTCACTTGCAAATTACTGCATTAAGGGCTGATTACGATGCAAAGATTGAAGCATTGGAGACCGAACTGCAGCAATGGCGGTCGTACTACCAACGTCAATTGTAAATAATTACCATCGCGATACCCGTGACTCGTCTATTGGCTTCGTTATCCTGCTCTCAATTATCTTTAATGTATCCCTGGAGATTGAAGCTACAATGAACGCGATGTATATCTAATGACCACGGCCATTCTTGCTGTTCTGAAGAAGTCGAGAACGGCATTGGGATTCGTTACGGGAGCGCGAGTCCGCCACATTCGCCCGGTACTGCAACCACTCCCTAGTCTGTTCCTCTGAATAGCCGCAGATCTCCTTATAATAGTCTCTGGACTTCGCTTCCCCGGCTGACACTCGATTATTGAAGTCCTTTATGCGATCAAGTGAAGCCTTCGCTCCAGCGATATATTGAGCTAATGCAGCATCATATTCACTGCTTGACATTTGGCCGTTTCGATAAGCCTCTTTGATTGTGTTTAGCGCATTCCAGTGTTCCTGCGAACCCGGAGGCAATCGCTCTGAAAATATCAGTAGAATATTATGGGATAGGACTAGCTCCTCACCCCTTTCGTCCGACGTCGAATCTTGCAAAAGGAACGGTTTTATTATCATAAGTCGGGAGCGAGACGTGGATACAACTTACCACGAGCGGAGATGGTGGATCGAACAACGTGAGGCTGAACGACCTGACGGACTGTTTGGGCAGGCACGATGGATGCTGACGATGAGAATTTCGAGGGAAATGACATGGTTGCGGACGAGAAATAGAACGGACACGGTAAAACAAGCCTGAAAAATACGGTGTTAGCGTCGGGCTGAAGAATAACGCGGATACCCACAAGAATGAGAGCGGATCGGTTTGAAGGAAGAAATCGTCGTTCCGCAGAGCCTCCTTATAAGTCGTCGAGTACAATTAGTCTGAACACGCGGATTTCCGTCAGCCTAAGGTCCAATTGTGTTCTCACTTTAAACTTAGTCCCATACATCCGCCGATTACATTGTACGTCTTTTCTGGCGAACCACATCGGATTCTTGCCTCGTGGACCAAGAGTGCGACCGTGGCTGTCGTTTCATATCCCAAAGACGCCTTCCCCTGAGCAGACGAAGAACTGAGGATACCGAATGGTGTGACTATCAAAGTACTTGCAGTCGATCGGAAGGGCCATTGGTGCCGGCACGATCAATGAGCAACACAATACGGATGTGCACGCGTCGCAAGATGATCTAAGTATGGTCGCAACGGAAGAAATCAACCTGTCGGGAGGGGTGCAACAAAAGACTGCTCGTCGCGTCGTTGTCATGGATCCAGTGTAATATGACTCCGGAAGACAAAAAAGTATCCAGAGAGAATTGCAGACAGACGTACAATGCTTCGCAGGCGCCACGTCCGACTTGCGCCTGCCTCGCCTTGGGTGCTCACAGTTCCGCTACGAAGCATCGAGAAGAAAAGAAGCTGAGCATTCTGCTCAGACAGGTCGAAGGATTGCAAGTCTGCCATTGTAAGTAGCGTGCACTTATTGAACGTTTGAACTGACCCTTCATTCCGTTGGCAGCTGTTGGCAGAGACTGGCAGAAAATGTTGACGTGGGAATGCGGTCTCACGCTCGCAATGTTTCGGGCACACTTCGGGCACAGGCACGCCTGCGGCGGTTTCCGGACTCTTTCAGTTCGAAACGGTTCTGATCTGACTTGTTCGCCTCTATCGACGACGACGACGACAGAAATCAGTAGCCGGTAAGTTCACCACACAAAGCCACTGTCTTCGACCATAGTAGGTGAGCTACGGAGACGAGTTCGCCATCCTGATTTCTCTCAGTCCTCGAATGCTTTGCTCAACTGAGTATAGACATAACGATGGTCTCGCAAACCTGCAGGGCTTCAATTCTTCTTCATCAGTGGTCCTACGCCACGCAAAACCCTAGTATCTGAACGAAGATGTACAGCTACCCGCGTCCTGCGCGAGGCGATATCGAAACGCAACTAGATTACGCTATTGAGCCATCAATCGCAAAGCAGCCCTGCCTGCCAACCCTCGATGCTTAAGTTTGACTACGCCACCGGGAAAAGCGAAGAAGGACCATAACAACATGGTAAGCCATCTTCCCAATGAAAACCCGCTTGGCTTATGAACCGCCCGCCATGTCCCTCCGAAAAAAAATAGCAACAGCCCCACCCGTCCTGCCGTTCTGAAGCGCGCGCGCTGCCGCGTGATACCTGTCCTTTGCTGGTCTTTTTGCCTCCAAACTTTTGCCATCAGTCGCGGACGCATCTCGACAAGCTCCTCTGCCCAATCCAGGCTACCGCGGCGCACTGGCCTGGGCAGAGGTGCAGCTCCTTCGACCAGCGCTGACAGCTTGTCACCATCGCCAGCGAGTTCACGCAGACACCGATCCATCGTTGCGAAGTACTCTTCGTGGCTGATCTCGTTGTTTCCGTAGCGTTGTCGCGCTACCCTCAGCTCCAGATCCGGGTGCGATTCGTACGCTGACATGTCCGGATATCTGTCTTCGCTCAGACGGCAGATTAGCACGTTCTTCGACGATTCATGCTTGTGGGCGGACTCACCATGAGCTGGAATATGCCACGTCTCATAGGAGCCAAGGTACGTGGCTGCCTTGCTCTGGACTTGTTGGACGCTCGACATTGTAGGAAACCGAACAGGCGATTCGAGATCTGCACTGCAATGGACACATTCACCAAGGAAACAAGCCTGTGCAGAGGTATAACGTACCTGTGCTCTGATGGCAAATCGTGCTGAGAACCTCGCAATCAGGCAAAGTACGAACGGCTTAAGTATCCTCTTTGCTAGGACCGTTCTGTCAATTGTCGAACGCCTCTTTTGTCTTGTTGTCATGGGACGTATGTGGAAGGCGCAGCATGCCTGTTTTCGTTGTCCGTGACAATAAGAATACGACCTACAAGGTTCGCACCGGGGGCTGATACCGTCCGGAGCAACGTGGTATATGTGCAAGACAATAGCAGGTATCGAAGCAGCTCAAATAGATCCCAGGGCGTCTCGCCGTTGGGATGGGCGCGATTGACGGCAAGTACATGTTCCTACTAACCAGGTCCATCGTATAGATCACCTGTACCTGCAGGTGCTATCGTCTCGAACACACGAAGACAAGTTGCATGACCATCTCGATCTCCCATATGGGTGAGGATAAGCGCTCATCTTGGCGCCCATTCAAATGGCAAGATATCGACATTTGTTGAAATAGTCTCAGAACGATGCAAAGACGTGCAACCTTTCAATCTAAACGCATTTCGAGTACTCGACCTTTGCCGTATGTCGCCCTTTTCTCTTTGATGACATTGTCTGCTTCAGCCACGTTACATGGCCGTCTAGGAAACGGGCGACCATCCATTATCTCCTTTCACAGCATAACCACTGGGAGCTGCCATCGACAGTATTCAGCTGTTTCTTCGCTCTGACTCGATCATGTCTGCCTGTGATACTGGAGAAACCAAGTAGGTAGCAGTATCATCTTCTTTCCGCCATGTTTATCAGCGTTAGGGCTGATATTCTCGAGAAAGAACAAGTGTCTGCGGACGATGAAACGAACTTGGACTCGTTTCTCCCTTGCTTGATCTACTTCGTGAAGACAGGACTGAGACACCCTTAGAGATCGACGCCGAAAACAATCTGCCCATCACGGCTTTGCCTCCGGAAATACCTTGACGATCTTCTTCCTCCTGCAAGAAATGCGGCCTGTAGCACATCGATGGCCTAAGAGTTTCTATCTCGGGCGGATGCTCATCGACATCACGCACGTATGCAGCATCTGGAGAAATCGAGCTATCGGCTGTCCTATGCTTTGGACCGACACCGGCCACATCGGCCTGGAATGGGTAAGTCTGGTGCCCGAGCACTGCAAAACAATCGTGATCAGTGTCGAACTCAAGGAGGAAGGCCTCTGCGGTCTCGTGGAGGATACCATTCTTCCGCATATTTCCCATGCGAAGACGATTATGCTGTGGAATGGCTGGAAGATCCTCAAACGTCTCTTGTGCAAGATGATACGGCGCGCCCCCAATCTCGAAGCCCTTGTCCTGATGGGGTCGAACAGGAGCAATGAATCGTTCCCAGATGGCTACGCGCCTCGCTTGCGATACCTCAGCTTGGATGGATGCTTCCTCCCTGGCGCCTTTCTCGTCTTCATAGGACTCATTAAGCTGCGGCTGTGCGATACTTACCCTGCGACTCACGACTCGACGTCCTCTGCAGCCGCCGACGGCGCGAACGGCGCGCTCCGCATCGGCTTCAGCCCCGCGTATCACCACCGTCACGCCTCTGGGCGCGCAAAGGCCTACCGTGGCGTCCTGTTCGTGCTCCTGCGGCACGCATATATGCGCGGCGTGCGCAGCCTCGCGCTCGACAAGCCCGGGCACGATCTGCTCCGGCACGCGGACTTAGTCTGTATCTTGAGCTCGCCGCGGTTGGACGCTGTGCGCACACCGCGGACGACCTGCACACCGCTGCGCGAGCTGCGCGCGGCGCTTGCGGCGTTGCAGATGCGCGCGCCGGTGCTGCCGGGCTCGGCGATGCTCGTGGTGGGCGGCGATGACTTGTACGAAGGCTGCGAGCCGCCCCAGAACGAAGACGAGAACGAGTGGCACCCGCGCGTCAAGGGCGAGCTCATCGAGCTGGTCCGCCGCCGGCAGGCGCTGCGCGTGCCGCTCGAGCGACTCGTGTCCAAGGGCTATTCAGAGACGGCGCGGGAGGTCGTGGACGCAATAAGGGCAGATCGTGGAAGACACGGTGCGGATCGAGAAGGCTCTGCCGCATATCAGCTGAGGGAGGAGAACGTGTATGTGCATATCTGTGCTAATGGTGGGTTCTACAGGGATGATTCTTGATCGGATCCTCACTGGGCTTGATCCGTTGCTAGCTATGCATGAACTGACTTTGCTAGATATGCCTTGCGGGAGCTTGAGGGACGGTCCCAAGGTGGCCAGCACTGCGAGAGCGCCAGAGCCCTGGGACCGACGTAGATGGATGCCCGATCGCCTTCGTAGCCCAACAGAACAACAGAACAAGAAAAGGAAATGAGATTAGGATATCGAGACATCAGGGTATGAAGCGGTACTAATGGGTAACAAGCAGACACTTAAGGTATCTTCAATCGTCTATGCGAGCGCGTCTATGTGGTGGTCTATATACATTGTCCGGATGTATCAGCATCTAGAAGGACGGCGGCACCATGTTGTCGACCAGCTGCGGAAGCGTCTGCTGTTGCGCCGCGTTGACCGCGCTGAGGTAGGTGTCTAGTCGCGCAGCGGGGCGTGAGCGGCATCAAGCAGGATGAAATGCGGAGACGTACTCCAGAACAAGCTCACGACGCCGATGAAGGCGAAGCGGAGCTGCGCGGGCACAATGGCAAAGTTGAGGACCTGCGCCGGGATGAACACGCCCCTGTACAATGTTCGGGTAAGTCAAAGATATGTATGAAGACAGCTGGAAGACCAACCAGTTACGCAAGAGCGTCGGGACATAGGCCTGGGTCGTGCGTTAGCAGGACGGTTTTCCAGAGGAAGCGAGAACGGCATACGGAGTCCATGCGATCCACGGCTGTAGAAACGCCTTCGCCCTCCAGCAGCGCTTGCCATGCAAAGAACCATCCGACAGCGACTACGGAACCAGGCTCAAGTACAGATGAGGCTCGTAAGAAAATGCCAGCTTACGAGGCGCCATCAAGCCCTGGTCAAGCCACGTCTGCGAAGGGCGGACCAATGGTTAAAAAGTACCGCGCGTAGGAACGTAAGTGCTCACCCGGTACACGACCGCCCGCGTCGGGCTCGCGAACTTCAAGCGGCCGAGAAATTGGAACCACTTCGTAATCGGCGGCGCGAACAGCACACCGCCGTAAAACCCGAGCCGCGCAGTCCGCGCAAGCTGGAAGAAGGGTTCTACAATCAGAGAATGCCGTGGCGAAAAGATGTACACGCACATCATGGTCCTTGCCCTTCTTCTCGATGACCTGTTGCGCTATTACGTCTCCCGCGCCGAATAGCGTCAGCGCGGTGACGCTCTGGACGAGATAGGGACGGCGGGTCAACGCTGAACTGTTTACCGAGGCATAATCAGCCGCAGAACGGGTGTCGATGACAGACGTCGACACACCTGTAAGCTCGGAATAACGAAGCCATTCCTATGACCCAGTCGCGTCAGACACGCGCCCACGGTCCACAACGCGTGAACTCACTTCAGATTCTCGCGTCGTTCGCAAAAAAGAGTCGCTTAGGAGAGAGCGGGGCGTTGACGTGGCAGATGGGAGGCAAGACGCTGGAGGGAGGAGGGAGGGAGAATGCTTAAATCGTGTCCACTCAGACTCCGGCTTACGCTGGTGTGTCATTCCGGCGCGAGCTTCCGGCGCAGAAGCGCGGGGCAGGAGTCTGGGGCCCCGCATTGCGCGGAAAATTTTCGGAGGGCTTTGATGTGACCAATCAGGAGGGCGGCGATGTACGATAGTTGACTTGTTAGGATGGCGGTATGTACATTGTAGAAGGAAGGACTTGTATGGAAACACTGGTGATCACGAAGATATAAAAATCAATAATTCCTACTTGGCAATAAAGACGACAAGCAACGTAGTGGAGAAGTAAAACGTTCACAAATGTCAGAAGCCAAGACGAAAAATGAATGCTACTCGATACACCGGATGTACAAGTCAGTCGGTTTATTTCCCTGAGAGTGGTGTCCGGCACGCTGACCTCATCGTCGACGTACGCCGTCCCGAACGCGCGCCCCTCCGCCCGGAGCGAGACGAGCAGTGCGTACGGCGGCGCTCGCGTCTCGTTCGTGGTGTAGCCGGGCTGGGAGTGCAGCAAGATCGCGGCGGCGTCGTGGACGTACATGGGGATGTGGCGGAGCGGCGCGGCGAGCGTGGCGCGTCTGTGCTGGCATTGACGACTTCTTGAGTGTACAGTCACACGAAATTACCTGGCCGCGGCCGGAGGAGATGGCATGTTGACAGCGGACAGCTCAAGTTCTTTGGGGACCTCGAAGAGGGGCGTGAGCAAGACTCAGGCTCGGGCTGGGTAATGGATCGCCGCTTGCTTGGCCTGTCATGATGCGCAATGATCGACTTGCTGAGATGGCAGTCATGTAAGTACTTACGAGTACGCGTGCGAGACAAATTTACTGAATGATCAAGAAGAATGGAAATCACTGTCAGTGATACAGAATAACGCCTCGACCACAAGTAAATAAAATGTTTGAATGAAATCCGGTGAGGAATACATACGACATCGACTTGAATTGAAACCGGTTCAGTCGGCCGCCTTCTCTCCCTCCGCACCTGTATGTCAGACCTGTTGGATCCAACTGCTGTCAGCGGGTACGGTCGTCCCATCCCAGTGGATTGTGGTAAAGTTCCCCAACTCGTTGACCATTGCTCTCGTGATATTGCTTTCCATGATCCGGAGCATGGGAGGACGTCTTTCGTCCAGGACTCTGTCGAGCCAAATCACCAGGTGCTCAAACAAGTCAAACTTCTCCCCATCATGAAGACGACAGGGCTCAAAGTGAGCCCCAATGATGGCGAGGAACTTCAATTTCTCCAGAAAGACCGGTTTGGAGCCTTGGCCGTTTGAGGTCTGTGTCGAGAACGAAGCATTCAAGATCTCGATAAGACTGCATGTCACTAATGTCCCATGGACATGTATGCCTGCAAGACTTCGACTGCGTCCAAACAAGTCTCTCCAGGACTGCGCGGTCCATCCCTTGTCGGCAGCCCAAGAATCGACTGTTATATATTCCAACTCGTCAAATGATGGGAGGCTGAGGCAGAAAGTGAGACCAGGATTGGCAGTTACGTGTGCCTGGTTTGCGAGCTGGATGTTGGCCATTTCGGGGAGGTGAACGAAACGCATAAAAAGTTCGGCTGCTGCATGCCTATTTGGTTGTTGCCAGTGGGAGATGTTTGATTTCCATGCATAGACGCCTACAGGACTGCCCATGGGATGTTTCAGATGCTCCTTTATAGCCACCATATGAAAAGGCGAACAAGAAGCTATAGCTGCAAGGTGGGGGCCGACACTGTCTCCAATGCTGATGAGGCAGTCGTCTGTAAGATTTGTGTAGTAGCATCGCATGCGTAGTCGTAGCAACGAGGGCAACTCGACATGTTTGAGGAAATTGATGCATCCAGTATCGCTTTCGTTTAAGGAAAGCTCCTGCAGATCAGGACAGATCACTTGGACGATGTCACTGGGAGACGTCAAGGAGATGCAGTGTCCAAGATGAAGATATTGCAAGGCAGGCATGCCCTGGAGGGCAGCTAGCAGTCGCTGGACAGGGACCAATGAGCGCTGACCCTGTGAATAGTGCAAAGCCTTCAAGTCCGCTTCCATAGTCAATTGAACAACGTGCGAGAATGTGGGAGAGGGCGGAGATGCGAGCGGTAATAGCACAAGATAGCGTTTGAGATGGATGAATCGCAGTCGCGGTGCATGCTGAGCTAAGAAGCCGTCCGGTAACGTCAATGGGGCGAGCTCCTGGGACGGGCTCGACAGCCGAAGCTGCTCCAATAACGGGCTGGGGATGCTAAGGGACTGAAGAATTGCGCTGAGGTCAGAAGAGGGCCCGTCCAGCTCCAAGGATTGTACACGTGATAAGTGCTGTGGAATGAAATCCAGGCAAGACATATCTGCGTCCGTCGAAGCCCAATGGACAGATATAGGCTCTGCTTTCGAGCGGACAAGAGACTCTCGTAGCCACTCCGGTCCAAAGCCAATTAGAATCTTTTGCCAGAGGCTAGATTCGTGCAACGCAGTGTCCCGCCAGTGTTGACACACGTATGTGGCGTTGATCCAGCCGAGTTTGAATTGAAGAATGCGGCCGTTGGGATGCTCGACCTTGCTCTGAGTCGGAGGATCCAGAACGGCCGACCAAGTAAGAATGCGGCACAGGACCTGTGGTGGAATCTGACAGATGGGAGACAAGGAATTGCGGAAATGGAGTAGCGATTGGCTAGCAGCGATCCTGGATAAGGCAGCCAACTCGCTATCAACGGCTGCCCGCATTTGGTCGCTGTGTGGGGTTATTCCATGAGAGCGTGGAGCGTGAAATGCCACGTGTTCCAGCAGATCCAAGCGACGAATGAAGATTCCGGTCCAGTAGCTCTCAGCGCTGCGTTTATGCACCTATTCGGTCAACGCGTAAAGCATCGGTGCTGATCGTGCATACCTCGAGAGATCACCAATCTGTCCTGGTGTACGTTCCATCGCCGCGCACCAATAATCGTTTGACACTTCAAGATCGCAAAATCTGCGTGTTCGGAGGTCAATCAGATGCATGAATTGAAGAGTGCGGTACCTACAAACGATCGCTAGTGTTCACGGTATTGAGGCAATGGCCCGTAAACCGCAGTCTCAAGATATAGGATGAACTGTCGTCGATGTCTCATCAAGATGGTCGCAGATAATGGTAAGTACACGTTGTCGATATGCTTATGGTGATTCAGTTGTTGTTGAACTCGCCGACACTGGATACCGTGGGAACCTCTCCTCATGATGAGCCGTGCGGCCGGCGCTCTGCGGACCTATTCACTGCGGAACCCTCAAATTATCTCGAGGCGAAAAGGGTGCGAATATATGAGAATTTCTGCCTTTTTGGATCTGCTGGTGACCTTTTCAGGACCTTTTCGGGTCAAACAAGAGAGATGCGATCGGCGACGAGATTTTGCTTCGCTGACATCCTTTTCGGGCCCTTATAGTCGGACTTTACTGCCCTTTTCCGAGTTCGAGATACATCAAGTATGTCGACCACTCTCTCGCTCCAAAAAGTGTCTCTTTTCGCCTCGCACAGCTCGAAAAGGTGCTCTGGCAATATATGTTCTGGGTTATAAGGCTGAGGTGAGTTCTCGAATTGTCGCCAAGTCGTCTCCCGACCCTCAACCACCCACGCCTCCCGCGCCTCGTCTCCCGCACCATCCCCATATGTTCCATCCCCATATGTGGACCTTGCGCCGCGACGCACTCAAGATATGCGTCATACGCGACGAAGCAGGCAAGGTTACGCCACCCCGAAAGTCCCGCTCGTAAAGCCTGGGGTAAGCAATAGGCTCTTTCTTCTAGCAAATGCACTCGATTTATTTCATGTCCCATAGCTCTTTGAGACCGTGCGCGCCACCGACGCTGCGGTCAAACGAGAAATCAAGACCCAAAGCAGAACTCACAGAGGCGACAGGGGCTATCGTTCAGCCCGCTTTGCGTGCGTCTCCGGCGGCGGGCGCCGGCTCCCTCTCATGTCTGCGCCCCCGCAAGTCGCCTCACCCGTACCCCAGAAAACACGGAGGCCGCAATGCTTACGCCTGCTGTCCCTTGCATCTTTCTCGCCCGGCAATGAGCTTGTGTGCCCTGTAAGTGCAACTATATGCGCTGTTTGACGATTATATGTTCTTATTAATTATGTCTCCTGTTCGCAATGCTACTCCTGGGCCTTCTGAACCATGCTCCTCGACTCAAGGTACGTAGCTACACTTCTTTTGACTGATTTCTGGACTAATCTTAAAAGCAGTCAGGGAGCTCGCGAGTCCTAGCACCCGCCACGCCCACGCCCAATGCGCCTAGTCTGCACCCCTCGCCCAGATGGTAAGCATCCTCCGCCGCACATATATACCCTTTGCTCACCATCTGTGCGTCGTGTACAGCCTGGGCCGTAGTCGCGCCATCAACCTACTACATAGCATTAGGTCATTGAACTGTTCTAGAGGCTTCCTATGGGGCTGTGGATGCTGTGGATGGTGCGGAAGAGCAGGTAGGATGGGGGCAGGGCGGGGGGAGGGTACTAGAGCCGTAGCCCTTTTTAATTAAATCACACTTAATAGCATATCTTTTCGGATTCCTGAATCAAGTCTGAAAAGACTGTATGGATTGGTTGAAACCTATTTGAAACCTATGATAGCTTAGCTTCTTTGCGCCAAAAATGTCCCCAGGAAAGGTACACTATTTGACTCTATATAGCACGATAGAATGAAAATCTAGATCACTTTCTTGACGCGAACAGAGAAGTTCATGTGGACCCAAAAAGGCCTCGAAAAGCATCCCTTTTCGCTGCCTATTCGGATCCGACCATTTTGAGGGTTCCGCAGTGATTGTCATGACTTCTTCCAAAGCACTCATCCAGATGATACTCAGCCAAACTAGAAAAGAAACCGTTCTAATTTTCGATGCGTTTAAAATGATCCGAGGGATATCACAACGTCATCCATTTAAGACCGCAGAACGTCGCCCAATATTGCCATGCATCACGACCACGAGATGGTCGTCGCATTGTTGAGATCAACCCCCAGCCCCGCAATGCTTAACCTCTGCACCGCCGCAGTGTAGTTCCACCCACCCTCTCCCAACACCCGACCACCGACCGACACATTGTGCGGTGCACCAGCCACGCCGAGCACGGTCACCTGCGCCAACGGCTGCTGCACCTCCCACTCACCCTCGCTTGTCACCTCCAGCCGCCCGCCGCCCACAGCAAACCGCACAGTGCGATTCTGCACGCCCGTTCCGGAGTCGTCCGGCAGGCTGATCCCGTCGTCGACGTACGCCGTCCCGAACGCGCGTCCGTCCACGCCGAGTGAGACGAGCAGCGCGTACGGTGACGCGCGCGTCTCGTTCGTGGTGTATCCCGGCTGGGAGTGCAGCAAGATCGCGGCGCCATCGCGGACGTGCACTGGTATGTGGCCGAGGGGCGCGTCGAGCGTCGTGGGTGCGCCTGCGGTAGCGTTGACGACTTCGTGGGTATACCAATCGCGCCAGGTTACCTGGCCTCGGCCGGGGAAGATGCCTAAGGATATCGTGAGTAAACCCAGTGTGTCCGGAGGTGAGACTTACCCTCGACTGAGGATACATTCGGGTTCAGGACGGGCGTGACGAGAATGTCGCTGCCGAGCATGAATTGCTGGTCGATCGCGAATAGCTCGGGCTCATCGGGGAACTCGAAGAACAGCGCGCGCACAGGCGGCGTCCCCCGGGTCGATGCGTTCGCAAAGAGCGTGTACTGGAGTATAATCATGAATCAGCTGTCTCGACATGTTGCAGACGACCTACCCAGTACGGCAACAGCGCATAGCGCGTTGCGATCGCCGTCCGGCTCGCATTCGCGACGCTCGGCCACCGGTATGGCTCCTGCGAAATCGCGCCGCGCTCGTTATGGTTCCTATAGAACGGCGCGAATGCAGAAAGCTGCATCCATCGATTGCATAGTTCTTCGTCCGTGTTCCCGTCTGTAAATCACAATGGCTTAGCGAAAAGTGTGAACATGATACAGAAATGAAGGCGTACTGAAGCCACAGGTGTCCGCACCGACCATCGGGATTTGGAAGAGCTGGAATTGGAGGATTCCCTGGATATTCAGCTGCAGATATTGCCACTTGCTGAAGTTGTCGCCCAGCTGCATTTGTCCGTCAGCACTGCGTTCACTCCGCTGTATCTATTACTATGCATACCCAGTGTCCTGTCCACTTCCCCGAGCCAGGAAATGTCGACCGGCTGATGATGAATGGCCGTTGTCCGGGATGGATCTGTCGTAGCCCCAGATTCGTCGCACGCTCTTCCATGTAACCATAGGCGTTGTGTATGTCCAGCTCGGCGATACCTCCGCTGTGTGATGCATTCGGCGAGAGTGTGCGCACTGCCAGCCTTCCAAAAGCTAGACGAATCGTTGTCACACAAAACCGCGTGGAGCAAAGTTAGTGAACTACAGACCATTGTGGAGAGCATAGGGCGGTGCGTTCAAGTCAACGTTGGATTGGTTGCCTGCGCCGAGACCTCGCTTAATGAGCTTGGTCTGAGGGGCGGTCGAGTTGCCTCCAGCGCCGTAGGTGAGAGTACCATTGACGGTGATGTTGCCACTTGGCCCCGAAATCGTCACGTTATACCTAGTGAGATGGCCATCAGTGTCAGATATATGACCCGACAATGACCTTCAGCATACCCTTCGGGCCAATCTGTCACCAGGTCGTCCGGATTGCCAGGTATCAGAACCGGCACGGACGTATTAGATAGATCTGCTCCTGTACCGCTAGAACACAATCAATAGATCTCCCTTAGAAGCGTAGAAAGAATCATACCATGATCCCTCACAGAAAGAGCTGATCTCGTTCATGTCGAGCCAGATGCCAGAATACTCGATGCCTCCGTCCGACCAGTTGCGCAGCGCGTCTGTCCAGAACTGCGTCGTGCTGTTCGCGAACCAGTCCGGAAACACCTGGTTGAAGGCATCAGCAGGTCCATGAGACAATCGAGGATTCACATACAGTGTATCCAGGCCAAACCTGGCCGATGTATGTCGATCCATCTGGGTTTTTGACGAACACGTCTCTGCGAGGGCGTTGGTCTGATATATGGTTAAAACTACTGGTGCGACGTACTGTTCAATGCCGCTGAGATAGGGATCGTACTGTGTTGGATATGGGAGTCAATGAGGCAGAAAACCTTACAGGAAGTGCGGCAACTGACCACGTCTGTGTCATTGGCTATATGAGCCACAGCGGCATCTAAGATGGGTATATCTGCAACAAAGATTGACTGGGCATCGTTTCTGAATCGGATTTCTGGAAAGTAAGACCTACAATGTTGGCCTTTCAAGGCCTGTCGACGTAGGAATGAGATTGTGACCTTAGCGTTAAACGGGAAAGCGACTCACCAAATCACGCGTGAAATTCCTCATCTGATCACCAGGAAAACTGACGGGATCAGAGGTGAAAATCCGGCGTGCATGGTACAGATCGATGTCCGTCCAAATCACTGTCCAGCCCCTCGGTCAGCGCTCCCTCCTTCAAAATTTTATTCCAGAAACCGCCGACCTTCCAGAGGAATATTTGCATCCCTCATATTCTGCACTTGCTCTTCCAAGACGCTCAGATCCGTATAGCCCCACCGGCACAGATGGAAGCCGAATGCCCACATGGGCTGCCACCCGGGGAGACCGACGACTTGCCCATATTGTTCGATGACACTTTTCGGGTCGGGGCCGGAAAGGAAGTATAGGTCAAGCGTGCCGCCAATGAGGCGGTACTGGATGAGAGAGGTGTTTGCAGATGGCGGCGTCGCGAGAAGGATATCCGCGCCCGCAGCGCTGTGGCATGTGGGATCAATAACGTGTATATGAATAGTGGACGCGACCCACCTGTTGAGGAAGACGCCGTGCGATTGTGAAGTATTGGTGGATTGGTTGAAGCGATGCTCCATGTAGATGGCATGTGAACCGTACCTATCACGCGTCAGAAGAGGTTGGTATGCGGAGACTCGGGATTACTGTACATGTTCTCGTCGATTGGGTCAGCCGAGTCACGGGCCCACAGCGTCTGAAGGGTGCCGTTCCCAGTCACCTGGCGTCGGAACCCACTGCTGGAGACCACTTCGCCCAGCCCGTAGATGTTGGCATCAAGTGGGAGCGCGGATGTGAGCTACGCAAGTCGGTGTTCATGATGTCTTCAAGTTGTCAATACGTTGGCACGTACCTGTAGATATTGTTTCTCGAACACCAGCGGGAATCCATCGAAACCTGTGCTGCTGTCGCTTGCGTTGAACACGGGCGCTATCGGCGTGGGAGGTAATGACGATACACGGGTGTCGAACACCGGCGGCGCTTCAGGCTCTGAGCGACGCGTGATCCAGAACGCGAACGGCGAGGACTCGTATTGGAATTCAAGGTCTGAAGTGTTGACGAGCGATGATGCTGAAGCAGAAGGTGGGCCGGGGCGATCGAAAAAGGCACTCGGGAGGGTGAACTGCTGAGACGCGGTGTCGAAGATGTGGACATGCAGTCTGTTGCCGGGAAGAAATATGAAGTGGTCAATACAGCCTAAGAACTTACTACGCACCTTGATTCTGTCTCGTAAGCAACCTCGATGGTGAGGTTTGCTATATCTTCGCTGAATGCATTACAGGCTGGCCCTGCCAGATTGAGCTGGGCTGTGAGGCCATGAGATGTCTGCTGCAGGGACTCGAGGTTATACCCTTATGGAAGATGTAAGTTTTATGCAGAGAAGCGATGCAGTCGAAAACACCTGAGCAGCTAGAGACGTTGAATGACCACTGCGGTTCACTAGTCTCTTGTACAGGAAAAGTGGGTCCACTGGACGACCTGCTGCGCGCTAGTCGGGCGAAGAGAAGAAGTCCCAGTGCGTGGACAGAGAGTAGAAACATGATCACTGCACTGATCAAGGTGTAAGGACGTCCTTGTTTCTTAAACGACACCCTCAGACAGACTATATATACTAGAAATAACCAGACATGGGGCGCTCCTTCGGCGATGAGGCGAGTGAAGTCGGAGCCCAAGCACATGTTGCTGAGAGTCGGCTGACCCTGGCTTCTCCATTCAACGAAGATCACTGTAGGACCCATCATGACAGGAGGTCATTTGGTTTGAGAGCGCTTTACGTGGTGGCAAATGAAGTCTGATCGAGAATGTGATATGGACTGCTTATTGCCGATGAGCTCGTATACACGGTCCGTCGAATACACAGAAGCAACTCACCTGATCACGAAGTTCCTTACCAAACTCCAGCATTACCCGTCTTACTTGACGAACTTGGAAATCATGGGTCTGGAAAGTCTCAAGGAGAGTCAAGGCAGTCTCAAGACTTGAATGTGGAAAGCGACTACAGTAAGTCTAGGATCAGGCTTACGCCGGGATTATGACGCGTCAACAAACGACAACATCGCGAGCTGCTGTTAGAAGATTCAATTCAGAACAATAAGTCTTGTAACCAACTTGTAACCTGACACCACAAACAACCCTTCTTTACGCCGTCGAGGATGTCCAGAATTCCCCTCGACTACATTGACAGAACTGTCGCCGTCATCGACGGCAAACTCGACGTCCTACGGCAGCGCGAAGCAGAGCTCCAAGCCATCCTCGACTCCATTCGCGCCGAGCGCACCGCCCTCGAGGTCAAGCGCGACGACCTCGAGTCCCAGCGCATCCCTTTCAACTGGTTACCGGCCGAGCTGCTCGCCCTGATCTTCGAATTCTGCTCCGAGACGGTCGATGTGCACGCCTCGTGCGACCGGATCCCCGTAGCCCTGTCGCACGTCTCGCGCAGGTGGAGGAGCGTGGCCCTGTCCACGCCCGCATTGTGGCGCCGTCTCTATCTCAGCCCAGGCGACGTCGACGAAGAGGGATTCCTGCGGCCACTTATGCGGACCTTCTTTGTTCGCGCGGGCGTGACGCCGCACGAAGTCGTATACAGCGATCCAGGCTGCAAGAGTGGCAAGTCCTTCCCGCCACCCCCGCTCGTGCTGAACGACTCGCTGCACACGCCACACTTCTTCGACCAGCTCAATGCTCTGACCCATTTATCTGTCTTTGGCGGGCACGACGTCCTCATCGACGCGCTCGTCTTTCTGCGCTGCCACTCTCGCGTGTTCCCGCTGCTTGAGTCGCTCACGATGGGATGCAGAGGCGGAAACACGCCAATGGAGGTCTTTATGTACTTCAAGGTCCACCTCGATCTGCCCGATTCATTCCGCAATCCGGCGCACTCGCAGTCGTTCCCGCGCCTGGCGTCGCTCACGCTGCACGACCTCTCGCCGGCGTGCATGCCCATCAGCCACTACCCCTCCCTGCGCGAGCTCACGATCGAGATGGCGAAGGACGACGAGGTGCGGCCGTACATGCCCGGGATGAAAGTGCTGTTCCTCGCGCGGCTGCTCGCATTCGCGCCGAACGTGGAGCGCCTAGTGCTCAACGACGCAAGCCCGACGTTCCACGCGCGCGTCGACCCCGCCGTGGAGGACGCCTTCTGGACGCGCCGTACGAACTGGGGCTTCAGCACGACGCTCGACCACCCGACGCTGCCGCCCGTGCCGCTGGCGAACCTGCGCGAGCTCGCATGGACGGACGCGCACCCCGAGGCACTATACTACTTCTTCACGCACTTCCCCGCGCCCGCGCTCGAGGTGCTAGACGTCGCGCTCATCGACGTCGACAAGAACTACATGCCGCGACACGGCTGGAACCCGCTCACGCTCGCGCTCGGCGCCTTCCTCCCCGCGCAGCACGGCCTGCCGCCGGTCCTGGCCCTGCCCGCGCTCAAGACGCTGCGCGCCGAGGCACTCGACGGCGACGTGCTGCGCCTCCCCTTCCTCAAGCTGAGCATGCCCGCGCTCGAGACGCTCTCCCTCGCGAACGCGGACGCGCTCCACGCGCCGCAGCCGCACCTCCCGCGCCCGGAATCCATCTTCCGCGACCCGCGCATGCCGCACCTCGCGCACCTCGTCCTGAGCGCGTACACGGTCGCGCCGGAGCACGCCGCGTCGATGCTCGGGTACATGCCCGCGCTCGAGCGCATCGACTGCGACGTCGTCGCGGGCGCGCCCGAGCTCCTGCATGCGCTCGCCGCCGCGCGCGCGGACCGCGGGATGAAGTGCTGTCCTGCGTTGCGCGCGATCCATCTCTGGGAGTGCCACGACGTGCAGTTCGGCTGCCTCGAGCGCGTCGTGAAGGTGCGCAATGGGTTCGCGGAGGCGGGCGCGAGGGATGCGGGGGCGGGGCGCGCGGGGGCGCCGGGCGGGGAGCGGCCGCGGATGATCAAGGCGTTGAAGAGGAGCGTGAGAGCGGCGTCGGCGCAGGCTGTGCCGGGGTTGGCGAATGGGTTCGACGAGGGGCAGCCGTGCGCGCGGATCGCGCAGGTGCGGATCAAGGAGTGCGGGTTGATTTCGGAGGAGCAGGCCCGGTCGCTGGAGCAGTGGGGCGTTGAGGTCGTATACAGCTAGGGTTTTGATGGTGAAACACTCAGGACAGAACACCGTGTTTTTATTCATCCTCAACGCATTTTACTTATTGGAATCGATATTTATACCTTATCCTCGCCTACTGTCTACCTTAGCTCCGAAGCGTTGCATCTCCGCTATTCACTATGTCATCGGACAGATCTCTTTGAAGAGCGTAGGCTGTTGACGGTCGCGCGGGGACTCTTGAAAGCATAGTCGACTTGTCCATGGTTTGCATAGTATCGCAGCAGCCGTTGGATTCCGCTCATATATTCCATGGCCGTATCTCGAACCTAAATTGAAGGCGAGTTTCCTGTCACCTACTCAAAGTTTGAGACGGAAAGGGGGCATTATTATAGTAGTGGTAAGTAAGTACAATGCATAAGAAACAAGGATAAAATCATGGGTTGCGTTCCCGAGAACCTGGGGTCGGGCGGAAGAGGTTACTAGTCCATTTATCCCATAACGAGCCCGCAGTCATTTTAACAGCATCCCAACTATCCAATGCCGGCCGGACATCGAGGAAGAATGACACTTTGGAGTCGGCCTGGGTGTTGCGGCCACTGTAGAAGTCGATGACATAGCGCACGCGCGTACCGCAGCGGTCGACGACCCAATCGTGCCTGTCAAACGGCCGCGTGTACCTGCGCATCACAGTGAGCAAGAAAGGGTGGACGAAGCGAGAAAAACGCACCCGAACAGCGTCCTGATTCGCGCCTTTGGGCTCAGGTCTCCTGGCCGGCCCTTGAAGCTCACCAGCCTCGGGCCCCCACAACTCTCGCCTCCCCGCCCCGCCTCCCACTTCAGGATATGCGCCCACGCGACCTCGTTAACGGCATTGTGAATAGGCACGACGACGCGCATATCTGGCGCGTTGGGATTGTGGTTCTTCCGGGCCATGGCGGCGAAGAACTGCGCTTCCGATGGGTACACCCATTTATCGCCGTCCGCGCGCGGAATGGACGAGACTTCTCGGTCTTTGGAGAGCACGCGTGGCGCGCTGGGACGCTGGGGAGTCGCACGGAGTGTTTCTGAGGAGTGAGGGAGGTGTTTGGACCAGGCTGCGCCTGCGGTGTGGTCGACCGGGCATTCCTGGGCTGTCGCCGACTTGTGGTCGACGGGGCATCCCGCAGCGGAGGATTGGGCAGGACCAGCGTGGTCTACGGGGCATTTGTCTCCACTCATTTGCGCGGCGATGAGACAAGAGGTTGCTGATCCAGTGGTGGTCTCGTCGTCGTCGTCGTCGTCGACGTCGGCGAGCAAGTCAAGGATCAAAGCTGTGCCGAAAGAGGAAACGACTGCTCTCATGTCCGACAGACAGCTCGCCGAATTGCATTTCGCGGATTTGAGGTGGTAGATTCTGGTCATTTTTACACTTTGATATTGTTGGGTCACTGGATGACTTTCTACAGCAGAAATCAATACTATTCAGACCTTATTTCTGCCTGACAGCGCTCCGTATGGCCTCCGTCGACCAATCAGATCGCCTGCCTGAGCCTTGCTTTGAGTTTGATCTGCTCAGAAATGATATGAAACAATTGCTGGAGAAAATCATACACTATTACAAATATACATAAGGGAACACATCCCTCAGAAGACACCCTATACTTCACGAGAAATCAAGGACAATAACCTAATTTCCTAGGCAAGGTGTGCCCGAGGAACCCAATTGATGCGTACATCGCTCCTCGCCGATATGCTCCAAGAACGTCTCTTCAATCTGCACGTTGTCGCCGACTTTCGCTCGCAGGCTATCCATGAACTCCCGCTCCATCTTCGAATATCCCTTGAGTACAAGCCGCTCGAGCGGCACCTGAAGTCCCATTCTGCGGCGCACCATGCCCGCAAGCGCACCGTCGACACGAGGATTACAGAGTCGTCTTTCACTGGACGTCTGCTCGCCGCTGGACCTCTGCTCATCGTCTGAATCGTGCTCATCGTCCGACAGCTCGCCCCACTCGCAGCGCTCGCCGTCACCCAGGACAAGCGTCTTGAGGCCCCGCAGCATCGGCCCTTCGATGGCCTGGCCCGAGGGCGCCAGCATCATGCCCTTCTGGCTAAGAGCCGTACAGAACGCGGCGACGGGACCGAACGGCATCCTGACCGTGTGCACACTGTCCAGATTGCGGCCGCACAAGATGTAGAAGAGATCCGTCACATTGAGCACGTCGGTGGTGCAGTGCTCGCACGTATGCGCCACGCCCTGCTCGAACGCGATGCTCTGTATGCCTTGGATGTTCCGGAAAAGCCAGAACAGCACTCCGCGGTACGCCTTGAGGCGGTGCTCCGGCGTGCACTGCAGCGTGAGGCGGCATTGGGCGTGCCACCACACGTTAGGCGGGTAGAAGAACGTGGGGCTGAAGCCGACGCGCAAAACGTTACGGTCGTCGTCGCCTCGGTACACGACATCAACGTGTGAGAAGGGCTGGAGCAACCGCGGCGGCTCACAGCAGTGCCGCTGCGGCCCACAGCAGTGCAGCACGAGCCTTTCGACAGCGCAGATCAGGGCAGAGACGCTCTGCGGGCCTTCGGCCGTCGCGGTCAGACGGACCTCGCAGTCCTCTGGAAGGGCGAGGCTCCCTAGAAGGTAGTTGCATTCCCTGCCGGACCCGGCGGCATCTAGGTAGTCCAAGCGGGGGAGCCGGACCTTATTGCGCCGTGGCACGATCTCGGCGTCCATTCGCGTCAGCTTGAACGCGTCGTCCAGCTCTAGGTTTTCCATCTGCGGCGTGTTATCGAGGAAGTCGAGGAGCTCTCCCAGATACACCGGAGCGGGGAAAGTCGGCGGGGGATAGATGTGTATTGACAGGTGAGTGAGCCCTCTGAAGACCGCAAGAGGGCCGGGGAGGGAGCAGTTCCTGAGGTTGAGAATGTCCAGGCCAGGTGCATCGCCACCCAGAAGGTTGTCAGGGAAGAATAGCCGTGCCCACTGAGAGCCGGGGATCTCGATCGACAGCCCGGACGCGTTGGGAGCACGTTGCACCATCGTGTACAGAGATCGTTGGAGGACCTCGTAGCTGCCGCGTAGTTTGATAGTTCCCGCACCATATTCACGCGTCAGAATTCCCGTCTCTAGGAGCAAGTCCTTCAGGGCAGCTCCGGAAAGACCTGCAGCACGTTGACGGATATCGGCGACATCGATCCTGGCGTTGATAACGATAGTCAATAACAGGAGACAGTAAGGTAGAACGCACATACCTCGCAGGTCCTTCAGCACTAGACTCGGTCGGCATGACTGTGGCAGGATGGAGTGGGTCTGGGATAAAGGCAGAAGTAGTGGTAAGATATGCTGTTGGTAACCTCGATTCGTCCATGCTTTATACTGCTGTAAGCGCGGAGAAAACAAACAATGGGCGGACGATTCCGCTTCCCAATTATCAGTGGCAGTGCTTTCGACGAATCCATCACAACGAGGAGATTGATACCATGGAGTGTCCTTGTACTGAAAGAACTCTTCTGAGTATTGAACATGATGCAGAGTCGAAACGTTGCATGTCTATGCGACTGTATATGCAGTTAGTTGAACGAAATTTTGGCCAACCTCGACTTGCGGTGGCAGGCGCAAGGCCTGCATTCCCACGCTTCCAGTACCTCTGCCAAGAAGGCCAAAAGAAGCCTGCACGCAGCTGCACGCATCTGCGCGAGATTCAGACAAACCTATCGATATGATTGTCCATCCGAAGGGGGATAAGCTGGCACGTGTAGAACATAGCATCGACTTCTGCCAGATGGCTCGGGATTTATTCGAGCCTTCGCGATTCCGGCCAATTGTCTTCGGTCTCAGTACAAGTACGAACCTTGCAGGCCATATCCTTATTGTCAGGGACTACCAAGAAAGGCGGATTGCGCCTTGCTATGTATGCCCTACATACAAAAGAGGTGTTAAACAATTGACTGAGCAGCTCGGGGAAGGGGGATACTTAAGTCGATACTTGCCTGGTCGTAAGGTTCTCAGCACGATCCGTCGTGAAGGACACAGGTAAGCTATACCTTTGGACAAATCCGTCTCTTTCGTCAACGTCTCCATTGCAGTGCAGATCTCGAGATCGCCTTCGCCTTCGGTTTCCTGTGATGTCGAGCGTCCACCAAGTCCAGAGCAGCGCGGCCGAGCATGTTGATTCCTACGCGGAGGCGCGGAATATTCCGGCTCACAGTCAGTCTGCTCATGCCTATCCATCGTCGCGGAATGTATTAACGTGCCGGATGCGCGAAGATGAATATCTGGACCTATCAGCGTACGAATCGCTCCCGGATCTGGAGCTGATGTTAGCACGACAACGTTACGGGAACGACGAGATCAGCCACGAGGAGTACTTCACAACGATGGATCGCTGTCTTCGCGACCTCGCGAGCCGCGGTTACGACTCGTCGGCGCAAATCGCGCCCAGCCCAACATGTTGCGTTGACCCAGACTGGGCAAGGGAGCTTGTCGAGGAGAAGCGTCCGCGCTTGATGGCGAAGCTTTGAGGACGAAGATATTGGCCAAGGACGAACGGCACATAAACTAGCCGACTACCCGCGCCTCACAAGGGCCCGACGGGTGGGACGGGTGGGTTTTCCTGGAGGGATGTGACGGACGGGTCGTAAGCCATGCGGTGCTTCATTGGGAGGACCACTTACCATGTTGCCATGGTCCTCCTTTCACTGACGGCATACTCCAAATTGGACGCCGAGAGCGAGCCCGAGCCTGAAGGTAAGGCCGTTGTTGAAGAAGGGCGACATTAGCAGCATACTTTAGTGTGTTTGGATATCGTGCGCAGGACGTGGAGCTCTACATCTTCGTTCGATACCTGGAGTTTTTTTTGCATAGAACTATTGACGGTCAGAATCCGTAAGACTATAATTGCTGCGATGTCTATATTCAGCCAAGCAACATTCCGACGACCGGAGGGATCGGGGAGACTTGGGAGAGCCGCGAAGATGTGACCAGAAGTCGGGATAGTTTGGCTGGCATCCCTATAAGCTCACCTCACATAGTTGAAGGAGCGATTCCCTGTAGTGACTATGCCGGCTGCCAAATCATGTCGTCCCGTCGTTGTTATCGTCGTTGTCGGTGGTCAAGCCATGCGCTGCTTGACAGTGCTCGGACGAAAGAAATCCGGAAATTGCCGCTCACGGCATACCCGATCGTCGATTAACATTGAACAGTGAACTGACTGCAGCAGCAGCAGCTGCATCCTTTGGGCATCCCGAATACGTTTCAATCCTTGGTAAGAAATCCATTCGTCAATTCCTATGCCTCACGAAATCCTACGCTCTATGACAGTGCAGAAAAATTGATCATCTTATTGAGCATCGTAAACGTCGGAACATAGTCCCCTCATGCCAGTCTTGCGGCAAGACCTGGGTGGCAGTGGTAAGGCGGTAAGATTATACTAGTTTCCCATGCAGGTTATCTCATTGGTACCCGACAGATGCCGACACATCTCGTGGCATTTGACATGCTCCAAGAACGTCTCCTCGATCCGCACATCATTCCCGACCTTCGTCCGGAGGCTATCCATGAACTCCTGTTCCATCTTCCAATAGCCCTTGATCACAAGCCGCTCGAGCGGTACTCCAAGTTCACATCTGCTTCGCACCAGTTCCGCAAGCTCGCCATCAATGCCCGGATTCCGGGTTCGTTCTTCCTCGGAGTTGCATAGACAGCCCCAATCACAAGGCTCGTTGTCGCCTATGACGAGTGTCTTGAGACCTGGCAACATCGGCCCCTCGATCGCCTCTCCCGCGGCTAGTCTGGCATCGACTATTTGAAGGAACTTGAAGAATGCCGCGCAGGAACTGACCGGCTTGAACGTCAGCCTGACCGTGTGTATGGTGTCTAGGTTCCTCCAACTCATGATGTTGAGAAAGTCCGTGGCGGTGAGCAGATCGCTCCCTCTCTGCTCGAGCGCAATGCTCTTTATACCGGGAAGAACGCGGAAAAGCCGATACAGATGATTCCTGTACACAATGGGGCGATATTCCGGCGGACACGTAAGGGTGATACGGCAGTGGGAGTGCCACCAGATATTGGGTGGGTGGAAAAACTCGGGGTCGAAACCAACACGCAGTTCGCCGTCTTCGTCGAGCACAAAGTCAACATGCGTGAAGGGCTTCGGCCGGAAGAAGCAGTGCGCGATGAGCTCGAGAGTGGCCCTGAACAAAATGTCGAAGCTCCGTGGTCCGACCGCCGTCGCATTCAAGCATATCTCGCAACCGGCAGCGATCTGCAGACCCTTCATGAGAAACTGGCATTCGTCGCCTCTTCCGCGGATCTCTAGGTATTGCAAGTTCGAAAGTGGGACCTTGGGACGCACTTGCAAGCGCTCTATGTCTGCGCGCTGCACCCCGAATGCGTTGTCCGACTCCAACTTGGTTAGCGCCGGTGTGTTGTCGAGGAAGTCGAGGAGTTCGCTCAGAAATAACGGACCACTCGTTGCGGGAACTGTGAGCAGTGGGAAAGTACGGTCCATCTTCAACTCAGTGAGTCCTCTGAAGATCGGAAGTGTGCCGGGGAGGGAACATTCAGTAAGGTCGAGCGATCGAAAGCGAGGTGCATAGCCGCCCAGTAGGTCTTCAGGGAAGGATACTTCCCCTGAGCCGATTGCCAGCTGCTCGAGGATGGGAGCGGGTTCTACCATCCTATCTAAGAATCGCTGGAGGGCATTGTGGGAAACCTCCATCTCGATGCTTCTGGCCCGGCATATATGTTTAAGAAGTTCTTCCTCTGCAGGTGGAAGGAGGTCCTCGTCGTTGATATTTATGTAGATGACCGCCTTTCTGGAGCGCTTGAGTACCAACTTCATCCATTCTGCACCGAGATGCGACGGAATATCGGTCCAGAGAAGAGAAGAGCTAATGGCCAGGTTTCTCCACAGGCTACAGACGTGGGTGATGACCATCCACGTTTTATCACCGTCCTCTGGTTGACACCAATAAGGAAAGGCATCTCGAAGACAAAAGAAGATCATTAAAAGTATTTCTTTCGGCAGAGACGCGATGCTTGTGCCGGAGAATGCCAAGCGCTGAGGTCTTTGTTCGCTCTCGGAGCCATCAATACTGTCGCTGATGATAAGCGTCAATAATAGTAGATTGAAAGACGGGTGGCACGTACACAGTGATTTCTCGAGCACTAGGCTCGGCGGACATGACTCTGGCAGAGTGGGTCTCAAAGCAAGAGACAATGGTAGGCGTGATGGAGATCTCAAGTCAGCCAAAAAAAAATTGTACTTTTATAAGGACGCTGTGGAAGTAAACAATCGACGAACTAGCGCGCTTTCCCATTGTTCGTGGTCGTTGCAACTGGTCCTTCGCGACGAGCAAAGAATTAAAGGATGGATGATCCAAGGCCAAGTCTTAGGACTTTCCGTCCGAAAACTGTTGAATAGATGTCATTCTGGAGATCTTTCTGTCAATACTAAGCTGAACAAACGTTGTGGGGAAGATCAAGATTGCAATCGACCGGCGGTCCGCCAACTGGCTACAAAGCCAACGTTCCCACGCTTTCTCCTCCGTCCACCAATGATATCGATCGAGTCGTTGAGCTTGCTGCACTAGTACCTGGTCGTCCACACGCAGAACTGTGAGTTGTTCTTAACCTTGCGGGGCTACGTAGCACGTCTCCAGGGCCATATGTAGTACGTCTCCAGGGCCATATGTAGTACGTCGCGCAAGTACAGCCAGCGTGGCGGTGAACTCTTCGTCTTTTTTGTTTTCAACGTACGTACCTTATTGTGATCTCCAAGCATGCAAATTCAGGTCTTGTCCAGGAGCTTCTCAGAGCGACCAAAAGTCTTTCCGCCTGGCGCGTTCGTACGAAAAGCTCGTAAGCCAAAGGCCTCGTATATGGTAAAATAATCAGCGACAACATGGTACTTCCAAGACGAAAGATCACGTCAATCCCAACGACTCCCTACTATGAACATAGCACTAGCACGATATCCTGTTCTTACGAGTGTTGAACTCTGCAAATAAAAGCAGGAGTTGATCAGTCGTTTGTACTCGCCATACAAAGAACGCATCGCGATACATACTGGACGAACCAGCGCTGGTCGCTGGCAACGCAGTTACCGCCGTGCGCGTTCTGTGTGGCCTGGCAATTAGGCGCGATATAGCTGACAAGGCTCGACTGATGCAGGGATTCATGAGATATCGCACAAGCGATTACGGGGGAACACCTACCCAGTCGGTGCGGCAGTACTGCAGTGTTTCTTTTGTCTGCTTAACGATGAAGCTCTCGCAGCTCCGGTACGTCATGACGATGAGAGAAGTGCCTTTCTACAGACAACCTAGAGATGCAGCACAGAACGACGTGCAGAAATCGGAGGAATTTTACAGCAGGGTCCATGTCGAAGATCGGGCCCATATTTTGGCTATCGTAGAGCAGAGTGTCGGCAATGACATGACATTCGTTCGGGTCGGGACCACCTCCTGCTCCCGGAAAGCAGTTTGTGCTACCTGAGCGCCAGTGCCAGCGAAATCAGAAAGAAGGCAGACATCTGGACGGATACGCACAAGGAGCGCCGCATACATTCGACTGGCGCTCGCCCAGGACCTCGCGCACGAAAAGTTTGTCATTTTACGGCAATATAACGTTAGAGCACTGCACACGCTCGACACGGACGTTGTGGTCCTGTCCAGCATATGTCGTCGAGAGTATCTGCTTATTCTCGCAGAGAAAGAGAGCACGAGTGGTCGCAGCGAGGGCGGTCAGTGTGACGAGGAAGAGAAGCTGCATCTGGGTGACAATCTGTGGATCAAATCGAATGGGCGGTGGAAAAAGGACGGGTGGGGAGATGGCATTGCATGAGAGATTGCCAGCCTTTCGTCTCAGTCTGGTTGCAAGATGCTGACAGAGTTTCATGGTAGGATTGGCACTCGCTGCACTCTGACGACTGGTCATGACCGTCAGTCCGAGACGGTTTACCTTTGTCTCTCGAGGACTCTGAGCTCCACGTAGGCGAAGATATCGCTACGAGCTGGCAGTACGGAAGGTTCTTCTTGCTTCGGGCTGAATGTACTGGATCAAATTTAAACTGAGGAAAATGAGCACAAGTATGCCTTTGACAAGGAATATCGGGCACTGACCCAATCTCAACAACGGCAGCTTCTTGGACTGCAGGAGAACTCCTGTAGATAACGTGAGCGTATGCACCATAGAAAGGACTTTGACGCAACTGCTTCTGCATCCTCCCTCCGCAAGCGTACGAACTTGATCAATTCAAGCGGCTAGAGCCTTCTTTCTGAATCCGGCCATGGGTTCGAAGACGTGAAGCTCAAAGTGGTTTCGCCTAGCAAATCAGTAGCAATCGTGAGCGCAGAGTTCCTCGGTAGATTTCCGTCCACTAGTCGGTCATCGTGATCGTTGCGAGCGTTGTTGAACGGATGGACTTGCGGATGGAAGCGCCCATATGGGCGCTTATGGGCGCTTCACCGTGGCAAAGTCCTTCCCATCTCGAATTCATGTCATTTAGCGGCGGGGCGCTTGACTGAGACCGCATGCTTTCATCATAGACAGACAGAGCATCTATGCTCTTAGTATGTCTGAGTATACCTCAGACACCGTCTCGGAACATATCAAGCAGCGACTGAAGACCCTCGAACAACAGGTAGTTTTCCGGGCAGTGGCACTATTAAGACAACGCTGAGACCTCTTACAGGCCACGACCCTCCGCGCTACGAACCGCGACCTCGAGCGGCGGTGCTTTGACGCGACCCAACGCGGCCAGCAACTCGCGCAGGACATTGGCTTCGAAAGCATCGATGAGGCCGAAACGAGCGTGCGCGCCGATCCGCACTTGTACAACCGTGCCACGACCGAGTACAACGCGTTGCGCGTCGCGTCGCTTGAGCGCGAGCTGCAGAAGTTGCGGGAGGCTCGGGAGGTGGACTTGCTCGTGAAGAGGGAGACGGAGGATGCATTGGAGAAACTGAAGGAGGAGAACGCGTCGTTGAGAGGTGAGCTTGATCGACGATGGTACAAGAGATCCCGCCGCGTCTGACCGTCGACGTAGAGAAATCCACCGTGCAGCCCGCTCCAACGGCGGACGTTGAATCATCTATAACCATCGCTACTCTCCGCGCTATCCTTTCTGACCTTCAGACGCGATATGACGCCCTCGTCGAGACGCGCAACCGCATCGCGGCGCGGCACCGCGCAGACATCCATAAGTGGCGACGTTTCAAGGATTGGATCTTTGAGAAGAGTAATGAAACACTCGTCCGGGACTTGTTGAAGGATAAAGCAGAGATAAAGGCAATGATGCCGGCTTTGGACGACGTCGATACAACGCCGGTGAAGATCGAAGAGGACGAGCGCGGCGTCGAAACGGATTCGGAGACTGTTACGGCGGGTTTGTGCCGTAGCATCGCTGTTCTTATTTTGACTTCTCACCTGGAGCAACATCTGCAGATATACCTCAGGTGGCACCGGCTTTGCCGTCTTCAGCAGCCACCACCCCAACAGTAGTTCCACAGACCCCGACAAAGATGCATCCACCGCCCATTCCAATGCCGCTCTCTCATAACTACGCGAACCAGCAGAGGCAAGTCATTTCACATCGTTGCTTTGCATTCTTATTGATGCATTGCGTCTGAGTCCAGCCCCTCGCGCACGCCTCACAAGCGATCCCCGGCGCGCGCTCGTCTTGGCCTGCAGAATGTTGATGCCCGGGTCAATGACAATGACCTTGACATGGGCAACTCGTCACAGACGCAGGAAGACTCGCAAGGTCCGTAAAATAACTGCTAGTCATTTGTTAATGCTGAATTTCCATGACCAGCACCAGCATGGTACGACGGCCCGTCAACCTCCAAGGTTCCCGAGTATATCCGCCTCGGAATTTCGCCGCCGCGCTCGCCGCGCAAGAGCAAGGGTAAGCGAAAGCGGGACACGGGTACAGTCGGAAAGATACGCATGAAGGAGGAGGTCGACGAGTGTGAAGAATCCCTCGCCCAAGTCCAACCGAGCAAGAAGCAGAAGGGCAAGGCGCGCGCAAGCGACCCGGGGTAAGCCATCGCCGCCGCTGGAGGTACGTGTTGCTGACTGTTGCAGGTCAACGACGATCAACGCGCAATTCGAAATCAACCCCGAGGCGAACGAGGGGCTCGCCTTCCAGTTCGACACGGTCGTGCGCAGCAAGCGCGACCGCCACCGAATGGATGCCGGAGACTGCGAATGCTGCCGTGACGTACGTACCTTCCCAAATGCATACACGCTACCATCGCCTCTCCTTACACGCAACGCGACCACAGTACTACGAGGCCATCGGCCCGCTCCCGCCGCGGCTCGAGGCCCCCCTATGGCGCTCACCCTCGCACGCACGGCACCACCACCACCCGCCCGACCCCGACTTCGAGCCCGCCGCGGACGCGATCAGCACGCACAAGCAGGCGATCTCGCGCCACCGGCACCAGTGGGCGCGCGCGCCGACGCCGCCGGGCTACTGGGACATCGGCTTCCCGGACACGCAGGAGGCGGCGGGGATCAATGCGCGCGCGCGGGAGATGCAGCAGCGCGGGCGGGAGGACGTCGAGCGCGAGGCGAGGTGCGTGTGTCTGCTGTGCTGTGCGTGGGTGTGTTGGGCTGACTTTGGTGTAGGAAGCAGGGCGGGAAGTATCGTAAGCGGGTGGGCAGTTGAGTGTTTGTGTTTGGAGGATACCCTGGAGAGAATTATTTCCGGATATCTTGGTGGGCATTCAGAGATCGCTAGTCTGATGTCAACGTCGATGATGTGGCCCCAGGATGAATATCGTGCAGGATGCTGCAGCGGACACTGACACCGGTGAGATTGCCTGAAGAAACAAATCGGTAAAGCCTTTGCTTTTGAGGAGTTCCGGCGGCGACGATCGTGCAAGGGTTGGGGCTTAGTTGACATTGCCGCCAGCGGGGGATAGCGGGCAACCTTCTGACGCACACTGTCTGGCCTCGGCCACACCTTGATACCGGAAGATGAGCGCTTGAGCCGTTGGTTGTTGGCCGTCTGGAAACCCTGCCACTGCTTGAATGCGCGGTGGTAGCTTCCTTACTTTCCACGTTTCGCTATCCGACCATAGCCTCGATACGACAAAGGCTTCGATCCTAGCATCTGCTCTGATGTACGGTGAGAGTGGAGGTTTACCGAAAGGCATTGCAGCGGAAACCGAGAGGATTGTATGCTGTTCAATCCAAATATTTCTCGTTGGTATCGGTTTGCATCTAGTTGTCCCCAGTTCACTATATCATTTGTCTGTGCGATGTCAGAGCTAGTAGTCGGCGAAAAGTTCGATGATATAAAACACAAGCGACAATGTTACACATACACCGATGGTGAAGCGGTTATCATGCTTGCCTTCCAAGCAAGCGGCACGGGTTCGACTCCCGTTCGGTGTATTTGCATGTAAACACTCTATTTTTATCTTTTCGTTCATCAAGATAAGTAAGTGCCCTGGCACTCAGACCCTACTACTTCATGTTTTTATTTAAGACAGGTCTCAGGCACTCAGTACTCACCAGTGGCGCGTTATTCAAGTCCCAATTCGTCTGATCATGCATCGTATATCATTGTCCATCGAAGGGCTGAGTACAGCTGAGTACAGTGTGTACATGCGACCATATTGCATCACTACTTCGTGGTCATCTCGAGCCAAAGGTCAACTAGTCACGTCGCAGTCACGGCGACATAGGCATTCACGCAGCACACAGATGCAACACAAAGCAAAGACAATCATGTACAGATATGATTACACGCAACAACAAGTATACAACAATGATCCCGAGATAAAATAAAGAAGTAGAACACGAATGGCCTGTCGGGATCAGATGAGGCCGACACTAGTCCGTATGAGTCCGCCTCTCCAGTTCCTCATTCCGGCGGTGCGACTCTGAGACCAGTCCCACTGCATCCTGGAAAATGCATCCTGGATGTGCTCCGGCCGCAGGGGCGTGCACGCCTCGGGCGGTGGCATGAAGAGAGAGCAGACCGGGAGCGGGGTATCGGAGTCGTCATCCGCCGGTTCTTCGCGCCGCCGCTTGCTACTTGATTCTACGCCTCCGCCTGCCTTGCGTTTTCCCAGAACGGGCGATGCCGTGTGATCGCCGCGGAGGTACGATTCCTCGAGTGATTTCTTCACTTCTAGGGCAGCGACGGTTAAGGAGCGGACCATCTCGAAGGCGAGGAATCCGACGATGTCGATGGTGTCGTCGTTGGCTCTGAGCTCCAGATACGAGGGAAGGTTCAGGAACTCTTTGAAACGCTTGGCTACGTAGAGGTTGAGAGCCAGCGCCTAGAAAAGTCTGCAGATAAACTGACCTTTGCGCGAAAAGGATGCCTGCCGGCAATCCGCGTAATGTTGATACTCTTCCCGTGTCATTTGTTTCGTGACATCGTCAGCTTCCTATCAAGCCGTCAGTATACATCGGCTAGGCCGAGCCTAGGCGTGCGCAGTGAGCGACAGTAGCTTACCTTGAGCCGTTCACGCACTGATTCCTGAGCTTCCAGGTCATCTTCATCTTCCTCATCGTCGGACTGGTGACCGCTCTTCTTCAAATTATCTGAGAAGACGGTCTTGATTTCCCAAGGTAACTTGATGGTTATCTTCTGCGCTTTCGCAGTCAGCTTGTCTACAGACAATTTAGTTCAAGCAATAAGGAGCACGTTGAAGAGCCACCTACCATCTGGGTCGTCCACTTGAAGCGCTTCAACTTCAACGCCGCCACCGCCATCTGCATTCGAATCCTTCGCGTGTTTACGGACATCCTTCCAAGACAGATAAGTACACAGTCTGTTAACCTTCGACCGGTCATGTCGAATGAGGAAGATAAGGTCTTCGGCAGCGATAAATCGCGCCCCGCGTCGCGTTGCGAGAGCGCGTGCCTTTACAATCTAGAAACCTAGCTCAGTGACCGAAATAGAGCAATCATCTGTGTGGCGTACAAGCTGGATCAACTGGCTGTGGACGATATCCTCAACGAGATTGACAGTCTCCGTTTGCGGGTCCTGTGTTTCCCCAAAGACGAACATCTGCGAACGATACGATCGATAAGATTCTACGTCATCAACGAGCTGGAGGAAAGCTCAAACCATCTGGGAGATCTCCTGCTGGTACTTATACTCCTTCTTCTTGTCGGTCGTGTCGACTTGCAAGGTATTTGATGCCCCCTTCGTCGGCGCCATCGTGGACACTTACTGCAGTTGTTGGGTATGATGGATCGTCGAGTAGTAATGTTAAGCTGGTCAAGCATAAGTCGACTCGAAACCCAGCAAGCCGCCGGATTAGCACGTGCAGAATAATATCGAGATCCATCAACCGTTGAAGCGCGCCTCAAGCGCGCTCATCATGTTGTTTCGCGTTGTCCAAGGACTTGCGGAGCTCTCAGCCCACCGTGTTATGTATTGCGCTTGTTCTCGGACACGTCCTAAGACTTGAGCTATCCGCTCGCATTCCCCGGCTCCAGCGTCTCTGAATGAACGACCATGTGACTCGTCTCTAGGTCGGTCTGTAACTCTATCTTTGAAATCTCCCAGCATCTCGTCTTTCACCTCTCAGATCTCAGCTGTCATTCACGAAGGGACCCTCAAATCCAGCGCGTTGCTAGCAGCCTATGAAAAATGACATGCAGCGGGAGACAGTACCCGTTCTCTCGCTGCTTAGAGAGCCCGACGCACGGTCGTCACTGCCAACTTACCGCAGATCCGCTCGCATCGCCCCGAGGCTCCACCCCTGCTGACCTCCTCCAGAAACTCAGGCCCATGAGGTTCGAGCGTCATGAAGGCATCTGTACTAGTTGCGTATATTGACTACTGATTTTGATCCAAATTCAGACACAGCATTGAAGGCACTGCTCTTCGGGGCGCGTTGCTGGTCAATGATCTGGCCAGCACATTGACTAGCAAAAGCCTTCACACACGGGCTTCATACAACAGCTATTTTTACGGGCCTTACTACATGCTGGGCATCGCAGCCCTAAATCCATCTGATCCCATTCCGTCCTCCAGCGTCATGCGCCATGGCTAGCTTCGCCAATTGAAGCCCGTTCTCGATGTCTTCACCGAGACCAACATGAGGCATTTTTCCCGCCGGTAGGAACAAAAGCCTCCGTGACATGAAGGTGCCACGAAGAAGACTTAGGACCTCCCTCGAGGTAAACTATGTCAATTTCGTTCGTACTCCACAAGTTTGCATTACGCGCCTCGGCGCGCCTGCAGTCGAAAGGAAGGCGCCTCGGACTCACGGTCTCGAAGCCCGTTCGTTCCAGTGTACAACGTCCACATGCTCCCTCCAGCATTGCCACCCCAGAATCAGTCCGACGCCCGGACCCGTCCTGTATAAAAGGCACTTTGTGCAGACATCATATCTGCACCGAGTCTTGACACCCTCATCCTCTACTCAGTACTCGCATTCTTAGTCTTCCAAGCTCATCGCCATGAAGTTCACCGCTCTTCTTTCGTTCGCCCTCGCCGCCGCGACTGCACATGCCTCCGTCGTCCACTGTGACAACAAGCAGACACTGTCGACGGCGTACGTCGGCCAGAACAGCGGCGTGCGCGTCGAGCACGTCAAGTGCTCGAACCCGATCACCCCCACGGGCGACACGATTGCCGTGCGGCGCGAGGTGCTGGGCAAGCGCCAGGAGGACGTCTGCGGGGCCACCTGTGCGCTTCATCCAGACATTGCAAGCCTGCGTTTCTATACTGACTGTTCTTGCTTTCAGGCAACACGAACTGCTTCTCTGGCGCTGGTGGCGGCCCCGATCCCAATGACTGCACTGTCATTGCGGACGCGCTGCTCTACGACAGCCAGAACATCGGTGCCCTCTTCGAAATGAACCCTGCTGTAAGTCACCCTTTCATCCGCCCTTTTGCATCTGAAGTATACTTATAACGTGCGCACGCAGCAAAACACCTCGCTGATCGTGATGACCTACGCGAGCTGCGAGAGCTTCATCGTGAACCAGACCAACGACACTCTGGAGTACTGCCGCACCGACTGGGTATGTATTTCTCCTTCAAGTGCGCCTTTTCATATAATGACCCTTGTGTTAGTCGAGCCTCGTCGACTACATCGCGCCCAACTGCCAGGCCACGCAGAACGCGCACGGCGGGAACTGCGTTGCCAGCGACGGCAGGTGGTTCGTCCAGTACGTGCAGTATTCTCTCTGATGCCGATTACCACGGCTGACGATCATTGCTCATAGGGTCCAGCACTCTTAAGAGCCTCATACGGCAACCGAGGTAACCTGCACTCACGGACACTTTCATTACTCGGACTTCATTCATCATTGGACTTTGATTGACTTTTTCGATGTCGATCGTGGACTTTGTTGCGCTATTCACTGTAGTTCACTGTACAGGCGGATAGCTTACTTCTTGGAGAACACTTACTATAGGCCTTTGTTGTTTGGTTCGCACCAGTACAGTAATCGAACCTATGATTGACCTTACTGTAAGCTTTGAGCTTCAGTTCAGCCGGGCCGTGAGAATCTTGTTCAAGTGGTAGCGCGTCGATCTCCGTCGCCATCGAACGTCAACTCGTTCTGTCATCCTAGAGCAATGTCGAGCTCCTCAGTCATGTACTTCTGTACATGGCCGTCATTAAGGTCAGTTCTATCTGTATAAATGGTTCTTAAGGAAGCTTTTAGGGGCTAAAGCTTGCAATTGAATGCAGCGATGCGACCCAGCGTCTGGTAGAGTTCTTGGGAAAGAGACGGCAAGTTATGGTATGTACTTGCTTTTGGCCAATAGCGAAGCTGCACGCGATAGTGTACAGTTGGTGACGCCGTGTGCAAAGCTTGAAGCTTAAATGTGGTGTGTATGGACAACACGGAGTCCCGACGCTTTCACCGTGGCAGATGACCCTAGATGTCCTCCCGGCACGCAGACGGCAGACATTGGGTTCCTCGTCGACATTCATTCCCAGTGAGTCAGCTTGATCCCTGAGGATGGTGAGAACTAGTCTTCTTCCTGTATATGAAGTTGCAGAATACGGAGCCATCCTACCCGTTCTCAAGTTCTACCCCATCCACATCTCCCGATGTCGCTAAGCCCGAGTGATCTCGCTGATTTTGATCCGGAGTTTGCAGAGGCTATTTCGAAGGCGCCACTGCCCAATCGCTCCTTCGACCCCGTGGGTAGGAGAAAGCAGCTCAGCAGCCTAGTCGCGGCGATCAATGAGCGCGACAAAGGCCTCATACCCGCTGGTGAGCGTCGCAGTCTCTCCCGCAGGTTCATGCGATAGCCAAGTGCTCCAGCCTCCGAGCACCGTGTCGAAGAGCACGCGGTGCCTGTAGATGGAGGAGAGATCACTGTCAGATGCATCATTCCGACGCCTGCGGAAGAAACAAGTGCTCTCTTCCCACTTCTCGTTCACTATCATGGAGGAGGTTTGTGCCGTGTCACTCTTTATTATGTCTTATCTTGAAGTCTAACGTCTGTCATAGGCTGGATCTCTGGCGACCTTGACATGGATGACATCTGGCTGAGGCAGACTTGCGTCAGACATCAGGTTTCTATCGTGAACGTCGGCTACAGGTCTGTATCTGGCCATCTCGTGCGATGCCTTTCCTTAGAAATGAACTCCATCAACAGGCTCGCACCAGAATTTCTCCACCCGGTATGCAGGGAGGACGCCTATGCCGGACTGAAATGGGTCCGTACGATTTCTCACTCGCAGACGATATGCAGCGTCTGACTCGTCATCTGCTGCAGGCTGCCGATAACACGGCGCTTCTTCATGCATCCTTGTCCAAAGGCTTTATAGTTTGCGGGATATCTGCTGGTGGGAATCTGGCAGCTGGCGCCGCGCTCCGTGCCAGAGACGATCCGTTCTTCCAAGGGCGACCTTTGACGGGCCAGGTCCTGCAGATTCCAGGTCTCATCCATGCGGAAAATTTCCCTGAGAAGTGAGTTTAGTCGTTCCGCACGTTCCTGCTCCGCAGTCTCAGGTCTTATCGGATGCACGTCGGACGCAGATATAAAGCAGAGCTGAAGTCCATGGATCTGCCTCTGCACCCCAGCTTCCTGAACAAGCGTGCGATCATGCAGCACACCGGTGCGTTGCCATCTTTCGCTAGCTTTTAGAGGTACAAACGCCGCGCCGAACAGAGTTGTGGAACCCGGATCCTAATGACATTATCACCTGGCCGTTGCTCCACCCCAACCATGCGGATCTGCCTCCGGCGGTGATCCAAGTCTGTGAGCTGGACCCGCTTCGCGACGAGGGGATCGTGTACAATAAAGTCCTTAAGAGTGAGGGGATCAAAACACGACTTCATCTGTACGTCAATGTACTTGAACATTCTTCATGATGATGATACTTAGTCACTTGTTAGATATCCGGGAGTACCTCATGCGTTTTTTTGGCCCCATTCTGGGATCACAGTGGGCAAGCAATACATGGCAGATCGTCAGGATGGTATTCGCTGGCTGTTGGATGGCGCGCCTTGAGCTCGAACGGCGAATGATGTCTCCTCGGAAAGACTGACCGTCATGATATTCTTTTCTGTACTACGTAATGACCGCGCCAGGACACGACGCCGTTGATCACCTTTCTTTTGAGGGATTTCGCTGAAATTTACGGAAATCGTCACCATGGTGAGTCAAAGCCTAATTGACAGGAGTTTCCAATTTATACATCAGGGCATGCACGCGTTAGACGCCCATCCTTGTTTTCGAGCGCATCGTATTGCTGAGTACGTCCTCCGGTTGATTGACAGGTCGTCCTGCAGATTCAGCAGGACTTTTGTTCGCGCCGTTTCTAGCAGGGCAAACCTCGACGTCGCAGGGTAGCCGAGCCGGTCCTTGTCTGTTTTCGTGCTCATCATAGCCGTCAGAGGCTCCTGCTTCCCGTTCTGATATACAATCAGGGACTACGTCGACAACCACAAGATGTGACGGCAAGTGTTGCATTGACTGCCTTGTACTTTGCTCGTGCTATCGTCCCGACCCAATGTCCCATCATCGTTTTTAACGGCGCAGGGCCAGAGCAAAATGCAGATACCAATCCCGACTCACAGTACCTGCCTCATGGATGAGCATGGGTTCGCACCACGACCACTCGTCCTCGCACAGAGCATCTTCGAACTGGCTCAGCCCCAGCGAGTGGATGCTGGACGAGCCCATCCAGTTCGTGCAGTTTCCGAGTCCTGCGATGGCGCCGGCCGCCAGCACGTCGTACGCGGGCGGACACTAGTAAGTGACAGGTGCTGTAACGTGCTGAAAACCGTCGGCTAATGTCAGTCCTAGCATGCACGCGAGCCCGCAACCGTCTGGTCATACCGGAAGTCATCACGGCCATCAGTCCTCCGCGCCATCAACAACCATCTCATCGATACCTTCATCGAGCGCGCATGCCTGCTCAACCTCAAGCGCATCGTACAAAGATGCCATGCGCTCGATGACATATAAGTTCCCTGCAAGATCCACCCATGCGGCACATACGCCACCGGCCGCGCAGCGCGCGGGAAGCATCGGGACGGACGGCTCTGAGGGCAAGAGCAAGGGCGCTCGCGAGCAGGACAAGATGCGCGATCGGCGGCGGAACCGGCTCGCTGAGCTGAACGCGCTGCTGCCGCCGCCGTACCGCCAGGACTCATACCAGCCAGACATGCGCGCCATCGACGGAGGTGAGCCCGTCCTTGTGCGCCATGGACGCCTGCTGATTGTGCTGCAGCTATTGACTACCTCCGCGTGGTGCAGGCGACGATTGAGGAGCTGCAGAGGCAAGTGGGGGCGCTGGACGTGCAGTGCCGGTCGGCACAGGCTGCGAACGAGCAGCTTGTATATGAGAAGACTGCGATGGCCGGGACGATCGCGCAGATGCAAGCGCAGGCGATGTCGCGGGACGGGCACCTGAAGGGTAGAAGGATGAACGCATGAGCGAGTCTTCGGGGCATGCAGCATGGCTGAGCCTGTGCCAGATAACAGGGACGATACAATATGGACGATGGCGAACTGACGCCATGCGAAGTTAGAGTATACTCGAGTATAGTTAATAATGTATTTCTTGGCTGAGGATGCATAAGAGCATCCTTCATACATTCTTGGGTATATTTCTACATGACGATATGCAGTAAGGCGGGATGATACCATTGATACTATAAGCAAATTGTCAGCGATATCCAGTGCGAGTCAATGCCACGCATACCTCAGTGTCCCCGCGCACTCCTATAATTACGCGGACGATCCCGGCTGCGCACCGCGTTCTCCACAGGAATATTGTACATGCGCATGTAGTAGTCCACCCCGGCCTGCAGCTGCTCGGGTGTATAGCCGAAGTCGCGCTGCAGCTCGGCGGGAGTGGGTGTGCGCCCGATGTATTGGTCAATCAAGGCTTGCTTGCGCTTCCCTTCCTCGACGATGTCGTTTGTCGCGCGGCGAGCGATGGCGCTGTATTCTTGAAGACTAATGAGCCCTGCACGGCTCAGCCGTATAGCCTCATGCAGCTCGAAGTGCGGGTCGACCATAGCAGTACCTGCGCGATATGGATGAGATTTATACATTTTAAGCAACCATAGATCACCTGGCTGCTGAAGGTGCGCGGAAGCTATAATAAACGCGTGATATAGCATTCGGCAGCGAGTGGGAGAGCTCGCTTGAGATTATATCAGTTCTGCTTACCGTGTGGAGCGGACACTGGGGTTGATTGCTGAGGAACTGATGCATGGGTACCATGAGAACGACTAACGTTGGAAGACATGACAGACGAGAGGTGTCGAATCAGATAGATGGGAGTAGATACCTCGACACAGGAAGCTCATTTATATCTGAGAGCGAGAGCTATTTTTGAGGAATAGGTGTCCTGAATGAACTTTGCTATGCCCAATGCTGGACTTGCCTTGCAATGCGGCGTTGCCAGCGGATCTAAACTGGTCTTTTGTCTCGCGGCGATGCCAGTACAGGACACAGGAAAAATCACACCTCCGCAGAACGTAGAGACGCAACCTAATTGTTCCAAAGCCCCGGCGTAAATCACATGCGGTCAATGACAACGGAACCGAGCCCGTACAAGGTAAATACACCGAAGCGGCTGGCAGCTTGGTTGTTCGCGATGTCGATGACTTGTCAGGACAACAATAAGACACCACTCACCGTCGAAGAGACTCCCGTCACGAAGCACACCGCGATGAAGCTGGAAGTTCGATCTACCATCTCCGGCAAAGAGAGTAATCGACTGTCCACGGTGAGAATTCATGATATCTTCTTTGTCATAGACAATTGCGATAGCGGTTGCTGCAGCACTTCAATACCAACTAAGCACTGAATGGGATCGAGAGGAAGAAGGAAGGAAAGACAAAGCGTGGAAGTATCGTAGCCTGGTGAGTCCGAGTTCGAATGAGGAGTCGAGCGTCTCTCGCTGAGCTCGGAAACTGCCGAATTTTGTTGATCAAACTGCAGGCGCCTGGCGCCTGTCTTCGTCAATGACCTCCACGACATCGAGCTGCAATGCAGACCAAGCAATAGACATATGTTGCAGGCTTGATAGCGAGGATACAATCGCGTTGGACAGGATGCTTTCGGATATTGACAAGGTGCGGTCTTCACTTGCGTGTCTGTAGAAGTGACTTGTGCTCGAATTAGGGCTACGACAATGTCCTTGTTCTCTGGGTCACAGGAACACCCGCCCCATGCAAGCATATCATCTGGCATTTTCCCTATAGTATTGCACCTGAAAAACGGGCTGATTCAACCTGATCATTCGAATGACATAGGTATTTCTTGACTATGATCATGATCAGTCACTACAGCTGACGCGCAGATATTCTCATCCGTGTCCAAGTTTATAGTTTGATTTTCTAGGAAACCCTTGTAACGTCCGTAGCTGCGCAGCCCGTCGTCAAGTCATGTTGTCCATTGTACTTGCTGACCATCTTGTCTCAACAACTTGCTTGTACCGTCTATGGACGGACGACTTGTCGAGGACGATGGTGGTATCATATAAAGTCACCAAAATCCAGGACGTACCGCTCAATATCCATCTCAACATCTCACGTTTCATCCTAGCATCTTACGTCTCACTCTTACGCGTAACGACCGATATGCAGCATCCATACCAGTCAACTTATGGGCCATCCCGACCTTCGTCTCGGAGATCTCCTACCAACCTTGACTCTGCCGAGTTCAGTGCTGGTGCTGCTCAACTACAGGGTTGGGCCTACGGCCCTACACCCATATCTACAACGACGGCAACAATGAATGATTATCATCAATCGTAAGCTGAGTGTTATATTTGATCCTAGACGCAGCTTACACGGCGGCGTAAAGGGCAATGCAGGACGGATACCCGTACTACCCGCAATCTACTGAATCCTCATACCATACCCAAATGCTTACGTCCTCAACGAACTACCAGAACTATAATTCATACTCTACTAATACGCAGTAAGTTCAAAGCAACATACAGTACTTTGCTAATAGGTTTATTGACGTTTCGCTAGACCATACCAGCAGACCGGCACATCGTATCAGAGCACTCCGACGGCTGACTGGAATTCATCTTCGTACTATGATCCTTTGGCGCGACCTTCGAACAGTTACACTACGGACTCGGCACCCCAGCATGCTGTCGCCGCCTCTTCAAGTACCAGTCAAGCTGTACCTAGCGCAAATCCTGCATCACCAGAGAAACGAACCAAGGCGCCTAAGCCAACTGCTTCCACAGCACGCCGTCCAAAAGATAGCAACCCGGACATGAACAGCAAGATGGGCAGGTGGCGGCTCGGAAAGGACGCACCGGCCCAGGCGCCGTCTCAGCTTTTTGCAGTCGGTGAGTTGAAGCGCAAGGTCCGCGCGTCGTCTCCGCCAGACACGACTAGGGAAACCGAAACCGTGACGAAGAAGAAGGCCAAATCAGCAGAGAGATCCAGGAACGGCAGGGCTGAGTTGAGCGAGGACATCGCTAAGCTCACTGACAGGCTCCCACTTCATTTGCGGTATTATAAGGACAAGCCTTCGAATAAGAATGTTGCAAACGGTATGTATACGCCCGTGATGGAGATGCGTCAAGGCTGATTCCATTTGCAGCGGTCATATACATTGATGAGCAGAACGCCCGCATCGGGAGACTCGAGGACGAGGTCAGTCGGAGCCATTCCGAGGCTGATCAGCTGAAAGCGACACAGGCCCGTCACGAGGTGGAGATCTTTGATCTTCGAATCAGGAACCAAGCGTTGAGGAACGAGAACGAAGTGCAACGAGACCGTCTCACTGAGAAAGACGGCAGAATTAGAGAATTAGAGGGGAGGCAGTCGTGGCAATATCCAAACCCGTGACTTAAACCGAGTAAATCTGCGAACCTCTCATTCCTTAATAACGCCTTGCTATCTCGATGGCAACAATATCCAGTGACTGGGAATGAATACGATACTCTACATTGTAACTAGACTGCACAATCAATAGCCCCGACCATGCCTGCTCTGTTGTGCAATGCGAGAACTGCTGCGTTCCTCGTTGGCTGTTCGAATATCCATCAATCTGCCTCCTTGATGCAGATGCTGCTTTGCCTCTTCATCTGTAAGCCCGTGAAACTCCCTAAACCAGTCGCTGGGCTTGGCCTGTCCAGCTTGTTTCCTTGCGTCGTAATCCGCTACGCGCCGATCGTAGTCGCGGCCAGCATCCCCAACGCGCTTGAGTACTACGTCAAATTCTGCCCTGCTTATCTGCCCATTGAGAAATGCATCGAGGGCGGTTTGCATCTCGTTCCGGCAGTCGACAAGCTCGTTACTGCGAGCGACCCCTAGGGTCTGGATGACCGACGGACAATGCCGATCTGAGGATTGCTGCCGCTCTTCTGGACCAAAACATCAGTAAAAATGCATATACACGGCGAATTCGATGCCGACTTACGATGCGTTGAGATGGCAGAATGGATGGTCTGGGCAGAAACGATGTAATGGCTCGGCGCAGACGACATGGAGACGTGCGGCGATCCCGAATGACTTGATGTTCTGTGTGCAGAAGGCGTGATGAATGAAGGTGGACATCTCATGCGGTCAAAACTCACGGGAAAGTACGACACAAAGAATTGATTGAGTACCGCGGTCAGATCGCATGGCTGCGTTATATGCTCGCATATGAACAGAGCGAAGGGCTATTGGTATCAGCAAACTCGAAGCTAATTGTTTCTCACTCTTTTTGTCGAGTCCATTTCGCTTGACGAGACCATGCACATGTCATGGCGACGTGGCATGCGTGAGCGGTAGCAACCATGAAATTGCCACACAAAGAGTGCTGCACCCGCGTCTCACCTGCGTCCGCAACAATAAGTAGTACCCAAAAGGCAACGGCAGACTTCATGGCCGTCGTTATGGTGGCCGCTGGGAGTGAGCTAAACAATAAGAGGCATAACAGGACGTACGATCGATTAGGCCACAAAAAGAGCTACGAATCATTTGGAATGCGCACGGGGCTACGCATCGCCACAGATTCCATCGACCGCTGGCAAGACCAAGATGTTAAATTAGAAGGCCAGTGGAGGTGCGCCGTGGAGATTTGAAGCTGGGCCTCGTTTGTAATTTTGTTGAAGTCGCTGAGCTGGTAAGCCGGGAATTGCCGACCGTTCAGAGCACGGGCGCCTGGCCAACCGCAAGTTGTTCCTTTGCCAATGCATCGTCTCACTTCAACAACAGCTCTCGACGAACTACAGTATCGCTCATCATAGCTAATGCAATGGCAGTCTACAAGTCTGGCCAGAAATGATCTCTCAATACAAGGTACGCTCTTGACGTGCTTATCAATAGGAGTGTTTTGTACTCGAATTGGGTCTGTGACGACGCCTTGTTCTTGTCCTCCACTGCTCACAGAGACGCGGGCAAGGTAGACAGCTCGATGCAAGCTAGCTGTCTCGTATATTCCAGTAAGTACTCAGCTCCAAAATGGCAAGTACGTTTTCTGTGGCTGGACGCAAGCTATGGAAATTACATCGCTGTAGGTAACCTCTGGGACCGCGAATGTGAGCAGATATTCATATTGGCATCTGTTAGCTTACCTTATGATTATCTAGGTAATCCTTGTTAGGTCCGTACATGCGCAGCCTGTCGTCAAGCCGCTGTTCATTGTACTCATCGACGAACGACCTTGTCTCCCAAGTTAATTTGTACCTTCTGAGGTTGGACGACTTGTCGAAGATGATGTTGCTATCATATAAAGTCGCCAGGACCCAGTACATACTGCTAACCATTCAACTCAACATCTTACGTCTCGTTCCTAAGATTACACGACTAACGACCGACATGCAGCATTCATATCCTGCTTACCATGAACTATCCCGACCTTCGTCCCGGAGGAGGTCTCCCACCATTCTCGATCCTACTCAGTTCAGCGCTGGCGCTGCTCAAACACAAGGTTGGCCAAATGATCCCACACGCAATTCTACGACGACAGTGATACCAAATGGACAATATCAGTCGTGAGTCGAAGTTTGTCCTTGGCCGCGAGCGTAGCCTAACCCCGGATTCCACCAGTACAATGCAGGCTGGATACTCGTATCCTCCGCAAGCGGCCGGATCTTCATATCATACCCAAACAGCTGAATACGTCAACTATACCCAAACGGCTAAACCGCCGCCGATGCACCAAAACCGTAATGTATACCCTAACGATACGCAGTAAGTGTGGAGCAACATATTTGACCGATATAAAAGGCTGATATCTCTTTAGACTATATCAGCAGATCGGCACGTCGTACCAAAGCGCTTTGGATGGTCGACCTCAACAGACCTACTACGATTCTTCGGTGCAACCATCGCTCAGCTCCAGCTCAACCCACCAGTATGCAGCGACCATCGCGTCTGCAAGCGCCAGTCAATCTGAATCATCAAAGTTGCGAGGCGAGACTTCCAAGCCTACTGTGTCCACGTCCCGCCCTAGAAACCGTGTCAACCCGGACATGAAGAGCAAGATGAACAGGTTCCGTGCTACAGACATGGCATCAACGATCCCAGTCGCGGACCCACTGACGTTCCAGCCGAAGCCTTCCGCGACCGGCGAGAAGCGCAAGGAACGCTCACCGACGCCAGACTCGATCCGCGCTGGAGCGCCCCCGGAGAAGGAGGCAAAGAGAAAGGAAGCGGGAAAAGCGAGAGCCCAAAATGCTAGGGACAAGCTGAATGGTGACATTGCGAAACTCGCTGGGAAGCTCCCCAGCCACTTGCTAGCGCCTGGGAACATGTCGTCGAAGGAGAACATTGTAAAAGGTGCGTATTCCCGTTATTGAGATGACTTCAATGCTGATTGCATGTCCAGCGGCCAACTACATCGATGAGCAGAATGGCGAGATCGCGCGGCTCAAGGACGAGGCTGCTCAATTGAAAACAGCTTACAGTGCCTGCAAACGGGAAATACAACGCATCGGACATCTAAATTTTGAAAAAGAAGCAGAAGTCCATGCGCTGGGATGCAATCTCGAGGAAAGGAATGCAAGAATTGGAGAACTGGAGAGGGAACTGCAGACGTGGCGATATGGGTATCATCAACGTGTATAGAAACGAATCTCAGACTCCTAATTATGATCTCGCTTTGTCGCCAAAGCTCTACTACAGACAAGGCCATTACCTACGATATGAGCAAGATTGTGCGGTCATCCGCTTCGCCCATATCTACTCTGTTGTAATACGCGAACTCGGCTGCGTGCTTCATTGGCCCTTTTAATGTCAGCCAAGTTCCGAACATGACGAATACATTCCTGCGCCTCTTCGTCTGTGCACCCATGAAACTCCTTGAAAAAGTCGCCGGGCTTAGTCTTTCCAGCTCGTCGCCGTGCACTGTAGTCCGTCCGGCGCCTGGCCAAGGCAGCATTGGCGTCCATGATACGTTTTTGCGCGGCAACATGCTCAGCATCGCTCATCTGCCCGTTGATAAAAGCCTGGTAGACGGCGTCCCATTCGATCCGAAGCCGAGTAAGTTCATCATCTTGAGGGACCGTCTCTGAAGTCCGGATAAAAAAAAACGTAATAAAATACGAGGATTGACTCACCAACGTGGGCGGATTTGTGTTCTATGAGACCAAGCTAATCAGTACAGCTTACAATAAACGCATCAAATTGTCGACTTACGATGCGTCGAGATGGCAGATTGAATGGCGTGGGGTGGAACATTGTAATGGCCTGATTGGCCTGGAGCCATGCCACTCGATGTCGAAGAGTTCGAGGGATAAGACATAGTTATAACCTGGTGGGTAGAGTCGATCTCGGAAGCGTCAGATGTGTTTTTAGAACCGAAAAAAAAACATGACTCACGAGAAAATGCGGTATGGGTAATTCGGATACTGATACTTAACAGTGCTCAGGACTTGTCGGCAGCTTATATACTCGCAGATGGGACGAGAGAACTCAAGTCTCAGCAAGCGTCGAGGTCAATTGTTTATCACCTTTTGTCTTCGCGTCGCTCTCTAACGCCGAGTACGTGCATGCCATGGCGACGTGGCACGCGGCAGAGGTACCAGCTATGCCAGATAGACGCAGGGGCACCACCCGTATCTCACCTGCGTCTAACAACAAGCTTCAAACTACGATGACCATAGACAATTTCGATTAAGCCTTGTCGCTATGACGGCCGCTGGGTGTGAGCAAAACAATTAGAAGCATGACAGGACGTACGATCCATTAGGCCAGACAAAGAGTCACCAGTCGCTTGTCAGTACGCGCGGGGCTGTACAACACCGCAAACGCCATCGACAACTTGCAAGAAAAACATGGTAGAAGGACGTTACAATAATGGAGATGCGGCCTTGCGCCGTTTGTTGAAGTCGCTGAGCTGGTAGGCCGGAACTTGCCGACTTCCTTCCTTTCTTCCGAACACTTACAGCTTTCAGCTTCAAGTTTCTATGCGAGTCAGCTGCCAGCATCCTCCTGACATCCTCTTGCTTCAGCACGCGCTGGACATCTCTCGATGAACTGATATAAATCACGGCTTTGGTACGGGCAGTCTCGAACTCTGGCTGGACTGTCTTTCTTGACACAAGGTACAGTCTTGATATGCTTACCGCTGTAGACGCGTTTTGTAGTCGAATTGGGCCGGCGACGAATATCCTTGTTCTCACCCTACACCCTTAATAAAAGGGTTGAGAGGAAACCCAAGGTGGACGCTTCGATGCGAGCCAGCTGCATAGCTCTGTCTCGTAGGTATCTCAACTAGAAAAAGGGAAACGGCTGGATGCGTCATGCAAGATCCGGATGTTCTCTTCATCGTAAGCCCAATGTGACTGAAGATTCGTGATGGCGTCTATTAGCTTGCACCTGGATTCTCTAGGCAATCCTTGTTAGGTCCGTACATGCTCAGCCTGTCGTCAAGCTTGTATTCAGTGACGACCTTGTCTCTCAAGTCAGTTTGTAACGTCTATGGTCGGACGACTTGTCGAAGACGACGGTGCTATCATATAAAATCTCCAGAATGCAGGAGGACTACCAACTAACTTGAAGTCTCATTCTTATGACTTACACCTGACATGCAGCATTCATATCCTCCTGCTCATGGAGCGTCCTGACCTTCATCCCGGGGAAGTCACCCGTCATTCTTAATCCTGCTCAGTTCAGCGCTGGCGCTGCTCAAGCACGGGGTTGGCCATATGACCCCACACTCATTGTTACGACAAAAGCAACACTAAGTGGACAATACCAATCGTGAGTCGCAGTTTGTCCTTGGCCGCGGGCGTAGCTTAACCCGTGGTGCCCACCAATACGATGTACGATGCAGGTTGGATACTCGTATTCTTCCCAAGCGGCCGAATCTTCATATCATGCCCGAATGGCTGAATATGCAAACTATACCCAAATGATTGTACCCTCGTCGAATTATAATGTATACCCTAATAAAACACAGTAAGCTTGAAACAACATACTTGACCGGTATAAAACGCTGAGATCTTGCCAGACTATGTCAACAGACTGGAACATCGTACTAAGGCGCTTCGGCTGAATGGCCTCAACCGGCCTACTACGATCCTTTGGTGCAATCATTGCAGCATGCCGCCGCCATAGCATCTACATGCACCAGTCAATCTGCATCAAAGACACGAATCGAGGCTTCCAAACCAACTGCGCCCACGTCCCGCGCTAGAAAAGGTGTTGTTCCAGACATGAAGAGCAGAACGAACAGGTTCCGTGCTACAGATGTAGCATCAACGATCTCCGTCACGGACCCACTGACATACCAGCCGAAACATTCCGCGACCGGTGAGAAGCGCAAGGAACGCTCACCGACGCCAGACTCGATCCGCGCCTGGAGCGCCCCCAGAAAAGGAGGCAAAGAGAAAGGAAGCAGGAAGAACGAGGGCCCAAAATGCTAGGGACAAGCTGAATGGTGACATTGCGAAACTCGCTGGGAAGCTCCCTGGCCATTCGCGAGCGCCTGGGAACATATCATCGAAGGAGAATATCGTGTAAGGTTCGTATCTCTGCTATTGAGACGGCCCTAATGCTGATTATAATTATAGACGCCGCTTACATCGACGAGCAGCATGCAGAGATCAAGCGACTTAAGGACGAGGCTGCCCAATTGAAGCTATCACAGGCCAACTATCAGCAGCAAGTATGCCAGCTTGGGGGGGGGGGAGAATTTTGAACTTCTTAGACATCTTCGCGCACTCGACGACGATCTTGGCACAAAGAACGCGAGAATCGGAGAATTGGAGTGGGAGTTGCAGACGTATCAACAGCTACATCCTCGGTTACGAGCCCCGAGGGATTCCCACATGTTGTCTTGATGAATAAATGACATTATATCTTAGGAAAGATAAGACCATAATGAAGACATATGGCTTGTCCAAAAAAAAAAAAGGCCATAATGACATGACTATAGGCAGGATTATTAGTCAGTGACCCTGTCCGTGTCTATTGTGCTGTAGCAAGCGAGATCGGCTGCGTGTTTCATTGGCTCTTTTGATGCCTTCCAGATTCCTGCGATCACGAACATGCTCATCCGCCTCTTCATCTGTGCACCCATAGTACACCTTGTAGAAATCGCTGGGTTCAACTTGACCAGCTTCCCTTCTCATGCGATATTCCTTTGTGCGCTTGTCGTATGCGGTGGTGGCATCCATGATGCGTCTTTGTGCTTCACTATACTCAGCATCGCTCATCTTCCCGTTAACAACCGCGTGGTAGGCGGCGTCCCACTCGGCTTGAAGCCGATTTAGCTCATCACTGTGAGTAGACTTATCTAAAGTCCAGATAAATGAGACATATTGCCGATCCGAGAGTGGTCTCACCAATTCTAGCAGATCTATGGACTATCCAACGAAGATATCAGGACAACCTTCCAAACGCTCAATCGACCGTCGACTTACGGTGCGTTGTGATTGCAGACTGAATGGCTTGGGGTTGGACAACATAATGGCCCGATTGACTTGGGCCGACGCTATTCGGCATTGAGGAGTCCGAAGGGTATGACATAACTGTAGATTGTCGATGCCAATCGACCTGCGAGGCGCGGGATAAATGCCTGTCAATAGCTGAAAGCGGCGATCCCATATGGGCTGGACTCACGAGAGAGAATTGGTGTAGGTTGCTTGTTGGAGAAGACGCTCAGAGCTCAGAGTTGGCTTATATACTTACAGATGAGACTGGCGAGAACATTCAAACCTTGGTAAGCGTGGAGGTCAATTGTTTCTCATCTTTTTTTGTTGTCTCCGCATCGCGGCCTGCCGAGTACGTGCGCGTATTATGGCGATGTGGCACGCGTCATCCGTGGCAACGATGACATTGTGACTTACAACCCAGAGATAATTACGAAAACGCCCCGCACGGCCTGGGACAATAAGCTTGCTGGAAACCTGGAGACCGTCGTGATGGCAGCATCTCTCGACGAGTTGAACAATTGGCGATGTCGATCCAGTGTAATACCACGGATGATATGGTCAATAAGCTATCGTTCAATGCAGTGGCATGACACAATTCTGCCGCAGATAGGATGACTTACTTGTTGACGTGGGATCGGGCAGGTCACCGCAGAAGGATCGTTAGAAAACATGACATTTGCAGACGAACCATGTATCCCTTGATCCTAGACAAAGATTATTAGACTGGTCTAGATAAGAGGGTAACAGCGGGGAAGTCAATGTCGTTTGACTGCAAAGAAGACGCTCGGGGTGGCCGTGAGCACGTCTCCCGGAACTTGAAGGCCACAGTGCCGGCAGCGGAAATAGCCGACCTTCTGCCGCCGCATTGAGATGACAGTGGGCAACTCTCTTGTTCACAACTGCGACCACTCACTGCCAACGGGCTATCAAATTTTCCATGGACCTTGCCTCTAGGAAAGGAAGGTTAAAAGAGATATGTTTCGCATCTCGTTGTGGTACAAGATAAGTACGTCTTTGCGTATGCGTCCATACAGTGAGCGCTCTGGTGTTTTGTGCTCGAATCGGACTGTGACTCTGCTCTTGTTCTCGTCTTTCGGTGCTCACAAGGATGTGCATCGCTGCAGGTCCGTAATGTAGCTAGACTACTTGACTTCCAGACACAGAAAACGGAGGAAATATCTTCAGCAGCTCGACGCAAGATGCTTTTGCTATTTCTTCGCTGTGACAAGCGTCTCCGGGCCAAGGTGGGTAGATTCGTGCCTGCGTTTTTGAGCGTACATTTGATTCTCTAGGTAATCCTTGTAAGCCCCGTACGTGATTATCCCGTCGTCAAGATCTGTCGTCCTGACACCCTTGTTTTACGGACTGACTTGTGCCATCTATAGTCGGACGTCTTGTCTAACACGATGCACCAGCATATAAAGTATTCAGGACTTGCAATGGGGCTAGTAATTATTCCCGCACATCTCGTTTCTACAACTAATGACAGACATGCAACATCCGTCTACGCCTGGACCATCTCGAAGACGATCTCCTGCCAGTCTTGACCCTACTATGTTCGGCCCTGGCGCTGGACAATCACGGGGTTCACAACATGAGTATGCACATACATTCATGACAACTGCTACCACGAATGCATACTATCCATAGTAAGCAGAATCTTGTCGTTGACCGTGGGTGTAACCTAAGTGACAACTCTGAAGCACAACGCAAGCTGGATATGCGAATGATACCCAAATATCTAAGTCTTCGCATTATCCGCACACGGCTAGACCTTCGTCAAGCCATCAGTACCATGACAAATTGTATGCTTCCAACGTCCAGTAAGTTCGAAGAAACATACCTCCTTGACGGATATAAAAGGCTGACGTCTCGCTAGACCATACCAGCAGGCCAGCGCCTCGTACCAAAGCGCTCCGGCCGAATGGCCCAAACCGTCCTGCCACGGTCCTTCTGGACCATCATCGACCAACTATAGCTCAAGCTCGGCCGACCAATATGCTGCTACCACCGCCTCTACAAGCACCAGACAATCTGCAGCTAGCGGAAGTCATTCATCGTCCGAGAAACGAAGCAAAGCCCCCAAACCGATCGCGTCTACATCCCGCCGTCCTAAAGACAGCAATCCGGACATGAATAGCAAGATGGGCAGGTGGCGGCTCGAAAGCAATGCACCGGCCCAGGCCCCATCCCAGCTTTTCGCAGTCGGTGAGCTGAAGCGCAAGGACCGCACGCCATCTCCGACAGAAACGACCAGCGCTGCTGACGCGCCGATAAACAAGAAGGCGAAGCCTGCCGCGACGGGCGCGGGGACCTCCGAGGGGGTGCAGAAATCTGATCGCGCGGAGAAAGCCAAGAAGCACAGGGACAAATTGAGTCGCGACGTTGCGGACCTGGCTACGAGGCTCCCTCACCATTTGCAACTATTCGAGGACAAACCGACAGTGGCCAATATCAGACAAGGTATGTGGATCCGCGGTCGAGATAACTTCAACTCTGATTGCATACACAGCGATCATCCACATTGACGAGCTCGAGAACGAGGCTGCTCAACTTAGAGCAGCCCACTTTCAGGCTGCGCGTGAAAATATTGCATCTCAACACCAGATCCATGAATTGCAGAGCGAGAGGCTAAGGAATGCACAGGAGTTGGCTTGGAGAAATAAGAGGATTGGCGAATTAGAGCTGGAGCTGCAAATGTGGAAACAATACCGACAGGTGTAATTCATGTCATAGATACTTGCGACCTTTGCATTTCTAGATACCTATGTTGCTAGCTCAATGGAATTTAGCTGTACAGCCTGTACTAAAGTTGTCTGGATCGTAACAAGTATGATCAATAGCCGCGCCCGTGTCGGCTCTGTTGCAAAATGCGAGATTGTCCGCGTGCCTGGTTAGCATTTTGGATGTCTCTCATTCTGAGATCTTCCCGAAGGTGCTCCTCCGCCTCTTCCTCTGTGTATCCATAGAACTCCTTGAACCAGTCGACGGGTGAGGTCTGCCCCGCCTGTTCTCGTGCTCGGTAGTCTACATAGCGCCGATGGAAGTCACGGCTAGCATCATTAATGCGCTTCATTATGGCATCGAACTCGGCCTTGCTCATCTGTCCGCTGAAAAATGCAGCTCCGGCGGCTTCGAGCTGGATATTGAGCGCGAGAGTCTCGTCCCCACGAGCAACCTGGCCTACTTCCCATATGAATAAAGCGATATCGACATGAAAACGTTCTCACCCATCTGAGAAGACCTTTGTTCTATCGAAGGAGGCATAAGTAAAGCCCATCACATGCCCGATAGAGTTTCGGCTCACGATGGGTCGTAATCGCAGACTGAATGGCCTGCGGTGGGACAATATGGCGACCTGAGTGGCTGGAGGCGACGCTTTTCGATGTCGAGGAGTGCGAGGGGTATGACATGATTATGGACACGTGTGGTCAATCGACTTGGAAGGCGTAAGATGAATATCTGTCAGAAGAGCAGGTAATAAGCGAAGCTAGTCGTGTCATACAGACAGAACTCACGGGACAATGGGGTTGAGCAAACTTAGTGGAGATGACGCGGACGTTCACGATTCATGGCTCACCTATATCCTCACAGGCCAGACCGATTAGAGCACTCGAGCATCAGAAATCGCCAAAATTAATTGTCCCTCTCTTTTTGTTGTTGCTCCGCAATGCTTGTTGCTCCGCATTACTTGTTGCCAAGCATGCGTATGTGCATATGCTATGGCGACATGGTATGTCAGCAATGGATCGACGTCGTTGCGGCATAGAGATGGGATTACTTGGATGCGACATACTTAATCTATGACAATAAGCTGATAAAAGGGCTGACGAACTTTGAATTTAGAGGCCGTCGTGATGGCAGCAGCTCTGTAAGAGCAAGACAATTGGGAATGGCAAAGCTGTGAGATCATGGAAAGTATGGTGGACCATTTTCCAATGCAGTAGCAGCGCGTACAGCGCTATAGACCGCCGAAACCTGAGACTATTAGACTTATTGTCAATGTGGGACTTACGGGGACTTGCCGCGTGGGTCCAGTTTCAGGCCGCCGTGGAAGGACCGTTGGAGAAATAGGATTCGCGAGAAGAGGTGGATATGTCCATGTCGCTATTGTTCCTCAAACCAATGTCACAGAAAGTGGATCAGGTCAGTGGTGATCACTGGTGAATTAAGATAAAAAGATAAGATAGTCAGCTTGCCCCATGGCTGAGTTGGTTACAGCGTCCGACTGTTACCTTCACGTGACCTTAAATTTGTCACATTCCTTTTCAGTTCATCCTGTATTTCCGGGATATGACGTAAGTTATGCAACGCTAGTCCCCGTCGACTTGGAGCAATATCTGGCTCATAGCACAGCAATGGTGATTGGGCTTCACCCAACTCCATAACGTGCGAGATGGACTGGACTAATCGTTTCTGCAGACGAGAGAGCTAGGGAGTCGCGGCCGCCCGCCGCACACTGCGCGGAGTCAGGCGACCCGAAGACGGCATGTCATTATCGTGCCACTGCGAGGAAACGATCCCGATAATACATGCGAGAAGTAGTGCATTATTGTAGTGAATGGTATGGACGGAGATGACCAGGATTCCCGCTACCTTTAGGTAGAGGGTCTTAGGGCCACGAAACGTGTTTCACTTTTGGCGGAGGATTTTACGTTCATGAAATTCGACTCCGCTGCGGAAATGTCCGCATACGTCACTCAGTACCTCTCACTGACTTGTATACCACTACCTCAAACTAGTCAAAACGTAGCTTTTGGCTTCACAGCTACACACTTCCAATAATACTTTACTTGTTTGTGAAATATCAGACCTTATTATGTGCCGACGGGGAAGATTTTCGAGCTCGAAGATACGCACTGCAAATAACGTTCGACTCCGCCGCGGCAACGTCCGCCTCTCACCTGCATCACTACCTTTCAGCCTTGTCAGTTCAAATCTGAAGGAGACAAGACGAGATTGCCTGGCTTACCTGACAGTGTTGACTCTGCAGAAATGGCAACCCGCGGCGCAACAGCAGCCGTCGGGTCGCGACCATACGACATGGAAGTCGCGTCGCGGCCGCGCACGTTGTCGCGCATCGCTGCGCCATCCTGCGCTGCTGCGTTCTGTGGCGCCGGCGTGTCCGAGTCTGTCGCGTTGCTTATCGTGTGCGAAGCGGGCTCTACGGCGCGCTCTGGAGGCGCCGTGCTCTCATTACTATGCCGCGCAACAACGGGCGCGTCTACAAGAATGTGAGATAAGTAAACCTCAAGCAAGCACGACACTCACCGGCCGCAATTCCACTGTCCGAACCGTGGGGACGGTCTTGACTTTTTGGCGGTTCTCGAGCACATGGTCCCTTTGGTGCCGGAACTGATTGCTTAGATTAGCTCTGAGCCAGTAAGACTTAGCAGAGAAGATAGAACCTACCGACAAATGACAGCTTCGTTTGCTTCAAGCGCGTGCCCGTCGAGCTATCCTGGCTGCGCTCAGCGATATCGCTGCCGGACGATGGCTGGTTCTTGCGGGGAGGACCACCACCTTTGGGCGGACGGCCGACGGCGCCGGCGCTCTCTTTGTTCTTCGAGCCCTTCGGTCTTCCGGGGCCCCGCTTCTGCGTCGTCGGTGCGGGTTCTGATGGCATGTCGAGAACGTTCTTTCGGTGCTGATGATGGTGCCGCCATGTCGAGCGCTTGAAGAACGAGCGCGACTCGACCGACTCGAACGGTGAACTCGCGTGCGTGGCTGTGCCATTGTTTGGTCAAATGTTACATCGATTTCAAACTCAGATAGCTCGCCAGCTCCCACCACCAACGTATAGTGCAACCGCCAGAGAAAGATCCCCGCCGCCAGGCTCGAACTGTCACCGGAAGCGTCGGTCGAGAGTTCGAGCCTCTCTGGGGCAGCGTAGCATCCCATTCCATCTCTTCGTCTCGTACCGTCAGCACTCCCATCCTTTTTCAGCAAAGATGGTCTTCGACGTTTTTTGTATGTTTCATTGTGGCATCTCCTCGTTCTCGGAATCCTCGACTTTAAAATTCGAACTCCGGTCCACCAGGCGTTTGTTTGGCAACGGCCTCCGATCCAAACAATATCCAATTTTGGTTGCATGAGGGTAGATGCGAGACGCTGCCAGCACTGGTGAAGGAAGGAAGGACTGAGAGGCCATCGGACAACTCGGAGGCGTTGTGCGGGCACCGGCAATAGCCGACCGCGTTGGCGGTGGAGGCCGCCTGTTTCAAAGCTTCCAGCCTTCCAGTCATGTCCACAACTGCATGCAAACCATCGACAGACTAAACTGGCCATGGTTTGTGAATAGGAAACAGAATCAGTGCTGGGGAGGAGACCCAACATCATATTCCAGTACAAGGTACGAGCGCTAGCGTTTTATCCTCGAATTGGGACCGTGATGATGTCCTTGTTCTCGTCTATCGTCTGTCGAAGGCAAGTCGAAGGACATGCACTCAGTACTGCAGACGAGATATTCAGCTCATTGCAGCAAGTATTAATCACATAAATCAGGAGAGCATTCATTCTGTGGCTCAATGCGAGGTATCGGAAATGGCTCAAATTTCCTCGTCGTGCATGGCGTCTCGCGCTGCGAATGTGAGTAGAGATCCTCGTGTGAACTTGGTATCTTAAGCTGATGGCTTAACGCTCTAGGGAATCCTTGTAAGGTCTGTACATGCTCAGCCCGTCGTCAAGAGTCTGTTGTTGTCCATTGTACTGGATAGCAACCTTGTCTCTCCAGCTTACTTGTACCGTCTGCGGCTGGACGTCTTGCTCAAGGTGATGTTAGTATCGTATAAAGTGATCAAAACTCGCAACGGACATGGTAAGCATTCCTCATACATCTCACGATTACGACTCACGACCGATATGCAACATTCCTCTACGCCTGGAACGTCCCGAAGATGGTCTCCTGCTAGTCTTGACCGAAGCATGTTCGACGCTGGCGCCGAACAATCACTTCTGCAATATGACTATTCACAGACATCAGCGACGACCGTAACAACGAATGCACACTATTCATAGTAAGTAACATTGTCACCTTGGTCATGGACGCAGCCTAACGCATGACACTTTGAAGTGCTACGCAAGCTGGATATACGAATTACACGCAAACCGTTCAACCTTCATATACCCACTCGATCGGACACTCGCCGAGCTACCAGTACCCTAATAATTTATACCCTGCTAATTTCCAGTAAGTCTGAGCACTATATTTCACTCATCGCAACGACTGACCTCCCGCCAGACCAGAATCACAGATCAGCGCATTGTACCAAAGTGCTCCGACGACCGAGTGGTCTTCATCCGGCTACCACGATCGCTCAATGCAATCGTCGATCAGCTACAGCTCGAGCTCCTCGCACCAGCATGCCGCGGCCACCGCCTCTTCAAGCGGCAACCAGCCTGCGCCGAATACGAAGTCTTCCTCATCAAAGAAACGTGCGTCGGCCGCGTCCACTTCTCGCAGCTGTCCGAGCGAAGACCACGCGAAGATGCGCAGCATGCTGGGGAGAATAAGGCTTCCTATCGGCAGCACGTCAATGGAGGCAGTATCTCAACCTTCCGCAGCTAGCGACAAGCGCAAGGATCGCACGTCGCCCGTGCCAGGCACGACCAGTACCGCCGAACCGCCGACTACCAAGAAGGCACGGCCGCTTGATGTCGAAGCCCGGAAGGCGAATAAGGACAAGACACAACATTGGACGGATCAGCAGGCTATTGACCTCGCTAAGCTCACTGAGAAGCTTCCCGACCATATCCGCAAGTATACCAGCGGAGACAAGCCGTCGCCGCAGAATGTCGGAAAAGGTGCGCATGTCCGTCGTCAAGATGAGCTCATCGCTGACTGCGTACGCAGCGGTCATCCACATTGATAATCTCGAGAACGAGATAGCTCAACTGAGAGCAGATCGGGTTCAGCTCATGTCTCAACGCAGTGCTGCTCTAGCGAAAAACGAGGCGTTGCAAAATGATCTCTATCGGAAGGATGTGAAGATAGGAGAACTAGAGAGGGAGCTCCAAACTTAGAGATATATACGTCCGTGATGTCCATTTAACCTTATGTCCCTGTATATCATCATCTAGATCCATGCCAGCAAGCTCGACTGAAGACGGGGCTATCAATTACATTGTAAGACAAGGTATTCGGTCAGTGGCCCCGTCCATGCCTGCTCTGGTGTAGCATGCGGGATCGGTTGCGTGCTACGTTGGCTCTTTCTATGTCCTCCAGATTCTGGTCGTAACGGACCCACTCTTCTGCCTCTTCGTCCGTACACCCGTAGAACTCCTTGAAATGGTCACCAGGTTTGGTCAGCCCAGCTTGCCGCCGAGCATTGAAATCTGCTCTACGCCTTTCGTAGGCCGACATGGCGTCATTTATGCGATTAGTTATGGCATCGAATTCAGGTCCACTAATCTTCCCGCTGAAGTATGCTTCGCTGGCAGCTTTGATGTCCATCTGAAATTGAACAGGCTCACTACCGCGAGGGATCTTATCTATGCGCTGAATGAGAAGATTCCAATGCCAACAAGAGGGCATCCTTACTAATCTGAGCAGATTTATGCTCTATCGGGACAAGGCATTAGTACAGCCCACCGGACACCGATTGAATTGTCGGCTCACGATGGGTCGCAATGACGGATTGAACCGCCTGGGGTGCGACGGTGTAATGGCCTGATTGGCCTGAGGCGACACCATTCGATAACGAAGGCTTCGAGGGGTACGACATGGCTGTAGAGAGATAATTTCGACAGACTTGAGAATTATGAAATGGATATCTGTTCAATGGGCGCGTGAGGAATGCAGGAGGCAGTTACGTCGTCAGGTCAAGACTCACGGAATGATACAGTTAGGCAAGTACTGGAGAGAGATGTTGGGGATGGAAATCACGACGCATAGCTACCTTATATCTCCGTCGATGAGACCGGCGAAGAAGTGCTGTCTGGCTTCCGCAAGCGTCGAAGACAATTGTTTGTCGCTTATCATCGCCACCGTCCCGCCTAACAATTGTATGCACGTAGACGAAGTGGCAACCGTCCGCATGGAGACAGCTGGAACGCGATGTCGCCTGCATCTATAACAATAAGCTTAGTACTATAAGCTCGGAAGCGGTAGTTCTGCAAAGAACCATTGGAAGCATGGACGGAACGTACGAAAATCGTCATAGTCTGGCGCAGCGTCTGGTCTGCGGGTTCCACGAAAGAGAGAATAAAATTTCCCGAGTCCCTCGTCCAGTCAACACAAACTGGAAGCGGTGATCGATGGCCAAGAATGGAGATAGCGGAGGCTGTTGCCAAACAAAAGCCCGAGCTTCAGATTCACCAAGTGCAGATACGACATTGTGAGTTAAATATCAAGCTGCCCTCCCGGCCTCATACCAGCCATAGCTGTGTGTCGCGGACGAAGGTAAGCCTGTTGCCTGGATTGCGGATACGCAACACTGATCCATTGTGAGAAGTGATTGAAACCCTCCGAGTCCGATGGCGTGTGCGACGACTGATGGCCCGAGATAAAAGGGAAAAGGGAAGCACCCTGAGAGCCAGTAGTTCTTGCGTGACAAGCCAGACGAGAGGACGACGAACCAGTAGTTGACGCGCAAGAGACAATTGTTTGATGACACGCGACGGGCATATTGGTCCCACCGAGGCATCTTGGAGCCTTTCTCACGATGACCTGGAAGACAACAACAATAAAAAGACTCACTCGTCAGAAACACATTCGCCAGGACGCGATGTCGACGAAGTTCGAAGTTCGGAACTCGAAGGTTTCAAGCTCCCGGAGCAAACATCGACTCAGACGGCTGCGACAACTTGCTGACCGTGATTGCAAAAGAAACGACCGCAGCACAGAAAACTGTGTTCAACGGTTTATTTTGAACAGGAAACGATGATTCTGGAGTACAGAGGCGGGTGGAAGAGCTTCAAGGAACATGGGCATCGAATCGCGGTGGTAGCTGCGATGTTCGACGGGCCGGGATAAGCCCGGCCGAGCAGGCTGTCGGAAATAGCCAACCTTCAGAACACGACGACTTCTATCACTGGGCCATACCAGTCTCCCACCTGGCCGGCGACTTTCTTTTCTTCGGACTGTCGAGTCTTACTTCTGGTCGACGATGACCCTCGTTTAAGTGTTTATCATGAGCACTAGTGGAGCTCAAGGACGACTCTGTTGAATAGCAACTTCATGTACCCGGTGCGCTCTTGATGCACGTGAGCATTTTGTACTCGAATCGGCATTGTGATGGTGCTCTCGTTCTCGTCTTTCGGTACTCATTGGGACGCTGAAGATGTGGGACAGTGATGCAGGCTAACCATGCAGCTAGATAGCCAAGAAATCTCCCTTCAAAATAAGACGGCATATCTTCTGTCGCACGATGCAAGGTATCATGATCTCTTCGTTGTGATTTCTCACTTGTGTCAAGCAGTGTCTTCGACCGTGAATGTGGGTGGATATCCCTATCAGCACCTGGAAACTTACGCTTTGATTCTCTAGGGAATCCTTGTAAGCTCCGTACTTGCTCAGCCCGTCGTCAAGTCTGACCGTCCATTGTACTGGCTGACAACCTTGTTTCCAGAGCTGGCTTGTGCCGTCTATGGTCTGATGTTTTTCGAAGACGATCTTACTGGCGTATAAATTTGCCTAGGGCTTGCGATGGGATTGGTAACTACTCCTCTTCGTCTCATTGTTACGACTTACGACCGACATGCAACGTCCCTCTGTGCCTCGACCCATCCGAAGATGGTCTCCCGCCAGTCTTGACCCTACTATGTTCGACGCTGGTGGCGAACAATCACTGACCTCGCAATACGACTATTCACTCATATCCATGACGACTGCAACAACGAATGCATACCATCCATAGTAAGTAGACGCAACCTGAATATGTGAACTACACACAAACAGCCGAATCCTCACGTTATACCCACGCGGCTAGTACCTCATCAAGCTACCACTACGCTAATGGCGTATACCCTGCTAATAACCAGTAAGTTCAGTGATGTATCTCATTCGTCGAGATGACTGACGTCTCGCCAGACAAGGCTTGCAGGCCGGCGTATCGTATCAAAGTGCTCTAGTTGATTGGTCTTCGTCGGCCCACCATGATCACTCGACGCAATGATCTGTCAGCTACAGCTCGAACCCAGCCTATCTGCATGCTGTCACCGCCCGCCCTTCAGATAGCAGTCAACGTGCACCGAAGCTTCAACCATCAAAGAAACGGACCACTGCTTCTCAGTCGACTCCGTCTACTTCTCATACTCGACCGGGAGACGATGCCTCGTACCACAAAGCGAGTATGGCCAGCATGATGGGAAGAGCAAGACTTCCGATCGGAGGCAACGCGCATATTGAAGCTGTCCCTCGGTCTTCCGGAGTCGGTGACAAGCGCAAGGACCGCACATCGTCTCCGTCGGACACGACTCGTACTGCCGAAGCGTCGCCTGTCAAGAAGAAGAAGGAAGCGTTGAGAGTCAAGGACCACAGGAAGAACAGAACAGAGGCTACAGCAGAGCTTGATAAAAGGCTTCCCAGCCATTTACAGGTATACGAGGCACCCTCAGTGAAGCATATCAGAAAAGGTGCGTACGAACATGGTCGAGATGACTCCAACGCTCATTGCATGTGCAGCAATTGTTCACATTGATGAGCAGAGCGCCCGCATTGGGCGGCTCGAGAACGAGAATTCTCAATTCAGGACAACTCAGGTCCAGCTTGCATCTGAAATTCGCGTTTTTCGAAGGGAAAGCGCAACACTGTTTGATCAGAATGATTTTCTACGACGCACCGTCGCTGAAAAGGATACCAGAATCAGACAATTAGAGGGGGGCGGGCATTGGTAGTACCTAAATCCATGACCCAATTCAACCGTACTTAATCGCGAACGTCCGACATGTTATATCTATGGACCTGTAACCTGGTGAAGCTCTACTGAACATCGAGGATTGTACGGTCAGTGCCCCCCTCTGTTCCTGCTCTTTTGTACCATGCAAGATCGGCTGCATGCTTCGTTGCTCCTTTGGATCTCCATCAGCCGGGCTCCTTTACAAATAAAGTCCTCCGCTTCTTCATCTGTATACCCGTAAAACTCCTTGACGCGGTCGTTGGGTTTAGTAAGTCCAGCTTGTTTCCGTGCTTGGAAATCCCTCACGCGCCTATCATACTCACGGCCAGCCTCCAAAAAGCGATTCATCGCGGCATCAAAATCGGCGGTGCTCATCTGCCCGCTGGAATAAGCGGCCTGGGCGGCGTCCCACTCGATCTCTAGATCTACAAGCTTGTCACCGCGAGCGACCTTTTCTAGAATATCGATAAGCAAATCATAAACGGCGACACGCGAGTGTCCTTACGAATCCGAGCAGAGTTATGTTCTGTCAGATCGAGGTATTAGCCTAGTCCGTCACGCACCCCATATACCGTGGACTTACGATGAGCTGAGATGGCGGGCTGAATGGCCTGGGCTGGGATAATGTAACGACCAGTTTGACCGGAGGCACCACTAGAGTACGACATGGCGATCGAATGGCGATGTCAACGGACTTGGAAGCCTTACAATGTAAGGTATAGAGTATCTGTCAACAAACGTGTGATGAGTGATGGAGGCCAATCTCGCGCACTTGGACTCACAGAGAGCTATGTATGGTGCAGACAAGTTGTTGAAGACCACGAGCCATAGCTGGCTTATAATGCATCTAGTGGTCAGCAAGTGTCGAAGCCAATTGTTCTTCACTTTTTGTCGTCTCTCGGTGGCAACCATGGTACTGCCACGGAGAGATAGCTGAGCCATGATATCACCTGCATTCTAAACAATAAGCTTAATGCCTGACGATTCACTGCAAACCTTAGACAGCAGCGTCGTTAGGGAAGCCGCGAAGACAATTGGGGCAACATGACTGTCGACTCGGACCACGTGGAGTGTTATGGGCCAATTGTCAGTATGTCAATAGCAGGTCAGTAGCGCACAGCGCCAGGTAGATCGCCAGCCACCGCAGATGATGATTAGACTGCTTATTGTCATCGCGGAACTTGCGGCGCCAGCTGTCACAGTGGAAGGATAGCTAGAAAGAACATCGCAGTGACGAGCCGTGTTATACTCATGGAATACCACATAACCTGCAGCTGGTGATGAGAGGATTATCATGCAAGGCGAGTGGTGCATAAAGACGATGAATTTGAAGGGTACAAGTTGAAAGTACCTCGGTACCGGTATTCCCGCTACCCCTGGGTAGTGGGTCTTAGACGACGAACATGTCATTTCGTTTCCCCTTCAAAATCTAGGTTCAGTGGCTGTGTACCCCTGTCGGCAAACGCCGACCACTTCTGACTGTCTGCAGCTCGCACAAAAACAAAACGATTCCCGTGTCCGGCCTGTTCCAAACTAAAGTTTGCCTTCACAGAGCGATAGCTTAAATGCTATACGATATGTACACATAAAACTAGCCCTTACTACGTGCGGACGCAAAAGTTATTGTCGGTCGAAACTTCTGTCGTTCACTTGCGGCGCAAAAGCAGCACGTCACGCAACGGTAATGTCTCCCTCGTCGCCATGCACGAATGCTTGAAATTCCGCATGACAGCCCCCATGATCGTCCTCAAACACCTCACGCTGTCCAATTCTACTTTTCGCGTGATCTCACTGCCCAAATCAGCGGTCAATTCATGTCGTGTGATGCTCGAGTCACACCGGGTAGCGGGCTTTGCCGCGCAGACGGCCCTACCTGAGTTATCATTGTACATAAGCGCTGGTAGCGTTTGTTTGGCAATGGCCTCCGATCCTAACAAGCCCCATTTTTGGCTCCCGACGTCGAAGTTCTGTTAGGCTTCTCACTTTTCCTCCTTTGAGCCTCAACGCTTCCAGTTGCAATTGACTGGCACGTTCGATGTCCTCATCTTCCGTTTTTGGTCTGCGTTAGCTCGTTTTGCGCCTCGCTGAGATCTCTGCTTTTGTCCCGACCATCGGACAGCCTGATCGTCACCAGACTGTCGTGTAATTGGCCTCTCCCTCAGTTTCACCCCCGCCCAAAGCGACTGTCGCTCGGATTAGGTGGGATGTTAGCGCGTCAGCAACGGTGATGGATTCATGAGCGCCACTGGTATGTTTCTGCTCTATCGGTGTCCACTAGACGCGTGCTGGTTTCATGTCTTGCATTCTTCTCCTCTGAACGTGAAGTCTCCGGAACCTTTGTGTTAGATATACTACTTCGAGGTCTCCCAGAGGATGCACGACCTGGACCGTTTTCCATGCTCTTCCTTTGATCGCAGGCATGTTTCATGGCTCATCATGCATCATGATCCAGAGTTCGCTGATTTATACAATTGGACGCTATTTTTCTATGGACGTTTGCAACGCGTCTGAAATGACCTCACGAACATGACATCTAGACGCAAGTGAGGCCAGAAAAGTCATCCCATGACAGGAACAGAAAAACTGATATGCGCAAATGCATGAAGGAAGCCCCACAACAGCTCCACTCCCATCACTTCATTTCCCCTAAACCGCCCGATATTTCCAGGGCGGCGCGCTCTCGCCGCGGCGAGTCTTCACCAGAAAAACACAATCCTCACATCGAAACAAGGATTGTGTGAGCGTTCCTCAGCTCTGCATACGCTATAGGTCCGCGTTGATGCTTGTGTGTCATTGGCAGATGGCCGCCCGACAGCGTCTAATTACAGTCTATCCCCGCGCGTCATCAATCCGAATGCTGTTTTGTAGTCGCTCATTTCCAGCTGCAGCCCCGGACGTAATGCCTGGAGCACTCTCCAGCCAGTGCCCGAACTTCTCCGACCTCACGCTAGCCTCGAGCGCCTCCGAAGCAGCCTAACGCCTCTTTGGCATCAGCGCCATATATAAGGGCGCCCTGACCCTGCCGCTTCCCTTTATTCCCCCCCTCGGTGCCTCACGCACCCGTTCACGATCCCCATGCGCACCTCTGCTCTGTTCCTCTCGCCCCTCCTCGCGCTCGCGGCCGCCACATCGCTGCACAAACGCGCGCATGGTGTGACGTCGGACGCGTCGTCCGCTGCGGACCAGACGTTCGACTATATCGTCGTCGGCGCGGGGCTGACGGGCACGACCGTCGCGGCGCGCCTTGCCGAGAATTCTTCGATGAGCATCCTGCTCCTCGAGGCGGGCGGGGACGACCGCGGCGACGCGCGTGTGTATGATGTGTACCAGTACTCCGTGGCGTTCGGGACGGAGCTTGACTGGGCGTGGTCGACGGAGTCCGGGAGGACGATTCATGGGTGCGTGGGCGTGCGTCGCGTCGGGATATACTGCTAATGATGTTGTAGGGGAAAGACACTCGGCGGGAGCTCATCGATCAATGGCGCGCACTGGACGCGGGGCATGGCCGCTCAGTATGACGCGTGGTCCACTCTTTTGGAGAGCAACGAAACTGAGATTGGCTGGAACTGGGACAGCTTGTTCAGCTACATGAAAAAGGTCCGTACTTCTTCTCTGCGAGGGTGTGTGGGCATGCTAACCTTGTGAAATATGACAGGCCGAGACGTTCTCAGCTCCGAACGACGGACAGCGTGCGAAGGGCGCGAACAGCAACGGCTCGTACCACGGATCCAGCGGTCCCGTGCAGGTCACCTTCCCTGATGCAATGTATGGCGGACCGGAACAGCCCGATTTTGTGTCCACCATCACGAACCTGACGGGCATCAAGCACTTGCCAGATGTCAATGGAGGAGACTCGAACTGCGTCTCTTATACGCCTCTTGTGCGTCCAACAAACGTTGTCCATCTGACCATGCCTTCACGATTGTGTCGTATCAGTCCATAAACTGGCACGCGGATGACCACCGCTCCTCTTCCGTCGAGGCCTACCTCACGCCCGTCGAAGACCGGCGCATGGGCTGGCTTACGCTCACGAACCACCAAGCAACGCAGATCCTCTTCGCCAACGGCACCACTGCGCCTCACACTGCGCAGGGCGTGCAGTTCCGCAACAGCAGCGGCGGGACGACCTACACCGCGCATGCTCGGCGTGAGGTCATCCTCGCGGCGGGCGCGATCAACACGCCCGCGCTGCTGCAGCTCTCCGGCATCGGCGACGCGGCGCACCTCGGCGCGCTCGGCATCAGCGCGCTCGTCGACCTCAAGACCGTCGGGCGCAACCTGCAGGAGCAGACGGCGAATGCGCTCGGCGCGCATGGGAACGGGTTCGATTACGGCGGGAATGGGCCGTCGGACTGCATCGCGTATCCGAACCTGCAGCAGGTGTTCGGGAACGAGGCGGACGCGGTCGCGAGGAATATCAGTGAGCAGTTGGGTGCGTGGGCGAAGGACCAGGCGCCAAATGCGCTGTCTGCGGATGCGCTGGAGCAAATTTACCAGGTGCAGGCAGGGTTGATCGTCAACGGCAGCGGTGCGTTGTGTTCGCGCTTAATGAGGGTGTCTTTGACGAAATAACATGTAGCACCGATCCTTGAGCTCTTCTACGACACTGGATACCCCGAGTAGGTGTCTTCCTGGACTGGAATGCCTACCAGCACTGACCGGCCTCTTCCAGTGACCTCGGCATCGACATGTGGCAGCTGCTGCCCTTCAGCCGCGGCAACGTCTCCATCACCTCCACAGACCCATTCACCAAGCCCGCAGTTAACGTGAACTACTTCAGCGTCCCCTGGGATCTCTCCGTGCAGATTGCCGGTGCGCGCCTCTCGCGGCGCATCCTCAGCAGCCCGCCCACTTCCTCTCTGTCAACCGGCGAGACGTACCCCGGGTACGACGTCGTCCCGAACAACGCTAACGGTGGCTCCGACGCAGACTGGGCGAAGTGGATCACCGCGCCTGCACCGAACGGCTTCTCCGCAGTCTCGCACCCAATCGGCACGGCCGCGATGATGCGGCGCGAGCTCGGCGGCGTGGTCGACGGGAACCTGCGGGTGTACGACACGGCAAACGTGCGTGTCGTCGACGCGAGCGTGCTGTCGATGCAGGTGAGTGCGCACCTGCAGAGCACGCTGTACGGCGTCGCGGAGAAGGCTGCGGATATCATCAAGGCCGCGCAGAACTAGTGCGCGATTGCGTGCTTGCCGAGACGCACTCCAATAACGGACGTTCTTGGACTCGTTTCAGATCTCGACATTTGCTTGGTTTACAGGACACTGATTTTTGCGGCACCACCGCCCTCGCTCCACGCACTCCACCATGGATTCGTTCCAGAGCATCTGCTTTGTGCGCGCAACGGACTTTAGCTTATACCCTCGAACAGTTGACACAAAACATAGGCTTACAATGCCATATTATCCATCCGACCCATCGATGTGCCATACATACCCCGCTGCTAAGCGCTAACCTCTAACGGATAGGTCCTACAGATCTCGCGCCCCAACCGTTCTGTCGTCTGGACTCTGCGGTGCGTACCCTGTTTGCACACTCCTGGTATCCGCAACAGTTTTCGTGCATGGCTGAAGTCACGGCGCTAGACCTTTTTTCTGTACAACAGACAAATGTGCGCACTCGTCGGGGACAGGTCATGCAGATGTCGCCCCGCCTGCATGCTCCCCGCAGTACCCCTGCAACAATTTTCGCGCATGGCTGAATTTCCGGCGCTAGACTTTTTTCTTGTCCAGCAGATAAACGTGCGTGCTCGTCGGGGACAGATCGTGCAGATCTCGCAGCCATCGTTCTGCAACGCGCTCGTATCTCGTCTCGCCGTGCATGCCCGCACCCCAGTGCATTTTTTGCGCGACCTAGACCTCCGACGTCGCACCGACGCGCGTGGCGCGCACCGCTCGAATGGGACGGGACGCCGGCCGGGCGCAGCAGCACAGGGCGCCCGCACCCCTAACCTCGGTCCATTTTCCATTCCCCACAGTCCGCTACTAACACCGAGTCGACCCAGCGCGCGGACTGAATGGCAGGTCCATTTTCGTCCATAGTCTCCTCGAGTCACATTGACTGGATGCCTGGATGTCGAGACGTGTGCTATATTTGCACCGCGGCCAGCAATCTCCACGATCTGCCGATGCATCTCGCGCGCCTACCTGCGCACACTGCCGTCCCTCCACGCACGCTGCCGTCTGCCCAAGCAGAACAGCACGAGCAACGCGCACAGAGCGGCCATCACAGACGCTCGCGCCGAGCTCTTCAAAGCCTCGCGTTTGGAACTGGCGCACCCGCGTCGCGCTGCTCCTAGCGCACCTGGCGACGCGGGCCCGGCCTCCTTTCCTTCTCCACTTCGGCCGCCAACCCCGCGCCGGATCGCGGGCGCAGTGCATGGGTATTGCTGAGTATTTAAAATGATTTATCGCCCGTGCACGCCGCCATTCAGTCGATCTCGATCCACCGCTGCTGCAGTCATCGCAGGGCGCGCATCGGCACGTGATTTGGCGCGTTGATCGCCGTGGGCGGTGCCCAGAAGCAGAAGCGCGCTGCGATTGGGCGACGGGGGGCCGGCGGGGAGGGACACGGGACGTGCAGTGCTGGAGGCAGAAACCAGTACGAATTCAGACATTGCATTGACAACTATGACTACAGTATCTGTCGTCAGTTGTTCGATCCCTTCGTGGAACCACTGAAACGTTCATGGGTCCTTGTTGATGCATGGTTTGGCTGGGCAGAGCGAGAGATAAGCGGTAGTACAGCGCGGAGATAATGCGGCGCTTGGCCCGGCTGTTTGAGAGGTTGGGCCTGCTGCGATCGGGACGCCGAGCTCCGACGCGCGACGGAGGAACATCCGGGGTGCTGCAGCGTGCTCCACGAGCCCGCTCGGGAGGGTAAGCCAGGTGCATGGCTGAGGGTGGTGTATTGCTCGGCTCGGAGGCACAATGGTATTCTGGGAAGGTGGGCTTGCGATCAATCACGCGGAGCTTCGACGTGCGACGGAGGAACATTCGGGGTGCTGCAGCCGCTCCACGAGCTCGTCGCTTCCCGCGCGATGGGGGGTCCGAGCGCTGGGCATCGCATCGCATGGCGTGATCGCAAACGTGTGCTGTAAAATCGAGATCGGGTGCGGTGGGGAACATATTCTAGGGTGGTGCGCTGCTCTGGTCGACGAGTGAGCGATAAGGGAGGACGAGCCGCCGAGGGGATTGGCGCGGAGACGGGCAAGAGAGGAAGATTCTTGGGGTGATATCACATGGTGCAATGATGCGATGATGCGATGCGCGTGGCCAGGCTGTCGAGGAAAAGTGACGGCAACGGCGCGTGCTAGGACGTTCTCGGCGTGCGCTTGATGAAAGATATTGTCGCCGTCCACGGACACAGCGCTCACCTGGCCTCCTTCCATTCAAGTGCCGCAAACGACCCACAACCCACCGGTACTTGATTCCGCTTCCATTCCATCGAGGGACTACAAATTCACGATAGTGAAAGCATACAGCGTGTTTGGGAGGGATGAAATCTAAACGATAGAATACATAACATGTATCATACACAACCACCGAAAGCGAGAGAGAGCGAATGATACAAGCCACATACACCGTGTACACAGATCGGGTAAAAACACAACACGGGCGATATCATACATACATCCAGATTATTGTATAAAGCCACCAAAGAGACGGAGAAAGACGAAAGACGACACGGGAGACGTGCGGGATCTGATATCGATGTCCCTTTTCCAAGCATGTAGCTGCACAAACGATGAGAGACAAACCGGAGAGGGAGGAAGACGTCAAAACATTATGTAAAGCAGGAAACCCGTTAACACGACAAGCGGACACACCGAGCCGCCAAGCGGGCAGCAATCCCCGCGCGAGGGCGCTAAGCGCCTACTGCGCGCCATGGCCGTCGAGCTGCAGCTCGTCCGGCTCAGGATACACGAGCTCGCGCGCGCGCAGCGCGGGCTTCGCGTCGCCGGCGTACAGCTCGTGCGCAGCCGCATCCAACAAGGACCGCGGCGTCACAGGCGCCGTGCCCGTGCCCGAGTCGCTCGTCCCGCTCGAGTGCGGCGGCGATCTGCAGCGCACGCCCAGGTCAAGGTCAATCAGCACGTTCAACACCACAAGGTAGGGAAGGGCTCACGAGTTGGCGAGATCGGGCTGCGGCGGCGCGTACGGCGCGAGCACGAACATCGGCAGGTCGATGTGCCCCGGCGGCGCCGCGCGCCCGCCTCGTTGCGCGAGCCCCGCGCTCATGCCCGTGCTCAGAGGAGGCACGGGCACGCCGAGCCCCGCGGCGTCCTGCCCGTCGAGGCGCGCGCTGCTCGTGCCGAACACGCCCGCGGCGGAGTTCGCGCGCTCGCGGGTATACGTGCGCTCGCGGGCGGGCGACTGGGAGGAGGACGTCGAGGGGCGGTGCGGCGAGGAGGAGTGCGGCTTGGGGCGGTTCGGGCCGCGCATTTTGCGCTCGGGGGCGTATTCGCAGAGCAGGCCGCGCGAGAGGCAGCGCTGGCAGGTGGGATGGTCGCCGGAGCACTGGGAGTGGCGGGGTGATAAGGAAAGGGGAAGGTAAGTGGTTCGTAGGAGTGATGAGACGAGGCGAGGTGAATGGCAGTAACGGGGGCGGGAGGGCGGGAGGGAGAAGGGATGCGAAATCGGCGTGGAAGGACGGACATGGAGGCGTGAACAGGTATGTGATCGATAACGATGATGAGGTTGGGAGGCGAGTAAGGTAGGTGGTCAACACGGGGCGGAATGAAAAGGAGCGCAGAGACAGACCTTGGCCTTGCGCACGCGGCACTTCTCGCAGGCCTGGGCGGTGCGCATGCGCGGGTGCTCTACAGTAGTGCGGGAGAACACGCCCGTCGCGGGGTCGAGTGCGCCCGCGACGGCGTTGTCCGCACCTGCATGCCCGTTCGCGCGCCCTTGTCCGGTCCCGATTCCGCTACCGCCGGCGCTGGTGCTGGCAGTATCGTGCACGCCGGGGTCCTGCTGCCACTGCGGCGGGAAGGGCGTGCCCTGGGGGCCGCCGTGCTGCAGCTGGTCGGGAGGCGCCGCGGGGGGCGCGTAGAACTGCAGCGTTTGCGCGGAGAGGTAGGGGTCGGGAAAGGTGGGCGCGGGGGCATCAAGCCAGCCGTCGTAGGCCTGCGGGGCGAGGGTGGGGTCGAGGGCGCCGAGGGGGACGCCGTAGGAAAGGGAGGAGAAACTGTGCGGTGGGTACGACTGTGCCATCGCGGGGGTGTGTGTATGGGAAAATGTGGCACGGCGTGGGGGGGCGTGATGGGGCGATGGGTGCGTGCGCTGCGATGCGGCGAAAAAACGCAAGGCAGAGTTGTGCGGGGGTGGGGGATGTGAGGGAGGGTAGGCGGTGTACATGGCTGCGGTTAAGAGGACGGGAGCTGAATTGGAGGCTAAGACTGGTCTGGTCCAGATAGAGTTCGTATTCAATTGTTAGCAATTATCCCAATCCCATTATTCACCCCCCCCTCCGTCCACTTCCGGTAACGGTCTCAGATCTCCCTCGTCCGATCGTCCACCGCTCTCCCTACGCTTTTCTATCGATACCCAACGAGCACCAACGGGCGCACAGCAGCAAAGCAAGCCTCGTGCCTGGCGAACCGCTCGCGCACGGCCGTCAGTCTCCTTCAGCCAGCAATTTCGGCGTCCCCGCGCCTTCCCATTTTTAGGCCCGTCTATACCAGCCCGCCCGGCCACGAAGTGCATTCCTTGCCCACGCAACCACCGCTGAGCCCATTCTACCTCGGGGGCAGTACGCTAAGCGAGCGCACTTGCTCAGATTATCATTCAGATTCGGAGCCCGAGTTCCGCGAGCCCATGCGGCCGGCCGTCCGGCGCTGAGACCTGCGAAAAACGCGCACGCCCCCGGCCGCGCCCGGCGCCTGTATCGCCGGTTCGAACTGGTCCGCGCGGAGCTTGAATGGATGGCATGGTGGCGTTTCGGTCATCCCTGCAGCACATCGTATACAGTTCCTATCCTGTGGTCTTGCACACATCGGGGCCATCATCGGCGCCAATTGTCCGTGCGATTGTGCCGCAGCCTGGCCAGCCATCATCGTGGATATCATATGCCCCGTTCGCGTCTTAGACATCTGGGCATTTCTTGGGCGAAAAATGTTGCTCCAACCATGGAAGCAAAGTGGAACTGCGAAATCGTCGCACCGTTGCGGTGTGCACTTGGCGCGGATGTATTTCCTAGACATGTGCCTAGCTTCGTGAGTACTGCCCTTCCCTCGTCGTATCTGGCTTCTGTAAAACATCTAGGCGGATACAACAAGCGAAAACATCTAGGTGGATCCGAAAATACGAGACCAGCGCTCCGGCTCACGAATGTGGCCGTCCTGGCACGGAGACAAATATTTTCTAGACCTGTGCACCGATTTTCGTGTTGACGTCGTTGTCATGTATTGATCAGGTCCTATAGACGAGTCATGCTGATCCAGCGGGGTAGAACTGCGAAACCATCGCACCGGCGCTATGTACATTTGGCCCGACTTGCTCAGCGAGTATCACTGCGTCCTCCCCACAATGGACGCAGCACTCGCGTCTCGGGCAGTGCGAAACCATCGCAACGGCAGTACGCCGGTCTAATTTGGTCTTACATGCTCTAGTTCGGCCTCTCCAGCCAGAATGTGCACATCGCCGCCAGTCCGTGGCAATCAAGCGCCCAGCCTCTGCGTGCTTCATTGTACTCGCCAAAACTCCCCGCCGGAACAACGATGCCGCTTTGGTTACCGTGCGTTTCCTACATCTCGGCAGTGTCTTCATGCTAAAGTCTGCGTGATACAGCAGCCAAGGCTTCTGCACGACACCCAGGCCTCTGCGAAATACCCGGCCTTCTGCAAATTAGCTTGACGCGCTACCCAAATGCGACGAAAGCTTGCTGTCTGCATTTTGGCCCGGCCTCGCCTAGAGTCCTTTTCGCAACACACGCAGTCCTGCCGTCCCCGTGTACGAACGGCTTTGCGAATATCGTGGCCCGGTGTCTGTCCGATGCTGTGCACACACGCCTCGTCATATGGACCTACAGCAGGCCGCCGCGCACGCGCACGTAATCATCTAAGACACGAGTGCGAAAACGGCGCACCAGCGCCATGTCCGCTTTGCATTTCCAAGACCTGCGCAAGAGGACTGGCAGCCTCGTTATACGCAACAGGGCGTCTGCAGGTGCCGCGCACGGGCGCAGGCGCAATGCAGCGGCCAGGTGCGAAATTATGACACTGCGCTTTGGACATTTTATTTTGACCTGATTTATCCAGTGGCTTTCACTGCATGACTATCGTAATGGACCCCGTCTAGGCTGCCAGAGATGCGAAAAAGGTCTTACCGGTGGTGGCTCGTGTATTTCTTATACGGGCGCAGCGACATCGTATCCACGTCCCCGTCATGGAGCAGCCAAGTCATCGACATGACCACCGCGGACGGCCCCGTCATCCAAGACAGTGGAGCAAACCCGTCGTATCGGTGCTATGGTACTCGGGCTTACACCCATGACCTGTGCAAGACGATTGGCGGGCTCGTCCTGCTGCAGCCTGCATTTCATTGGAGCCCGACGTATCCAATGCATTTTAGTGCATACGCATCATAATGGACATCGTGCGCTTCTAGGCCCAAAGTACGAGACATCGCACCGGTGATATATTCCTGCATTTGGCTCATGTATTTCTTTGCCCGTGCAGCGACATCCTACCCATGTCCTCGTCATGCAGCAGCCACATCAATGCGGACGGCACGTAATCCAAGACATAGTGCGAAAAGGGCGCACCGGTGCTATGAAGCTGCTTTTGGCGCGGATGCATTTCCGAAACATGGGCACCGTGGACTGGCAGACGCGTTTTACGCATCGAACGTTGACGGGAACTGCGCGTGGGCCTGTGTCGCGGGGCTGCTTCTGCAAAGGTGAGCTGTGAGATTATTGGACACTTTCGACATTTCGTTTCGGTCTGGCTTACCTAGCGAATTTTAGTTCACACGCAGCATAATGGACACCGTGCGCCCTTCTAGGCCCAACGTGCGAAACGTCGTACCGGTGTTGTATTCCTAGATATGGTTCACCTATTTCTTAACCAGTGCAGCGACTCCGTACCCACGTTCTCGCCATGCAGCGCCCACGTTATCTCAGAACCCCCGTGAACGGCCCCGTAAGTGGTCCAAGACATAGTGCGAAAACGGCGCACCGGCGCTATGAGGCTGCTTTTGGCGCGGATGCATTTCCGAGACCTTTGCCAGGGACCGTCAGACTAGCTACGTGGCAACAGAGGCGTGGATACAGTAGGACGCGCGCACGGGCGCGCAACGCAGCGGTGAGTTGCTAAATTGTCGTACTGGCGTTTTTGATATTTCGTTCCAGCTCGACTTATCCAGCGGATTTTATTGAATATGCATCGTAATGGACGTCGCAGACCGACCCGTCTAGGCTTTAGGCGCAGGTGCGAAAACGTCGCACTGGCGCTGTGATGCTGTGTTTGGCCGGAGGTATATCTCAAACTTGCGCACTAATTCGTTCTGACAGCCCATGACTGCGCAGGCCCTCGTCAAACCTTGTCGGAAACTGCGGACGCATCCAGCGTGTAGAACCGCGAACCATCGCACTGGTACTCCATTTTACAGTCCTAGCGGTGAATTGTACCGTTCGAAATTTGCCCTGCGCGTGTCAGGTGCCCTGCCAATCCTCGCTTTGGGCCGACAGGTGCAGGTGTAAATGCGAAAACGGCGTGACGCTTCGGGTGCGGATGCATTTCCGAGACCTGTACAGCTTCGTGCGGACGTCCTCAGACAGCGATCAAGACTTCCAGACCTGAGCCATGAGCCGTCAACCCACATCCTCGCCCTATCAACTGCTTATTTAACTGCGAAAGCAGCGCACGGGCGCCCCAGCCGGCGCCCCGACTTTTCAAGACCTCCGAAGCCCACATACATTTCCGTATCGCGGTCTGGTGCACGCCCTCCCGAACGACCTCGTATGGCACGTAGTATGTTTCCCTGGACAGGCAGCATGGAATGCGAGACCGAGACCATCGCATGGGCGCGCCGGCAGGCCGATCCTCCGCACCATTCTTCACCGTCGTCATAATGGATGTCGCACTCGCCAGCACCCTACAATTTACTTTTCATCCTCGGGTCCACGGTGCGCACCGAAACTCTAGTGCGCTAGTCGGGCCGCTGCGCAAATGGCGCGCTGGCGCTCTGAGTTTCTGGACTTGGTACCGTCTGCTCATGGTCAAGAAATCGCATTGCAAGGACGCGTTTCCTGCGGTTGCAACAGGGCAGAACGTCCGGGACAGCGTTGGGACGTCGGGGACATAATGCGGCGCATCCAAGGCTCGAGCAATGACGTGCACTCCCGCAATGTCGCATCGTGCACCGCCGAGAACTACGGGCGCGAAACTCACTCGAGCAGAATACAGCATCCACCTACTGTATGTCCCATTCCCAATATTAACAACTCCCTCGTTGGGCTCCATCGCTGTCGTAATGGACGCGGTGTACGCTACATACATACTGCAGTACCCTGTAGTTTACAGCGAGTTCGAGGCACCGGAGGGTACGATGCATCCTCGGGCCCGAGGAGCATCTCTTTGTATATAGGTAAATGGTAGGTATGCGTCCCCCACGTATAGCCCGGCAGCGTTAAGGGACACGTTGCGACACGCCGAAGGCAGCAGTCAGTCATCTGTACATCGAGACAATAATCTACGTTCTGACATCGTCGCATCTCAGCATCCCGAGCGCGGAGCCCAGCCCGTCTTATACGGCATTCGCACTCAACATATATCCTAATGATTGGCAGGACGTTTGCGACAGCGTCGGGCGCCGCGCGGATATCATACGACATATCCGAGGCCGCAGATAGCCCTCCGCGCCCCAGATCATAATGTATACTCTGTCAACTTCGCACCCTAGCATCGCTAGCGCGAAGCCCACTCCACTAAGGACATCTACCACCTATATCCCGATAATCTCATCTACAATACAATATAACGTATACAATCTAAATGTGCAAATAATACTACACGCCAGCTTCGTTAGATAGATATCCAAACCGCGTCCGTCAGTGTCGTTATGGTTATGCCCGCTCGCCGCGTCGTGAGGTATTCGTTAGGCCGTCCAGCTGCGAGTCGCTCGGTGGATCTTGATCGCACTGTGGTCGAAGCGCACGCGGCGGCGCGGAGGTCGCGCGTCTCTGGAACGCGTCGGGCGGGAGCTGGTCAGCGAGATCTTGGGCACCCGCTGAATGGCACGGCGACTGGTAATTGGCTCGTGGATGGGGATTGTGATGTGCGCCTTGGTTCGTCGGGAATTCCGGAGTTCGATCCGCCACGACGTTGCTGCTGGACGGTCGCGAGCTGAGTCCTTGACATGGTACAACTGTGAGCGCGAGCTCAGGGAATACTGGCGCCGACGCACATACATGACGATGGGGTGCTTGCTATGCCCACGCCGTGCTAGGCGCTGCCGGCGACACGCGTTCACTTCAGTCGCTGTCGACGGTGAACCGCGAGTGCGTTCCCTGAGCTGCATCTCCATGGTCAGCGCGCCCAAAGGCGGCAGCGTTCGTCGGGACGCGAGACCGTAAAGCGCCCAACGCGCAGGCGGCGTCATCGTCAAGTTAGGAACCTTGCGGCATCGTTTGCATGAGCAGCAGACTAACAGTCGACGCGCCCAGCCATAGCGACACCCCGTCCGCGTCATGGCGCCGCATCCAGCTCCAGCGCAGCCGAGCGAAACCGCGCCCAAACGCCTCGCAGCAGCAGCGTTCGGTGCGAGCCTCGAGATCGGCGCGCGGGAGACTGAGCGCGCCGCCACAGCGGAGATGCGCGGCGCGCTCCTCGGGACGCGCCAAATGGCCTCGGAACGGCGAAGCGAGGACGTCGTTCGGTGCGTCTGGCGTGGGGACTCCGGGGATGGGTCGGGCATGGCGTCGGAGTGTGGTGAGATGGCGGTGTTGTTGTGTTTCTGCGGCGGGGTGGGCGAGCGAAAGGTGCCGTTATGCCCTGCAGTGCCGTATTGAGGCTAGCAAGTGGCGCGCTGTCTCAGCGAGCCTGGGAACGCGTCGTTCGGCGATGTTAGCGGTGTAGCAGGGCTGTATCGCCAGTGGAAGGGGGTGGGTGCGCGGATCGGGATGCGCGACATCACCTCGGAACGGCAAGGTGTTGACGGCATTCGGCGTGAGCAGTGACGACGAGTCAGGGAACGTGTCGCTCGGGATGTCGGATCGCGCGCACACTCCATGAACGCTGCATAAACGCGGGATGAGGAGCGAGAACGGCGAGTGAGAACGAGCGCGCGTACCTGGATCGGTTTGCGGTGGCTCGACTGCTTAGTACCATCTAAGCTGGCCCTTTCTGAATCGCGCACGTTCGACGTCGAATTCGGGGTGCTGAGCGGCGGGGTTGTGTCTCGAGGGCATGTTGATGTGCAATCGCCGCGTTCGATGCGTCTCGTTCAAGCGCTGAAGACGGGATCGCCGCATAGCGTAGTAATCGCGTGTCGCACCGGTTTTTGGGATGCGAGCTTCTCGTTGTGTGGAAGCACAGAGCGCGAGTGCTGGACGAGCGCGATGGCGAACAAGTCGAAGTTGGAGTACAAGCGCACGCATCAAGTTGACGCGGACGCGCCGCGGCGAACGAAACAACAAAGTCCCATATCGCAAAACACCCGCATGCCTTCAAAATATTGAATGACAACTACTATCATAACATTACAGCTAAATACAATACATCCAACACCCTAAATACACAAATAAAACTACACGCCGCCCATAAATACCGTCAGCGTCATTATCTCGTCAGTGTGTCGTCTAAGCCGTGGTCGCCAGCGATCACGAGTGCCCAATAAACCCCCTCAACGCCGCACTCCACCGCGCGCGCTGCACATGTCTTGCGTACCCGCCCGCCCCGCGCACGAGGCTGCGCTTCGCGTTCGCAGCATCGCGCTTGCGCAGGACGCACGTCTTGCTGCCGCTCGTCGCGCCCTGCGGTGCCGCGGTGCTCGCTGGCCGTCCTGCGCTCGAGGAAGGAGTCGCGGTAGAGGGCGAGGCGGACGCGGTGACGGTCGCTGCGCCCGACGGGGCCTGGCCACCGTCGGCGGAGGCAGAGTCGGCGGGGGCGGCGAGGTTGGAGACGGGCGGGCCGGGGAAGACGTACGTGTTGCCGGGGTTGAAGATGTCCTTGTCGAAGATGCCCGGGTCGGTGTCGCTGTACGTGCCGGGGAAACTAACGAGGTCGGCGGCGTCGGGCTGCGTGGAGCCCGAGCCGGCGACGCGGACTTGGGTGCAGGAGGGGTAGAACTCGGCGCCGCCGAGGGAGTCGGCGAGGTGCAGCGCGATGATCTCGTGCCGGATGAGGTAGTCGCCGGGCGCGAGGGCGGTCGGGAGCGTCACGCTGATCGCTTGGCCCTGTTCTGTGTGCGGGTGAGTGAGGGGGGAGGGAGGGAGGGGAGGGGGGTACGCACGGACGTCGGCCTGGAACCATTGGATGCCGTTGGAGTTGGGTTTTTGGCCGAGCTGGTCGATTTTGAACCATTGGGCGCCGGTGCCGTTGAAGGCGTCGCAGGTGCCCTGGCAGCGCGCCATGTAGGTCATGAGCGGGCCGATCTCGTGCGGCCACTGTGCGTGCGTTAGTTCTGTGCGCGGGAATGGGAGAGACGGCACGCACATTGGTATTGTCGCCGTCCTTCCAGAGGAACTGCACGACGCTGCCGGGGTTGGCGGGCGCGACCTGGGACGCGAGCTGCGCAGCCTGGCCGCAGAGCATGAAGGGGTTGTCGGCGCCCTTGACGGGGCCGATGTCGTCGATCTGGCGGATGGGGGACGGGTTGGTTTTCCCGTTCGGGATGTTGCCGACGTGGGTCGTTCCATCGATGGTCACGTTGGCGAGGTAGCCGTGGGCGAGGGCGGTCGGGGCGAGGGAGAGCGCGAGGGCGAGGAGGAGGGCGGAGCGGGACATGGTGGGTCGACTGGTGGCTCGTCAAGAGCGCGGGGTAGGATTAGAAAAGGGACGGGGGAGCGGGGTAGGTGGGTCGGGCGATTGAAGGCCATTGTGTGCTGCATGGCTGCAGACAACGCGGCAAGGGACAGTCGCCTCGAGGCTAGCGCTGCGTGACGCGTCGGACAAGTGACCGCGTTACGGGCGCTTGTGCTTGTGGGCGCGATCTCGATCTCACGTACCGTCAAGTCTCTCTCTCGTATCCTCAGTACTGTCCGATCCACGATCTCGCCTCGCCCGTGGGACAGTGTACCGAGGGCAATGGTGAGACTTAGTCGTATTTCTAGTATCTACTACACCAGGGGGGGCTCTCTTGTGCACCTGGGTTGCTTTCCGCATCCACTCCCTTCACTAGCTACAGCGCGCGGTTCGCAGTGTCCGCTTCTCACTTTCTCTTCAACTGACTTGTGCCCGCTGAGCTGTTTCTCATTTTCTAGGTTTTTTTCTGACCTTTTCTCACCCGATCTCGCCGTGCTAACTGGTGCCCCTTCCCGCCCCGTCTCATTACACTCGACGATATCGCCGTGAAGAACCTCAAAACGTCACGAGCCGGCGTCAATCGTGTCCGTCATGAGGACAAGCCCGCCGTTTTCGTTCAGAAGGCGAAAATCGGCCGCCCGTCGAACGGCTAAGTAGTCCGCGCCGACCATGGTGCGCGGTATCGGAGGTGGCTAAAAGCGGGCGAAAGAGGAAATACGACAAATGCTGCGAATCATGAAAAGGTCAGTTTGAGTCCAATTCGTACAAATCAGCGACTCACCGTCGTCCAGACGGCACGTACAGCAAGCCCGAGATACGGATACCAGTACCCCATCGCCGAAGTTCCCGCCATCGGAGGAACTTGACGATGACGCCTCCGTCCGCGTAGCACGCGCTCGACTTCGAAGGTACTGGGAGGAACTCGTCGAAATCGGCGGCCGCGTGCGCGGTAATCGACTCTGCGTCTCGCGTCGCCGACGAGATTCGTTAACTCAACGCCGATCGCGGGTCTCTGGAGCAACGCGCGGAATCCACGGCTCGTCGACCTTGACGATGATGCCCTCGGGGCGTGATCGAGGCCGGGCGGAAGTCCGAGTGGTGTCTAGGGAAGTCGGGGCAAACAGTGAGCTACCCGCGCCGTGGACACGATGGAAGACGGCGGTGTTCCCGTCGTGCTCGTCAGACGAATCCAGAGCGACATGTCCGCGCGCGTCGTACTTGACGATGACGCCCTCGTGGTGTGACTGAGGCCGCGCGGGAGTTCAGATGGTGTCCATGGAAGTCGGCGCGCGTCGTACTTGACGATGACGCCCTCAGGGTGTGACCGAGAGTGAGGCCGTGCCGGGCTTTGGACGGCGCTACAAGGCAGCGGCGTCGGTGTGCGGAGCGCAGCTGAAATCCGGCGAGGGAGCGCGTACTTCCGTCAGAGCGGCGTATGCGACGCGTCGTACTTGACGATGACGCCCTTGCGCCTGATTGCGGCGACCGAGAGACCGTGCGGGAGATGGACCGCAGGTCGAAGGCGGTAGACACAGGATGTGAGGAGCGCAGCGAGGAGCTGCAGAATGGAAGGCAGGTGTGCACCATGCATATGAGAACACTGTTGGGGCATCGCTGATTCTGAAAACATGCGGAAAGGTAAGCACGTTTTCCTCGCATAAGACCTTGGTACAAACGTACCTTGTCATGCAGGTCTCGCGATGGGCTGTGCCCATCGCTCACAGACGACTTCCGCGACGGAGATCCGCTGACAGGGACTCCGCATATAACCTTCCAGCACGCCTCTCGCTCCGCGTGGGCCTCGAAAGGTCGGAAATTTGGGCGAAAAGGTCCCTTTTTAAGAGGCCTGGTAAGTACACATTCATCCCAGCTAATTTTGATTCAAATTGACTTACCAAAATGCGAAATGCGCCGCAGAACCCGCAGCGTACACGCTTGAAGACACCCGGCGGGCTTCGCCCGCCTCCTGCCAACCGTGACGTGAGCGTCAAACCGACGCTCACTTCGTAAGTCTTGTCCTATGGACCAGTAGGCCGCTCGGCGCGGGCCACTGGATCCCATGATTTTGGGACCAAAAAATGGTCTTTCTAAGCATCCAGGTCAGCACGAAAAGATCTCGGCTAATCGTGATTGAAAAGAACTCACAGGGACTTAAAAAGGTCTTTTACAGACCCGCAGAACTCGTGCCTTCCACATGCGAATGCGCTCGGCGGGCTGCGCCCGCCTCCCGCAGAGCCAGACGTGAGCGTCGCACCGACGCTCACTTCGTAGGCTTTGTCCTATTGACTAGTAGGCCGCTCGGCGCGGGCCACTGGGCCTCGAGATTTTGGGGACGAAACCCGGTCGTTCTATGCATGTAGGTGAGCGTGAAAATATCCCGGCTACTCTCGACCGAAAATAGCTCACATGGACATGGAACAACATTTCGCAGACCCTCAGAACCGCGCCTTCCACATGCGAACATGGTCGGCGGGCTGCGCCCGCCTCCCGTGTAGCGCAGCCGTGAGCGTCAAATTGACGCTCACGCCGAAGGCTTCATCCTATGGAGCAGTAGGCCGCTCGGCGCGGGCCACTGGACCTCGGGATTTTGGGGACCAAAAACGATGTTTCTGTGCATATAGGTGAGCATGAAAACTTCTCAGCTAATCATAACTGACAAGAGCTCACAGGGATATAAAAAGAGATGTTGTACAGACACTCAGGAGCCGCGCCTTCCACATGCGAACACGGTCGGCGGGCTGCGCCCGCCTCCCTCCAAGCGCGACGTGAGCGTCGCAACGATGCTTCATTCGTAGACCTTGTCCTAGTGACCAGTAGGCCGCTCGGCGCGGGCCACTGGACCCCAGGATTCTGGGGACAAAAAATGGGATTTCTATGCATGCAGGTGAGTACGAAAACCTCTCGGCTAATAGAGACTGAAAACAGCTCACATGGACCTGAAAAGGTGTTTTGCACACCCGCAGAACTCGCGCCTTCCACACGCGAATGCGCTCGGCGGGCTGCGCCCGCCTCCCGTCCAGCGAGACCAGGAGCATCAAAGCGACGCTCACGCCGTAGGTTTCACCTTATGGACCTGTAGGCCGCTCGGCGCGGGCCACTGGATTCTCAGATTCTCGGGACACAAAACGACCTTTGTACACATGTAGGTGAGCATGAAAAGATCTCGGTCAAATCTCGCTGAAAACAACTTACGGCGACACAAGTGGACATCCGGCAGACCCCCAAAACCCGCGCCTGCCTTGCGCCATTGCGTACGGCGGGCTACGCCCGCCTCCCGCCGAGCGTGACGTGAGCGTCGCACCGACGCTCACTCCGTGGGCTTTCTCCTATGGATCGGTAGGCCGCTCGGCGCGGGCCACCGGATCTTGAAAATTTGGCGAAAAAACTTGATCCTTTGGAAGCCCAGGTGAGTCCCCATTGACCTCGGCTAATAACAGTGAAAACCGACTTACAGGACGCGAAAATGCAGTGCGCACGCAGCCAGATACGGACTGAAGGTGTCCGTCGGGCTACGCCTGACTCCACACGCAAGACGCTGACGCAGCACGCGAAATGAGCGCTAGCGCAGACCACAGGGCGCGGCGCTGGCTGCGCTCCGCCCAGCAGCGCGCAGGCATCGTCAAGGCCAACGAGGCCCTGACATCGAAGGCCTTGCCGTAGCGACGTGATCGCCGCTCGGCGCGGGCCACTGGACCTCAGAAAAAAGGCGCCCGAAAACGAGTCTCTGAAGTCCTGGTGAGCATCACTCCCACTCGGCTAATTTCATTGCGAGAGACTCACCAGGGCCGTCGCAGAACGTCCCGATATGATGCGGAATGACTCTCGATGGCGCGAGGAGTCGGCGGGCTTTGCCCGCCTCCCGCGTCCGCGATATCGACATTGACAAACTGTCGACGCCGACGCCGAATGCCCCACCTACGAGCGTGGTTGCCGCTCGGCGCGGGCCTCTGGACCTCAGAAAAAGGTGCCCGAAAACGAGTTTCTAAAGGCCTGGTGAGTACCACTTCCACTCGGCTAATTCACTACGAAATGCTCACCATGACGGTCGTAGAATCACTAAATACGATGCGTGGAATAGCTCCCGATGGGGTTGGGAGTTGGCGGGCTTCGCCCGCCTTCTGCGCCCGCGATATCGAACTCAATGAACTGTTGAAGCTGACTCCGAATGCATGTCCTACGAGCATGGTCGCCGCTCGGCGCGGGCCTCTGGACCTCGGAAAAAAGGTGCCCGAAAATGTGTTTCTAAAGGCCTGGTGAGTATCACTTCTAATCGGCTAATTTCACTGCGAAACGCTCACCATGGCAGTCGTAGAAGCGCTGAATATGACGTGGAACAGCTCCCGATGACATTGGGAGTCGGCGGGCTTCGCCTGCCTCCCGCGCCCGCGATATTGACATGTACAAACTGTCGATGCCAATTCCGAGTGCCCAGCCTATGAGCGTGGTGGCCGCTCGGCGCGGGCCTCTGGACCTTGGAAAAAGGGCACCGAGAACTGGTTTTTTGGAAGCCACGGTGAGTACTAATTCAGCTCGCATAATAACAGTGAAAATGGCTCACCGGGATGCAGAAAAACGATGCGCGAATCTCCAACGCGATTCGCATGCCGATCGTGCTGGGCAGCATCGAATTCCCGCAAACGGAGCGCCAAGGCAGAATACAATGCACCGCATGTCCTGTACTACTTACACCCAGTGGCGTGTAGGTGACGTCGGAGCCCCAGCAATCAAAGCCTCAGACTAAGAGGAGGGTTGCTGCTAAGCACGGGCCACTGAACATCGAAAACCCAGCCAGGAAGTCTGGCTTTCTGCGAGTACAGGTGAGCACTTCTGTATCCCAGCTAATTACATGGAAACATGACGTACCAGATGCAAACAGCGCCACGCACACCGCAAGAGCCTGCGCCATGATGGCATAGGTCGAGGAAAAAAATCGATCACTGGCACCGTTCTCGATACGACAAAGCAAGCCAACATGCGGGAACAAACATCAGTGATGTTCATGGGTATGGGCAGACAGTGACAATAGATGAGGGACGACGGAAACAGGGGAGAGAGAGAAAAGGGACGGAGGTAAGTCCCGGAAGCCATGGGTTATATTGACATGCACGGGGAACACCTGTTCCTCCGCGCATTGTGCCGGGGCCTTGGTCTCCGGCCGCATCTTCCGTGTTTCCGTTCATTACGTGTCCACCTCCGTCTCTGACATCTGATCCAATTGGTCAGTAGGATTATTCTCATTGTACATGTGTATGCAGCTCTGCTGCTGCGTGAGCCTTAGCATATGTCTTATCTACTGTAGACAGTTAAAATGAACATATTGCTCTCTCCAAAATTATTTATAGTGTCACTGGAACCGTTGCAAACTGTCTCAGTATGATTTTATGCATCATTGTATTATGACGGACCAAAAACGGAGAGCTTGTCGGTGAAGGTGTCGGCACCGTTGCGGGCTTGCCATAAGCTTGCAAGTGTTAGTCTTGAGGATTTCTGGTTAAATTGAGATTCTCAGAAAGAAAATGAACAAACCATGTACTGCATGAGACTTAAAATAAAATGGAGAGATGACCGCCTTTCGAAGATGCGGTCAGGTTGGGTTGGGTTAGAAACTACTCTATGGTTAGACTTTCCCAGACGCCGCATGCCGAGCACAAGCACCGCAACAATGTCATCTCCTCTGATCTCTGCTTACTGCAACAGCAAGTTATCCTAAAATAATCGTGAGTACTTGTTTTTGTGCGAGCAGAGCACCAGACATGGACTCGAGCCTTGCGCACCGAGATGACATTCCGGGCATCGGTACTCTCCTTGGCCGCGTCATCAAGCGTCGCTGCAACGGCGATCTACGGCTAGGTGTCACTCGTTCTGCCGTGAAGGCTTGGCTGATATAGCTATTTACAGAACAACCTCAAATCCTCAAATGTCTGCCTGCATTTATGGAGAGCAGTTCTTTAAGGGCTTGCTTTGAACATTCTGCTCGAGTCCTACTTTCTCAGAGATTCAACCCAAATTTCAGACTGGAAAATTTCTGCGAACGAGATTCATGGCTTTAATTTCGGAACTGATCACCGGTCATCATCGGACATAGGCAGAAATTCTGCCATCATTCGGTGGCATTGAGCCGTAACATGTGTGAGAAATTGCAGACTCCGCGTCAAGTCCTGAGTTGCCAAGACACCTTACGTTGAATTCCGGCCAGAAGGTCCCGAGTTATTTTTGCAAGTAGCCAGGAAGGATTTTCCGACGTTTCGAGGACAGGGGGAGGGTGGTCCGTGTGTTCCTTCATTTTCTATTTAACATCCCCCATCCTTAGCTGCAAAATGCACAGTTGTCTTCCAATCACCCATTCTGTCGAAGCTAGCAGTACTCGGTACGTGTTCTTTACTTGACTCACCTTTTCGGGACTTACCCTGGATTTTTGTGATCAGGTCCTCGAACCGCTGACAGGTAAGTATTTATCATGCCCGTTCATAATGTCACTCGCAGTATTAGTCAAGCTGTCTGAATTACTAACTCTTGGTCTATGGATGGACGGCCGGGTGAGATAGCTGTCGGGGGCAGTCGTGCTCGGAACACAAGAGGACTGCTCTGACGTGGCATCAGAGAGTCAGACAGGCTGCGTGTGATCCCTCGCATGGTGTAAGAGTGGATCCAAGCGAGACAGGATTAGCGTGAGTGTGCGTGCAGTTTCAGGTGACGCGCAAAGATCCGCAGTGAGAAATTTTTGAATCACCGTGCTTCCGTCAGTCTTGGTGCTTGGTCCGCGTCCTCGGCGAGTGCATTTTGTGCGAAGTTGGTCATAGCCCGATGGACCCCTTCAAGCAGTATATGTGAGATCTTGCAATGTACGCACTGCAACCGTAAGTCATTTCTCATTGCAATTTGCTGAGACCGATAGGCACTTACCGGGGCATCCACATTGTTAGGGGTTTTTGCCAAATTTTCAAGATCCAGTGGCCTGCACTAAGCGGCCTACTGGTCGATAGGACAAGGCCTACGAAGTGAGCGTCGATGCGACGCTCACCTTGCGCTTGGCGGGAGGCGGGCGGCGCCCGCTGATTGTCTTCGTGGGTGTATGTTGCGGGTTCTGCAATGTGTTTCGTCTTTCGGTAAGTGAATCTCAATCGGAATTTGTTGGAATGAATACATACTTACCAGGCCTCTGAAAACAGATGTTTGCGCCCAGATTTCCAACCTCCCGAGGCCCGCGCCGAGCGGCAGGCATGCTCGAAGGTTAGATGTGCGGAGTCCCTGTCAGCGGGCCTCCGCCGCGGACATCGTCTGCGAGCGATGGGCGCAGCCCATCGCGAGACCTGCATGAGAACGTATGTTGGTACCATTATTTTATCGAGAAACACGGGCTCACCTTTCCGCATGTTGTCAGAGTCTGCCGCGCCCCGACGGTGTTCTCACACGCATGGAGTGTGTCTGTCTTCAATCCCGTCCGGTCCGCGCTGCCCTTACATCTGATTCCACCACCTTCGATCTTCGCTCCATCTCGCGCATGGTCTCGCGGACGCCACAATCACCCCAAGGGCGTCATCGTCAAGTACGACGCACAGCGCACTACGCACTCCTTCGCAGACTTCAGCGACGCCCCGCACAACCGCCGACAAACTGATGCCGCCAACTTCCCTTCCATTGCAGTCCAAGCTCGCACACGGTCTGGCACTCGTTCGCAATCCAAGAGCATCATCGTCAAGTACGAGGCGCGCAAACAGTCACTGTGGGTTCATCTGACGAGCGCGATGGGCGATTCCCCGTCAGGAATACTGGCCACGGTGCGGTCGCTCGCTGAGTCGAGTTACTTCACACAACTTCGTTAGATATCACCTGAACTCCCGCATCCCCGACCACACCGCAAGGACATCCTTGTCAAAGTCGATGAGCCACGGATTCCGCGCGTCGCTCCAGACTCGCGATCCACATTGCATTGACGAATCTCGTCAATGACGCGGGGTGCAGAGTCGAAATGTCCCCCCGGTGCCTTCACGGCCGACAGGCGTCATCGTCAAGTTCGTCCGATTGGGGGAATCTCGGCGACGGGGCCCTCGCATCCGTGTCTCGGGCTTGCTGCACATTTGTATGATGGTAAGTCGCCGTTCGATGCGAAATGAGATGGAATACTAACTTTCTTTCATGTTTCGCAGCATGGGTCGTGTACCTGCGGTTTTCCGCCTTCAAGATCCTATGAAGACGGCGCTGCATACCCGAAGTCGTTCGGCAGGATGTCGAGCTGGGGAAATAGGCAGGAGGGAGGTGCGGGAACGAAAGCGCATGATAGGCGACCGATCACGTTGCTCATGAGAGCTGCGACGGGGTTATCAGTGCGCTGCTCCCGCTGTCGTGTCCGAGTCCGATTGCTCGTCGTCACTGCAGAAATGCGTCAGGCGATAGCAGCGCCGCCCGACGACGTTGTGGCAGATCACTGCATGGATTCATACCTGGAAAGGTCGATGATAAGGGGTGGGGTGGAGTTGGAGGCTACGAGGTAAGATCTATCATTACGCATCTTTCTTTTTACTCTACATGACTGACATGAATCAAGGGCTGCGCTATCGGGCGTCATCATCAAGTTCGACCGATGCCTCGCAGGCATCGAGAACCGTGACGAGAGCGCCGCGCGCCTCGATGGGAGGGAGGTGGTGCGTACCTTCGAAATGCTCCTCGAATCGCTCTAATGGCCTCTATGTCCCCGCTATTATCCAGCGCGGGGCGAGTGACGCGAGATACTGCCGTAGGCGGGAGATCTCGTGCGCCGTCTGCGTGGTGGACAGGACCGAGTCCAAATTGCGCTGGACGGCCACGGCGAAGAGGGGCGTCGTCAGATTTGGCGGGACTGCGCCAGGATCCGGCCCTTGAGTCATGGCATCAAGGCCCTGGTGCCCGTCTTGCAGGGTGCGCGAGTACGCGAGACTCGCGGATCGCACCACGTCGTCGTGATCGGTGCCCATCACAACCGTCGGGCCTGTCGTGGAGTGTCTATCTGGCAGACATTGGCTGGCGGACATCGCGTGCAGCAGTCCGGCGAATTCCTCGTGCGTGGCGCTGCTCAGTGCTGGTCCCGCGGACACAGCAGGGAGCTGCGAGTCGCCCGACGGATCTTGATCGCATTGTGGTCGAAGCGCACGCGGCGGCGCGGAGGTCGCGCGTCTCTGGAACGCATCAGGCGGGAGCCCGTCGGCGAGATCTTGGGCGCATGGTGAATGGCGCGGTGACGGCGCGTTCTGGGGACGGGCATCGTGTTGGGCGGGTGCATTCGTTGGGCGTACGATCCGCCGCGACATCGCTGCAGGACGGTCGCGAGCCGCATCCTTGAGAAGGTACGGCAGTGAGCGCGAGCTCGGGAAAAAGTGGCACCGACGTACGAGATGACGGGGATGCTGAGCGGTGCACGTCGGTCGCCGTCGGCAGTGAACCACGAGTGCGTTCCCCGAGCAGCACCTCCATTATGGTCATCGCGCCCGAAATGCGGCGGCATTCGTCTTGAGATGAGGCCGTAAAGCGCCCAACGCGCAGACGGCGTCATCGTCAAGTTAGGGACCTTGCGTGGGCGGATCCCGCAGCGCCGGACTCCTCCATCGCCACGCGCACAGCAGTCTATCACGATGACAAGGTAGCGAGATACGCATACGACGGCCGCAATCGACGCGCTCAGTCACAGCGACACTGAGTCCGCATCATCTGTGGCTCGACGGCGCCGATCCAGCTCCGGCGCGGACGAGCAAAAATGCGCCCAAACCCCTCGCAGCGGCAGCGTTCGGCGCGAGCCTTGCATTCGTCGCTCGGACATCTTCGCGCGCCGCCAGCTGGAGGGTGGGGCGGGCTGCTCGGGATGCGCCAAATCGCCTCGGAACAGCGGAGCGAGGACGTCGTTCGGTGCATCTGGCGTGGAGACTCTGGGGATGTGTCGTGCATGGCGTCGGGCTGGGGTGAGATGGCGGGGTCGGGGTGTTTCTGCTGCAGGGTGGGCGAGCGAGAGGTGCAGTTATGCACTGCAGTGCCGTATTGAGGGCAGCAAGTGGCGCGCTATGTCTCAGCGAGCCTGAGAGCGCGTCAGTCGGTGATGTTCGCGGCGTAGAAGGGGCCGTGTCGCGAGTGGAAGGGGGGCGGGGTGCGCGGATCGGGATGCGCGAGATCGCCTCGGAACGGCGAGGCGATGGTGGCGGTCGGTGCGCGCAGTCGCTCCGAGTCGGGGAATGTGTCGCTCGGGGCGTCGGATCGCGCGCACACTCCATAAACGCTGCATGAACGCGGGGTGAGGAGCGTGAATGGCGAGTGAGAAAAAACGCGCGTACCGGGGACGGTTCGCTGCGCGTCGACTGCTCAGTATCATCCAGGTTGGCCCTTTCCGAATCGCGCACGTTCAGCGTCGGATTCGGGGCGCTGAGCGGCAGGGGTATGTCTCGAGAGCATATCGATGTGCGGTCGCCGCGTCCGACGCGTCTCGTTCAAGCGCTGAGGTCGGGATCGCCGCAATTGCGTATCGCATCGGTCTCTGGATTGCGAGCGTGGTGTCGTTGCGTGGGAGCGCAGAGCGCGAGTGCAGGATGAGCGCGACGGCTATCACGACAACAAAGCAGCAGGATACGAGGACCACAGTCTACCCACCCAGTCACAGCAACACCAGATCCACATCACCTGTGCCTCGACAGCGCCGAATCCAGCTCCGGCGCAGCCGAGCAAAAGCACGCCCAAACGCCTCGCAGCGGCAGCGGTCACTGCGAGCCTCCGGATCGTCGCTCGGGATACTGAGCGCGCCGCCACAGCTGGAAGTGCGCGGCGGGCCCTCGGGATGCGCCAAATGACCTCTGAACGGCGAAGCGAGGACGTCGTTCGGTGCGTCTGGCGTGGGGACTCCGGGGATGGGTCGGGCATGGCGTCGGAGTGTGGTGAGATGGCGGTGTTGTTGTGTTTCTGCGGCGGGGTGGGCGAGCGAAAGGTGCCGTTATGTGCTGCAGCAGCATATTGAGGGCAGCAATTGGGCGCTGTGTCTCAGCGAGCTGGGAACGCGTCGTTCGGCGATGGTCGCGGTGTTGAAAGGGCCGTGTCGCGAGTGGAAGGGGGCGGGGTGCGCGGATCGGGATGCGCGGGATCGCCTCGGAACGGCGATGCGAGGACGGCATTCGGTGCGCGCAGCGACAACGAGTCGGAGAACGTGTCGTTCGGGGCGTCGCATCGCGCACACACTCCATAAACGCTGCATGAATGCGGGGTGAGGAGCGTGAACGGCGAGTGAGAACGAGCGTGCGTACCTGGAAGGGTTTGCTGCGCCTCGACTGTCCAGTATCATCTAAGTCGGCCCTTTCTGCATCGCGCACGTCCGGCGTTGGATTTGAGGTGCTGAGCGGCGGGGATGTGTCTCGAGGGCGTGTCGATGTGCGGTCGCCGCGTCCAACGTGGCTCGTTCAAGCGCTGAGGACGGGATCGCCGCGTAGGGTGTCAATCGCGTGTCGGGATGGCGAGCTTGTCGTGTGTGGGAGCGCAGAGCGTGAGTGCGGATTGAGTGCGACGGTGAACAAGTCAAAGTTGAAGTGCAAGTGCACGCGTCAAATTGATGCGGACGCGTCGCGGCGAACGAATCAACAAAGTCCTGTATCGCAGAACACGCATGTCTTCGACATATTGAATAACAACTTCTTCAATAACATTACAGCTACAATACAATACAATACACCCTAAATACACAAATAAAACTACATGCCCCTCATAAATACCGTCAGCGTCGTCATCTCGTCATTGTCGTCTAACGCGTGGTCGCCAGCGATCACGAGTGCCCGATGAACCCCCTCAACGCCGCGCTCCACCGCGCGCGCCGCACATGTCTTGCGTACCCGCCCGCGCCGCGCACGAGACTGCGCTTCGCGCTCGCGGCGTCGCGCTTGCGCAGGCCGCACGTCTTGCTGCCGCTCGTCGCGCCCTGCGGCGCCGCGGTGCTCGCCGGGCGTCCTGCGCTCGCGGAAGGAGTCGCGGTAGATGGAGGGGTGGACTCGGTGACGGACGCTGCGCCCGACGGGGCCTGGCCGCCGTTATCGGAGGCAGAGTCGGCGGGGGCAGCGAGGTTGGAGACGGGCGGGCCGGGGAAGACGTACGTGTTGCCGGGGTTGAAGATGTCCTTGTCGAAGATGCCGGGGTCGGTATCGCTGTACGCACCCGGGAAGCTAACGAGGTCCGCGCTGTCCGGCTGCGTGGAGCCAGCGCCGCCGACGCGGACCTGCGTGCAGGAGGGGTAGAATTCGGCGCCGCCGAGGGAGTCGGCGAGGTGCAGCGCGATGATCTCGTGCCGGATGAGGTAGTCGCCGGGCGCGAGGGCGGTCGGGAGCGTCACGCTGATCGCTTGGCCCTGCTCTGTGTGCGGGTGAGGAAGGGAGGGAGGGAGGGGAGGGGGGTACGCACGGACGTCGGCTTGGAACCATTGGACGCCGTTGGAGTTGGGTTTTTGGCCGAGCTGGTCGATCTTGAACCATTGGGCGCCGGTGCCGTTGAAGGTGTCGCAGGTGCCCTGGCAGCGGGCCATGTAGGTCATGAGCGGGCCGATCTCGTGCGGCCACTGTGCGTGCGTTAGCAGCATCGACATTAAAAAGGAGAGATACGCACATTGGTATTGTCGCCGTCCTTCCAGAGGAACTGGACGACGCTGCCGGGGTTGGCGGGGGCGACCTGGGACGCGAGCTGGGCCGCCTGGCCGCAGAGCATGAAGGGGTTGTCGGCGCCCTTGACGGGGCCGATGTCGTCGATCTGGCGGATGGGGGACGGGTTGGATTTCCCGTTCGGGACGTTGCCGAGGTGGGTGGTGCCGTCGATGGTCACGTTGGCGAGGTAGCCGTGGGCGAGGGCGGTCGGGGCGAGGGAGAGCGCGAGGGCGAGGAGGAGGGCGGAGCGGGACATGGTGGGTCGACTGGTGGCTCGTCAAGAGCGCGGGACAGGATTAGAAAAGGGACGGGGAGCGTGGTAGGTGGGTCGGGCGATTGAAGGCCATTGTGTGCTGCATGGCTGCAGACAACGCGGTAAGGGACAGTCGCCTCGAGGCTAGCGCTGCGTGACGCATCGGGCAAGTGACCGCGTTACGGGCGCTTGTTTTGTGGGCGCTCGTTCTCATGAATCTCAAGCAACTCGTCAAGTCTCTCTCTCGTCTCGTTACTGGCCGACTCGGCATTCGATCCACGATCTCGCGTCGCGCGTGGGACAGTGTACCGAGGGCAATGGTGAGACTTAGCAGTATTTCTAGTATCTAAGGACCCCGAAGGACCCAGTTGTATGTTTGACTTGTCCGTATTTTCTTATATCTACAGGGCTCCCCTTCTCGCGCCGAGTCCTCTCATTTACTGACCCGTGCGCGCTGATTGGCTCCGTGCTTTCTAGGCCTTTTTCTGACCTCTTCCGCCCGATCTCGCCGTGCTGCCTCGCGCCCCTCCTCGCTTCACATCTCAAGTGCGTTATTGACTGCCTCGAGAGCGAGGGTGCATTTGCCCGCAGGTCCGTGAAGAACGCGAAAATCAGCACTTCGTCGAACGGCTCATCAGCCAACTCAGTCCGCGCTCTCCAATCGGTCACTCTGCGCGGGATCGGAGCCAGCTGAAGTTTGCTGAACCGGGACGAGAAGGTCGCAGGAAAGCGACAGACGCTGCGAAACACGAAAAGGTCAGTTTGTGTGTTATCTCGCACGAAACGGCGACTTACCCTAGTCCAGACTTGCAGCCAATCCGAAACGACGGCGAGAACCTCGTCGCCAGAGTCCTTCATCCGACAAAACTCGACAATCGTGCCCGTCGGCCGTGATTGACGCATAGACAGCACCGTGGCCGCGAAGATTGCGGGGAAGTCGTCCAAGTCGGCGCCGAGTGCGCGATAATCGACTCCGTGCCCCGCATCACTGACGAAATTCGTCGATTCAACGCCAATCGCGAGTCTGGAGCTCGCACGGAATCCGTGGCTCGTTGACCTTGACGATGACGCCCTCGTGGTGGGATTGAGGCCGTGCGGGAATCCGGATGGTGTTTAGGGAAGCGGGGCAAACAGCGAGCTACCCGCGCCGTGGACGCGGTTGATAATGGCGATTTGGCCGTCGTGCTCGTCAGACGAGTCCAAAGCAACGCGTTCGCGCGCGTGGTACTTGACGATGACGCCCTCGTGGTGTGATTGAGGCCGCGCGGGAGTCCGACTGGCGTCTACGGAAGTGGGGGCAAGCAGCTGAAGTCTGCGAGCGTCCTGGACCCGATTGGCGACGGCGATTTGCCCATCGTGCTCGTCAGACGAGTCCAGAGCGACGCGTTCCCGCGCGTCGTACTTGACGATGACGCCCTCGAGTTGTGACCAAGAATGAGGCCGTGCCGGGGTTTGGACGGCGCTACAAGGCAGCGGCGTCGGTGTGCGGAGCGCGGCTGAATTCTGTGAGGGAGCAAGTACGTGCACCGGAGCGGCGTACGCAACACGTCGTACTTGACGATGACGCCCTTGGGCGTGATTGCAGTATACGCGAGACCGTGCGCGAGATGGAGTGGAGACCGAAGACCGTGGAATCCAGGACTTGAGAGCGTAGCGCCGAGGAGCAGGAGGGAGGATAGGCACGCTCCATGAGTAGGAGAACAGTGCTGGGCCGCCGCAGATTCTAATAGCACTCAGAAAGGTAAGCACGTTTTGGTCAGATAACGTCGTGATAACGACGTACGTTGTTGTGCAGGTCTCGCGATGGGCTGCGCCCATCGCTCGCAGATGATTTCCGAGGCGGAGCCCCACTGAGGAGGACTCCACATATCACACCTTCGGGCACGCTCGCCGCTCGGCGCGGGCCTCGAAAGTTTGGAAAACTGGGCGAAAATGTCTGTTTTCAAAGACCTGGTAAGTACACATTCATCCCGGCGAATTTCGATCTAAATTGACTTACCAAAGCGCGAAACGCATCGCAGAACCCGGCGGGCTACGCCCGCCTCCTGCCAACCGAGATGTGAGCGTCGCACCGACGCTCACTTCGTAGGCTTTGTCCTATTGACCAGTTGGCCGCTCGGCGCGGGCCACTGAACCTCGGGATTTTGGGGACAAAAAACAGTGCTTCTATGCATTCAGGTGAGCACGAAAACACCTCGGCTAATCGGGACTGAAAACAGCTCACATGGTCATTAAAAGGTGTTTTGCAGACCCAGAACTCGCGTCTTCCACGTGCGAATGCGCTCGGCGGGCTGCGCCCGCCTCCCGCCAAGCGCCACGTGAACGTCGCACTGACGTTTACTTCGTAGACCGTGTCCTATTGACCAGTAGGCCGCTCGGCGCGGGCCACTGGATCCTGTGATTTTAAGGACAAAAAGTGATGTTTCTATGTGTACAGGTGGGCATGAAAACATCTCGGCTAATCATGACTGAACCCGGCTTACATGGACATGAAAAGACGTTTTCCAGACCCACAGGACTCGCGCCTTCCACACGCGAATGCGCTCGGCGGGCTGCGCCCGCCTCGCGTCCAGCGGGGCCGTGAGCGTCAAATCGACGCTCACGCCGTCGGCTTCATCTTATGACCAGCAGGCCGCTCGGCGCGGACCACTGGATTCTGGGATATTTGGGACCAAAAAGGACCTTTGTATGCATTCAGGTGAGCCTGAAACGATCTCGGTCAAGCGTCGTCGAAAACGACTCACCGTGACGCAAATGGACATCCAGCAGACCTGGGAAGCTCGCGACTTCTTTGCGCCATTGCATACGGCGGGCTACGCCCGCCTCCCGCCGAGCGTGACGTGAGCGTCGCACCGACGCTCACTCCGTGGGCTTTCTTCTATGGACCGGTAGGCCGCTCGGCGCGGGCCACCGGATCTTGAAAATTTGGCGAAAAAACCTGATCCTTTGGAAGCCCAGGTGAGTCCCCATTGACCTCGGCTAATAACAGTGAAAAACGACTTACAGGACGCGAAAACGCAGTGTGCACGCTGCCAGATACTAACTGAAGATGTCCGTCGGGCTACGCCCGACTCCGCACGCAAGACGCGAAATGAGCGCCAGCGCAGACCACAGGGCACGGCGCTGGCTGGGCTGCGCCCAGCAGCGCGCAGATATGGCCAGGGCCAGCAAGGCCCTGACATCGAAGGCTCTGCTTGAAGGACGTGGTCGCCGCTCGGCGCGGGCCACTGGAGCTCAGAAAAAAAGGCAACGAAAAGCGATATTCTGAAGGCCTGGTGAGTATCACTTTCACTCGGCTAGTTTCACTGCGAAAGACTCACCAGCGCTGCCGCAGAATGTCCTAATATGACGCGGAATAACTTCCGATGGCACAAGGAGTCGGCGGGCTTCGCCCGCCTCCTACGCTCGCGATATCAACATCGACGGACAGTCGATCCCGACTCCGAATGCCCCACCTATGAGCATGGTCGCCGCTCGGCGCGGGCCTCTGGACCTCGGAAAAAAGGCACCCGAAAATGACATTCTGAAGGCCTGGTGAGCATCGCTTTTACTCGGCTAAGTTCACTGCAAAAGACTCACCAGGGCTGTCACAGAACGTCCTAATATCATGCGGAATGACTCCTTATGGCGCGAGGAGTCGGCGGGCTTCGCCCGCCTCCCGCGCCCGCGATATCGACATCGACGAAACGTCGCTGCTGACTCCGAGTCCCTCACCTGCGAGCGTGGTTGCCGCTCGGCGCGGGCCACCGGACCTCAGAAAAAAGGCACCTAAAACGACGTTCCAAATGCCTGGTGAGTATGACTTTCACTCGGCTAATTTCACTGCAAAAGACTCACCATGGCAGTCGTAGAATCACGGAATACGATGCAGAATAACTTCCAATGGCGCAAGGAGTCGGCGGGCTCCGCCCGCCTCCCGTACCCGCGATATCGACATCGACGAACTGTCGATGCCGACTACACGAATGCATATCCTACGGGCATGGTTGCCGCTCGGCGCGGGCCTCTGGATGTCGGAAATAATGCATCAAAAGCCTGGTTTTTGGAAGCCCCGGCGAGCACCCACTCGATTCAGCTAATTGTTGTAAAGAAGGAGCTTACCGGGACGCAAAAACAGGATCCGTGGACCCACAAGATGAGTACCATGCCCACCGCAATGGGATGCACTGGACTGCATCGAATCTCACATGCGCAGTGCTTCCAGATGATGCAATGCAGACCGAGCGCTAGCATGCAGAATACAATGCACCCGCATGTCACGATGTCGGGGCGTTGTTGTCCCAACGAAGGCCTTGGGCTACGAAGAGGGTTGCCGCTAGGCACGAGGCCACTGAATGTCGAAAACCAGGCCAGCGCATGCGGGAACATCAGTGATGTTCACGGGTATGGACGGACAGCAGCAGCAGGCGAGAGACAACAGAAATGGGGGAAAGGGAGAAAAAGGACGGAGGTAAGTCCCGGAAGCCGCGGGTTATATCGACACGTACGGGGAACACCTATTCCTCCGCGCATTGTGCCGGGGCCTTGGTCTCCGGCCGCGTCTTCCGTGTTTCCATTTGTTACGTGTCCGCCTCCGTCGCTGACATCTAATCCAATTGGTCAATAAGATTATTCTTATTGTACATGGGTATGCGGCTCTGCTGCTGCATGAGTCTTAGCATATATCTTACCTACTGTAGACAGTCAATACAAACCTATTTCTCTCTCCGAAATTATTCTTTAGTGTCACTGGAACTGTCGCGAAACATTTCAGTATGATCTTGTGCATTATTGTATTATGGTGGACGAAAATGGAAAGTTTGTCGGTGAAGGTGTCGACACCATTGCGAGCTTGCCATGAGCTCATAAGTGTATTGCTTGAGGATTTCTGGTTTAATTGAGATCATCAGAAAGAAAATGAACAAACCATGTACTGCATGGGACTTAAAATAGAATAGAGAGATGACCGTCTTTCGAGAATGCGGTCAGGTTGGGTTGGGTTAGAATCTGGGGTTAGACTTTCCCAGACGCCGCATGCCGAGCTCCACAACGGTGCTATCTCCTGTGATCTTCGGCTGCTGCAATAGCAAGTTGCCACTATCTGATCATCCTGCAATAAGAGTGAGTACTTATTTTTGTGCGAGCAGAGGACCAGACATGGACTCGAGCCTTGCGCACCGAGATGACATTCCGGACATCGGTACTCTCTTTGGCCGCATCGTCAAGCTTTGCTGCAACGGCGATCTACGGCTAGGTGTCATTCATTCTGCCGTGAAGGCTTGGCTGATATAGCTATTTACAGAACAACCTCAAATTGTGTCCCTCAAATGTTTGCCTGCATTTATGGAGAGCAATCCTCTAAGGGCTTGCTTTGAACATTCTGCTCAAGTCCTCTCAGAGATTCAACCCAAATTTCACAGACTCGGAAATTTCTGTGAACAAGATCTATGGCTTTAATTTCAGAACTGATCACTGGTTGTCATCGGACATAGGCAGAAATTCTGCCATCATTCGGTGGCATTGAGCTGTAATGTGTGTGAGAGAATGCAGATTCCGCGTCAAGTTCCGAGTTGCCAAGACACCTTACGTTGAATTCCGGCCAGAAGGGTCCCGAGTTATTTTTGCAGATAGCCAGGAAGGATTTTCCGACGTTTCGAGGGCAGGGGGGGTGGTCCGTGTGTTCCTTCATTTTCTATTTAACATCCCCCATCCTCAGCTGCAAAATGCACGGTCGTCTTCCAATCACCCATTCTGTCGAAGCTAGCAGTACACGGTATGTGTTATTTACTTGACTCACCTTTTCGGAACTTACCCTATTTTTGTGATCAGGTCCTCGAACTGCTGACGGGGAAGTAACATGCCCGTTATTTAATGTCGAGACCGCAATGCTGGCCGACTCAGTGGGCAGGTTTGCGTAGAGCGGCGGGCGATGCGATATGATGCCCGTGGCATCCTGATCTTACATCAAAGGTGAGTTTCGGACGTTCTGCAGCTGGTGTTTTACTCACCTATATGCTGGCAGCCTCTTCACGCCCACATCCTCTTTCAGCTCAGCGCCATTCTGCCGCATCGGGCGTCATCGTCAAGTTATCGTGGTGCTTTGCCCTTCCCACAGCCATCTTGCCTGCTGCGTGGACTGCCCTTCTGCCTGTGCTACACTGCTTCATTGATGATTACGCCCACCCACCCACTTCTGATGCGCAGACAGCGCCCGAACCCCATCGCGCACGCTGCCACCCCATCTCTGCGCATCTGAACACATGCTCCTCCGACTGCTTGAAGATGCGGATGACGCCGCCTGATGCTGCAGATCTGGAGCGCATCTTCATTCAAGCTGGCGAGGTCCCCACAGGTGAGTTCCGCAGTTGATTCAGCAAGACGATGGCACTTACCGATGTTTTGTGATGGTGACGCATCACCGTGGGCCCAAACCTTGAAGATGTGTATGACTCCGTCTAATGCGCGGATCGAGGTGATATCGTGCCGCATTTGTCTGTAGTGGATTGTACATACCATCTTGTGAGTCTCGCAGTCAATTCGCAAGGCGATGTTGCTTACCGATATGCCATGAAGGGCGATGCGATCCCGATGCGCTTCCCACGTTCATCTGAGAACGTCGCCATGTTTAAGAACGCTGAAGATGCGTATGACACCGTCTGGCGCGGCGAATACAGGCGTGGGGTCAGCTGAAAGGTGTTGAGCTTGTCTGGGCTGGACTGTTAGGTGAGTCTCGCAGTCGATATCACACGGGGATGGTACTTACTCATACTGTTCACAGTGCTTCTCTTTCTCATTTCTCTGTGCTCGCTCTCGTTTGGCCTGGACGGTGCACAAATGACCGAACTCGCGCGATCGGTGATTGGCTCGCGCTCACCCCACGCGTCCCGACGCTGCTGCGGTCCGACAGCTTGAAGCCATCTGACGTGAAATGAGATGGAATACTAACCTCCTTTCATTTTTCGCAGCATTCGTCGTGTTCCTGCGGTCTTCCCCTTTCTGTCGAATGCCTCAGCAGTCAGTTCTGTCCGTACTCGCGATGATGCTCTCTCGGTCACCCTATGAGTAATCAGAGGCTGCTGAGAGGCGATTTTCGCGTTCTGCGCGGAAATGGCGGGCTTGTCAGTATTGCCGCGTTGGACGAGGCGTAGCGGGAAGGGGCGCAGATTAGCGAGGTGAGATCGGGCGGAAAGTTCAGATAAAAAAGACCTAGATAATGACAAGCAAGTCAGCAGGTGCGAGGCGCTTGGAAAACCTTGAAGCCAACGAAGACATGCGTCATCGTCAAGTTACCTGTCGCAGCGTCGATTTTCGAGAAGAAACGTACAAGGACGACTACTGGGCGTCATCGTCAAGTTATGCGGCAGCGCGCAGTGACCGTCAAGATACTACGAAGATGGCACCGCACGCCCGAAGTTATCTGGCAGGGCATCGAGCTGGGGAGACAGGTAGTGGGGGCCGCATGGTACGTGATCGAACACGTTATTCATAAGAGCTGCGATAGGGTTATCAGTGCGCTGCCCCCGCCGTCGCGCCCGAGTCCAGTTGCTCGTCGTCACTGCAGAACACATCGGGCGACAGCGACGCCGCCGGACAGCATTCTAGCGGGGCGCTGCGTCGATTCGTACCTAAAAAATCCGACGATAAGCAGGTGGGGTGGACTTGGGGGCTACGAGGTAAAGTCTATCATTATGTATCTTCCCGTCTATTCTAGATAACTAACATATGACAGGGGCCGCGGCTATCAGGCGTCATCGTCAAGTTCGACCGATGCCTTGCAGGCATCGAGAACCGAGACGAGAGCGCTGCGCGCTGCGATGAGCAGGAGGCAGTACGTACCTTCGAAATTCTCCTCAAATCGTTCTAATGGCCTCTGTTCCCGCTATTATCCAGTCCGGGGCGAGTGAAGCGAGACACCGCCGTATGCGGGAGATCTCGTGCCGTTTGCGGGGTGGACAGGACCGGGTCCAAATGGCGCTGGACGGCCGCGGCGAAGGAGGCGTCGTCGAATTTGGCGGGAGTGCGCCATCTTGGTTCTTCGGCGTCCGGTCCTCGTGTCATGACATTGAGACCATGGTGCTCGACTTGCATGCTACGGCGGTACGCGAGACTCGCGCCGGTCGCACTACGTCGCCGAGATCGGCACCCGTCACAACCGTCGGGCCCGTCGTGGTGTCTGTCTAGCAGACGTTGGGCGGCGGACACTGCGCGCAGCAGTCTGGTGGATTCCTCGTGCGCGGCGCTGCTCAGCGCTATTCCTGCGGACACAGCAGGGAGCTGCAAGTCGCTTGGGAGATCTTGATCGCACTGCATGCGGCGGCGCGGAGATCGCGCGCCTCTGGAACGTGTCAGGCGGGAGCCGGTCGGTGAGATCTGTGCGCCCGCTGAATGGCACAGCGACTGGTGATTGGCTCGTGGATGGGGATTGTGATGGGCGGATGCATTCGTTGGGGAGTTCCATTATTCGATCTGCCGCGACATCGCTGCATGACGATCGCGGGCCGCGTCCTTGACAAGGTATGGTTGTGAGCGCGAGCTTGCGGAAAAGTGGTGCTGACGCACATACATGATGATGGGCTGCTGGATATGCCCACGCCGTGCTGAGCACCGCACGTCGGTCGTCGTCGTCGGTGATTTCCACCGGGGGATGGCATCTGCTGCATCTGCTGATAGCAGTTTGACATGGCCATCTCGCTGTTGATGTGCGCGTTATTGACAGCATGCCGATTGCGTTTGGCGGAGATCCTGGCCAACAGAGAGATGCGTGCCTCATTGGAATCGCTGTCCGAGCGATTACGGGTTTCCGTCACTTTAGACGGAGGGGTGCCCATGAGTGCATTCCCCGAGCAGCACCTCCATCGCGGTCAGCGCACCTAAACGCGGCGGATTTGTCTTGATACGAGGCCATAGCGCGCCCGGCGCGCAGGCGGCGTCATCGTCAAGTTACGAAATGTGCTGGGCGGCGCACGGTCACTCCATCGCCATGCGCATGGCAGGCTATCACGACAACAAGACGACGGGACACGCGCACGAGGGCCGAGTCGACCCGCCCAGCCATAGCGACACCCCGTCCGCATCATCGGCGCCGAATCCAGCCCCGGCGCGGACAAGCGAAAATGCGCCCAAACGCCTCGCAGCGGCAGCGTTCGGTGCGCGCGGTCACTGCGAGCCTTGAGATCGTTGCTCGGGACATCTGAGCGTGCCGCCACGGCTGGAGGTGCGGGCGGGCTGCTCGGGATGTGCCAAATCGCTTCGGAACGGCGAAGCGAGGACGTCATTCGGTGCGCCTGGAGACTCTGGAGATGCGTCGCGAAGGCCGTCAGACCGTGGTGAAATGGCGGTATCGCCGTGTTTTTTCTGGCGTGGGGTCGGCGGGCTATCACGATGACAAGGCGGCAGAATCCACGCATGAGGGCCGAGTCGACGCCCAGCCATACCGACACCCCGTCCGCGTCATCGCCGCCAAATCCAGCTCCGGCACAGGCTCGCAAAACCGCACCCAAACGCCTCGCAGCGGCAGCGGTCACTGCGAGCCTTGAGAACGTCGCTCGGGATACTGAGCGCGCCGCCACAGCGGAGGAGCGGGGCGGGCTCCTCGGGATGTGCCAAATCGCCTCGGAACGACGAAGTGGAGACGTCGTTCGGTGTGGGGACTCCGGGGGTGTGTCGCGCATGGCGTCGGGGTGCGGTGAGATGGTGGTGTCGTTGTGTTTCTGCGCGGGGTGGGTGAGCGAAAGGCGCCGTTGCGCCGTGCAGCGCCATATTGAGGCTAGCAAATGGCGCGCTGTCTCGGCGAGCCTGGAAATGCGTCGGTCGGCGATGTTCGTGGGGTAGAAGGGGCCGTATCGCGAGTGGGAGGGGGCGGGGTGCGCGGATCGGGATGCGCGAGATCGCGTCGGAACGGCGAGACGAGGACGGCGGTCGGTGCGCCCCGTCACAGCGAGTCGGCGAATGTGTAGCTTGAGGCGTCGGATCGCGCGCACACCCGACAAACGCTGCATGAACGCGGGGTGATGAGCGTGAATGGCGAGGGAGAACGAGCGTGCGTACCTGGAAGGTTTGCTGCATCTCGACTGCTCTGCATCATCTAAGTTGGCCCTTTCCGAATCGCGCACGTTTGGTGATGGATTCGGGGTGCTAAGCGGCGGGGATGTGTCGAGAGGGCATGTCGATGTGCGGTCGCCGTGTTCGACGCGTCTCGTTCAGGCGCTGAGGATGGGATTGCCGCAATCGCGTGTCGCGTCGGTCTTCGGATTGCGAGCTTGTCGTTGTGTGGGAGCGCAGAGCGAGTGCGGGATAAGCGCAACGGTGAACATGTCGAAGTTGGAGTGAAAACGTGCGCGTCAAATTGACGCGGACGCGCCGCGGCCAACGAAACAACAAAGTCCCGTATCACAAAACACACGCATGCCTTCAAAATATTGAATGACAATTACTCCAATAACATTACAGCTACAATACAATACATCCTACACCCTAAATACACAAATAAAGCTACACACCGCCCATAACTACCTCGTCCGCGTCATTATCTCGTCAGCGTCGTCTAATTCGTGGTCGCCAGCGATCACGAGTGCCCAATGAACCCCCTCAGCGCCGCACTCCACCGCGCGCGCTGCACATGCCTTGCGTACCCGCCCGCCCCGCGCACGAGGCTGCGCTTCGCGGTCGCGGCGTCGCGCTTGCGCAGGCCGCACGTCTTGCTGCCGCTCGTCGCGCCCTGCGGTGCCGCGGTGCTCGCCGGCCGTCCTGCGCTCGAGGAAGGAGTCGCGGTAGATGGAGAGGCAGACTCGGTGACAGTCGCGCTGCCGCTGAGCGCGCACGACGGGGCCTGGCCACCGGAGTCGGCGGGGGCGGCGAGGTTGGAGACGGGCGGGCCGGGAAAGACGTACGTGTTGCCGGGATTGAAGATGTCCTTGTCGAAGATGCCCGGGTCGTTATCGCTGTACGCACCCGGGAAGCTAACGAGGTCCGCGCTATCGGGCTGCGTGGAGCCGGAGCCGCCGACGCGGACTTGCGTGCAGGAGGGGTAGAACTCGGCGCCGCCGAGGGAGTCGGCGAGGTGCAGCGCGATGATCTCGTGCCGGATGAGGTAGTCGCCGGGTGCGAGGTCGGTCGGGAGCGTCACGCTGATCGCTTGGCCTTGTTCTGTGTACGGGTGAGGAGGGAGGGAGGGAGAAGGGGAAGGCACGCACGGACGTCGGCCTGGAACCACTGGACGCCGTTGGAGTTGGGTTTTTGGCCGAGCTCGTCGATCTTGAACCATTGGGCGCCGGTGCCGTTGAAGGTGTCGCAGGTGCCCTGGCAGCGGGCCATGTAGGTCATGAGCGGGCCGATCTCGTGCGGCCACTGTCCGTGCGTTAGCAGCATCGACATTAAAAAGGAGAGATACGCACATTGGTATTGTCGCCGTCCTTCCAGAGGAACTGGACGACGCTGCCGGGGTTGGCAGGCGCGACCTGGGACGCGAGCTGGGCGGCCTGGCCGCAGAGCATGAAGGGGTTGTCGGCGCCCTTGACGGGGCCGATGTCGTCGATCTGGCGGATGGGGGACGGGTTGGATTTCCCGTTGGGGACGTTGCCGACGTGGGTGGTGCCGTCGATGGTCACGTTGGCGAGGTAGCCGTGGGCGAGGGCGGTTGGGGCGAGGCAGAGCGCGAGGGCGAGGAGGAGGGCGGAGCGGGACATGGTGGGTCGACTGGTGGCTCGTCAAGAGCGCGGGGGAGGAGTAGAAAAGGGAGCGGGGAGCGTGGTAGGTGGGTCGGGCGATTGAAGGCCATTGTGTGCTGCATGGCTGCAGACAACGCGGTAAGGGACACGAGGCTAGCGCTGCGTGACGCGTCGGGCAAGTGACCGCGTTACGGGCGCTTGTTCTTGTGGGCGCGATCTCGATCTCACGTACCGAGGGCAACTCGTCAAGTCTCTCTCGTCTCCTTACTGGCGTCCGATCCACGATCTCGCGTCGCGCGTGGGACAGTGTACCGAGGGCAATGGTGAGACTTAGTCGTATTTCTTATATCTACTACACCAGGGGGGCTCTTTTGTGCACCCGGGTTGTTATCCGCATCCACTCCCTTCACTAGACACGGCGCGCGGTTCGCAGTGTTCGCTTCTCATTTTTTCTTCAACTGACTTGTGCCCGCTGAGCTGCTTTCCAATTTCTAGGATTTTTTCTGACCTTTTCTCGCCCGATCTCACCATGCTGACTGGTGCCCTTCCCGCCCCGTCTCATTACACTCGACGATATCGCCGTGAAGCCCCTCAAAGCATCACGAGCCGGCGTCAATCTCATTCGTCATGAGGACAAGCCCGCCGTTCCCGTTTAGAAGGCGAAAATCAGCCGCCCGTCGAACGGCTAAGAAGCTAACTCGATCCGCATTCACCACGGCGCTTTGCGCGATACCGGAGGCAGCTGAAACGGGACGAGAAAGTCGCAGAAACGCGACAAACGCTGCGAAAACGAAAAGGTCAGTTTGCATGTAATTTTTCACGAAACGGCGACTTTCCCTCGCGTTCGCGCCGTCGCCGAGATTCCCGCCAGCGGAGGAACTTGACGATGACGCCTTCGTCCGCGTAGCACGCGCTCGACTTCGAAGGTACTGCGAGGAATTCGTCGAAATCGGCCACCGTTTGCGCGATAATCGACTCCGCGCTCCGCGTCGCCGACGAGATTCGTCAATTCAACGCGGACCGCGAGTCTCTGGAGCGACGCGCGGAATCCACGGCTCGTCGACCTTGAGGATGACGCCCTCGGGGTGTGATTGGGGCCGCGCGGGAGTCCGGATCGTGTCTGCGGGACCGGGGGCAAATAGCTCAAGTCTGCGGACTACCAGCGTGGACTGGCGACGGCGATTGAGCGACGCGTTCGCGCGCGTCGTACTTGACGATGACGCCCTCGGGGTGTGATTGACGCCGCGCGGGAGACCAAATCGTGTCGAGGGAAGCAGGGGTAGACAGCTGAAGTCTGCGAGCTACCCGCGCCGTGGATGTGATTGACGACGGCGATTCGCCCGTCGTGCTCGTCAGACGAGTTCAGAGTGCCGCCTTCGCGCGCCTCGTACTTGACGATGACGCCCTCGGATTGTGAACGAGTGCAGCTGTGCAGAGCGTGGCTGAAGTCTGCGAGGAGCGCTTATGTGCGCCGGAGCGGCGTATGTGAAGCGTCGTACTTGACGATGACGCTCTTGTGCGTGATAGCGGCGTTCGCGAGACCGTGCGCGAGATGGACGGAAGGTTGAAGGCCGCGGACACAGGATGTGAAGAGCGCAGCGCGGAACACCAGAACGGAGAACAGGCGTGCGACGTGCGTATGAGAACACCGGTGCGCGGCAGAATCTGTTAAGACGCGGAAAGGTGAGCACGTTTTGCTCGGGCAATATCGTGATAATAACGTACGTTGTCGTGCAGGTCTCGCGATGGGCTGCGCCCATCGCTCGCAGACGACGTCTGCGGCGGAGACCCGCCCACAGGAACTCCGCATATCTAACCTTCGAGCGCGCTTGCCGCTCGGCGCGGGCCTCGAAAGGTTGGAAATCTGGGCGAAAATGTCTACTTTTAAGAGCCTTGGTAAGTACACATTCATCGCAGCTAATTTCGATTCAAATTGACTTACCAAAACGCGAAATCGATCGCAGAACCCGCAACATACACGCGCAAAGACAATCGGCGGGCTCCGCCCGCCTCCCGCCAACCGCGACGTGAGCGTCGCATCGACGCTCACTTCGTAGGTCCCGTCCTAGTGACCAGTAGGCCGCTCGGCGCGGGCCACTGGATCTCGGGATTTTGGGGATCAAAAAAGGTGTTTCTATGCATCCAGGTGAGCACGAAAAGATCTCGGCTAATCGTGACTGAAAACAGCTCACATGGACATAAAAAAACGTTTTACAGACGCGCAAAACTCGCGCTTTCCACATGCGAATGCGCTCGGCGGGCTGCGCCCGCCTCCCGCCAAGCGCCGCGTGAGCGTCGCACCGACGCTCACTTCGTAGGTCTTGTCCTATTGACCGGTAGGCCGCTCGGCGCGGGCCACTGGATCCTGGGATTTTGGGGATACAAAAAGGGATTTCTATGCATCCAGGTGAGCATGGAAAGATCTCGGCTAATTGTGACTGAAAATAGCTCACAGGGACATGAAAACATGCTTTGCAGACTCTCAGAACCCGCGCCTTCCACGTGCGAACATGGTCGGCGGGCTGCGCCCGCCTCCCGCCAAGCGCAACGTGAGCGTCGCACCGACGCTCACTTCGTAGGCTTTGTGCTATTGACCAGTAGGCCGCTCGGCGCGGGCGACTGGATCCTGGGATTTTGGACACAAAAAATGATCTTTCTATGCATATAGGTAAGCATGAAACGATCTCGGTCAAGCGTCGTCGAAAACGACTCACCGCGATGCAAATGGACATCCAGCAGACCCGGGAAACCCGCGTCTTCCTTGCGCCATTGCATACGGCGGGCTTCGCCCGCCTCCTGCCGGGTGCGACGTGAGCATCGCATCGACGCTCACTCCGCAAGCTTTGTTCTATGGACCAGTAGGCCGCTCGGCGCGGGCCACTGGACCTTGAAAACTTGGCGGAAAACTCTGATCTTTTGGATGCCCCGGTGAGTGCCCGTTGACCTCGGCTAAATACAACGAGAAATGACTTACCGGACACGAAATCGCAGTGCGCATGCTGCCAGACCTCGCGATAGACCACCTGAAGGGATCTGCCGGGCTACGCCCGACTCCGCATGCAAGCTGCGCGAGGAGAATGCGGAACGAGCGCCAGTACAGACCGCAGCACACTGCGCTTGCTGGGCTCCGCCCAGCAGCGCGCAGGCATCGTCAGGGCCAACGAGGCCCTGACATCGAAGGCCTTGTCCTAAGGACGTGGTCGCCGCTCGGCGCGGGCCACTGGACCTTGAAAATCTCGCGATAAGAAGCTGATTGCTTCAAAGCCTGGTGAGTGCTCGTTGACATCGGCTGATTACAATGAGAAATGACTTACGGTATGCAAAAACGCAATGCGCACGCTGCCAGATACCAACTGCAGGTGTCCGTCGGGCTACGCCCGACTCCGCGCGCAAGACGCTGACGCAGGACGCGAAACGGTCGCCAACACAGACTACAGGGCGCGGCGCTGGCTGGGCACCGCCCAGCAATGCGCAGGCATCGTCAGGGCCAACGAGGCCCCGAAATCGAAGACCTTGTTGTAAAGACGTGGTCGCCGCTCGGCGCGGGCCACTGGACCTCAGAAAAAAGGCACCCGAAAACGAGTCTCTGAAGGCCTGGTTAGCGTCACTCCCACTCGGCTAATTTCATTGCGAGAGACTCACCAGCGCCGTCGCAGAACGTCCTGATATGATGCGGAATGACTCCCGATGGCGCAAGGAGTCGGCGGGCTCCGCCCGCCTCCCGCGCCCGCGGTCTCGACATCGACGAATTGTCGATGCCGAAATCGAATGCATATCCTACGGGCGTGGTCACCGCTCGGCGCGGGCCTCTGGACCTCAGAAAAAAGGCTCCCGAAAACGAGTTTCTAAAGGCCTGGTGAGTACGACTTTCACTCGGCTAATTTCACTGCGAAAGACTCACCAGGGCCGTCGCAGAATGTCCTAATATAATGCAGAATGATTCTCGATGGCGCGAGGAGTCGGCGGGCTTCGCCCGCCTCCCACGCCCGCGATATCGACATCGACAAACTGTCGACGCCGACGCCGAATGCCCCACCTACGAGCGTGGTTGCCGCTCGGTGCGGGCCTCTGGACCTCAGAAAAAAGGCTCCCGAAAACGAGTTTCTAAAGGCCTGGTGAGTACCACTTCCACTCGGCTAATTCACTACGAAATGCTCACCATGACGGTCGTAGAATCGCTAAATACGATGCGTGGAATAGCTCCCGATGGGGTTGGGAGTTGGCGGGCTTCGCCCGCCTCCCGCGCCCGCAATATCGACATCGACAGACTGTCGACGCTGATGCCGAATGCCCCACCTACGAGCATGGTCGTCGCTCGGCGCGGGCCTCTGAACCTCGGGGAAAAGGCGCCAAAACCTGGTTTTTTGGAAGCTCTGATGAGTGCTGATTCGACTTGGCTAATTGTGGTAAAAGGGGCTCACCGAGACGTGAGAACACGATGTGCGAACCGCGGAAGCGAGTCCCATGCCCGCCGTGCACTGCATTGGATCCCACATACCCAACGCTGCCAGAAGACCCAGGCCGAGCTGCAGCGCAGAATACAACGGATCGCACGTCCTCCACCGTGCCTATCAGTGTGCGAGTGACGTCAGGCCCGACACCACAACAACGAAGGCACTAGGCCGAGAGGATGATTGCCGCTAAGCGCGCGCGGGCCATTGAACCTCGAGACGTCGACGGGAAAGTCTAGTGTTCCGAAAGTACAGGTGAGCACTTGTGTATCACAACTAATTGCATGGAAACATGACGTACCAGATGCAGACGGCACGGCGCACACCACAAGAGCGTGCATCGCGAAAGCGTATATCGGGCTGCGCCCCAAGTACGTGAAACCGTTGATGCAAATTTCGAATATCTTGCTCCATGGGCGCGCAGACCACGGGCCCCAAAGCCTCTTCAAATTTATGCGCCAAACTCCTGCTTTTCTGCAACTACAGGTCAGCCCTAAAGAAATCTTGACTAATAGCAGCATAAGAATACTCACCAGGGCAACATCTCAGCCTCGAGAACATATGCAACAAAGTGTCGATGGATTACAATGACGCAGACTGCGAGCCTGCCTCGGTGGTGGGCGGCAGACAATAATACCTGCGATTCCCGAGCACTAGGTGAGTATGTATATGAATGCGCTGATTAAAGGATAATGTACTCACCCGATTGAAGATTCTCCGTCTGTTTCAAAGAAAACATGATCACCGGGCACAGCTATGCTTCCAGTGGTTTTCATGGGTAGGGGCAGATAGTGGCAACGGATGAGGGACAACAGAAACGGGGTGAGGGGAGAAAAGGGACAGAGGTAAGTCCCGGAAGCCGCGGGTTATATTGACACGTATGGGGAACACCTGTTCCTCCGTGCATTGTGCCGGGGCCTTGGTCTCCGGCCGTGTCTTCTGTGTTTCCATTCGTTACGTGTCCGCCTCCGTCGCTGACATCTGATCCAATTGGCCAATAAGATTATTCTTGTTGTACATGCGTATGCGGATCTGCTGCTATGTGAGCCTTAGCATAAGTCTTATCTACCGTAGACAGTTAATATGAACATATCACTCTCTCCGAAATTATATATAGTATCATTGGAACCATTGTGAAATATCTCGGTATGATCTTATGCATCATTGTATTATGATGGACCAAAAACGGAGGGCTTGTCGGTAAAGGTGTCAATGCCGTTCCGAGCTTGCCATGAGCTCACAAATATTATTGTTTGAGGATCCAGTTGAATTATTGAGACTGTCAGAAATCAAATGAGCAAAATATGTACTGCACGAGACTTAAAATGAAACAGAGAGGTGACCGCCTTTCGAGAATGCAGTCCGGTTGGGTTGGGTTAGAATCTGAGGTTAGACTTTCTCAGACGCCGCATGCCGAGCATCGCAGCGGTGCTATCTCCTGTGATCTTTGGCTGCTGCAATAGCAAGTTATCACTGTCTGATCATCCTACAATAAGAGTGAGTACTTGTTTTTGTGCAAGGAGGGACCAGACATGGACTCGAGCCTTGCGCACCGAGATAACATTCCGGGCATCGGTACTCTCTTTGGCCGTGTCGTCAAGCTTCGCTGCAATGGTGATCTACGGCTAGGTGTCATTCATTCTGCCATGAAAGCTTGGCTGATATAGCTATTTACAGAACAACCCCCATTCGTGTCCCTCGAATGCTGCCTGCATTTATCGAGAGCAATTCTCTAAGGGCTTACTTTGAACATTCTGCTTGAGTCCTACTCTCTCAGAGATTCAACCCAAATTTCAGACTGGAAATTTTCTGCGAACGAGATTCACCGCTTTAATTTCGGAACTGATCACCGGTCGTCATCGGACATAGGCAGAAATTCTGCCATCATTCGGTGGCATTGAGCCGTAACATGTGTGAGAGAATGCAGATTCCGCGTCAAGTCCTGAGTTGCCAAGACACCTTACGCTGAATTCCGGCCAGAAGGTCCCGAGTTATTTTTACGGGTAGCTAGGAAGGATTTTCCGACGTTTCGAGGGCAGGGGGAGGGTGGTCCGTGTGTTCCTTCATTTTCTATTTAACATCCCCCATCCTCAGCTGCAAAATGCACGGTCATCTTTTAATCACCCATTCTATCGAAGCTGGTGGTATGTGGTACGTGTTATTTACTTGGCTCACCTTTTCGGGACTTACCCTGGATTTTTGTGATCAGGTCCTCGAACTGCTGACAGGTCAGTAACATGCCCGTTATTTAATGTCGAGACCGTGATGCTGGCCGCCTCGGTGGGCAAGTTTGCGTAGAGTGGCAGATGGCATGATAGGATGCCCACGGCATACTGATCTTGCATCGAAGGTGAGTTTTGAACACTTCTGCAGCTAGTGCTTTACTCACCCGTATGCCAGCAGCCTCTTCACGCCCCCATGCTCTTTCAGCGCAGCACCATCGTCGCGCATCGGGCATCATCGTCAAGTTATTGCAATGCTCCGCCCTTCCCACAGCCATCTTGCCTGCCATGTGGACTGCCATTCTGCCTGCGCTACACCGCTCCATCGACGATCACGCCCATCCACCCATTTCCGATGCACAGACGGCGCCCGAACCCCGTCGCGCACGCTGCCGCCCCATCTCTGTGCATCCGAGCATGTGCTCGTCCAACTGCTTGAAGATGCGGATGACGCCGCCTGACGCTGCAGATCCAGAGTGCGTCTTCGTTCAAGCTGGCTGAACGGATCGACATAGGTGAGTTCTGCAGTCAATTCAGCAAGGCGATGGCACTTACCGGTGTTTTGTGATGGCAACGCATCGCCGTGGATCCAAACCTTGAAGATGCGTATGACTCCGTCTGGCACGCGGATCGAGGTGGAATGGTGCGGCATTTGTTTGTAATGGACTGTACATATTGTCTTGTGAGTCTCGCAGTCGATTCGCAAGGTGATGTTGCTTACCGATATGCCACGAAGGGCGACGCGATCCCGACGCGCTTCCCACGTTCATCTGAGAACGTCGCCATGTCTAAGAACGCTGAAGATGCGTATGACGCCGTCTGGCACGGCGAATACAGGCGTGGGGTCGGCTGAAGGGTGTCGAGCTTGTCTGGGATGAACTGTTAGGTGAGTCTCGCAGTCGATAACGCGCGGGGATGGTACTTACTCGTACTGTGCGCAATGCTTCCCCTTCCCGTTTCTCTGTGCTCGCTCTCGTTTGGCCTGGACAGTGCGCAAACGACCGAAACCGTGCGATCGGCAATCGCCTCGCGCCCACCCCACGCATCCTCGTGCTGCTACGCTCTGACAGCTTGAAGCTGTTTGATGTGAAATGAGATGAAATAGTGACCTTCTTTCGTGTTTCGCAAGGTTTGTTGTGTTCCTGCAATCTTCCCTTTCAGCGGCCTCCAATACCTCGTAGGGTGACCGACAGAGCACCATCACCAGTACGCTTGTCAGTATTGCCGCGTTGGACGAGGCGTAGCGAGAAGGGGCACGAATCAGCGAGGTGAGATCGGGCGGAAAGTTCAGATAAGAAAGGCCTAGATAACGACAAGCAAGTCAGCGGGTGCGAGACGGTTGGAAAAGCTCCAGGCCGACGAAGATGTGCGTCATCGTCAAGGTACCTGTAGCGGCACTGACCTTCAAGACCGAATGTATAGGGACGACAACTGGGCGTCATCGTCAAGTTACGTGGTGGCGCGCAGCAGCCTTCAAGATCCTATGAAGATGGCGCTGCATGCCCGAAGTTATCTGGCAGGGCATCGAGCTGGGGAGACAGCTAGTGGGGGCCGCATGGTACGTGATCGAACACGTTATTCATAAGAGCTGCGATAGGGTTATCAGTGCGCTGCCCCCGCCGTCGCGCCCGAGTCCAGTTGCTCGTCGTCACTGCAGAACACATCGGGCGACAGCGACGCCGCCGGACAGCATTCTAGCGGGGCGCTGCGTCGATTCGTACCTAAAAAGTCCGACGATAAGCAGGTGGGGTGGACTTGGGGGTTACGAGGTAAAGTCTATCATTATGCATCTTCCCGTCTACTCTAGACAACTGACATGTATCCAGGGCCGCAGCTATCGGGCGTCATCGTCAAGTTCGACCGATGCCTCGCAGGCATCGAGAACCGTGACGAGAGCGCTGCGCGCCTCGATGGGAGAGAGGTGGTACGTACCTTCGAAATACTCCTCGAATCGCTCTAATGGCCTCTATGTCCCCGCTATTATCCAGCGCGGGGCGGATGAGGCGAGACACCACCATAGGTGGGAGATCTCGTGCGCTGTCTGCGTGGTGGGTAGGACTGGGTCAAAATTGCGCTGGACGGCCACTGGCCGCGAAGGGGGCGTCGTCGAATTTGGCGGGAATGCGCCAGGATCCGGCCCTTGTGTCATGGCATCAAGGCCCTGGTGCCCGTCTTGCAGGGTGCGCGAGTACGCGAGACTCGCGGATCGCACTACGTCGCCGAGATCGGCGCCTGTCACGACTGTCGGGCCCGTCCTGAAGTGTCTGTCTGGCAGACGTTGGGTGGCGGACATCGCGCCGAGCAGTAGGCGGATTTCTTGTGCGCTGCACTGCTCAGCGCTGTTCCCGCGGACACAGCAATGAGCTGTGAGTCGCTCTGGAGATCTTGGTCGTGTTGCGGCGCGCGGAGATCGCGTGCTTCTGCAATGCGTCAGGCAGAAGCCCGTCGTCGTCGTCTGTGAAATCCTGGGCACACGATCAATGGCGCCGCGACTGTACGTTCGCGGATGGGGACGATCGCGGGCCACATCCTTGACAGGGTATGGTTGTGAGCATGAGCTCGGAGAAAAGTGGCGCGGACGTACGTGATGATGGGATGCTGGATCTGCCCACGTCGCGCTGAGCGCCGTACGTCGCGTACGTCGATCGCCGTCGGCGATGAGCCATGAGCGCGGTACCCAAGCTGCACCTCATGTTGGGCACGCCAAACGCGATAGAGTGCACGACTGGTGCGAGCGGTTCTGCACGACCGGCGATGCTAGTAGTGGTCTTCACGATGCGGTGGCATCTGTCTGGACACAAGGCTATAAAGCGCCCAACGCGCAGGCGGCGTCATCGTCAAGTTAGGAACCCTTGCAACATAGCTTGCTCGACTGCATCCAGCAGCGCCGGACTCCTCCATCACCATGCGCGCAGCAAGTTCTCATAACGACAATGCGACGAGATACATGCACGACCTTCGCACCGAGGCCACAGTCCACGTGCCCAGCCATAGCGACACCGCGTCCGCGTCATCTGTGGCTCGACGGCGCCGAATTTAGCTCCGGCGCGGGCGAGCGAAAGCACGCCCAAACGCCTCGCAGGGCAGCGTTCGATGGCGCGGTCACTGCGAGCCTGGGGATCGTCGCTCGGAGCATCTGAGTGCGCCGTCATGGCTGGAGGTGCAGGGCGGGCTCCTCGGAATGCGCCAAATGGCCTCGGAATGGCGAAACGAGGGCGTCGTTCGGTGCGTCTGTCGTGGGGACTTCGGGAATGTGTCGTGCGTGGCGTCGGGCTGTGGTGAAACGGGGGTATCGCCGTGTTTCTGCGGCGCGGTGGGCGAGCGAAAGGTGCCGTTACGCTGTGCAGTGCCATGTTGAGGTCAGCAAGTGGGCGCTGTGTCTCAATGAGCCTGGAACGCGTCGCTTGGCGATGTTCGGCGAAGGAGGCGTCGTCGAATTTGGCGAGAGTGCGCCGTCTTGGTACTTCAGGGTCCGGCCCTCGTGCCATGACATCGAGGCCTTGGTGCCTCGTCTTGCACGGTGCTGCAGTACGAGCCCCACCGGTTGCACTACGTCGTCGAGATCGGCGCTTGTCGCAACTCTCAGGCTCATCGTGAAGTGTCTGTCTGGCGGACGTTGGGCGGCGGACATCGCCCGCAGCAGTCCAGCTCATTCCTCGTGCGCGGCGCTCCTAAGCGCTGTTCCCGCGGACACAGCAGGGAGCTGCGAGTCGCTCGGTGGATCTTGGCGTGTTGCGGTCGAAGCGCACGCGGCGGCGCGGAGATCGCGTCCTTCTGCGATGCGTCAGGCGGAAGCCTGTCTTTGTCGTCTTGGCGAGGTCCTGGGCATACGATGAATGGCGCCGCGACTGTGCATTCGCGGATGGGGACGATCGCGGGCCACGTCCTTGACAGGGTATGGTTGTGAGCACGAGTTCGCGGACAACTGGCGCCGACGTACATGATGATGGGGTACTGGATCTGCCCACGCCGCGCTGAGCGCCGTACGTCGATCGCCGTCGGCGATGAACCACGAGCGCGGTACCCGAGCTGCGCCTCATGCTGGGCGCGCAAAGCGTGATGGAGCGCAGGACTTGTGCGAGCGGTTCTGCACATCGCCCACGCAGGGTATGGCTGCCGGTGATGCTAGTAGTGCTCTTCATGCGGCATCTGTCTGGAAACGAGGCAGTAGAGCGCCCAGCGCACGGGCGGCGTCATCGTCAAGTTAGGAACCTTGCAGTGCAGCTTGCTCGACGGCGTCCAGCAGCGCCGGACTCCTCCCTCACTATGCGCGCAGCAGGCTCTCACAACGAAAAGGCGACGGGATACGCACACAAGGGCCGCAATCGACGCGCCCAGCCATAGCGACACCAGATCTGCATCATCCGCGTCATCGGCGCCGAATCCAGCTCCGGCGCAGGCTCGCAAAACCGCGCCCAAACGCCTCGCAGCAGCAACGTTCGGCGCGAGCCTTGGAATCGTCGCTCGGGACAGCTGAGCGCGCCGCCACAGCGGAGGTGCAGGGCGGGTTCCTCGGGATGCACCAAATGGCCTCCGAACGCCGAAGCGAGGACGTCGTTCGGTGCGTCTGGCCTGGGGATTCTGGAGATGTGTCGTGCATGGCGTCGGAGTGCGGTGGGATGGCGGTGTCGGGGTGTTTCTGCGCGGGGTGGGCGAGCGAAATGCGCCGTTGGGCACTGCAGCGCCATATTGAGGGCAGTAAGTGGTGCGCTATGTCTCAGCGAGCCTGGAAACGCGTCGTTCGGCGATGGTCGCGGTGTAGAATGGGCCGTGTCGCGAGTGGAAGGGGGCGGGGTGCGCGGATCGGGATGCGCGAGATCGCCTCGGAATGGCGAGGCGAGGACGGCGTTCGGTGCGCCCCGTCACAGCGAGTCGGGGGACGTGTCGCTTGGGGCGTCGGATCGCGCGCACACCCGTAAATGCTGCATGAACGCGGGGTGAGGAGCGTGAACGGCGAGTGAGAACGAGCATGCGTACCTGGAACGGTGTGCTGCACCTGGACTGCTCAGTAACACCTAAGTCGACCCTTTCTAAATCGCGCATGTCCGGCGTCGGATTCGGGGCGCTGAGCGGCGGGGATGTGTTTCGAGGGCGTGTTGATGTGCGTCGCCGTGTTCGACGCGTCTCGTTCAAGCGCTGAGGACGGGATCGTCGCGTAGGATGTCAATCGCGTGTTGTGTCGGTCTTTGGATTGCGAGCTTGTCGTTGTGTGGGAGCGCAGAGCGTAAGCGCGGATTGAGTGCGACGGTGAACAAGTCAAAGTTGAGTGCAAGTGCTCGCGTCAAATGGACGCGGACGCGCCGCGGCGAACGAAACAGCCAAGTCCCGTATCGCAAAACATGCACATGTCTTCAAATTATTGAATAACAACTTCTACAATAATGTTACAGCTACAATACATACACCCCACTCCACTAGATATGCAAATTAAACTACACGCCGCTCATAAATACGTCAGCGTCGTAATCTCGTCAGTGTCGTCTAACAGTCCGTGGTCGCCAGCGATCACGAGTGCCCAATGAACCCCCGCAGCGCCGCACTCCACTGCACGCGCTGCACATGTCTTGCATACCCGCCCGCCCCGCGCACGAGGCTGCGCTTCGCGTTCGCAGCGTCGCGCTTGCGCAGGCCGCACGTCTTGCCGCCGGTCGTCGCGCCCTGCGGCGGCGCCGTGTTCGCTGGCCGTCCTGCGCTCGAGGAAGGTGTCGCGGTGGAAGGAGAGGCGGACGCGGTGACGGTGGCACTGCCGCTGAGCGCGCCCGACGGAGCCTGGCCGCCGTTATCGGAGGCAGAGTCGGCGGGTGCGGCGAGGTTGGAGACGGGCGGGCCGGGGAAAATATACGTGTTGCCGGGGTTGAAGATGTCCTTGTCGAAGATGCCGGGGTCGGTATCGCTGTACGCACCCGGGAAGCTAACGAGGTCGGCGGCGTCGGGCTGCGTGGAGCCAGCGCCGGCGACGCGGACCTGCGTGCAGGAGGGGTAGAACTCGGCGCCGCCGAGGGAGTCGGCGAGGTGCAGCGCGATGATCTCGTGCCGGAGGAGATAGTCGCCGGGCGCGAGGGCGGTCGGGAGCGTCACGCTGATCGCTTGGCCCTGCTCTGTGTACGGTGAGGAAGGGGGGAGGGAAGGAGGGAGGGGGTACGCACGGACGTCGGCTTGGAACCACTGGACGCCGTTGGAGTTGGGTTTTTGGCCGAGCTGGTCGATCTTGAACCATTGGGCGCCGGTGCCGTTGAAGGTGTCGCAGGTGCCCTGGCAGCGGGCCATGTAGGTCATGAGCGGGCCGATCTCGTGCGGCCACTGTGCGCGCGTTAGCACACGCGCACGGAAAGTGAGAGACACGCACGTTGGTGTTGTCGCTGTCCTTCCAGAGGAACTGGACGACACTGCCGGGGTTGGCCGGCGCGACCTGGGACGCGAGCTGCGCTGCCTGGCCGCAGAGCATGAAGGGGTTGTCGGCGCCCTTGACGGGGCCGATGTCGTTGATCTGGCGGATGGGGGACGGGTTGGATTTCCCGTTCGGGATGTTGCCGACGTGGGTGGTGCCGTCGATGGTCACGTTGGCGAGGTAGCCGTGGGCGAGGGCGGTTGGCGCGAGGGACAGCGCGAGCGCGAGGAGGAGGGCGGAGCGGGACATGGTGGGTCGACTGGTGGCTCGTCAAGAGCGCGGGAGAGGATTAGAAAAGGGACGGGGGAGCGTGGTAGGTGGGTCGGGCGATTGAAGGCCATTGTGTGCTGCATGGCTGCAGACAACGCGGTAAGGGACAGCGAGGCTAGCGCTGCGTGACGCGTCGGGCAAGTGACCGCGTTACGGGCGCTTGTTTCTGTGGGCGCGAGTTCGATCTCACGTACCGAGAGCAACTCTTCAAGTCTCTCTCTCGTATCCTTACTGGCATCCGATCCACGATCTCGCGTCGCCCGTGGGACAATGTACCGAGGGCAATGGTGAGACTTAGTCGTATTTCTTATATCTACTACACCAGGGGGGCTCTTTTGTGCACTGGGTTGTTTTCCGCATCCACTCCCTTCACTAGACACCGTGCGCAGTTCTTAGTGTCCGCTTCTCACTTTCTCTTCAACTGACTTGTGCCCGCTGAGCCGTTTCCCATTCTCTAGGGTTTTTTCTGACCTTTTCTCGCCCGATCTCACCGTGCTCACTCGTGCTCCTCCCCGCTCCATCTCGTCGAACACGACAATATCACCGCGAAGTCCTCAAAAGCATCACGAGACGGCGTCACTCCCGTCCGTCGTAAGGACGAGTCTGCCATCTTCATGAGAAAGGCAAAAATCGGCCCCCCGTTGAATCGCTGAGCAGTCAACTCAGTCCGCGCCGCCGATGGCGCTCTGCACGGTTTCGGAGGTGGCTGAAACGGAACGAGAAGGTCGCAGGAAAGCGACAAAACTGCGAAACACGAAAAGGTCAGTTTGCCTGTAATTTCGCACGAATCGGCGACTTACCCTCGTCCAGACATGCAGCCAACTAGGGACGAACGCGCGGGCCCCGTCGCCAAGATTGCCGCCATCGCAGGTAACTTGACGATGACGCCTTTCGTCCGCGAGTGGCGCGTGCTCGACATCACGACTTCGAAGGTACTGGGAGGACGTCGAAATCAGTGGCTGCGTGTGCGACAATCGACTTCGCACCCTGCCAGATTCGTCAATTTTGAAACCGATCGCGAGTCTGGTGCGACGCGCGGAATCTGCGGCTCGTCGACCTTGACGATGACGCCCTCGTGGTGGGATTGGGGTTGCGCGGGAGTCCGAATGGTATCTGCGGGACCGGGTGCAAATAGCTCAAGTCTGCGAGCTACCGGCGTGGACTGGTGACGGCGATCGAGTCGACGCATTCGCGCGCGTCGCACTTGACGATGACGCCCTCGGGTGTGACCGAGAGCGAGGCCGTGCGGGAGTTTGGACGGCGGTACAAGGCAGCGGCGTCGGTGTGCGGAGCGCGGCTGCAGTCTGCGAGGGAGCGCGTATGTGCGCGGAGCGGCGTATGCGACGCGTCGTCCTTGACGATGACGCCCTTGGGCGTGATCGCGGCGTCCGCGAGACCGTGCGCGAGATGGACGGAAGGTTGAGGGCCGCGGACACAGGACGTGAGGAGCGCAGCGCGGAACACCAGAACGGAGAACAGGCGTGCGACATGCGTATGAGAACACCGGTGCGCGGCAGAATCTGTTAAGACGCGGAAAGGTGAGCACGTTTTCCTCGCATAAAATCGTGGTACAAACGTACGTTGTCATGCAGGTCTCGCGATGGGCTGCGCCCATCGCTCGCAGACGACAGATGCGGCGGAGGCTCCCTAACAGGAACTCCGCGCGTATAACCTTCGAGCGCGCCTGCCGCTCGGCGCGGGCCTCGAAAGGTTGTAAACCTGGGCGAAAACATCTGTTTTCAGAGGCCTGGTGAGTACATATTAATCCCAGCTAATTCCGATTGAAATTGACTTACTGAAACACGAAACGCATCGCAGAAACCGCAACATGCACGACCGAAGACAATCGGCGGGCTGCGCCCGCCTCCCGCCAAGCGCAACGTGAGCGTCGCGCCGACGCTCACTTCGTAGGTCTTGTCCTATTGACCAGTAGGCCGCTCGGCGCGGGCCACTGGATTCTGGGATTTTCGGGACAAAAGACGATCTTTCTATGCATATAAGTGAGCATGAAAAGATCTCGGCTAAACCTCACTGAAACAACTCACAGCGACGCAACTGGACATCTGACAGACCCGCATAACCCGCGCCTCCTTGTGCCATTGCGTATGGCGGGCTACGCCCGCCTCCCGCTGAGCGTGACGTGAGCGTCGCACCGACGCTCACTCCGCAAGCTTTCTCCTATGGACCAATAGGCCGCTCGGCGCGGGCCACTGGACCTTGAAAATCTCGCGATAAAAACCTGTTTGCTTTGAAGCCCCGGTAAGTGCTCGTTCACCTCGGCTAATAACAATGAGAAATGACTTACAGGAGGCAAAAATACAGTGCGCAGGCTGCCAGATACCAAGTGAAGGTGTCCGTCGGGCTACGCCCGACTCCGCACGCAAGACGCTGACGCAGGACGCGAGGTGAGCGTCAGCGCAGACCACAGGGTGCGGCGCTGGCTGGGCTCCGCCCAGCAGCACGCAGGCATCGTCAGGGCCAACAAGGCCCTCACATCGAAGGCCTTGCTCCAAGGACGTGGTCGCCGCTCGGCGCGGGCCATTGGACCTCAGGAAATGGTGCCCGAAAACGAGTTTCTAAAGGTCTGGTGAGTACCACTTCCACTCAGCTAATTTCACTTCGAAACGCTCACCATGGCTGTCGTAGAATCGCGGAATACGACGCGCTGAATAGCTCCCAATGGCACAAGGAGTCGGCGGGCTCCGCCCGCCTCCCGTGCCCGCGATATCGACATGTACCCACTGTCGATGCTGATTCCGAGTGCCCAACCTATGAGTGTGGTTGCCGCTCGGCGCGGGCCTCTGGACCTCGACATTTTCGGGACGAAAAGTGGTATTTCTATGCACGGAGGTGAGCATGAAAAGATCCCGGTTAATCGTGACTGAAAACACTCACAGGGACCTAAAAAGGTAAATTTCAGACCCTCAGAACCCACATCTTCCGCATCCGAACACGGTCGGCGGGCTGCGCCCGCCTCGCGTCCAGCGGGGCCGTGAGCGTCAAATCGACGCTCACGCCGTAGGCTTCATCTTATGGACCAGTAGGCCGCTCGGCGCGGGCCACCGGATCTTGAAAGTTTCGCGAAAAAGTCTGATATCTTGGAAGCCCCGGTGAGTGCCCGTTGACCTCGGCTAATCGCAGTGAAAACCGACTTACAGGATGTGAAAAGCAGTGCCCACATCACCAGACGTCCCGACATACCGCCTGAAGGCGTCCAATGGGCTGCGCCCGACTCCGCACGTAATGCGTTCGCGGAGGACGCGAACCGAGAGCCAGCGTGGGTCGCAACGCACCGCGCTTGCTGAGCTCCGCCCAGCAGCGCGCAGGTGTCGTCAGGGCCAGCAAGGCCCTGACATTGAAGGCTCTGCCCTAAGGACGTGGTCGCCGCTCGGCGCAGGCCACTGGAGCTCAGAAAAAAGGCACCGAAAAGCGACATTCTGAAGGCCTGGTGAGTATCAATTTCACTCGGCTAATTTCACTGCGAAAGACTCACCAGCGCCGCCGAAGAATGTCCTAATACGACGCGGAATAACTTCCGATGGCACAAGGAGTCGGCGGGCTTCGCCCGCCTCCTACGCTCGCGATATCGACATCGACGGACAGTCGATCCCGACTCCGAATGCCCCACCTATGAGCATGGTCGCCGCTCGGCGCGGGCCTCTGGACCTCGGAAAAAAGGCGCCCGAAACCGACATTCTGAAGGCCTGGTGAGCATCGCTTTTACTCGGCTAAGTTCACTGCGAAAGACTCACCAGGGCTGTCACAGAACGTCCAAATATGATGCAGAATGACTCCCCGATGGCGCGAGGAGTCGGCGGGCTTCGCCCGCCTCCCGCGCCCGCGATATCGACATCGACGAAACGTCGCTGCTGACTCCGAGTCCATCACCTGCGAGCGTGGTTGCCGCTCGGCGCGGGCCTCTGGACCTCAGAAAAAAGGCACCCGAAAACGAGATTCTAAAGGCCTGGTGAGTACCACTTCCACTCGGCTAATTCACTACGAAATGCTCACCATGACGGTCGTAGAATCGCTAAATACGACGCGTGGAATAGCTCCCGATGGGGTTGGGAGTTGGCGGGCTTCGCCCGCCTCCCGCGCCCGCAATATCGACATCGACACACTGTCGACGCTGACACCGAATGCCCCACCTGCGAGCGTGGTTGCCGCTCGGCGCGGGCCTCTGGACCTCAGAAAAAGGCGCCGAAAACGAGTTTCTAAAGGCCTGGTGAGTACCACTTCCACTCAGCTAATTTCACTACGAAATGCTCACCATAGCTGTCGTAGAATCGCGGAATACGACGCGGAATAACCTCCGATGGCATTGGGAGTCGGCGGGCTTCGCCCGCCTCCCGCGCCTGCAATATCGACATCGACGCACTGTCGACGCCGACTCCGAGTCCCTCACCTACAAGCGTGGTCGCCGCTCGGTGCGGGCCTCTGGACCTTGGAAAAAAGGGCATCGAAACCTGGTTTTTAGAAGCCCCGGTGAGCACCCACTCGACTCAGCTAATTGTCGTAAAGAAAGAGCTTACCGGGATATAGAGATAGGATCCGTGAACCCGTAAGACGAGTGCCGCGCCCACCGCAATGGGATACACCGGACTGCATCGAACCTCACGCGCTCAGCGCTTCCAGACAATGCAATGCAGACCGAGCGCCAGCGCACGGAATACAATGCATCGCACGTCACAATGTTGGGGCATCATTGTTGCCGACAAGGGAGGCCTTGGGCTAAGAGGAGGCTTGCCTCTAGGCACGAGGCCACTGAATGTCGAAAACCAGGCCAGCACATGCGGGAACATCAGTGATGTTCATGGGTATGGACGGACAGCGGCAGCAGGTGAGAGACAACAGAAATGGGGGAAAGGGAGAAAAAGGACAGAGGTAAGTCCCGGAAGCCATGGGTTATATCGACACGTACGGGGAACACCTGTTCCTCCGTGCATTGTGCCGGGGCCTTGGTCTCCGGCCGCGTCTTCCGTGATTCCATTCGTTACGTGTCCACCTCCGTCGCTGACATCTGATCCAATTTGTGAATAAGATTAATCTCATTGTACATGCAGCTCTGCTGCTATGTGAGTATTAGTATATGTCTTATCTACTGTAGACAGTTAATATGGGCATATCACTCTCTCCGAAATTATTTGTAGTATCACTGGAACTGTTGCGAAATATGTCAGTATGATTTTATGCATTATCGTATTATGGTGGACCAAAAACGGAGAGCTTGTCGGTGAAGGTGTCGACACCGTTGCAAGCTTGGCATGAGCTCATAAGTGTTATTGCTTGAGGATTTCTGGTTTATTTGAGATTGTCCAAAATAATATGAACAAAACATGTACTGCATGAGACTCAAAATAAAATGGAGAGGTGACCGCCTTTCGTGAATGCAGTCCGGTTGGGTTGGGTTAGAATCTATGGTTAGACTTTTCCAGACGCCGCACATGTCGAGCTTCGCAACGGTGTCATCTCCTGCGATCTCCGGCTGCTGCAATAGCAGGTTACCGCTGTCTGACCATCCTACAATAAGAGTGAGTACTTATTTTTGTGTGAGCAGAGACCAGACATGGACTCGAGCCTTGCGCACCGAGACGACATTCCGAGAATCAGTACTCTCTTTGGCCGCGTTGTCAAGCTTTGCTGCGACGGCGATCTACGGCCAGGTGTCATTCATTCTGCCATGAAGGCTTGGCTGATATAGCTATTTACAGAACAACCTCAAATCGTGTCCCTCAAATGTCTGCCTGCATTTACAGAGAGCAATTCTCTAAGGGCCTGCTTTGAACATTCTGCTTGAGTCCTTCTGTCTCAGAGATTCAACTCAAATTTCACAGACTCAGAATTCCTTGCAAGTGAGATCTATGGCTTTAATTTCGGGACTGATCACCGGTCATCATCGGACATAGGCAGAAATTCTGCCATCATTCGGTGGCATTGAGCCGTAATGTGTGTGAGAGAATACAGATTCCGCGAGTCCCGAGTTGCCAAGACAGTTTACGTTGACTTCCAGCCTGAGTTATTTTTGCGGGTAGCCAGGAAGGATTTTCCGACGTTTCGAGGGCAGGGGGAGGGTGGTCCGTGTGTTTCTTCATTTTCTATTTAACATCCCCCATCCTCAGCTGCAAAATGCACGGTTGTCTTCCAATGACCCATTCTATCGAAGCTGGCAGTACATGGTACATGTTATTTACTTGACTCACCTTTTCGGGACTTACCCTGGATTTTTGTGACCAGATCCTCGAACTGCTGACAGGTAAGTAACATGCCCGTTATTTAATGTCGAGACCGCGATGCTGGCCGACTCGGTGGGCAGGTTTGCGTAGAGTGGCAGGTGATGTGATATGATGCCTGCAGCATACTGATCTTGCATCGGAGGTGAGTTTCGGATGCTTCTGCAGCTGGTGTTTTACTCACCCGTATGCCAGCAGCCTCTTCACGCCCGCATCCTCTTTCAGCGCAGTGCCATCCTCCGGGCATCATCGTCAAGTTATCGCAGTGCTTCACCCTTCCCACAGCCATCTTGACTGCCGCACGGACTGCCGTTCTGCCTGCGCTACACTGTTTCATCAATGATTACACCCACCCACCCACTTCTGACGTGCAGACAGCGCCCGAACCCCATCGCGCATGCTGCCGCCCCATCTCTGCGCATCTGGGCATGTGCTCCTCCGACTGCTTGAAGATGCGGATGACGCCGCCTGATGCTGCAGATCCAGAGCGTGTCTTCGTTCAAGCTGGCCGAACGGGTCGCCATAGGTGAGTTCCGCAGTTGAATCAGCAAGGCGATGGCACTTACCGATGTTTCGTGATGGCGACGTGTCGCCGTGGGCCCAAGCCTTGAAGATGCGTATGACTCCGTCTCGCACGCGGGTTGAGGTGAAATGGTGCCGCATTTGTCTGTCGTGGATGCACATACCATCTTGTGAGTCTCGTAGTCGATTCGCAAGGTGATGTTGCTTACCGATATGCCACGAAGGGCAACGCAATCCCAACGGGCTTCCCACGTTCATCTGAGAACGTCGCCATGTCTAAGAACGCTGAAGATGCGTATGACGCCGTCTGACGCAGCGATTACAGGTGTGGGGTTGGCTGAAGGGTGTCGATCTTGTCGGGCTGGACTGTCAGGTGAGTCTCGCAGTCGATATCACACGGGGATGGTGCTTACTCGTGCTGTGTGCAGTGCCGTCCCCTTCCCGTTTCTCTGTGCTCGCTCTCGTTTGGCCTGGACGGTGCGCGAACGACCGAACTCGCGCGATCGGCAATCGCCTCGCACCCACCCCACATGTCCTGGCGCTGCTGCGCTTTGACAGCTTTTCGACAGAGAGCCAATTTCCGCATTCTGCGCGGAAATGGCGGGCTTGTCAGTATTGCCGCGTTGGACGAGGCGTAGCGGGAAGGGGCGCAGATTAGCGAGGTGAGATCGGGCGGAAAGTTCAGATAAAAAAGACCTAGATAATGACAAGCAAGTCAGCAGGTGCGAGGCGCTTGGAAAACCTTGAAGCCAACGAAGACATGCGTCATCGTCAAGTTACCTGTCGCAGCATCGATTTTCAAGAAGAAACGTACAAGGACGACTACTGTGCGTCATCATCAAGTTATGCGGCAGCGCGCAGTGACCGTCAAGATACTACGAAGATGGCACCGCACGCCCGAAGTTATCTGGCAGGGCATCGAGCTGGGGAGACAGATAGTGGGGGCCGCATGGTACGTGATCGAACACGTTATTCATAAGAGCTGCGATAGAGTTATCAGTGCGCTGCCCCCGCCGTCGCGCCCGAGTCCAGTTGCTCGTCGTCACTGCAGAACACATCGGGCGACAGCGACGCCGCCGGACAGCATTCTAGCGGGGTGCTGCGTCGATTCGTACCTAAAAAGTCCGACGATAAGCAGGTGGGGTGGACTTGGGGGCTACGAGGTAAAGTCTATCATTATGTATCTTCCCGTCTATTCTAGATAACTAACATATGACAGGGGCCGCGGCTATCAGGCGTCATCGTCAAGTTCGACCGATGCCTTGCAGGCATCGAGAACCGAGACGATAGCGCTGCGCGCTGCGATGAGCGGGAGGCAGTACGTACCTTCGAAATTCTCCTCAAATCGTTCTAATGCCCTCTGTTCCCGCTATTATCCAGTCCGGGGCGAGTGAGGCGAGATACTGCCGTAGGCGGGAGATCTCATGCGCCGTCTGCGTGGTGGACAGGACCGAGTCCAGATTGCGCTGGACGGCCACGGCGAAGAGGGGCGTCGTCAGATTTGGCGGGAGTGCGCCAGGATCTGGCCCTTGTGTCATGGCATCAAGGCCCTGGTGCCCGTCTTGCAGGGTGTGCGAGTACGCGAGACTCGCGGATCGCACTACGTCGCCGAGATCGGCGCCTGTCACGACTGTCGGGCCCGTCCTGAAGTGTCTGTTTGGCAGACGTTGAGTGGCGGACACTGCGCGCAGCAGTCCGGCGAATTCCTCATGCGCGGCGCTGCTCAGCGCTGTTCCCGCGGACACAGCAGAGAGCTGTGGGTCGCCCGGCGGATCTTGATCGCACTGCAGCCGAAGCGCACGCAGCGGCGCGGGATCGTGCGCCTCTGGAACGCGTCAGGCGGGAACCAGTCGGCGAGATCTTGAGCACCCGCTGAATGGCACGGCGACTGGTAACAGGCTCGTGGATGGGGATTGTGATGTGCGAGTGGGTTTGTCGGCGAGTCCCAGAGCTCGATCTGCCATGACATCGCTGTAGCGTGGTCGCGAGCGGCATCCTTGAGAATATACGGCTGTCAGCGCGAGCTCGGGGAGAGATGACACCGACGTACGTGATGACGGGGTGCTTGCTATCCCCATGCCGTGCTGAGCGCTGCACATCGGTCGTCGTCGTCGGTGGTGATTTTTATCGGGGGATGGGACATCTGCTGCATCTGCTGATAGCCGTTTGACATGGACATCTCGCTGTTGAGGTGTACGTTATTGACGGCATCCTGATTGCGTTTGGCGGAGACCCTGGCCAATAGAGAAACGGGTGCCTCGTTGGAATCGCTGTCTGAGCGATTACGGGTTTCCGTCACTTGAGGCGGAGGAGGGCCCGTGAGTGTGGTACCGGTGCTGGGCCTCACGATCAGCACGCGCCAAACGCAACAGCGTTCGTCTTGATACGACCCCGTAAAGCGCCCAACGCGCAGGCGGCGTCATCGTCAAGTTAGGGACCTTGCAGCGTAGCTTGCGTGGTCGCTCCGTCGCCGAGCGCGCAGCAGACTCTCATGCTGAGAAAGCGACGGGCTATGCACACGAGTGCCGCAATCGACGCGCCCAGCCATAGCGACGCCGGATCCGCGTCATCTGCGGTCGATGGCGCCGAATGCAGCTCCGGCGCGGACGAGCGAAAATGCGCCCAAACGCCTCGCAGCGGCAGCGTTCGGTGCCCGCGGTCACTGCGAGCCTCCGGATCGTCGCTCGGGATGCTGAGCATGCCGCCACGGCTGGAGGGGCGGGGCGAGCTGCTCGGGATGCGCCAAATTGCCTCGGAATGGCAAAACGAGGACGTCGGTCGGTGCGTCTGGGCGTGGGGACTCTGGAGATGCGTCGCGAAGGCCGTCGGACCGTGGTGAAATGGCGGTATCGCCGTGTTTTTTCTGGCGTGGGGTCGGCGGGCTATCACGATGACAAAACAGCGGGACACGCACACGAGGCCCGCAATCGACGCGCCCAGCCATAGCGACACCCCGTCCGCGTCATCAGCGCCGAATCCAGCTCCGGCGCAGGCGAGCCAAAGCGCGCCCAAACGCCTCGCAGCGGCAGCGTTCAGTGCGAGCCTTCGGATCGTCGCTCGGGACAGCTGAGCGCGCCGCCACAGCGGAGGTGCGAGGCGCTCTCCTCGGGATGCACCAAACGGCCTCAAAACGGCGAAGCGAGGACGTCGTTCGGTGCGTCTGGCCTGGGGATTCTGGAGATGTGTCGTGCATGGCGTCGGAGTGCGGTGGGATGGCGGTGTCGGGGTGTTTCTGCGCGGGGTGGGCGAGCGAAATGCGCCGTTGGGCACTGCAGCGCCATATTGAGGGCAGTAAGTGGTGCGCTATGTCTCAGCGAGCCTGGAAACGCGTCGTTCGGCGATGGTCGCGGTGTAGAATGGGCCGTGTCGCGAGTGGAAGGGGGCGGGGTGCGCGGATCGGGATGCGCGAGATCGCCTCGGAATGGCGAGGCGAGGACGGCGTTCGGTGCGCCCCGTCACAGCGAGTCGGGGGACGTGTCGCTTGGGGCGTCGGATCGCGCGCACACCCGTAAATGCTGCATGAACGCGGGGTGAGGAGCGTGAACGGCGAGTGAGAACGAGCATGCGTACCTGGAACGGTGTGCTGCACCTGGACTGCTCAGTAACACCTAAGTCGACCCTTTCTAAATCGCGCATGTCCGGCGTCGGATTCGGGGCGCTGAGCGGCGGGGATGTGTTTCGAGGGCGTGTTGATGTGCGTCGCCGTGTTCGACGCGTCTCGTTCAAGCGCTGAGGACGGGATCGTCGCGTAGGATGTCAATCGCGTGTTGTGTCGGTCTTTGGATTGCGAGCTTGTCGTTGTGTGGGAGCGCAGAGCGTAAGCGCGGATTGAGTGCGACGGTGAACAAGTCAAAGTTGAGTGCAAGTGCTCGCGTCAAATGGACGCGGACGCGCCGCGGCGAACGAAACAGCCAAGTCCCGTATCGCAAAACATGCACATGTCTTCAAATTATTGAATAACAACTTCTACAATAATGTTACAGCTACAATACATACACCCCACTCCACTAGATATGCAAATTAAACTACACGCCGCTCATAAATACGTCAGCGTCGTAATCTCGTCAGTGTCGTCTAACAGTCCGTGGTCGCCAGCGATCACGAGTGCCCAATGAACCCCCGCAGCGCCGCACTCCACTGCACGCGCTGCACATGTCTTGCATACCCGCCCGCCCCGCGCACGAGGCTGCGCTTCGCGTTCGCAGCGTCGCGCTTGCGCAGGCCGCACGTCTTGCCGCCGGTCGTCGCGCCCTGCGGCGGCGCCGTGTTCGCTGGCCGTCCTGCGCTCGAGGAAGGTGTCGCGGTGGAAGGAGAGGCGGACGCGGTGACGGTGGCACTGCCGCTGAGCGCGCCCGACGGAGCCTGGCCGCCGTTATCGGAGGCAGAGTCGGCGGGTGCGGCGAGGTTGGAGACGGGCGGGCCGGGGAAAATATACGTGTTGCCGGGGTTGAAGATGTCCTTGTCGAAGATGCCGGGGTCGGTATCGCTGTACGCACCCGGGAAGCTAACGAGGTCGGCGGCGTCGGGCTGCGTGGAGCCAGCGCCGGCGACGCGGACCTGCGTGCAGGAGGGGTAGAACTCGGCGCCGCCGAGGGAGTCGGCGAGGTGCAGCGCGATGATCTCGTGCCGGAGGAGATAGTCGCCGGGCGCGAGGGCGGTCGGGAGCGTCACGCTGATCGCTTGGCCCTGCTCTGTGTACGGTGAGGAAGGGGGGAGGGAAGGAGGGAGGGGGTACGCACGGACGTCGGCTTGGAACCACTGGACGCCGTTGGAGTTGGGTTTTTGGCCGAGCTGGTCGATCTTGAACCATTGGGCGCCGGTGCCGTTGAAGGTGTCGCAGGTGCCCTGGCAGCGGGCCATGTAGGTCATGAGCGGGCCGATCTCGTGCGGCCACTGTGCGCGCGTTAGCACACGCGCACGGAAAGTGAGAGACACGCACGTTGGTGTTGTCGCTGTCCTTCCAGAGGAACTGGACGACACTGCCGGGGTTGGCCGGCGCGACCTGGGACGCGAGCTGCGCTGCCTGGCCGCAGAGCATGAAGGGGTTGTCGGCGCCCTTGACGGGGCCGATGTCGTTGATCTGGCGGATGGGGGACGGGTTGGATTTCCCGTTCGGGATGTTGCCGACGTGGGTGGTGCCGTCGATGGTCACGTTGGCGAGGTAGCCGTGGGCGAGGGCGGTTGGCGCGAGGGACAGCGCGAGCGCGAGGAGGAGGGCGGAGCGGGACATGGTGGGTCGACTGGTGGCTCGTCAAGAGCGCGGGAGAGGATTAGAAAAGGGACGGGGGAGCGTGGTAGGTGGGTCGGGCGATTGAAGGCCATTGTGTGCTGCATGGCTGCAGACAACGCGGTAAGGGACAGCGAGGCTAGCGCTGCGTGACGCGTCGGGCAAGTGACCGCGTTACGGGCGCTTGTTTCTGTGGGCGCGAGTTCGATCTCACGTACCGAGAGCAACTCTTCAAGTCTCTCTCTCGTATCCTTACTGGCATCCGATCCACGATCTCGCGTCGCCCGTGGGACAATGTACCGAGGGCAATGGTGAGACTTAGTCGTATTTCTTATATCTACTACACCAGGGGGGCTCTTTTGTGCACTGGGTTGTTTTCCGCATCCACTCCCTTCACTAGACACCGTGCGCAGTTCTTAGTGTCCGCTTCTCACTTTCTCTTCAACTGACTTGTGCCCGCTGAGCCGTTTCCCATTCTCTAGGGTTTTTTCTGACCTTTTCTCGCCCGATCTCACCGTGCTCACTCGTGCTCCTCCCCGCTCCATCTCGTCGAACACGACAATATCACCGCGAAGTCCTCAAAAGCATCACGAGACGGCGTCACTCCCGTCCGTCGTAAGGACGAGTCTGCCATCTTCATGAGAAAGGCAAAAATCGGCCCCCCGTTGAATCGCTGAGCAGTCAACTCAGTCCGCGCCGCCGATGGCGCTCTGCACGGTTTCGGAGGTGGCTGAAACGGAACGAGAAGGTCGCAGGAAAGCGACAAAACTGCGAAACACGAAAAGGTCAGTTTGCCTGTAATTTCGCACGAATCGGCGACTTACCCTCGTCCAGACATGCAGCCAACTAGGGACGAACGCGCGGGCCCCGTCGCCAAGATTGCCGCCATCGCAGGTAACTTGACGATGACGCCTTTCGTCCGCGAGTGGCGCGTGCTCGACATCACGACTTCGAAGGTACTGGGAGGACGTCGAAATCAGTGGCTGCGTGTGCGACAATCGACTTCGCACCCTGCCAGATTCGTCAATTTTGAAACCGATCGCGAGTCTGGTGCGACGCGCGGAATCTGCGGCTCGTCGACCTTGACGATGACGCCCTCGTGGTGGGATTGGGGTTGCGCGGGAGTCCGAATGGTATCTGCGGGACCGGGTGCAAATAGCTCAAGTCTGCGAGCTACCGGCGTGGACTGGTGACGGCGATCGAGTCGACGCATTCGCGCGCGTCGCACTTGACGATGACGCCCTCGGGTGTGACCGAGAGCGAGGCCGTGCGGGAGTTTGGACGGCGGTACAAGGCAGCGGCGTCGGTGTGCGGAGCGCGGCTGCAGTCTGCGAGGGAGCGCGTATGTGCGCGGAGCGGCGTATGCGACGCGTCGTCCTTGACGATGACGCCCTTGGGCGTGATCGCGGCGTCCGCGAGACCGTGCGCGAGATGGACGGAAGGTTGAGGGCCGCGGACACAGGACGTGAGGAGCGCAGCGCGGAACACCAGAACGGAGAACAGGCGTGCGACATGCGTATGAGAACACCGGTGCGCGGCAGAATCTGTTAAGACGCGGAAAGGTGAGCACGTTTTCCTCGCATAAAATCGTGGTACAAACGTACGTTGTCATGCAGGTCTCGCGATGGGCTGCGCCCATCGCTCGCAGACGACAGATGCGGCGGAGGCTCCCTAACAGGAACTCCGCGCGTATAACCTTCGAGCGCGCCTGCCGCTCGGCGCGGGCCTCGAAAGGTTGTAAACCTGGGCGAAAACATCTGTTTTCAGAGGCCTGGTGAGTACATATTAATCCCAGCTAATTCCGATTGAAATTGACTTACTGAAACACGAAACGCATCGCAGAAACCGCAACATGCACGACCGAAGACAATCGGCGGGCTGCGCCCGCCTCCCGCCAAGCGCAACGTGAGCGTCGCGCCGACGCTCACTTCGTAGGTCTTGTCCTATTGACCAGTAGGCCGCTCGGCGCGGGCCACTGGATTCTGGGATTTTCGGGACAAAAGACGATCTTTCTATGCATATAAGTGAGCATGAAAAGATCTCGGCTAAACCTCACTGAAACAACTCACAGCGACGCAACTGGACATCTGACAGACCCGCATAACCCGCGCCTCCTTGTGCCATTGCGTATGGCGGGCTACGCCCGCCTCCCGCTGAGCGTGACGTGAGCGTCGCACCGACGCTCACTCCGCAAGCTTTCTCCTATGGACCAATAGGCCGCTCGGCGCGGGCCACTGGACCTTGAAAATCTCGCGATAAAAACCTGTTTGCTTTGAAGCCCCGGTAAGTGCTCGTTCACCTCGGCTAATAACAATGAGAAATGACTTACAGGAGGCAAAAATACAGTGCGCAGGCTGCCAGATACCAAGTGAAGGTGTCCGTCGGGCTACGCCCGACTCCGCACGCAAGACGCTGACGCAGGACGCGAGGTGAGCGTCAGCGCAGACCACAGGGTGCGGCGCTGGCTGGGCTCCGCCCAGCAGCACGCAGGCATCGTCAGGGCCAACAAGGCCCTCACATCGAAGGCCTTGCTCCAAGGACGTGGTCGCCGCTCGGCGCGGGCCATTGGACCTCAGGAAATGGTGCCCGAAAACGAGTTTCTAAAGGTCTGGTGAGTACCACTTCCACTCAGCTAATTTCACTTCGAAACGCTCACCATGGCTGTCGTAGAATCGCGGAATACGACGCGCTGAATAGCTCCCAATGGCACAAGGAGTCGGCGGGCTCCGCCCGCCTCCCGTGCCCGCGATATCGACATGTACCCACTGTCGATGCTGATTCCGAGTGCCCAACCTATGAGTGTGGTTGCCGCTCGGCGCGGGCCTCTGGACCTCGACATTTTCGGGACGAAAAGTGGTATTTCTATGCACGGAGGTGAGCATGAAAAGATCCCGGTTAATCGTGACTGAAAACACTCACAGGGACCTAAAAAGGTAAATTTCAGACCCTCAGAACCCACATCTTCCGCATCCGAACACGGTCGGCGGGCTGCGCCCGCCTCGCGTCCAGCGGGGCCGTGAGCGTCAAATCGACGCTCACGCCGTAGGCTTCATCTTATGGACCAGTAGGCCGCTCGGCGCGGGCCACCGGATCTTGAAAGTTTCGCGAAAAAGTCTGATATCTTGGAAGCCCCGGTGAGTGCCCGTTGACCTCGGCTAATCGCAGTGAAAACCGACTTACAGGATGTGAAAAGCAGTGCCCACATCACCAGACGTCCCGACATACCGCCTGAAGGCGTCCAATGGGCTGCGCCCGACTCCGCACGTAATGCGTTCGCGGAGGACGCGAACCGAGAGCCAGCGTGGGTCGCAACGCACCGCGCTTGCTGAGCTCCGCCCAGCAGCGCGCAGGTGTCGTCAGGGCCAGCAAGGCCCTGACATTGAAGGCTCTGCCCTAAGGACGTGGTCGCCGCTCGGCGCAGGCCACTGGAGCTCAGAAAAAAGGCACCGAAAAGCGACATTCTGAAGGCCTGGTGAGTATCAATTTCACTCGGCTAATTTCACTGCGAAAGACTCACCAGCGCCGCCGAAGAATGTCCTAATACGACGCGGAATAACTTCCGATGGCACAAGGAGTCGGCGGGCTTCGCCCGCCTCCTACGCTCGCGATATCGACATCGACGGACAGTCGATCCCGACTCCGAATGCCCCACCTATGAGCATGGTCGCCGCTCGGCGCGGGCCTCTGGACCTCGGAAAAAAGGCGCCCGAAACCGACATTCTGAAGGCCTGGTGAGCATCGCTTTTACTCGGCTAAGTTCACTGCGAAAGACTCACCAGGGCTGTCACAGAACGTCCAAATATGATGCAGAATGACTCCCCGATGGCGCGAGGAGTCGGCGGGCTTCGCCCGCCTCCCGCGCCCGCGATATCGACATCGACGAAACGTCGCTGCTGACTCCGAGTCCATCACCTGCGAGCGTGGTTGCCGCTCGGCGCGGGCCTCTGGACCTCAGAAAAAAGGCACCCGAAAACGAGATTCTAAAGGCCTGGTGAGTACCACTTCCACTCGGCTAATTCACTACGAAATGCTCACCATGACGGTCGTAGAATCGCTAAATACGACGCGTGGAATAGCTCCCGATGGGGTTGGGAGTTGGCGGGCTTCGCCCGCCTCCCGCGCCCGCAATATCGACATCGACACACTGTCGACGCTGACACCGAATGCCCCACCTGCGAGCGTGGTTGCCGCTCGGCGCGGGCCTCTGGACCTCAGAAAAAGGCGCCGAAAACGAGTTTCTAAAGGCCTGGTGAGTACCACTTCCACTCAGCTAATTTCACTACGAAATGCTCACCATAGCTGTCGTAGAATCGCGGAATACGACGCGGAATAACCTCCGATGGCATTGGGAGTCGGCGGGCTTCGCCCGCCTCCCGCGCCTGCAATATCGACATCGACGCACTGTCGACGCCGACTCCGAGTCCCTCACCTACAAGCGTGGTCGCCGCTCGGTGCGGGCCTCTGGACCTTGGAAAAAAGGGCATCGAAACCTGGTTTTTAGAAGCCCCGGTGAGCACCCACTCGACTCAGCTAATTGTCGTAAAGAAAGAGCTTACCGGGATATAGAGATAGGATCCGTGAACCCGTAAGACGAGTGCCGCGCCCACCGCAATGGGATACACCGGACTGCATCGAACCTCACGCGCTCAGCGCTTCCAGACAATGCAATGCAGACCGAGCGCCAGCGCACGGAATACAATGCATCGCACGTCACAATGTTGGGGCATCATTGTTGCCGACAAGGGAGGCCTTGGGCTAAGAGGAGGCTTGCCTCTAGGCACGAGGCCACTGAATGTCGAAAACCAGGCCAGCACATGCGGGAACATCAGTGATGTTCATGGGTATGGACGGACAGCGGCAGCAGGTGAGAGACAACAGAAATGGGGGAAAGGGAGAAAAAGGACAGAGGTAAGTCCCGGAAGCCATGGGTTATATCGACACGTACGGGGAACACCTGTTCCTCCGTGCATTGTGCCGGGGCCTTGGTCTCCGGCCGCGTCTTCCGTGATTCCATTCGTTACGTGTCCACCTCCGTCGCTGACATCTGATCCAATTTGTGAATAAGATTAATCTCATTGTACATGCAGCTCTGCTGCTATGTGAGTATTAGTATATGTCTTATCTACTGTAGACAGTTAATATGGGCATATCACTCTCTCCGAAATTATTTGTAGTATCACTGGAACTGTTGCGAAATATGTCAGTATGATTTTATGCATTATCGTATTATGGTGGACCAAAAACGGAGAGCTTGTCGGTGAAGGTGTCGACACCGTTGCAAGCTTGGCATGAGCTCATAAGTGTTATTGCTTGAGGATTTCTGGTTTATTTGAGATTGTCCAAAATAATATGAACAAAACATGTACTGCATGAGACTCAAAATAAAATGGAGAGGTGACCGCCTTTCGTGAATGCAGTCCGGTTGGGTTGGGTTAGAATCTATGGTTAGACTTTTCCAGACGCCGCACATGTCGAGCTTCGCAACGGTGTCATCTCCTGCGATCTCCGGCTGCTGCAATAGCAGGTTACCGCTGTCTGACCATCCTACAATAAGAGTGAGTACTTATTTTTGTGTGAGCAGAGACCAGACATGGACTCGAGCCTTGCGCACCGAGACGACATTCCGAGAATCAGTACTCTCTTTGGCCGCGTTGTCAAGCTTTGCTGCGACGGCGATCTACGGCCAGGTGTCATTCATTCTGCCATGAAGGCTTGGCTGATATAGCTATTTACAGAACAACCTCAAATCGTGTCCCTCAAATGTCTGCCTGCATTTACAGAGAGCAATTCTCTAAGGGCCTGCTTTGAACATTCTGCTTGAGTCCTTCTGTCTCAGAGATTCAACTCAAATTTCACAGACTCAGAATTCCTTGCAAGTGAGATCTATGGCTTTAATTTCGGGACTGATCACCGGTCATCATCGGACATAGGCAGAAATTCTGCCATCATTCGGTGGCATTGAGCCGTAATGTGTGTGAGAGAATACAGATTCCGCGAGTCCCGAGTTGCCAAGACAGTTTACGTTGACTTCCAGCCTGAGTTATTTTTGCGGGTAGCCAGGAAGGATTTTCCGACGTTTCGAGGGCAGGGGGAGGGTGGTCCGTGTGTTTCTTCATTTTCTATTTAACATCCCCCATCCTCAGCTGCAAAATGCACGGTTGTCTTCCAATGACCCATTCTATCGAAGCTGGCAGTACATGGTACATGTTATTTACTTGACTCACCTTTTCGGGACTTACCCTGGATTTTTGTGACCAGATCCTCGAACTGCTGACAGGTAAGTAACATGCCCGTTATTTAATGTCGAGACCGCGATGCTGGCCGACTCGGTGGGCAGGTTTGCGTAGAGTGGCAGGTGATGTGATATGATGCCTGCAGCATACTGATCTTGCATCGGAGGTGAGTTTCGGATGCTTCTGCAGCTGGTGTTTTACTCACCCGTATGCCAGCAGCCTCTTCACGCCCGCATCCTCTTTCAGCGCAGTGCCATCCTCCGGGCATCATCGTCAAGTTATCGCAGTGCTTCACCCTTCCCACAGCCATCTTGACTGCCGCACGGACTGCCGTTCTGCCTGCGCTACACTGTTTCATCAATGATTACACCCACCCACCCACTTCTGACGTGCAGACAGCGCCCGAACCCCATCGCGCATGCTGCCGCCCCATCTCTGCGCATCTGGGCATGTGCTCCTCCGACTGCTTGAAGATGCGGATGACGCCGCCTGATGCTGCAGATCCAGAGCGTGTCTTCGTTCAAGCTGGCCGAACGGGTCGCCATAGGTGAGTTCCGCAGTTGAATCAGCAAGGCGATGGCACTTACCGATGTTTCGTGATGGCGACGTGTCGCCGTGGGCCCAAGCCTTGAAGATGCGTATGACTCCGTCTCGCACGCGGGTTGAGGTGAAATGGTGCCGCATTTGTCTGTCGTGGATGCACATACCATCTTGTGAGTCTCGTAGTCGATTCGCAAGGTGATGTTGCTTACCGATATGCCACGAAGGGCAACGCAATCCCAACGGGCTTCCCACGTTCATCTGAGAACGTCGCCATGTCTAAGAACGCTGAAGATGCGTATGACGCCGTCTGACGCAGCGATTACAGGTGTGGGGTTGGCTGAAGGGTGTCGATCTTGTCGGGCTGGACTGTCAGGTGAGTCTCGCAGTCGATATCACACGGGGATGGTGCTTACTCGTGCTGTGTGCAGTGCCGTCCCCTTCCCGTTTCTCTGTGCTCGCTCTCGTTTGGCCTGGACGGTGCGCGAACGACCGAACTCGCGCGATCGGCAATCGCCTCGCACCCACCCCACATGTCCTGGCGCTGCTGCGCTTTGACAGCTTTTCGACAGAGAGCCAATTTCCGCATTCTGCGCGGAAATGGCGGGCTTGTCAGTATTGCCGCGTTGGACGAGGCGTAGCGGGAAGGGGCGCAGATTAGCGAGGTGAGATCGGGCGGAAAGTTCAGATAAAAAAGACCTAGATAATGACAAGCAAGTCAGCAGGTGCGAGGCGCTTGGAAAACCTTGAAGCCAACGAAGACATGCGTCATCGTCAAGTTACCTGTCGCAGCATCGATTTTCAAGAAGAAACGTACAAGGACGACTACTGTGCGTCATCATCAAGTTATGCGGCAGCGCGCAGTGACCGTCAAGATACTACGAAGATGGCACCGCACGCCCGAAGTTATCTGGCAGGGCATCGAGCTGGGGAGACAGATAGTGGGGGCCGCATGGTACGTGATCGAACACGTTATTCATAAGAGCTGCGATAGAGTTATCAGTGCGCTGCCCCCGCCGTCGCGCCCGAGTCCAGTTGCTCGTCGTCACTGCAGAACACATCGGGCGACAGCGACGCCGCCGGACAGCATTCTAGCGGGGTGCTGCGTCGATTCGTACCTAAAAAGTCCGACGATAAGCAGGTGGGGTGGACTTGGGGGCTACGAGGTAAAGTCTATCATTATGTATCTTCCCGTCTATTCTAGATAACTAACATATGACAGGGGCCGCGGCTATCAGGCGTCATCGTCAAGTTCGACCGATGCCTTGCAGGCATCGAGAACCGAGACGATAGCGCTGCGCGCTGCGATGAGCGGGAGGCAGTACGTACCTTCGAAATTCTCCTCAAATCGTTCTAATGCCCTCTGTTCCCGCTATTATCCAGTCCGGGGCGAGTGAGGCGAGATACTGCCGTAGGCGGGAGATCTCATGCGCCGTCTGCGTGGTGGACAGGACCGAGTCCAGATTGCGCTGGACGGCCACGGCGAAGAGGGGCGTCGTCAGATTTGGCGGGAGTGCGCCAGGATCTGGCCCTTGTGTCATGGCATCAAGGCCCTGGTGCCCGTCTTGCAGGGTGTGCGAGTACGCGAGACTCGCGGATCGCACTACGTCGCCGAGATCGGCGCCTGTCACGACTGTCGGGCCCGTCCTGAAGTGTCTGTTTGGCAGACGTTGAGTGGCGGACACTGCGCGCAGCAGTCCGGCGAATTCCTCATGCGCGGCGCTGCTCAGCGCTGTTCCCGCGGACACAGCAGAGAGCTGTGGGTCGCCCGGCGGATCTTGATCGCACTGCAGCCGAAGCGCACGCAGCGGCGCGGGATCGTGCGCCTCTGGAACGCGTCAGGCGGGAACCAGTCGGCGAGATCTTGAGCACCCGCTGAATGGCACGGCGACTGGTAACAGGCTCGTGGATGGGGATTGTGATGTGCGAGTGGGTTTGTCGGCGAGTCCCAGAGCTCGATCTGCCATGACATCGCTGTAGCGTGGTCGCGAGCGGCATCCTTGAGAATATACGGCTGTCAGCGCGAGCTCGGGGAGAGATGACACCGACGTACGTGATGACGGGGTGCTTGCTATCCCCATGCCGTGCTGAGCGCTGCACATCGGTCGTCGTCGTCGGTGGTGATTTTTATCGGGGGATGGGACATCTGCTGCATCTGCTGATAGCCGTTTGACATGGACATCTCGCTGTTGAGGTGTACGTTATTGACGGCATCCTGATTGCGTTTGGCGGAGACCCTGGCCAATAGAGAAACGGGTGCCTCGTTGGAATCGCTGTCTGAGCGATTACGGGTTTCCGTCACTTGAGGCGGAGGAGGGCCCGTGAGTGTGGTACCGGTGCTGGGCCTCACGATCAGCACGCGCCAAACGCAACAGCGTTCGTCTTGATACGACCCCGTAAAGCGCCCAACGCGCAGGCGGCGTCATCGTCAAGTTAGGGACCTTGCAGCGTAGCTTGCGTGGTCGCTCCGTCGCCGAGCGCGCAGCAGACTCTCATGCTGAGAAAGCGACGGGCTATGCACACGAGTGCCGCAATCGACGCGCCCAGCCATAGCGACGCCGGATCCGCGTCATCTGCGGTCGATGGCGCCGAATGCAGCTCCGGCGCGGACGAGCGAAAATGCGCCCAAACGCCTCGCAGCGGCAGCGTTCGGTGCCCGCGGTCACTGCGAGCCTCCGGATCGTCGCTCGGGATGCTGAGCATGCCGCCACGGCTGGAGGGGCGGGGCGAGCTGCTCGGGATGCGCCAAATTGCCTCGGAATGGCAAAACGAGGACGTCGGTCGGTGCGTCTGGGCGTGGGGACTCTGGAGATGCGTCGCGAAGGCCGTCGGACCGTGGTGAAATGGCGGTATCGCCGTGTTTTTTCTGGCGTGGGGTCGGCGGGCTATCACGATGACAAAACAGCGGGACACGCACACGAGGCCCGCAATCGACGCGCCCAGCCATAGCGACACCCCGTCCGCGTCATCAGCGCCGAATCCAGCTCCGGCGCAGGCGAGCCAAAGCGCGCCCAAACGCCTCGCAGCGGCAGCGTTCAGTGCGAGCCTTCGGATCGTCGCTCGGGACAGCTGAGCGCGCCGCCACAGCGGAGGTGCGAGGCGCTCTCCTCGGGATGCACCAAACGGCCTCAAAACGGCGAAGCGAGGACGTCGTTCGGTGCGTCTGGCCTGGGGATTCTGGAGATGTGTCGTGCATGGCGTCGGAGTGCGGTGGGATGGCGGTGTCGGGGTGTTTCTGCGCGGGGTGGGCGAGCGAAATGCGCCGTTGGGCACTGCAGCGCCATATTGAGGGCAGTAAGTGGTGCGCTATGTCTCAGCGAGCCTGGAAACGCGTCGTTCGGCGATGGTCGCGGTGTAGAATGGGCCGTGTCGCGAGTGGAAGGGGGCGGGGTGCGCGGATCGGGATGCGCGAGATCGCCTCGGAATGGCGAGGCGAGGACGGCGTTCGGTGCGCCCCGTCACAGCGAGTCGGGGGACGTGTCGCTTGGGGCGTCGGATCGCGCGCACACCCGTAAATGCTGCATGAACGCGGGGTGAGGAGCGTGAACGGCGAGTGAGAACGAGCATGCGTACCTGGAACGGTGTGCTGCACCTGGACTGCTCAGTAACACCTAAGTCGACCCTTTCTAAATCGCGCATGTCCGGCGTCGGATTCGGGGCGCTGAGCGGCGGGGATGTGTTTCGAGGGCGTGTTGATGTGCGTCGCCGTGTTCGACGCGTCTCGTTCAAGCGCTGAGGACGGGATCGTCGCGTAGGATGTCAATCGCGTGTTGTGTCGGTCTTTGGATTGCGAGCTTGTCGTTGTGTGGGAGCGCAGAGCGTAAGCGCGGATTGAGTGCGACGGTGAACAAGTCAAAGTTGAGTGCAAGTGCTCGCGTCAAATGGACGCGGACGCGCCGCGGCGAACGAAACAGCCAAGTCCCGTATCGCAAAACATGCACATGTCTTCAAATTATTGAATAACAACTTCTACAATAATGTTACAGCTACAATACATACACCCCACTCCACTAGATATGCAAATTAAACTACACGCCGCTCATAAATACGTCAGCGTCGTAATCTCGTCAGTGTCGTCTAACAGTCCGTGGTCGCCAGCGATCACGAGTGCCCAATGAACCCCCGCAGCGCCGCACTCCACTGCACGCGCTGCACATGTCTTGCATACCCGCCCGCCCCGCGCACGAGGCTGCGCTTCGCGTTCGCAGCGTCGCGCTTGCGCAGGCCGCACGTCTTGCCGCCGGTCGTCGCGCCCTGCGGCGGCGCCGTGTTCGCTGGCCGTCCTGCGCTCGAGGAAGGTGTCGCGGTGGAAGGAGAGGCGGACGCGGTGACGGTGGCACTGCCGCTGAGCGCGCCCGACGGAGCCTGGCCGCCGTTATCGGAGGCAGAGTCGGCGGGTGCGGCGAGGTTGGAGACGGGCGGGCCGGGGAAAATATACGTGTTGCCGGGGTTGAAGATGTCCTTGTCGAAGATGCCGGGGTCGGTATCGCTGTACGCACCCGGGAAGCTAACGAGGTCGGCGGCGTCGGGCTGCGTGGAGCCAGCGCCGGCGACGCGGACCTGCGTGCAGGAGGGGTAGAACTCGGCGCCGCCGAGGGAGTCGGCGAGGTGCAGCGCGATGATCTCGTGCCGGAGGAGATAGTCGCCGGGCGCGAGGGCGGTCGGGAGCGTCACGCTGATCGCTTGGCCCTGCTCTGTGTACGGTGAGGAAGGGGGGAGGGAAGGAGGGAGGGGGTACGCACGGACGTCGGCTTGGAACCACTGGACGCCGTTGGAGTTGGGTTTTTGGCCGAGCTGGTCGATCTTGAACCATTGGGCGCCGGTGCCGTTGAAGGTGTCGCAGGTGCCCTGGCAGCGCGCCATGTAGGTCATGAGCGGGCCGATCTCGTGCGGCCACTGTGCGTGCGTTAGCACACGCACACGCAAAGCGAGAGACACGCACATTGGTGTTGTCGCCGTCCTTCCAGAGGAACTGGACGACGCTGCCGGGGTTGGCAGGGGCGACCTGGGACGCGAGCTGCGCAGCCTGGCCGCAGAGCATGAAGGGGTTGTCGGCGCCCTTGACGGGGCCGATGTCGTCGATCTGGCGGATGGGGGACGGGTTGGTTTTCCCGTTGGGGATGTTGCCGACGTGGGTGGTGCCGTCGATGGTCACGTTGGCGAGGTAGCCGTGGGCGAGGGCGGTCGGGGCGAGGGAGAGCGCGAGGGCGAGGAGGAGGGCGGAGCGGGACATGGTGGGTCGACTGGTGGCTCGTCAAGAGCGCGGGAGAGGATTAGAAAAGGGAAGGGGAGCGTGGTAGGTGGGTCGGGCGATATAAGATCTTTTTATACAACATGGCTGAAGACAATGCGGTAAGGGACTGTGCGCCTCGAGGCTAACGCTATAGTCTATCAGGCACGCCACAACAATGAGCGCGCGTGTACAATGGACGTGACGCCGTCACGCGCGCTATTGTTCCGCTTTACTTACGTGGCTCGAGCATGGATCTGGAAATGGCCAGAGCATAATTGGTCAAGGCGGCTTGCGCATTTGTTTCGGTTCGGCGACAGCTGCAAAAAAGGAGATGGAAAGGCGATAGAGGATCGATGTTGCAATTTCGAAAACACGCGTTGTCGCGTCGGTCACGTCACGCCGGCAACTTGAAGGCACGGCGTCCTACAAGCCATCACTCCAAACTCGAGCACGCCCCTTCCCCAGGCTCGAACCAAATGAAGTGTGGACCGTGCACGCCATGCTGCCATCGTGCTAGATGCTCTGTCCTGTCTTGCACCCATCGCTTCCTGCCATTTCTGTGATTTCGAAGTAAGCGCGTGCTGGTGCTATTTCGAGTCCATCTGCTGCTCACTCTTCTCGCCGCCAGCCTGCCCCCGCAGAGATGGACGAAGCCTCCCGCCCGCAATCACACCCTCGCACTACGATCGTTCGAGAATGAAATGGACACGAACGCTGCTGCCATCGTTGCGGATGTCCAGTCACGAGTCGCTTCTGGGAACGCACATGCTTGTGATGTCCATATGCAGCTCACGTCCCACCACCACGATTTCATCTATAGGTCATCCCTTTGTCAGGTCTGCCTACGGCGACCCATGCATTCATCTCTCCCGCCATGCATATCTCACCTCTTACCCACGTTGGCTCATCTGATGTATCTCTTCCTCAAAACTCCCACCAGCAAGCCCGCAATCTTCATGAGCATTGAGGTGCCCCGCTCCGTTAAGTGAGATGCCCCCGCCATCTCTGTAATGTCGACGCCCGGAAATAGCGTGCGTGTGGTCCTTCATCATCTCTACTCACGATTCTGGCACCATGCCCCGCAGCCGTGTGGCTCCTCCGATCTCGCCTCCCTCCTCCGGCAAGACTGCGATCGGAGTCGAGGACACGGTATGCTATCGCTGTCACCTCCTGCATCTACACGCGTCCGCCTTCCTCGAATCGCGAACAGACAGGGCCCTCTGAGCGAATCCGGAGTCACAGAATACGTTCGCGAGTCACCTACCCAGCATCCCATCGTATTCCACTTATCCTCGCCTTGCCATGCACCTCCACCGCGCTTCCGCATTGGCCCATCCGATCTCCTTCATTGAAACGCTGCGATCGGTGTCGAGGATACGGTGTGCAGCTTGCACTGGCGTATCTCTTCTCAAAATCTCGAAATACGCTTGAGTGTGGGCTTGTGGTTTCAGCTCGCTTTGCTGATCACGAGCACTTCGCGCCGGTCATCACAACCTCGCGCTCCGAAATGAAGGCTCGTGCTGCCCCGTCTCGGCTGCCCCACTTGTCGACTCCGCTTCTGTGATCCTGGAGTGCGGGCTTGCGTCATCTGCCGCTCACGACTCGTGCACTCGCAAACAACTCGCAAAGGTCGATACAGGTGCGTACTCTGCCTCTAGGTGGCTTGTCTATGTTTGCCTACGCCCATGACCTCACATTCGCGTTGCTCGTCCGATCTGCTCTTCCCCACCGGCAAGACTGATCGAAGTCGCGGAAACGGTGCGTTATCGGCTCGCGCATCTGTTGTTTCATGCCTCCCGCTCGGCTCGTCCGCTCGGCCTTATACCGGATTCGTCGCTGCAACAGACCATCGCGAACCGCGCTCAGCAGCAAAGCGCGCATGGGAATGCCATCACGCGCTTATCCTACGCCCACTTCAATGACGCTCCCGAGCCATTGCCGCCTGCTTGTAGTCGACACGGACATCCATGCGCCACACGGACGTCCACTGAGGTCCGCAGCGCGCATGTCCGGCGGGGGCGAGCTTGTGTCGATGCTAGTCGAGATTACGATTTTTTTCTTTGACCGTCGGGCCGGTTCAGGGTGCTGGGACGACGCGGCGGAGCGCCTGTGCGGGTGCTAGCTTGGTAAACGTGGGGCGCACGCTGTGGCAGAACAGGCCTGCGTGGGTCCTTGATGCATGCATGACTACGTGCGCCTGTCTGCAGCGGACTCGATCCGTGGATTTATCGGCTTGATAGGGTTCCTCATCTGTGATGCAGCAACGAAGACAAGACTTCCTTTCGGAGATTGAAGTAAGCAGCAGTTAGCGAGCGCCCGTGTTGAGAGCGGAAAGATTCTGAGAAAGTTAAGTATCTTATCGAAGCGCTACTTTGAAGACTCGTGCCGGCGAGCGCGATGAGAGCAGGCGAGCAGATGGTGCATTGACGGATTGACGGTGCCGTGATCATGAGCGCTTGACTGTGCCGAGTATGGGCATTGTTTGGATCGGAGGCCGTTGCCAAACAACCGCTCCGCTTGCAAACGAGCGTCTACGAGCGTTTGCGTTTTCCAGAATCTTATCGATATCGCTCTCGAGCTCTTGTCTACCATGTCCTGTTTTCTATATGTGCGGGGCTGGTTTAGAATAGTCGCGTAGCAATGCCAAGGTGCGATACTGCTTAGGCCCGCAGTCCTTCTACGACCACCTGGCGCTGTCTCACGCCAACAATAATTACTTAGTGCAAGGTCCTACCTATCTGCGACCATCCGATGCCTGTGCATTGCTATTGCACCGGAAGATAGATTGACATGCTCTCCGTGGTACGCTGTCCTTTTCTTCCCTAGTTGTCCTGCGCTCTGTAGACTGCCGTCATAACGACGGTCTCCAACGTTCACTCCTACTCAAGCTTATTGTTACAGATGTAGGTGACAGCATCTCCCTGCTGACTATCTGAGGCAATGTTGTGGTTGCTATCGCTAATATGCCACGTCGCTATAGCATATGCACGTACGCGTATTTGTAGCAAGTGACACGGAGGCAACAAAAGGTGAAGAACAATTACCTTCGATACCTGTTCCACTACTGTGTTCGGCTTAGTCTCGTCTACGATCATATAAGCGTGCGATGAATGAGGAGGATGGTCCTCCACAGTTTACTTACGTCGCATTTTCCGTGAGTTTTGATCACACTCCCGGCTCACCTTCACTCATTGCGCGTTTATTTACAGTCGCCGGTTTCACGCCTTCGGAGCCCATTGAAATTATAAATCCGCAGTCATGTCGTACTCTTCGAACTCCTTCACATCAAGTGGTACTTCGGGTCAATCTGGTCATTATATCGTCCCTGCTCAGGCTATACAGTCAGCCATCTCAACGCATCGTGAGTGGACAATTTATCGTGCATGCGGCGGAGTCTACTCATAACCTTAATTGACAGAACACAAATCTACTCGAATTGGTGAGGGCATTCGCACGTCTGCATTTCTGCTATTCATTCAGAACCTAGACAAGGTCGCTCGCGGTGACAAGCTTGCTGAGACTCATATGGAACTCCAAGCTGCGATGGACGCATTTGCCAGGAAGCACATAACTTGGACTGAATTAGATGCGGTGCTTAGGCGCGCTGACGATGTCGGCACTGCCCATGACAGGCAACTTGCTGATTATCTCGCACGGGAGCAAGCTGGACAGGCGAAACACAGTGACTTTTACAAAGAATTTTATGGGTACACCAACGAAGAGGCGGAGGACCATCTTCGTCAAAGAGACAGATGGTTAGAGATCGAAAGGGCTAACGAAGCACGCAGCCAATCTCGCATGCTACAACAGAGCAGGCACGGACGAGGCCACTAATAACTGCGTACTCCTAGTTGCAATAGTATTGGTTTCCGAATTCTCTTCAATATGGCTTATAATTATCGAGCTAGTAATATGCCGTCCGAGTTACAGGATTCCGTATTGCCATACCTGTCCCCTTTCTAACTCTTTTATCCTGTTGTCCTTTGCAACGAGACTGCGTCCTTGATCCTGGCTTTTTTGCACCAGCGCAGAATTCTCCCTTCGAAGATGGAAATTCTCGGTCGCAAGTTGGGCAATTCGAAACTGTGACTGGCGATTCTCCTCGGTGCAAGCGACCTGAGCGGAGTGGCTTTGACTGAGTTCAGCCTCGAGTTGCCCAATGCGGGCGCTCTGCTCATCAATGTGGACGACCGCTGAACGTGCTATGAGCTTTGCGTACATCTCATTCACAAACGTACGCACCTTGTCTGATATGCTTCACTGAGGGCGCCTCGTATACCTGCAAATGGCTGGGGAGCCTTTTAGCAAGCTCTGCGGTAGCCTCTGTTCTGTTCTTCCTATGGTCCTTGACTCTCAACGCTTCCTTCTTCTTCTTGACAGGCGACGCTTCGGCAGTACGAGTCGTGTCCGACGGAGACGATGCGCGGTCCTTGCGCTTGTCACCGACTCCGGAAGACCGAGGCACAGCTTCGATATGCGCGTTGCCTCCGATCGGAAGTCTTGCTCTTCCCATCATGCTGGCCATACTCGCTTTGTGATACGAGGCATCGTCTCCCGGTCGCGTATGAGAAGTAGACGGAGTCGACTGAGAAGCGGTGGTCCGTTTCTTTGATGGCTGAAGCTTCGGTGCACGTTGACTGCTACCTGAAGAGCGGGCGGTGGCAGCATGCAGATAGGCTGGGTTCGAGCTGTAGCTGACAGATGGTTGCGTCAAGTGATCATGGTGGGCCAACGAAGACCGATCAGCTGGAGCACTTTGATACGATACGCCGGTCTGCAAGCCTTGTCTGGCGAGACGTCAGTCATCTCGACGAATGAGATACATCACTCTGGACTTACTGGTTTTTAGCAGGGTATAGATCATTAGGGTACTGATAGCTTGACGAGGTACTAGCCACGTGAGTATAATGTGAAGATTCGGCTGGTTGTGTGTAATTCGTATATTCAGGTTGCGTTATACTTCAAAGAGCCACGAGTCAAGCTGTGTCCATGGCCGAATGCAAGCTCCTACTTACTGTGGATGGTATGCATTTGTTGTCGCAGTCGTCATGGATATGCGTGAATAGTCGCATAGCGAGGTCAGTGATTGTTCGCCGCCAGCTTCGAACATAGTAGGGTCAAGACTGGCGGGAGACCATCTTCGGGAGGATCCAGACGCAGGAGAACGTTGCATGTCGGTCGTGAGTCGTAGCAATGAGACGGAGAGGAGTAATTACCAGTTCCATAGCAGGCCATAAGCTATTTTATACACCAGCGAGATCGTCTTCGACAAGACGTCCGACCATAGGCGGTACAAGCCAGCTTTGGAGACAAGGTTGTCAGTGAGTACAATGGACGACTTGACGACGGGCTGAGCAAGTACGGAGCTTACAAGGGTTTCCTAGAGACGTTTTTGGACGCCGATAAGAACGTCCACCCATATTCACGGTCGAAGACACTGCTTGGCATGAAGAAACCGCGGCATCTTACGTCGTGCGACAGAGATTACGATGTTTTATCTTCCATGGAGATTTATTGGCTACCTAGTGGCACGTTAGCCTGTGTCACTGTCTTACATCTTCAGCGTCTCAGTGAGCGCCGAAAGACGAGAACAAGAGCACCATCACAGCGCCGATTCGAGTACAAAACGCTCACGTGCATCAAGAGCGCACCTGGTACTGGAAGTTGTTATTCAACAAAATCGTCCTTGAGCTCCACCAGCACTCATGGAAAGCATTTTAACGAGGGTTTCATCGATCAGAAGTAAGACTCGATAGACTTTGAAGAAAAGAAAGTCGCCGGCCAGGTGGGAGACTAGTAGAAGACTGAAGTCGTCGTGTTCTGAAGGTCGGCTATTTCCGACAGCCTGCCCGTCGGGCATATCCCGGCCCGTCGAACATTATTGCAGCTACTAGTACCACCGCGATTCGATATCCACGTTCCTTGAAGCTCTTCCAACCACCTCTGTACTTCAGAATCGTCGTTTCCTTTCAAAACAAACCATTGGACACAATTTTATGTGCTACGGTCGTTTCTTTTGCAATCACGGTCAGCAAGTTGTCGCAGCCGTCTGAGTCGATGTTTGCTCCGGGAGCTTGAAGCCTTCGAGTTCCGAACTTCGAGCTTCGTCGACATCGTATCCTGGCGGGTGTGTTTTTGACGAGTGAGTCTTTCTTTCTTTTTATTGTTGTTGTCTCCGCAGGTCATCGTGAGAAAGGCTCCAAGACGCCTCGGTGGGACCGATATGTCCGTCGCGTGTCATCAAACAATTGTCTCTTGCGCGTCAACTACTGGCTCGTCGTCCTCTCGTCTGGCTTGTCACGTAAGAACTACTGGCTCGCGGGGTGCTTCCCTTTTCCCTTTATCTCGGGCCATTAGTCGTCGCACACGCCATCGAAGGTTTTCAATCACTTCTCGCAATGGATCAGTGTTGCGTATCCGCTATCCAGGCAACAAGCTCACTTTCGTCCGCGACACACAGCTACGGTTGATACGAGGTCGGGAGGGCAGCTTGATATCGGACTCACAATGTCATATCTGCATTTGGTGAATCTGAAGCTTGGGCTTTTGTTTGGCAACAGCCTCCGCTATCTCCATTCTTGGCCATCGATCATCGCTTCCAACTTGTGTTGACTGAACTCGGAACTCGGGAAAGATTGTCGTCTCTTTCGTGAACCCGCAGACTAGGCGCTGCTGCGCCAGACTATGACGATTTTCGTACGTTCTGTCCATGCTTCCAATTGTTCTTTGCAGAACTACCGCTTCCGAGCTTATAGTACTAAGCTTATTGTTATAGAGTAGACGCAGGCGATGTCGCGTTCCAGCTGTCTCCATGCGGGCGGTTGCCACGTCGTCTACGTGCATACAATTGATAACTGGTACGATGGCGATGAAAAGCAACAAACAATTGTTTTCGACGCTCGCGGAGACCAATAACAGCATTTCTTCGCCCGTCTCATCGACTGAGATATAAGGTAGCTATGTGTCCTGAGTTGAATCCCTAACATCTCCAATAAGTTTCCTGACTATATCGCTCTGTGAGTCTTCGCTCGACAACTCAACAGATCCCTTCATTTCTCACGCGCCTCTTGAACAGAAATCCGTTTCACACCTCTCAAGTCTGTCGAAATCATACGTCTACAGCCATGTCTTACCCCTCGAACTCGTCATCGAACGGTGTCGCCTCCGGCCAATCAGGCCGTTACACAGTGGCACCGCAGGCTATTCAGTCAGCCATTGCGACTCATCGTAAGCCGACACTTCAATGGATGACCGATGGGCTATACTAATGCCTTGTGCCGATAGAATATAAAGCTCAAATTAGTAACGAATCTCTCGTGTCGGCATTGGAGCTCTTTCATTTATTCAGAAATTAGATAAATTCGCTCCCCCTCCCGAGATTGCTAAACAACAAATGGAGATCCAAGAAGCCAGCGCGGCATACTTCAGCAAGAAGATCACCGGACCCGAGTTTGATGCAATATGTGATCGCATTCAGGCCGCTGGACGGGCCTATGATAAGCGCATAGCAGATCTCGAGGCGCGCAGAGTAGCTGGCGAGGCTACGCATGTTGACTAGTACAAGGAGATATACGGCTATACCGACGAAGAGGCGGAGGGGATCATCCGTTACCGCCAGGAGCTGGGAGACATACAGAGGGCCAATGAAGCACGCAACCGATCTCGCGTGCTACAGCAGAGCAGGCATGGACGGGGCCACTGATCGAAACGCTTTGTCCACGATGTCGCTGACAGTCTTGTCTGTTGTCAAATCTATTTTTTTGACCCAGTATAAGATAAATAGCAATGTCAAGTTCGTAACAAATACATTAGGGGTATGCGCACCGCCACATTCGTAGTTCTCTCTCCAAGTTTCCAATCTGCTTAGTATTCATGGGACACGAAGGGTTGCCGGGGGCGCTGACTAACAACGTGTCCCGGGACACGTTACGGCACGTGATGCGGCGGCAGATCGGGGAGGCGTCGGGCGACGTTCGCAACGGCGACCAAGGCAGCGGGTACGCGTCGGGGACGGCGGGGACGACCGAGGGACCCGCGCACCGAGGCGGCAGGGTGGGAAATGAATTTTGATGTATTTTAGCGCCGCCAGGAACGCCGGAATCGACTGCCCAATGTGGCTGCGTGTCCCAAGGGCACGAGAAATCGAGTTTTCCATGGGACACGATCCCCTGCCAGCGGAAGGCGCCGGGCCAGCCAAAACAGCGTGTCCCATGGATGCCTAAGGTCCTGTTTTTTCGTTGGGACACGCTCGGCAGCATGCCGAGGCATGCCGAGCAGGGTTCTCGACGTGATGCGGGCAGGAACTTAGGTAAAAGGGCTCGGTTCGGCAAAAATGGCAACTCGGACGCGTTTTCGTGCCCTCCCCTTTGCGTGAAAAATCCTATTTTTCGCCAGCACATAGCTACATATCGGGTCCACGTCCCTGCCAAAAATCGCGGCGGCGGAGGGAATATCGAGCGACTTGCGCTGTGGACGACGTCCGGAGGCGGTCGCCGGGCATCTCGGGCGAGGGTTGGACTAGGGTTAGGACCCTGACTAAGCTGACTCACACCGTGTCCCAGCGCGTTCTAAACATAGCTTATCGCTGACTGTGTGCGCAGCGGTCATTCACATTGATAATCTCGGGAACGAGTTGGAGCAATCGAGAGCAACTCGAGCCCAGCTTTTATCCGAAAATGCTGCTGTTCGAGCGGAACATACAGCGCTCCGATTCGATCTCCTTGACAGAGATAAGCTATGTTTAGAACGCGCTGGGACACGGTGTGAGTCAGCTTAGTCAGGGTCCTAACCCTAGTCCAACCCTCGCCCGAGATGCCCGGCGACCGCCTCCGGACGTCGTCCACAGCGCAAGTCGCTCGATATTCCCTCCGCCGCCGCGATTTTTGGCAGGGACGTGGACCCGATATGTAGCTATGTGCTGGCGAAAAATAGGATTTTTCACGCAAAGGGGAGGGCACGAAAACGCGTCCGAGTTGCCATTTTTGCCGAACCGAGCCCTTTTACCTAAGTTCCTGCCCGCATCACGTCGAGAACCCTGCTCGGCATGCCTCGGCATGCTGCCGAGCGTGTCCCAACGAAAAAACAGGACCTTAGGCATCCATGGGACACGCTGTTTTGGCTGGCCCGGCGCCTTCCGCTGGCAGGGGATCGTGTCCCATGGAAAACTCGATTTCTCGTGCCCTTGGGACACGCAGCCACATTGGGCAGTCGATTCCGGCGTTCCTGGCGGCGCTAAAATACATCAAAATTCATTTCCCACCCTGCCGCCTCGGTGCGCGGGTCCCTCGGTCGTCCCCGCCGTCCCCGACGCGTACCCGCTGCCTTGGTCGCCGTTGCGAACGTCGCCCGACGCCTCCCCGATCTGCCGCCGCATCACGTGCCGTAACGTGTCCCGGGACACGTTGTTAGTCAGCGCCCCCGGCAACCCTTCGTGTCCCATGAATACTAAGCTCATCTCGATGATGGACATTCTGCGGTGACGAGTTATCCCACTAGTATCTTGCGCAGATTGTCGGGAAGCTTCTCAGTGAGCCTAGCGAGGTCACTAGCCTGCTGATCCCTCCAATGGTGTGTCTTGGCCTTACTCGTCTTCCGGGCTTTGTCCTCTTCGACAACAGCCGACCGTGCCTTCTTAGTAGTCGGCGGTTCAGCGGTACTGGTCACGCCTAGCAAGGGTGACACGCGGTCTTTGCACTTGTCGCCGACTGCGGAAGGTAGAGATGTGGCCTCCATCGGTATGCTGTCTCCAACAGGAAGCCTCGTTCTCCCCATCATGCTGCGCATCTTTGTTTTATCATCGCCTGATCGACTGTGAGAAGTGGACACGGCGGGCTGAGAAGTCATGGTCCGTTTCTTGTGTCCTGGAAGCTTTGCTTTCACTTTCGCTTGACTGGGGCTGGAAGAGGCAGCGCCGGGGTTATGCTGGTCGGACGACTCCGAGCTGTAACTGACCGAGGGTTGTGCCGAGTGATCATGGTAGGTGGATGTAGACCAGTCGACTGCAGCACCTTGATACGACGTGCCGGTCTGCTGGTTTAGTCTGACGAGGGGCCGGTCATTTTGACGAGTAAGATGAATGAAATTTGCCCAGACTTACTGGATATTAGAAGGGTATAAATTATTATGGTACTGGTAGCTTGACGGTCATCCAGCCATGGGAGCATGATATGAGGATCCAGCTGTTATTGAAAGTACGGTCATAGATCGTTCGTCGGTTTTGCCGAAGCACGGGTCCGCGGAAGGCCTGCTTGCAGAAACAAGGTTTGCAAATTATCGTCATTCTCAGCCTCGCCCTGTCTCGCCATCCCTCTGCGGACGGGCGCTTCCACAATCACGGCGTACAGCTGCGAGAGAACGTTGGCAGAAAACTCACAACTCAATGATCGAAGGTCCTGAGCTGTCGACTGGTACTATATAGTTGATGTACGCATCTGTGGCAGAGGGATTAGTCCATGAGAAGCTGGAAGATGGCATTGAAAGAAGGGTCGAAGAGGTGTAGAATGGATATACGTCGAAGCTGGAGAATGCATCTAGATGGAGTTGTACCGGGACGAGTATCTTATTCGACACGACGGCGCTAGGAGGAGTCGCAAGGAGTTGAGTCACAAGAAAGGAAATTGTTTGGATCCAAGGCCACTGCCAAACAAAGACCCCGACATCAAGCTTCATGGATCATTGGATGAGCGTACAACAACAAGTAGTGGTCCAGCCTGTGACGATCTCCAATAGTGTGCTGGACCTGTGCGCTGTTTCTGCAGATGGTTTCTCCATCCAGTCGTCACCAATTGTCGTGCTCTTCCAGAGCCGCTGCCATCGCGACGCTCTCTGAAGTGAGTCCCACTTATATCAGGCGCTAAGCTTATTGTTATGCAGGCGAAAGTCGCGTCCGAGCTGTGGAGATGCTGGAGTTCCACCGCTGACATGCCACGTCGCCATAGCATATGCACGTACGCGTGCTTGGCAACAAGCAATGCGGAGCAATAAGACAGGGACAATTGATTTCGGCGCTTTCTCACGCTCGAGTGCTCTCGTCTGCCTAGCCTGTGAGGATATAGGCCAGCCATGAATCTTGGACTCGGACATCATCCTCAATAATTCTGCTCGACCCCATTGTCTCGTGAGTTTTGTCTATATGAGACGACTCTCTTCGCTCATCACCTGCTCTTCTGACAGACATTCATTTCACGCATCCCAAATCGATTGATCACGCGTGTCTATAGCCATGTCGTATCCCTCGCACTCTTCAACATCGAATGGCGTCGCGTCCGGTCACTCAGGTCGCTGTATTGTCCCACCACAGGCCATTCAGTCTGCCATCTCGACCCATCGTGAGTCGAAATACTGCTAGACATGTGATGGGTTTTACTCATGCTTTCTTCGATAGAACACAAGTCTTCTCAGATTGGTGAGATCATCTTTATGTCGATATTGTTTTGTTCATACAGGATGTAGGCATGGTCGCTCGCGGCGAGATTTATGAGCTTGACATGCAGCTCGAAGCCGCCATCACCGCCTACTCCAGCAGAGAGATCGGCAAAGCTGAATTCGATGCCATAGTCTATCACATTAATGATGCTATCCGTGATCGCGAGCGGCGTTATGCAGATTACTGTGTACGAGAGCAGGCTGGGCAGACGCGACCCGTCGATTGGTACAAAGAGTTCTATGGATACACGGAGGAACAGGCAGAGGAACATCTTCGTGAAGAACTCAGATTGAGAGATATACGAAATGCTAACCAGGCACGCGGTCAATCTTGCATGTTACAGCAGAGCCGACATGGGCGGGGCCATTGACTTTACGATCCTGGTTTCGATGTAGACAATTCCAGTACAGCTTGACTCCATAGAGCCAGCAACACGTAGGAATGTGATGTTCGCAAATATGTGACATGAATTACACCTGTCGGTACTGTTGCCACGCTTGCAACTCCAGCTCTAATTCGCCAATCCTGTTATTCAATCGAGCCAAATCCTGGGCATTTGTGCGCTTCTCATTCCGCAGTACTTGAAGTTCGTGTTGATATGCGATATTTTGACGGGTAGCCTGGACGTGGGCAGCTCTAAGTTGAGCAGCCTCGTTCTCGAGCTCATCAATGTGGATGATCGCTGAGGATGCAATCAGTATTGAGGTTACCTCGATCACGGATATACGCACCTTGTCTGATATTGGCCACTGTTGGTTTGTCCTCGAATAATTGCAAGTGGTGGGGGAGCCTCGTAGCCAGGTCCGCAACGTCGCGACTCAACTTGTCCCTGTGCTTCTTGGCTTTCTCCGCGCGATCGAATTTTTGAACCACCTCGGATGTCGCCGCGCCCGTCGTGGCAGGCTTCGCCTTCTTGTTTATCGGCGCGTCAGCGGCGCTGCTCGTTTCTGTTGGAGACGGCGCGCGGTCCTTGCGCTTCAGTTTGCCGACTGCGAAAGGCTGAGATGGCGGCTGTGCCGGTGCGGTCATACCGAGCCTCCACCTGCCCATCTTGCTGTTCATATCTGGGTTGCTATCTTTCAGACGGCGGGATGTGGATGCGGTTGGCTTCAGGGCTTTGGTCCGTTTCTCGGGTGACGCATGGCTTCCGCTGGCTGCAGATTGTCTGGTGCTTGTAGAGACGGTGGCCGCAGCATGCTGGTCGGTCGAGCTTGAGCCGTGTTTGGTTGATGAATGTCCAGAAGAACCATGGTAAGATAGGCGACGCGCAAATCCTGCACCCCTCATAGCATTATGTAATGTGGCGTGGGAACCGCCAAATTCACTGGGCATGACTTGGTATACCGCCTAGTCAAGTCGGCGGGGAAGGGAAATGTACAGTACATCTAGTCTATCTATCGGGAAGTGATTTCTTTACTTCTGCTACCATCTCGGGAGGTAAAACGCGATGCCCGTGATACCTCCGATTTGCCCAAGCTGCTTGTGGACCCGACAGGCCTTGTCCATAAGCCGAGATGAACCGTGCAGAGCGGTTAGCGTACCGTCGGATTGTGAGCAACGGAACATCGTCAAGCGATGCCTTGATGTTCCGTTCCATCTCGGCAAAGTCGCTTGTCCGAGGACTGATGCGGTAGCGCAATTTTGCCGCTCCCCAGTACTGCTCAATAAAATTGAGCTCACAGTGAAACTTGGGGTAAAAATCACAGATGTGACCCCGTCTCTCGATGAGCTCTTCGAGAGCAGATTTCTGCCCCGCGAAATCTGCCTGGTGGTAGAGGACCCGACGGCAGCAACAATCGGTGCCGTCCTTGCTGCATCTCGGCACGCATGCCGCGGGAAGGCCATTGTCTGGCCACAGGCCCCGTTCCCGGATAATCACTTCCATGCCCTTGAACCAGCCGGGCATGGTTGGATGATCATCGGGGAAATAAAGCGGCTGTCGGGTACCGTCCGGCAAGATCCCGTCGCGCATCTTCGGGCCATCTTTGACATGAGACCATCCGTGCTTCGGCCGCTTCGGCATTTTTGTCGATGAGAGCGCATCGTCGGCACGCTTCTTGTGATTTAAGGCATTGTCGAACATGAAAAGCCCGGTGGCTTGTCGATGTGTCAGGGCTTCGAAGATGTCAATCGCCTTGTCAGTTTGCTCGAGCAGATGACCATTGTTGAACCAACCATCACGGTTGTTCCCTGCCCTGAAAAATATTCGGGCCTCTCTGACGAAGATTGAGTGACATCCACAATTTTTTGGACTTCAGAACTCACTGGCATTCATGCACAAGCCTACCCAAGTCGGGACAAAGAAAGTCGGACACCATCAATGACTCGCCGTCTCCTTTCGGCTGCGGAGTTGGTCCCTGGCTCGGGTGCGACCAAACTTGCCGCCGGCGATCATTCTGATAAAATGTTGACTCGTCGTGCGTAATGAGATAGAGCCGGAATCTCGGTCCCTGTGGAACAGGAAATCCAGTTGGTGCACTTGCGTTGCCGTCCTGGTCATAATGCACCATTCGTCGCTCGTACTCCTTCCAGCGGATAGCAAAATTGTTGCGGTAGTCAACAACATCTTCGCGCTCATGCCCGTCAATGTACATTCCATTCTTCTTCTTCCCATAGCGCCAGCTCATCTTGTGGAGCCACCGCTGAGCCGTGCGCACTGAGATCGTTGTCTTCTTTCTGCCGGTGCTTCCGAGCTGTTCCTGAATTTCGGGTTTGGCGACATAATCAACAATGTCCTGGGCCCGGACGTAACCGTCCTTGGCGATCTCCAAGAGATGGAGCTGAATCTCCTGTGCAAAATCTTCTTCCTCCAATATTGAGCTCGAGAAGCGGCCATACTGGTGCAGGGGCAGCTTTCCTGATTCGAGATATGCATGGATCCAGTCACGAATGCTTCGCGCCGTTGATTCTTTGCGCTCGGCTGTTTTCGCAGCGATTGCCAATGCTTCGCGCCAGGAGAACGATGTGTCCGCATCGAGAAAAAAGTTGAGGCTGCCGACCATCAAATTGATGCGGGAGCGGAAAAGAACATCGAGTTTCTTGTTCTTTGCGAGTTTGGTGAGCTCATTGCGTGCACGTTTTAGGCGTTCTGTGTCCTCGTGATGGTATTGGTTCACTGAGACGTGCGCAGCCTCAGCGTCGGCAGTTGGAAGGAATGCGACTGCATCCGATGTCTGATTTCGTGCGCGATATTCGTCCATCAGAGCCGAGAGCTTCTGAGAAGCGGAAATCTCGTCAGGAGAGTCCGCTTCATCGACATCTGTCCCATCATCGAGAAGATCCTGCTGAGAATAATCAATCTGCCCGTCCATCAGTCCTTCTGATTTTCTCAGACAGACAATTCTCGCACTCACCTCCTCACAATCTGGTGTCAGTTCGGGCTCGCTCGGGGCAGAGCCCGTATGAAACATGTCCGCTAAGGACATCTGTCGAAAACCGCGCCGTTCGTCGTCATCTGCCTCTTTCTTCGTCCTTGCTCGTTTGCGCTCGGCAGTCCGCTTGCTGGACCTGTCATATCGTGTCCCTCTGCGCTTCTTTCCCTCTTGCTTCTCGCGCTTCTCGACGGCAAGTACATCAGCAAGGCCCTTTCGAAGGCGGTTATTGAACGCGGCAAGATCTGCCTCGTTTTGGATGTGCTTCTCTTCTTCATCCAGATCTGGTTCAATTTCAAGATCGGAATCATCGTCCGTGACATCTGTGAGAGCTGGTGAGTCGTTCTCGTCCCATTCTGAATCCCACTCGGCATCCAAGTCTGATTCCGGATCATCTGGACTGACAGGTTCGGGAAATTTGGGCTCTGGGGTGGGATCACGGTGAGTCTGACCACGAGAACGAAGATTTCGTGCGCGCGCGCGGTTAGCTTTTGACTTTGCGGGCATCTTGACGCTTTCTGGTGTTCTTTCGTACGCCTACGGTCTCTGCACGGCAGACTTCGACGCGGTCACGTGGAGGGCGCTTAAGTCACATGGTGGGCGCTTACACCGCCAAATGTTGTGAGGTCGAAAACATAAAAATGCACGAGAGGGCTCAGAACCTCTGAAAAAGATGTTTGCCGAAGTTTTCCCTGACTTTGTATAGATGAGACTATATCTCCTTCAATTCTTATTATTTTCGAAAACAGTCTTCTGGGATTCATCAACAGACATCTATTCTATTGCTCCCAGGGAGCAGATTTGTAGCAAGTTGATGTGCCGCAGAGGAGATGTCATCGCCGTCGAGGGTACCGCGTGCTTACATAAGGGGGTGCAGGATTTGCGCGTCGCCTATCTTAGGACGGTTGGGGCCATCCAACCGAAGCGCTTTGGTATGAGGCGCCGGTCTGCTGGTATGGTCTAGCGAGAAGTCAGCCTTTTATATCCGTCAAAGAGACACGTTTCCTCAAACTTACTGGACGCTGGGAGCATACAATTGATCGTGGTACTGATGGCTTGACGACGGTCGAGTCGTGTGAGGATGGCGCGAGGATTTAGATGTTTGGGTATCATTCGCATATCCAGCTTGCGTCGCGCTTCAAAGAGTCGTCAGTTAAGTTACACCCATGGCCAAGGGTAAGATTGTGCTTACTATGGATAGTATGCATCCGCGGTCGCAGTCATCATGAACGTGTGTGCATGGTCGTCTTGTGAAACCCGTGATTGTTCAGCGCCAGGGCCGAACATAGTAGGGTCAAGACTGGCAGGAGACCGTCTTCGGAACGGTCCAGGCGTAGATGGGTGTTGCATGTCTGTCGTTAGTTGTAGCAATGAGACGTAAGGGAACAGTTACTGGCCCCATTGAAGGTCCTGAATACTTTATACGCTGGGACCATCGTCTTCGACAAGACGTCCGACCATAGGTGGCACAAGTCAGTTCGTAAAACAAGGGTGTCAAGACAACAGATCTGGATGACTGGCTGAGCATGTAAGGAGTTTACAAGGATTACCTAGAGAATAAAATGTAAGCTCAAAAGCACAGACACGAATCAACTTATCTTCGTGGCCTAAAGACGCTTGTCGCAGCGAAGAGATAGCGATAGCATCTTGTGTCGAGTTACCGAAATTATTTCCTCTTTTTTCTGGGTCCAGAAGTCAAACCATCTAGCTATACAATTAGCCTGCAGTGGATGCGCATCTTTGTGAGCACCGAAAGACGAGAACAAGAGCATAGTCACAGTCCGATTCGAGCACAAAACGGGCGAGCGCTCACTGTAAGGGCACATACGCAAACCTGTACCCTGTATCATAACGTGATGTAGAACCACATCTCTTTTAACTTCCCTTTTCTAGAGGCAAAAGCTATGGCAGGTTTGATAGTCCGTTGTCAGTGGTCGCAGTTGTGAACAAGAGAGTCAGTGCCCATCGTCTCAACGACATCTTCTGATTCTCTAGTACTACGCGGGGCAGAAGGTCGGCTATTCCCGGCGCCGGCACAGTAGAGTACCACCGCGATAGCCATGATTCAATGATATCCATGTTCCCTGAAGCCCCTTCAAGCGCCTTTATACTTCAGAATCGCCGTTCCCTGTTCAAATTAAATCGCTAAACTATCATACTATGCTGCGATCGTTTCTTACACCATCGCTGTTAGTAAGTTGCATGTCGCAGCCATCCGAGTCGATGTCACGACGGGAGCAACTCTTCGAGCTTCGATCTTCAAGCTCCAGCTTCGTCTGCATCGCGTTTGACGGATGTTTTCTCGACAAGTGGGTTGTGTTGTCTTCGCAGGCCATCGTGAGAAAGGCTGTAAGAGGACCAATATGTCCGTCGCGTGTCACCAAACAATTTTCTCTGCGCGCCAACTACTGGTTCGTCGTCCTTTCGTCCGGCTTGTCATGCAAGAACTACTGGCTTGCAGGGTTTCTACCTCGGGCCATCAGTCGTCGTTTACGCCATCGGAGGGTTTCTATCCCTTCTCGCAATGGATCAATGTCGCGTATCCGTAATCCAGGCAACAAGCTCACTTTCGTCTGCGACACACAGCTATACTGGTAGTACGAGGCCGGGAGGGCAGCTTGACATCGAACTCACAATGTCATATCTGCATTTCGTGAATCTGAAGCTCGGGCTTTTGTTTGGCAATAGCCTCCGCTATCTCCATTCTTGGCCTACCGCTTCCACCTTGTGTTGACTGGACGAGGGGCTCGGGAAAGATTGTCCTCTCTTTCGTGGAACCCGCAGACCAGGCGCTGCTGCGCTAGACTATCTGGATTTTCGTACATTCTGTCCATGCTTCCAATTGTTCTTTGCAGAACTACCGCTTCCGAGCTTATAGTAGTACTAAGCTTATTGTTACAGATGCAGGCGACATCGCGTTTCAACTGTCTCTATGCAGGCGGTTGCCACGTCGTCTACGTGCATACAATTGGTAGGTCGTACGGTGGCGATGAAAATCGACAAACAATTGTCTTCGACGCTCGCGGAAACCACTGACAGCATCTCTTTGCTGGTCTCATTGACGGGGATATAAGTAGCTATGCGTCTTCATTTCCATCCCCAACATCTCTCTCCAGCACTTGCTTAACTGTATCATTCCGTGAGTCTTGACTCGACGACGTCACTGTCTCCTGCATTCCTCACGCGCGCCTTGAACAGAAATCCATTTCACACCTCTCAAGTCTGTCGAAACCACCCGTCTATAGCCATATCGTACCCTTCGAAATTCACCACACCGAATAGTGTCGCCACAGGTCGATCAGGTCATTACACCATACCATCCCAGGCTATTCAGTCCGTTATCGCAACCCATCGTAAGCCGACAATCTCACGGGTGTCCACTGGACTGTACTAATGTCTTATTCTGATAGAACATAAGTCTGCTCAAATTAGTAAGGAATTTCTCGTGTCGACATTGGGCTTTCTTATTTATTCAGAAAAGTGGACAAATCCGTTCCCCCTCCCGAGATTATAAAACGACAGACGGAGCTCCAAGAAGCCAGCGCAGCATACATCAGCGGGAAGATCAGCGGAACCGAGTTTGATGCAATATGTGATCGCATTCAGGATGCTGGACGGGCGTATGATAAGCGTATAGCAGATTTCGATGCGCGGAGAGAAGCTGGGCAGGCTAAACACGGCGACTGGTTCAAGGAGTTCTACGGGTGCACTGATGAAGAGGCGGAGGAGTATATCCGTCATGACCGAATCCGGGGAGATACACGAAGAGCCAATGAAACACGCAACCAATCTCGCGTGCTGCACCAGAGCAGACACGGACGAGGCCACTGACCGAATAATTATGTGGTTGATAGAATTCCTTGTAGCCAAATCCGTTGTCATTAATCCAGGATATGATATCTAAGGATGCATGGTTCGCTACCAAACACATTAGGGACGTACGTGTCGCCACATCTGCAGCTCCTGCTCTAATTCTGCAATCCTTACGCCTTTGTCATAGAGATCACGTCGTAGAGCTGCATTCTCCGCTCGAGCAACGTCATTTTCGGATAAAAGCTGGGTTCGAGTTGCTCTCAGTTGAGCCATCTCGTTCTCGAGATTATCAATGTGGATGACCGCTGCGCACGCAGTCAGCGACGAGTTTATCTCGAAGACGGACATGCGCACCTTTTCCGACATTCTGCGGCGACGGCTTGTCCCCACTAGTATACTTGCGCATATGGTCGGGAAGCTTCTCAGTGAGCTTAGCCAGGTCAATAGCCTGCTGATCCCTCCAAAGTTGTGTCTTGTCCTTATTCGCCTTCCGGGCTTTGTCCTTTTCGACATCAAGCGGCCGTGCCTTCTTAGTAGTCAGCGGTTCGGCTGTACTGGTCGCGCCTGGCACGGGCGACGTGCGATCCTTTCGCTTGTCGCCAGCTGCGGAAGGTTGGGATGAGGCCTCCATTGGCGCGATGCCAATAGGAAGTCTTATTCTCCCCAGCATGCTGCGCATCTTCACTTTGTCTTCGCTCGGGCGGCTGTGAGAAGTGGACGCGGCCTGTGCCCGTTTCTTAGACGATGGAAGCTTGGCTTTTGGTGCAGGCTGACTGCTGCTTAAAGAGGTGATGTCCACGGCGTGCTGACCCGAGGAGCTCGAGTTGTAGCTTATCGACGGTTGCGCTGAGTGACCGTAGTAATCGGATGAAGACGAATCGGTCGTCGCAGCGCTTTGGTACAATGCGCTGGTCTGCTGGTCTGGTCTGGCGGTCAGTCGTTTCGATGAGTGAGATAGATTGCTCGGGCTTACTAGAAATTAGTAGGGTATAGATTATTATGGTATTGGTAGCTTAAAGAGTTTCTAGTCGTGTGGCTATAATACGAGGATCCAGCACTTTACCCGTAATTCACGTATCCAGCTTGCGTCGCACTACGGAGCGCCATGAGCTAACCTGCGTATCCACGGCTGAGGCCTGAGGGCTAAGTCCAACTCACTATGGGTAATATGCATTCGTTGTCGCGGTCGTCGCCGATGTCTGTGCGTAGTCATATTGCGGACCCAGTGATTGTGAGGCGCCAGCATCGAACATGCTTCGGTTGAGACTAGCCGGAGACCATCGTCGGATAGTTTCAGGCGTACAAGAAGGTTGCATAACGGTCGTGGTTCGTAATCGCGAGTTGCGAAAGGAATGCTTGCCATGTCCGTTGCGAGGTTTGACCACTTTATACGATACTAACATCATCTTGGGCAAGACGTCCAGCCGCAGATGGCGCAAGTAAGCTGGAGAGACAAGGTTGCTATCCAGTACAATGGACAACAACAGAATCTTGACGACGGGCTGAGCACGTACGGACCTTACAAGGGTCTCCTAGAGAATCAAAGCATACGTTTCCAGACGCCAATAAGGATGTCCATCCACATTGATGGTCGAAGACGCTGCTTGACACAAGTGAGAAATCACAACGAAGAGATCGTGATCCCTTGCATCGTGCGACAGAAAAAGTGCTGTCTTTCCAGGTAGATTTCTTGGCTATCTAGCTGCATGGTTAGCCTGTATCACTGTCACATATCTTCAGCATCCCATTGAGCACCGAAAGACGAGAACAAGAGCACCAAATGAGCACCAGCGCCGATTCGAGGGCAAAATGCTCACATGCATCAAGAGCGCACCTAGTATTTAGAAATTGCTATTCAGCAGAGTCGTCCTCATAGTAAGGGTTTGAATGAGGGTTGTCTCGACCAGATCTAAGAAAGACTCGACAGACTAAAAGAAAATCGCCGGCCAAGTGGGAGTCGTCGTAAGTATTCTGGAGGTCGGCTATTTCCGACAACATGCCCGGCCACTGCCCGGCCGCTAAGTAGTGCTACCACCGCGATTCATCATTCAATGAAATCCGTGTTCCTTAAATCTCCTTCGACCGCTTCTGTACGTCAGAATCGCCGGTTTCTGTTCAAATAAAACCATTAAATTCAATCATGCTATGCTGCGATCGTTTCTTGCAGTAAGTTGCATGTCGCAGCCATCCGAGTCGATGTCACGAACGGAGCAGCTCTTCGAGCTTCGATCTTCAAGCTTCAAGCTTCAAGCTTCGTCTGCATCGCGTTTGACGGATGTCTTCTTGACAAGTGGGTCTTGTTGTTGTCTTCGCAGGTCATCGTGAGAAAGGCTGCAAGATGCCTCGGCGGGACTACATAATAAGTATGTCCGCCGCGTGTCATCAAACAATTGTCTTTTGCGCATCAGCTACTCGTTCGTCGTCCTCTCATCTTCAACCCTGGCTTCTCACGCACGAGCTCTTGGATTGTAGTCCTTTCTTTGTATTTCGGGCCATCAGTCGTCGCACACGCTACCCGGACGTTGGGATCAGTGTTGCATATCCGCGATCCAGACGACGAACTCACCTCTGTCCACGGCACGCAGATATGGTTAGTACGAGGCCCGGAACGCAGCTTGATATCGAATTCGCAATGTCATATATGCATTTGGTGAATCTGAAGCTCAGGCTTTTGTTTGGCAACAGCCTCCGCTGTTTCCATTCTTGGCCACGGATCACCGATTCCACCCTGCTTTAATTAGACGAAGGACTCGGAAAAGTTTGTCATATGCTTTCTGGAACTCAGAGCACGGCAGTCAAGGTGGCCTATAGGTCATGTCTAGCGTCTGCCAATCCGGCAATGCCAAATGATCGTGCTGTTCGTACGTTTTGTCTATGCTTCCAATTGTTGTTTGCAGAACTGCCGCTACCGAGCTTATAGTCCTAGGCTTATTGTTATAGATGCAGGCGACGTCGCATTCGAGCTGTCTCCACGTGGACGGTTGCCACGTCGTCTACGTGCATATAATTAATAGCTGGTACATTGGCGACGAAAGCGAAGAGCAATTGTCTTCAAGGATCGTTGCGACCAACGCGGCGTCATCAGTCTCTTTAGCGAGGGTATAAAATAGTGACAGGACTGAAGTCATCCTCAATACTCTACCTGACTGTATCATCCCGTGAGTTCTGACCGAACAACTCAGCTTCCTTCCTTACATGCCCATTGAACAGACCTCAATTCGCTTGAGATCACCAGTCTGTACCCATGTCATACGCCTCGAACCCGTCGAAATCAGGTGGTGCTGCCTCGGGCGAAGCAAGCCGATACGTTGTCCCAGCTCAAACCATTGGATCTGCTATTACAAGTCATCGTAAGTCGGTATTTCACTGAGTGCGTGTCGGAGTGTATTAATGCCTTGTGATGACAGAATGGCAATCTGGTTGGACTGGTGAGTGCATCGTCGTATCGAGTTCAGTACTTATGATTCATCCACATTTTAGACAATGTCCCTCGCCGTGATGAGCTCGCTGAACTGCAAACGGAGCTCCACGCTGCCACCGCTGCATATTTGAGCGGGAGAATGAGTGGAGCTGAGCTTGACCTTGTGCAAAATCGCGTTGAGGATGCCAGCCGTGCATACGACAAGCGCACAGCAGACTATCGCACACGCAGAGAAGCCGGGCAGACTAACCCTGGAGATTTCTTCACGGTGTTCTATGGCTGTACGGATGAAGATGCGGAGGAGTGTGTCCGTAATGACCGGTATCAGGCAGACGTACAAAGGGCCAATAGGGCGCGCAGCGGATCTCGCATGATGCAACAGAGCAGGCACGGGCGCGGATACTGACCGCACAGCCCTGCCCACATGTGCTTGATAGCCTTCTCTTCGATCGAACTGATTGCCACTTCGGATCCAGCCAGATAATATTTAAAACATAGGTTCAGCTACAGACATTACTGGTGTAACATGTATTGCCATCTCTGCAGCTCTCGCTCTAATTCCCCTATCCTCGCATCTTTTGCTTCCAAATGACGTTGCAGTGCTCTGCTTTCTGCTTGAAGAGCAAGTTTTTCAGACGCAAACTGGGACCGAGATTCTCTCAGTTGAACCATTTCGCTTTCGAGCTCCTCTATGTGAATGACCGCTGGACACGTAGTCAGCGTTGAGCTCATCTCGACAACGGACATGGCCCACCTTGTCGGACATTCTGCGGCGACGGCTTGTCTCCACTAGTATACTTGCGCAGATGGTCGGGAAGCTTTTCAGTGAGCTTAGCGAGGTCACTAGCCTGCTGATCCCTCCAAAGTTGTGTCTTGTCCTTGTTCGCCTTCCGGGCTTTGTCCTTTTCGACATCAAGCGGCCGTGCCTTCTTGGTAGTCGGCGGTTCGGCTGTACTGGTCGCGTCTGGCACGGGCGACGTGCGATCCTTACGCTTGTCGCCAGCTGCGGAAGGTAGAGATGACGCCTCCATCGGCGCGTTGCCAATAGGAAGCCTTATTCTCCCCAGCATGCTGCGCATCTTCACTTTGTCTTCGCTCTGGCGGCTGTGAGAAGTGGACGCGGCTTGTGCCCGTTTCCTGGATGAGGGAAGCTTGGCTTTCGGTGCGGGCTGACTGCTGTTTGAAGAGGCGGTGCCCGCGACATGTTGATTCGAGGAGCTCGAGTTGTAGCTGACTGGTGCTTGCGCCGCGTAGTCATAGTAGCCGGATGAAGACCAGTCAGACGTCGCAACACTTTGATGAAATGCATTGGTCTGCTGGCCCGATCTGGCGAGAGGTCAGTCGTTTCGAAGAGTGAAATATATTGCTCAGACTTACTGGAAATTAGCAGGGTATAAATTATTAGAGTACTGGTAGCTCGACGGGTGTCCGATCGAGTGGGTATGTGAGGGTTGAGCAGTTTGCGTATAATTCACATATCCAGCTTGCGTCGCACTTCAAAGTATCATGCGTTAGGCTGTGTTCATGACCAAGGGAAAATTTTTACTTACTATGAATAGTGTGCATTCGTTGTCGCGGTCGTCGCTGATGTCTGTACATAGTCGTATTGCGAACTCAACAATTGTTCGGCGCCAGCGTCGAACATGCTGCGGTCAAGACTAGCAGGAGACCATCTTCGGGACCTTCCAGGCGTAGAGGGATGTTGCATATCGGTCGTGAGTCGTAATCGTGAGATGTATGAGGAATGCTTACCATGTCCGTTGCGAATCTCGACCACTTTATACGATACTAACATCACCTTGGGCAAGACGTCCAGCCGCAGACGGCACAAGTAAGCTGGAGAGACAAGGTCGCTATCCAGTACAATGGACAACAACAGACTCTTGACGACGGGCTGAGCATGTACGGAGCTTACAAGGCTTACCTAGAGCGTCAAACCATCAGCTTAAGATACAAACGTCAAAGGAGGATCTCTACTCACATTCGCCGCGCGACACGCCATGCACGACGAGGAAATTTAAATAAGCACTTTCCGATCCCCTGCATTGAGCCACAGAATGAATGCTCACTTGTTATCTGTGATCAATACTTACAGTAATGAGCTGAATATTTCGTCTGCAGTACTGGGTGCATGTCCTTCGACACACGACAGACGAGAACAAGGACATCGTCACGGTCCCAATTCGAGGACAAAACGTTAGCGCTCGTACCTTGTACTGGAATGTGATGTTGGACCTCCTCCCCAGCACTGATTTTGTTTCCTATTCACGAAACATGGCCAATTTGATAGTCTGTCGATGGTTTGCAGTTGTGGACATGACTGGTAGCTATGAAGGCGCATGCCGCACGGCGGCCGCGCATACCAACACGGTCGGCTATTGCCGGTGCCCCGCACAAAGGCCTCCGAGTCCTTCCAAGTACTGTCCTTCCTTCCTCCACCAGTGCCGGCAGTCTCTCGTATTACTATCTACCCTCATGGCAACGTTTCTCAGCATCCTTCCGAAGTATTCTCAGTGCGTGAGTGGCTTTTTTTGTCATCTTTACGAGTGCGCAATCGCGCGAGAAGCAGATGGTCACTCTGATGGTCTGGCGTCGAGGTATATGGCCACCGCGGCATTTTGGAACAATTAGATTGTCTCCATCTCTTCAGACGCGCGACGTTGCTTGCGTCCTGGTTCCGTCGCTAACCAATGCAAAAGGCATGCATTGAACATTCCGATCACACTGCATCGCAAGCTTGGTGTTGATTGCAAAGCGAGAGCCTGCTTCGTCGGGACAACTCAAGCTCAAGCCGTGCGCCTGCGGGCTCGCGAAGGTAATGAATTGCTGTGCAAAAATCGAGTGTTAGTGCCATGAGAACACAAGTTGACCTCCGTCAATAATGTTCGTGGCTAGATATCAGGTCCCGGCGGACAGTGCAGCGGGTACAGGTCAATGAGCCTTGTCGCGCACATTCTACTCATGCGCGCCATTGCTCTTGCCCTCGGAGACCTCCGTCTCCGCGCTTTTCGCGCTGACCTGCGTATACGATACAGGAGATCATACCACAACAACTGGAACTTAGTTGTTCTCTTCTCCGGATCTAGCTACCGCCCCAACACCATCATGCTCTAAGCTCTTGTTTTAGATGCACACAGGATTGTATCACAACTCTTGCTATTGCCTTCGTCGACAATAGAGTTGCCACTTCTCACCATGTCGCCATGACCACGTAGCTCAAGCTTCTAACGAGCCTTACGCGATTAATAAAGGTGAAAGACAATTATCTTGACAGTTGGGGAGATCAACACGTCCCCAATGCCAGGGGTCTTGAACGTATAAAATCAGGCTAGTTGTGTGGGCTGTCTTGCCGAGACAGTCCCCTCCCCCGTATTCTTCTGCGAGTTCCGACACCATTCACTAAACGCTTCGTTGACAGATAGGCATCCCAAACTCGTTAAACACTATTACATTGCCATATCTTCTCCCTCGATGTCGAGTAGCAGGGCTTCAAGCCAAGACGAGCATTACATCGTCCCTCCTCAGGCCATCCGGTCTGCCATCTCAGCGCACCGTAAGTCGTATATTCCCCTTGCTTGCGGTTTGCTGTACTCACCCCTGGCTTAACAGAGAAGCACGGATCGGTAGGAACATCCCTATGTCGGGAAGTACACTTAACTCATCCAGACTAGTCAGGAAACCTCGCCGTGACGAGCTTGCTGAACTTCATACGGAGTTCAAAGCCGCCGGCGCCGCATACGTCAACAGAAAGATGAAAAAAGACCATTATGACGCTGTATGCAAACGCCTTCATGAGGCTCACCGTGCCTTTCGCAAACGCATGGCAGATTACGGTACACGAAGGGCGGCCGGACTGACTAAGCCCGGAGATCTGTATAAGGTGCTTTACGGGTGCACAGATGAGGAAGTGGAGGAATTTATCCGTGATGACCGGCACCAGGCAGACGTACGAAGGGCCAATGAAGAACACTGCCAGTCTCGCGTGCTTCAGCAGAGCAGGCACGGACGGGGCCACTGACCGAATAATCTTACAGCGTAGTTCATGCGATAGTATTCCTGATCCAATTATGAAGACGATCTGCGAGAAATGGATAATCCATTTCGACAGCGGATAACACGAAGATAAAAAATAACCGAGTCGCAAAAGTCCAAGAATGAAAGTCCGAGGGTTTACAATGTCCGTGAGAGTACGTTACTTACGTAGCCACATGGGCGTCTCAAGAGTGCTGCACCCTACACAAAACGATCATCAGTCCAATTGATCGGCACCAGAAAGCATGCGACACGTACTGGACGAACCACTGCTGGTCGGTGGCAACACAGTTCCCACCGTGGGCGTTCTGGGTAGCTTGGCAATTGGGCGCAATCCAATCGACAAGAGCCGCCTAGCACAGAATATGATCAGATATCTCAAAGCACGAAGCAAGAGTCAACTACTTACCCAGTCGGTGCGGCAGTACGTCAGCGCGTTGGGTGTCTGGTTCACGATGAACGTCTCGCAGCTCCGGAACGTCATGACGATCAGCGACGTGTTTTGCTGTGTTGAACGCATCAGAAGTCTGCACAGACTAGAAAGGCGAGACTGCTTACAGCGGGATCCATGGTGAAAAGCGCGCCGATGTTCTGGCTGTCGTACAGCAGCGCGTCCGCAATGACATGGCACTCATTCGGGTCAGGTCCGCCCCCGGAGGGCGTGAAGCAGTTCGTCTCGCCTACAAGCCAAACAGCCAGAATTAGCAGGCAAGCCAAGATCAGGCCGGCGCATACGCACAGGTGGCCCCGCAGACGTTCGTCTGGCGCTTGCCGAGCACGTCGCGCACGGCGATCGTGTCGTGCGTGGGCTTGATCTCGTTCGAGCACTTGACGTGCTCGACGCGCACGGCGTTGTCCTGCCCGACGTAGGCCGTCGAGAGCGTCTGCTTGTTGTCGCAGTGGACGGAGGCGGCGTGCGCCGTCGCGGCGGCGATGACGAGCGAGAGGAGTGAGAGGAACTTCATGACAGTGAGCTTGAAAGGTTGGGGATCCGAGTACTAGCGTTCAGTAAGAAGCTTAGGAGAGTGCAAATGCTCGGTGTGGATGAGGCTCTGCGAGGATGCCTTTTATACAGCACTCGTCGGAGCATCGGGCGCGGTCTGGGAGGAGACGAGGCTAAGAAAGCATGTGGACGCCAAGCACTGGAACACACGGGCTTGAAGGCCGTGTGTCCGAGACGCCTTGTCTACGATGACAGGCGCTGAAGGGCGTAAGTGAGCTCAGCTCGTGAGTATGAATGAACGTGCCATACTGGAACTACTGGCCCTCGAGGATGGTTTTGATTCCCTCGGTACCTTCATATCGCGGAGATACGCCGTTCGGCCCGTAGGCGAGAGCGCCTCATGGAGGCCTGGACGAAGGCGGAGTTGGACGAAGAGTGGAGCGGGCTATAGAGGCTGGAGGTCGACGGTTGGTCGGGAGCCAGCGCTTCGACTTCAGAACCACCGGCCAATTAGCATCTGGACGGATTCAGACCCATACAAAGACTCAGGCTGAAGATTCGGCCGGACGGTCAATGCCTTTACGCTGTGTCTGCGTTTAAGATAGAATCGATATACGATGCTCACATGATGCATGTAGGTGTTCTCATGGCTCTCTAGCCTGACTGGAAGGGTCGAATGTATGAGTTTCAGTAGGAGGTCAGCGGACGCCGAGCGTCGAGGCGGTGCACACGGATCTAGAGTAAGTTGGTGGAAATTGTACGTCGGGCTTCCTGAAGATAGACAGAACAAGCGCTGCGTCCGGACGACTGTACATGTCACGAAAGCACGTTCGCTAGCGGCCAGTAACGCCTCAAGATTTGAGGGTCCCTTCGAGCGGTTAACTGACGGGGCAAACGTCCGTGGTGAAGAGGGAAAGGTCATGAGAAGCGGGGAAATATGGCCTTGCAGACTGACCTGGAGTCTGCGAGCAGCATCAGATGCCCCTGGGCCCAGATGCGCGGCAGCTGAATATGCATATTGACATGATGGTGAGAGTCCAGAGAACAGTCACCAGTGGGAATGGTGGGCGCTTGCCAAGAACGGATTGTTTGGATCGGAGGCCGTTGCCAAACAAACCAAGAAACAAACGCCCCGACTTCAAATTCAACTTCTAGCATCTTTTGCAACTGTGAGCTCGTCGTCTCTATCGACCCTCTCGTCTATCACTTCTCGTTGACTTGACAGCCATAGATATAAAAGCATATACGAATTGTCATCGCGAGTGCTGTTTCTCGCTATAAGTTATTACGGCGTCCCCTCCCCGTCCCGCGCGTTAACAATAAGCACTCCAATTTAGCCCGTTAAGTATGCGGCGATCGCTTACAGTACTCATGCGCTGCCATTACGCTCATATTTGGAGCCTCCGAGGTCCGACAGTCCTCTCACCTCAATTGTTCTTCTCTTTGCAGTCGCCGCCCTAACGACGCTGCTCTCCATAGCCTGCAGGTCAATCATTACGTACTAAGCTTTTTGTTGTAGATGGACACGACACTGTGCCCGGACTTCCTCTAAGCAGCAATGCTGTAGTTGCCACCCGCCACGTCGCCATAGCAAATGCACGTCCTCTGCAGCATGCGACGCAAAGAGGGAGAAAGACAGTTAGCTTCAGGGCTTGTTGGTACTCGAGCGCTCTCATCGAGAGCATATAGATCAACCACGAGTTCTGAACATGGCCGACAGTAAATGCTCTCAAATATATCGTCCCGTAAGTTCTGTTTATATGAGACTGCTACCTGCGTTCATTACCCGCTCTGTCCACAGACATCCCACATCGATCGAAATTGTCAATTCATACCGATGTCGTATCCATTGAACTCCTTGACATCTGATGGTGCTGTCTCGGGCCAATCTGGCTGCTATGCTGTCCCACCCCAGGCTATCCGGTCTGCCATTTCTTCGCATCGTAAGTCTACACACCATATCATATGCGTTGGGCTTTATTAAGGCAATAGCTCAATAGAACAGCAATCTGGATGGATTGGTGAGAGCATACTCGTGTCCTGATTACTCTCTATTCAGTCGGAACTAGATAAGGTCCACCGCGGTGACAAGCTTGCAGAACTGCAGGCCGAGCTCCAAGCCGCCGCAAACGCGTTTGCCAGCCGGCAGATGAGTTCGTCCGAGTTCGATGCAGTCCTCAAGCGTGCTAAGGACGTCTGCAGCGATCATTCCAGACGCTCAGCGGATTTTCGCGCTCGGGAGGAAGCTGGGCAGACCAAACCTGCCGACCGCTTCAAGGAATTTTACGGTTATACCGACGAAGAGGCGGAGGAGTACATGCGTCAAGGAGTGAGGCTCATGGATATTCAAAGGGCCAATGAAGCGCGCGGCCGATCTCGCATGCTACAACAGAACCGGCACGGAAGGGACCATTGACTGTCTAGTCTCTACATATCACTGCTTTCTCCGCGATGACCCTTCTTATTGAGCTAGCATGTTACTGTATAGTGATCAAAGCAATCTAAGTTACTAAGTTACGGGTTTGGGTATCGCCACGTCTGCATTCCCCCTAAATTTCTGATCATGGTATCCTTTTCAGCAAGACTACGTTGATGCAATACAGTTGCCTCCAGCAGCGCGTCGTTTTGCTGTCTGAGATGAACATTTTCAGCTCTAACTTGGTATATCTCGAGTTGCGCTTGACGATGGCCTTCCTCATAGACGGCCTGACTGCGGCTGATCTCGTCCTCGAGCTGCACAATGCGGGCGCCCTGCTCATCAATGTAGGTGGCCGCTGGACGTGCAATCAGCGTCGAAGAAGTCTCCTCAGTAACGGAGATACACACCCTTTATGATGTTCATCTTGGACGACATGGCTCCAGGAGCTCGTACATGACTGGGAAGCCGTTCAGCGAGCTCAGCAATGTCACTATTCAGCTTGTCCTTGCTCTTCTGGGACTTGACTTTCTGCGTTTCCCGCTTCTTCGCGTCCTTTGAGGGCGCTTCGGCGCGGATCGAGTCTGGCGTCGGCGAGCGCTCCTTACGCTTCCTACCGGCAATGGGAGGTTGAGGCTGGTATGTCAGCGGGGACTCGGCCGGGATCGTCGATGCCATGTCTGTGACACGAAATCTGTTCATCTTGCTTTTCATATCCGGAACGATGCCCTTTCTAGGGCGGGACGTGGACGCAATTGACTTAGAAGCCTCGACTCGTGTCTTTGATGATGACAACTGACTGGCACTTGTAGATGCGGCTGCGGCGGCATGCCGGTGGGTTGAGCTTGAGCTGAATGATGGTTGTACTGAGGGATCATAGCAGGACTTTTGAGGCCATTCAGTCGGAGCGCTCTGATACGGTTCGCCGGTTGGCTGGTATAATCTAGCGATACATCAGCCATATTATCAATGAACTATGTTGCTTGGAATTTACTGCATATTATTAGGGTTTGGATTATAGTCCTGGTAGCTCTGCGACGATACTATCGCTTGGGTATAGTAAGCGGATTCAGCCGTTTGGATAGGATACGAGTATCTAGAGGGCACTGAAGGTTAAGCTACGTCCGTGGCCAGGGACAACTCTCGATCTTACGATTGATAGTATTGTCCATTTGTTGTTGCTGTCGTCATAGAATTGCGTGTAGGGTCATATGGCCAATTTTGTGTCTGTGCAGCGCCAGCGCTGAAGTGAGCAGGATCGAGGATAGCTGGAGACTTTCTCCGGGATGAAGGCCGGGATGGTCCGTGAGTAGAGGTATGTGAATGCTGCATGTCGTAAGTCGTAAAGATGAGACGTCAAGATCAATGAATGGCGGGCCGTCCTGGATTCTGGCGACTTTATATGACAGTACCATCGTCTTCGGAAAGTCGTCTAACCATAGACGGTACAAACTAACTTGGGAGACAAGGCCGTCAATGAGTACAATGAACTTCGGTGCTTGACGACAGGCTGAGCATGTACGGACCTAACAAGGATTACCTATAGAATTAGAAGGTAAGATAAAAGACGCTGATATGTGTATTCACTCACATTCGTGGTTCCAGATGTTACTTACAACGACGGAATTTCCATACCATGCGTCCAGCCATAGAAAACATACTTACCATCTTCAAGCGGAGTATTAATGAATGGACTAGATAGCTGGCTTGCGTCGAGCTGTCTACCTTGCTTACATCCCTGTGAGCAGTGGAGGACAAGAACAAGGCCATCGTCATAGACCTAATTCGAGTACAAAACACTCCTACTGATAAGCACATCAAAAGCGTACCTTGTATCAAGAGATAATTCCCGGCTGGAATTATAGACCGCCCTAGCATTAGTCATGGTGAATGACAGTCCATCGAGAGTCGTCGCTGAAGCGCTGAAGATGCACCGGCACCGGGCACATGGGACTGAGGAAGGAAGTCGGTTGGCCAGACGCCCGTGTTCTGAATGGTCGGCAATTTCCGGCTTCCCAGCTCAGCGACTTGAACACAAAAAACCCACCAACTCTCCACGATACATCTCCACAAAGACCTTTCTGACACCTCGTTCTTGCTGGTCGACAATAAGATATGCGGCGTTCTACCGAGCCCTACGTACTAACAAATGCTGGCGGCTCTTTTTGTGGCCTCATTGATCGTACGTCCTGCCATGCTTCCAATTGTTTTGGTCATCCCCAGCGGCCCCCATAACGACGGCGGTTCATTTTTGTGTTTTCTCGTCACGAACCAATTGTTAGATGCAGACGAGATGTGAATGCAAGTGCCTTATGTTGCAAAGCTGCCACCTCTGAGGTTTGATGCGTGCCACGTCGCCATGGCATGCACGTACTCGATAGGGAGCGATGTGGAGACAAAAAGGTAGTAAACAATTGACTTTAACGTTTCCTGAGACTTGAATGCACTCCGTGATCCTGTCTGCATGCATATAAGCCGACGGACGAGTCCCAAGTCCCGTTCCCAGTGACTTTTCAATACCATATTCACCGTCCGTAAGTTTTGGCCATGAAATCGCCGCATTTCTCATCGTAGACTTTTCTGACAGACACATATTCAGTGCTTCGGAAATCGATCTCAACCACCGGGATATAGTCCCGTTCCTAGTGACTTTTCAACAACATATTCACCGTTCGTAAGTTTTGACCGTGAATTCGCCGCATCTCTCATTGTAGACTTTGTTGACAGACACATATTCAGTGCTTCGAAAATCGATCTCAATCACCGGGATATGACCATGTCTTACCCCTCGAGTTCCTCGATGTCGCATGGCACTGCCTCGAGTCAATCTAACCGCTATATCGTCCAACCTCAGGCCATTCAATCTGCCATCTCAACCCATCGTAAGTAGACTATCGATCAGGAATGATAATGTCTTACTCAAAGTCATCTGACAGAACATAAGTCTGCTCGAATTGGTGAGGGCTTTCGTATGTTGCTACCTCGTTATACTCATCCAGACTCTAGACAAGATTTTACGCGGTGATAAGCTCCACGATCCACGGATCGAGTACGAGGCTGCCAAGGCCGCCTTCTTCAGTGGGGAGATCAGTGAAACTGAGTTTGATATCGCGTTCAAGCGCTTTCTGGACATCGGCCGTGACTACGATAGGCGCGTGGCGGATTTCGATGCACGGAAGCGGGCCGGGCAGACTAAGCCCGGCGACTGGTTCAAGGAATTTTACGGATACACAGATGAAGAGACAGAGGAGCACCTTCGTCAAGGATCCAGGTTGACAGATATCCAAACTGAGAATCGGGCTCATAGCCAATCTCGCATTCTGCATCAGAGCAGGCATGGTCGGGGCCATTAGCCGTATGTTCCTTGTTCCAATATACACCGATCACTGCATGTTATTGTTGGGATAGCAAGATACAATGTAGGATTCGTGTGTTCGCGACTACATAATATAAGTTACATGTTCGGGTAGTATTGCCACAGTCTCTGCCCCTCCTCTAATTGCTCAGTCCTGCCACTCGTGTCAACGAAACTGCGTTGCTGCATCTCATTCTCATTCCGCAGAGCTGTGTTTTCCCTCCGAAGATCGTCGATTTCAGACAGAAGGTGAGCCTGGGTCACCCTATATCGAGCATTTTCGTTCTCGAGTCTTCCAATGTGGGCATTCTGCTCTTCGATATAGATGGTCGCTGGACAGACGATCAGCATCGAAGCCTCCTCGACAACGGAATGCATACCTTTGATGACATTATTTCTCGACGACATATCACCAGGCGCTCGCAAATGGTTGGGAAGCCTTTCAGCGAGCTCAGCAATGTCACTATGCAGCTGGTCCCTACTCTTTTTGGACTTGATTCTCTGCGCTTCCCGCCTCTTCGCATCCTTCGAGGGCGCTTCAGCGCGGACCGAGTCTGGCGTCGGCGAGCGCTCCTTGCGCTTCTCACCGACCGCGGGAGGTTGAGGCTGGTATGTTAATGGAGACTCGGGCGGGATCTTTAATGCCATGTCTGTGACACGGAACCTATTCATCTTGCTCTTCATGTCCGGAATGATACCTTTTCTAAGGCGGGACGTGGACGCAGTTGGTTTAGAAGCTGTAGTTTGCGTCTTGGATGATGAAGGCTTTGCATTGGGTGTATGTTGACTGCTACTTGAAGAGGCGGCGGCGGTAGCATGCTGGCGGGTTAAGCTGTAGCTGACCGACGGTTGCACTGAGGGGTCGTAGTGGGATGATTGAGGCCATTCAGCCGGCGCGCTGTGATGCGAAGCGCCGGCCTGCAGATATGATCTAGCAAGACATTAGCCATTTTATCAGTAAAATCGGTTACAATTAACTTACTGCGTATAATTAGGGTATACATTATAGTTCTGGTATCTCGACGAGGGTGCAACTGGTTGGGTATATGCATAATCGGCCATTTGGGTATGAGAAGATTCTGCCGCTTGGGGAGGATACGAGTATCCAACCTGCGTTGTACTGGGGGGCACCGTGGGTCAACCTACATCCGCGACCAAGGATAAGCTTCGACTCACGATTGGTATTGTCCATTTGGTGTTGCTATCGTCGTATAATTGCGCGTGGCATCAAATGGCCAACCCTGTGTTTGAGCAGCGCCAGTGCTGAAGTGAGCAGGATCGAGAATGACAGGAGACCTTCTCCGAGATGACAGTCCGGATGGTCCATGATTAGAGGGATGCGAGTGCTCCATGTCAGTCGTTGAATGTAAGAATGAGACGTAAGACGTTACGATGAGTGGTGTGCGGTACGTCCTGGATTTGAGCGACTTTATATGATAGCATCGTCGTCCTCGACAGGTCATCCATCTATAGAGGTACAAACAAGGTCATGAAACAAGGTCGTCAGGAAGTACAATGGACAACAAGTCTTGACGACGGGCTGAGCATGTACGGACCTAACAAGGATTACCTAGAGCATCAGGGGGTAAGTAGCAGACGCTAATACGAGTATTTGCTCACATTCGCGGTTCCAGACGTTCAATACTTACAACGAAGGTATCTCCATACCCTTCTGTCGGTCACAGAAACGGATTGGGTATCCTCAAGCTGAGTACTTACTGAAATGAACTAGAAAGCTGGCTTATATCAAGCCGTCCACCTTGTCCGCGTCCCTGTGAGCCGTGGAGAACAAGAACAAGGCCATCGTCACAGGCCCAATTCGAGTACAAAACACTCCTACTGATAAGCACATCAAGAGCGTACCTTGCATTGAAAGATACTTTCCCGCTAGTCTGCTAGACTGCCCTTGTATTAGCCATGGCGAGCGATAGTCCATCGAAAGCTGTCGCTGAAGTAAGAGGATGTCCGAAGAAACTCGATTGGCCAGGCGCCCGTGCTCTGAACAGTCGGCAATTTCCGGCTAATTGCCAGCTCAGAGACTTGAACACAAAAAACCCACCAACTCCAAACCTCAACGAGACATCTCCTCATATACCTTTCTAACATGTCGTTCTTGCCAGTCGTCGATGGGATGTGCCATATCTTACTGTGCCATGTTCACTAAAAAATGGCGAGCGGCGCTTTTTGTGGCCTCATTGATCGTACGTACGCGTCCTGCCATGCTTCCATTGGCCAATTGTGTTGTTCATCCCCAGCGGTCGCCACAACGACGGCGGTTCATTTTTTGTTTGGTCATCGCGGATTGAAGCTTATTGTCATATACAGGTGAGATTTGAGTACAGCTGCCTCTATGTGGCATAGTTGCCACCTCTGCGGTTTGATGCGTGCCACGTCGCCATGACATGCACTTGCACGTCCTGGATAGGGAGCGATGCGGAGACAAAAAGATAGTAAACAATTGGCCTATACGCTTGCTGAGACCTGAGTGCTCTCCGAGATCCCACCTGTGTACATATAAGCCGCCGAACGAGTCTCGAGTCTCGATCTCAGTGACTTTACAATACCTCATTCGTCTGTAAGTTTTGACCACACGAGATGACTGCGATTATTCATTGTATGCTTGGATGACAGACATACGTTTAGCGCTTCGCGGTTCTACCCAAACTACTGGGCTATAGTCATGTCTTACTCCTCAAGCTCTTCGATGTCGAATGGCGCTGCCCCGGGTCAATCAGGCCGTTATGTAGTCCCACCTCAGGCCATCCAGTCTGCCATCTCAACACATCGTGAGTCGAAAGTCTCTGGGGCAGGTATTGTCTCTAGCTCACCCCGTTTCTGTTAGAACATGATTCCACTCGGATTAGTGAGGATGATTTCGCATCAGAATCTTCTCTTATTCATCCAGAACTCAGAGCAGGTCACTCCCGGAGACCAGCTCAGTGAACTCAAGATGCAGTGGCATGCCGCATATGCCGCGTTTGCCAGCGGAACCATGAGCTCAGCTGAGTACGATATCGTGCAAAAACGCCTTCTGGATGCTGGCCGTGCCTTTGACAGGCGCGCAGCGGATTACGATGCACGGAGACAATCTGGACAGGCCAAACCCAGCGACCTGTACAAGGAGTTTTATGGATGCACAGATGAAGAAGCGGAGGAGCGTTTTCGTTATAAACTAAACCTGGCTGACACACAAAGGGCCAATGAAGCACGCAGCCGCTCTCGTATGCTACAACATAGTAGTCAGGGACGAGGCCACTGAACGCTGTAATTCTGCCCTGATCATCGGAAGTAGACGATGGCCTTTTTCTTTGGTGAATCCCATTGTCATTTGTTCCGAGAAGCTACTTGTAACAGACTGAAATTTGCAATTATACACGTCGAGGATGTGAGTATTGACACGTCTGCAGCTCCCTCTCCAGTTCCCCGATTCTCGCATCTTTTATGCCGAGATCAGATCGTAGAGCATGTATCTGTTCTCGATTCTCATAGTTCACCGATTCGAGCCGGTATATCTCTTGCTGGCAGGCGACGTGAGCCCCTCTCAATTGAGCGGCCTCGTTCTCGAGCTCATCAATATGGATGATCGCTGTGAATGCAGTCAGCATCGAAGTGGTCTCAACCTCTCAAGCACGAATGTACGCACCTTGTCTGATATTGGCCACCGACGGTTTGTCCTCAAATAATTGCAAATGCTGAGGGAGCCTCGTAGCAAGCTCAGCAATGTCGCGATTCAGCTTGTCTCTGTGCTTCTTGGCTTTCCCTGCGGCGTCAGATCGCTGCGCTCCCTGGGACGTACCCGCGCCGATCGTGGCAGGCTTTGCCTTCTTGTTGGTCGGCGCTTCAGTTGCGCTGGCCGTTTCTGTCGGGGACGGCGCGCGGTCCTTGCGCTTTAGCTCACCGACTGCGAAAAGCTGAGATGCGGGTTGCGCCAAGGGGTTGCATCCGAGCCGCCACCTGCCCATCTTGCTGTTCATATCCGGGTTGCTATCTTTTGGACGGCGCGAAGTGGACGCAGTCGGCTTAGAAGGTTTAGTTCGTTTCTCTGAAGAAGCGTGATTCGCGCTGGGTACAGGTTGACTGGTACTTGAAGAGGCGGCGGCAGCATGTTGGTGTCTCGAGTCCGAGGTGTAGCTGATGGAGGGTTGCGCTGGAGAATCATAGTACGAAGATGAAGTCCCAGCGAACATCGGAGGGCTCTGATACGACGCGCCGGTCTGGTGGTATGATCTGGCGAGACGTCAGCCATTTCATCAGCGAAATATGTTGTTTTTGGACTTACTGAGTAGCGGCAGGATATTCATTATAGTTCTGATAGCTCGACGCGGATGTAGCTGTTTGGGTATGGTAAGAGGATTCAGCCGCTTGCAGATAATATGGGTATCCAGCCTGCGTTGCTCTTTACAGTGCTGCGGGGTTAGTTGCGTCTATGAACAAGCATAACATTCAACTTACGACTGATAAAATTGGTTTGTCGTCGTCGTCGTCGTGGACATGCGTGGCGGGTCGTAGGGACGACCCTGTGGTTGAGCAGCGCCAGCGCTGAACTCTGCAGAGTCAAGGTTGGTAGGAGACTGTCTCCGGGACGAAGGTCGGGATGGTCCGTGAGTTGCAGGATATGAGTGGTGCATGGCGGTCGTTAGTCGTAAGGGCGAGACGTAAGGCGTTACGATGCTTAGTGGTATATCCTGGATGTTGGCGACTTTATATGGCAGTACCATCATGCTCGACAAGTCGTCCGACCTTAGGCGGTACAAGCAAGCTTGTAAAACAAGGTCTCATGAAGTACAATGGACAACATGACTTGACGACGGGCTGAGCAGCTACAGACATTACAAGGGTTTCCTAGAAAACGAAATTGAGAGAATTTCTACACATTAGCTATCGACGCTGCTCATGATCACAGTGAAAAGACACCGATACCATTCGGATAAGTAGCATGCTACCAGGGTATATTGTCCCGTCTTCTAGATGAGATTTCGATGGAGCCATGCCGGATGACTGGTTTGCTTTGGTCGTTCGTTCCTGTTATCAATTGAAAACGAGAACAAGGGCCAAGGCCATTGTCGCAATTGAATTCCGAACACAAGCCCCGTACGTGATAGCCGCACCTTGTCATAGGATACGCTGTTCACTGCACTTTTATTCTGATTGTGCTCTGCAACCCATGGCTGTTGCTTCGCCGAGCTGCAGTTCGAGTCATGGAGGTCAGGAGTGACGAAGAAAAGCGCCTGCAGGTTGGTCAACAGAAGTCGGCAATTTCCGGACACATTCACCTCGATTTCTCATCTAACTCTACGAGCCTTCTAAGCCTTACTAGTAATGCGGTGCTGCAGTAACTTCTAGCACACTATACTCGACGACAAAAGATCGAACCTTCAATCATGCTTTGATCATCCTCCTACCCTCTGAATGTCCCGCTCGCGACACTGTTTCCGCGCTATCGTCCCCGCAATCGCAGTTTTCTCAGTCTGGGCATCGGCACTGCGCGTCCAGCTCCCTCCGCAAATCTTTTATCATCGCATGCAGCATGCGGAGGTAGTCCATAGCTGCATGCACGACCAGCATGCGTCCGCGGAGCCATGAGGACGAGCTCATCTCTGCAATGGCACGCGCGTCCGGCTGCTGCGAGTGCTGACGGTACGATGGCGGTAGTAGCGCGTTCAGCTCGGCGCGCAGGCTCCGTCGCATATCACGCATATCGTCCTGCTTGCGCGCGCCTTTGCTCTTGTCCTCGGCGCCGTCCGCCTCGATGCTGCCCGCGCGGTTTGTGGGCAGTGGCGTGTGTGCCTCCGGGACATAGCGGCCATCCTATCCGACGGCTCTGGAGGAATGATTTGTGCAGCTCTCGTTTGAATAGACGCATGGTTGAGACTACGCCCACGACTTTCAGCACGTTACAAAACCGTCTCTTACCGATGTACGCCCGCGCACAATGTGCTGGCGGCTTCCAGTTCTCTGATCCTGTGACCCTGCTATGGGCCTCCACAGATTTCAAGTGTTCAGCATCGGTACGACTGTGATTGAGTTCGCTCTCGAGTCCATTGATGTAAAGGGCCGCTGCACACGCGGTCAGCACTGAAGTTGTCTCTCGCTTAGAGACGTGCAGACCTTATCCGATATTCTGCATCGACGGCCTGTCTCCGTCAAGCCGCAAATGACTGGGTAATCTTTCAACGAGCTTAAAGACGTCACTGCTATTCCTCCCCAGGAGCAGCTCGTCAATGTCAACGACTGCTGCGCCCGCAATCAGTTCTGGCATTGTCTCGATCACAGACGTGCGCGTACGCACCTTGTCCGATATTCTGTGCCGTGGCTTCTCCCCGTCAAGTCGCAAATGACTGGGGAGCCGTCCGGTGGGCTTGGCGACGTCGCTGAATTCTTATTCCTGTACTCCTGTGCTCTCTTCTGTCCTAGGCTTTTGTCGCTTCGACTTCTCGCTCTGATACCGCTTTGGCAGGTTTCGTCTTCTTGCTCGGCGGCACTTCGGCGACGCCGGTCGTGTCTACTTCGAACGACGCGCAGCTCTCGCGTTTGCCGCCGACTCCGGAAGGCGAGGGCGAGGACTCGACTAACGGGTTGTCTCCTTTAACCTCCCCATTATGTCGCGCATCTTCGGTCTGCAGGAGACGCACATCATTGACCGATGTATTGTGACACGCCCATTCAAATGGCGGTGAAAGCTCCGTGCTCGATGCGGGAGGGACATGGCAAGGAAAAGACTGGTGGGAAGTCTTACTGGGGACGGTTCAGGAGTAAGGGGATGTTGCATGTCAGTCAGTCCTAGAAAGAAAGCGTGAAGAGAAAAGATCACGAAAGCCATTGCAGGTCCTGGCTGCTTTATATGCTGTTGCCATCGTCTTCGACGCATCCAAGCGTGGATGACACAAGCAGGCCTTGAGAACAAGATTGTCCTCAGTAAATACAGCGCAGCTAGGTCCTGACAAAGCCCCGAGCAGCTATGAAATTACTAGAGACAGCCTGAAGAATCAAGTGATAAGCTTCAAATCAAGGACTAGAATCTCCTAATCCCTACTTACCGCCAATCCACACATTGCTTCCCGATTTCCAAAATGTGACATTCAGAGCTGAACTAAATAGTAAATAAGACTGCATATGGGCTTGTCAGCGTCCTTATGAGCAGCGGAAAATAAGAACAAGAGCATGGTCTCAGCCCTGTTCCAAGCAAACGCCGGCGTCAATCCAGATACGCATATACGCCAAAAACATTCCTTGCACTGGATCATGCTATTTGAATTCCAAACCTACCGATCTTATATAGAGCTAAAGAATCGGCCATTGGTGGTTCGTCCACGTCCTGTCCGAACTATCTGCGGCAATGAATATCCAAGCAGCCATAGTCATTTCACACCAAATCGCACAACATAGATCACGCCCATCGCGTTATCACCAACCACCCAGCGCACGCGCCTCACGCGTACAGCGCAAGCACAGCCGGCGCGACGACGCCCACGGACGCAACCGCCGTGCCCGCCGCAAACGGGATAAACACGCCCATTGCCCGCGGCGCGCGCCCGCTCCACGCAACGAACGACAGCGTCGTCCACACGACGTCCCATCCGATGCTCGCCTGCGCCGGATGCGGATACAGCGCGCCCCACAGCACACCCGCCACGCGCGCGAACGTGCGCGGCGGCGCGATGGACCCCGCGAAGACGAACACGGTGCGCGCGCGGAGGACGAGCGCGGTGAGGTGGATGAGGATGCAGACTGTGCGCGGGGGGAGCGCGAGGAAGGATGTGGGCGGGAGGAGGCGGTGCAGTGTCCGGTTGGGGAGGAAGGGGAGGAAGAGCAGCGCGTGCATCGTGAGGAGGTTTTCGAGGAAGTAGGGCGGGGTGTGTGCGAGGGACGCGGGGACGCGGGAGATGGTCCAGAGGGAGAGGAAGACGGGGAGGTGCACTGTCCAGGGGATTGGCTGTGGTTTGCTGGGGCGTGGGGGCGGGTGGAGGAGGAGGGCGAGGTAGAAGAGGTTTGAGGCGACGGAGATGGCGACGAGTTGGCCGAGGAGCATGTAGGCCCATACGTACTTGATGCGGTGGGAGCGGCCTGAAAGCGTTGTTAATGTCAGTCTTGTTGTGTGGAAGGAGGGACGTGCCGTAGGTATATAGCATGACCGTCCACGCTCCGACGGTGAAGAGGCATAGCTGCTCGCTCCACCACCAGTTCGCCGGGGTGCGGCACACGGCTGCCCAGGCTTGCTCAAACAGAGCGGTGTTGGAAAGCCACATCGTGATGCGGGTCGAAAGAGGCAGAGTGCGATTTGCAGCACGCGCGGATAATTCGTAGTCTACAAAGCTTCGCTAACCACGTCGTCAGAATCCGAGACTAGCTGGGCGGAACCTTCACTCACTTTCATGAACGCAAACATATCTGAGACGTCACGCATGTGAGTGAAGGCTCAGGTATACCGCCATCGCTTTGACACGCACAATACCAGGTATGGGCAAATGACGCGAGGGTGAGCTCGATGAACATGTAAACGCGTGTCCTGGAGACATTTTGAGGGATGCGCCTTGGCAGAGAACTGATTATAAGCCAGAAGAGAGCTACGATGATTCCAAAGTAAGACGCAAATATGGACAGGGCAATGGGGGTCGGCAGGGCCATCTCGACGACGGTGACGAGGTACGCGGCGGCGGGATCACCGCTGCGCCTGCCATACGCGAGGCGGGGAGGCGTGGGAAATGCTTGTCGGGCGAGTCGCGGACAGCCGCGGACTCTTCGAGGACCTCTCTTACTGTAGAATTCAGCGGTACACGGGCCCTTAGAATAGAAATACCTGAAAGGTTCAGGTCGATTTTAATAGTCAAGCAGAAGAGAAAATCGAGTCTCCAGTCTTGGATCCGCCCACGTCTAATTGTACAGTAAATCGCCCGGTAAAAATAGGCGATGAAAATTATGCAGCGTCCTGCAGCCCCATCCTCCACATTCTACCATGAGATCTTTCTTCAACGTCACACTGCATATCTAGTACTGTAAAGTGTTTGAGCAGGATCGTGGCTGTTTGCGGAGAGCAAATGAGCGCCCACAAACGAACCTAAATGATCGCGGGTGATGCTGATGTAATGCGAGCACGCCTGTGGCTGCGAGGCGACGGCGGTGACTTGTCTTTTCTTCAACAGCGCATCTTATCCTTCCCCTCCTCCGCGCGCGCCTCGACGCGACGCGATGCACCCCTATAGCGAGCTCGCAAACTGGGATGGTTCTCTCTCAAGCTCTCAAGGAAACAAGCGGAGCCATCCGAGTACAGCACATGACCCCGTATCCCCGTCAACAATACCAGAGTCTTCCGCGGACGCGAATCGCGACCGATTCCCTGATGCGGCGGAACAAGGAGCGCCGGAAGTTGTTTCTCAGGAAGATTTTGTGATGTTTGCTGCTGAGGTAGAAGAGGTGTGTACCGTTATCGTTTGCTCTGCAGATCGTACGTTACAGGCTTTGCGGGCCCGGCAGCGAGGAGCAATCAACCTCTTGATTTTGCTCTCAGAAGCTACACCGAAGAAAATACACATTACTATCCGTCTTCGGTTTTCGCTTTCGTGGTGTTGGCCATGCATGAACGCGCCGACGCGTAAAGACGCGTCTCATGGACCCGGTCACCCCTCTTTTCTCGCCCTCTTCATCTCTGCACGCATGTCACGACGTTATCTAATCCCTCTTATAGCAATACACGACCTCAATAACTGCCGCAGAGGCCTCGCTCCTATTGTCGCCTGCCAAATCGCCCTCATCGGCGCCCCATCTTGTCGACGCGGCTAGCTCATCAGCACCTTCGGCCGCTTCTGCACACGGGGTAACCACACATGATACAGGTCCAGAAACCAGTGCACAACACGATTTTACAATGCTCGACGCGGAGGATGCGCAAACAGGCCCTTCACTCCCCTTTTCTCCCACTAAATCTCCAATAGCAGATCGCTTTATCAGCTACTCTGCTGACGAGGTATGTTATCTCGTCTTGAGTGATTAAAACCAGCACCTTATTCGCTGTTTCAGCTTCCTCGCAACAGTACTATACTCGAGGGATCTTCTTATCAGGGCGGTTATGATACTTTGCAAGCTCCACAGCACGACACGGCTCTGTCGCAGCAGGAGCACGAGATGATGGCTGAGATTACCGTCTCGTTTGACGAATCTATCGATGAAGCTTCGAACATGCTCCCACAGTCACTCCGAGAGCCCGTTCCCGTTCCCGCTGCCATCTCTTCCCTGTCTAGGCCAGAAATTACGACAGAAACCACGGTCCTTGCCTCCACGCCTCACAACAAAGACTCGGCCCTGAGTCCACGATCCGACCAGGCAACGGGAGCAGCCACAACCGACGTGCAAGGCTCGACAGCGACATCGGCCCAACGGAGCACTGAAAGTGCAGACCTCACCCCGCATCCCTCCTTCAACGGTTTCCGTAGGCTAAGCAGTCCTCCCGATGAATCTGATAGCCAAGTGCCCGCATCTGTCCCCAGCCGGGGGCCGAGCAGCGAAGGCGAAATCGACGGAGCACTCGAAATCTCCGATGGAGTCTCAGTACGTGCCATCCATACAGCTCCACGAATCCCTGGCTGACCCGCACGAAGGACACCTCCGACATACCGGAGCTGCCCGACCTCTCGCCCATAGCCTCCCCCATCGGAACCGGGCGCGCAAAAACGCCTCTCTTCCTCCCGAGCCCGTCACCCTTGACCGACGAGCCCCCAAGCCCGCTCGCAGAACTACAGCGCCGCACCGCGCCCTCACCGTCCCGCCGTCGCCGGCAAATCCTAGACTACGTCGCCATGCCGCCCTTCCCGCGCGGCTTCATGAAATCAGACTACAGACCCGTGCCGCGGCGCTTCAAGCTCGACTCGAAGCCGGCCAGCGGCTCGCTCGCCGCGGCGCTGTCCCGCGCGTTCGCGAACAACTACCAGGACCACAACGGCAAAGCCGGCCCCTCGCGCGCGCACGTGCAGCCGAAGCGCAAGCGCTCCATGTACACCCGCCCGCTCATCCCGGACGACGATGATGATTCGGACATCGAGATCCTCTCCGCGCCGCCGAAGAAGCGGCGTCTCGCGCCCGCGCCCGCCGCCGGCCCCTCGCGCCTGCCCGCGTCAGAGGCGCGCCCGAAGCGCACGCAGGACGCGGAAATGGACACGCCGCTCGCGATCTCGCTCGCGCACGCGGACCTCCCGCACGTGGGCTACGCGTCCTTCCTCGCCGCGACGCGCCACCTGCGCGCCGCGCTCCCGCCGCTCCCCGCGCCGCCGCCCGCCGTGCGCGCGCGCATCGAGGCGTACGTGCGTCCTGCGGATGCCGATGCTAATGCGGGGGAGAGGGAGAGAGAGGGGGAGGGGGGAGGGGAGGAGCTGTCGCTGGGCCCGTCGGCGTCGAGCGCGCATTTTTTTGATTTCGCCGAGGCGGCGGTAGGCGATGTCGAGAGGAAGGGGAGAGCCGAGTCCGCCCGTGTCTATGCCGCTCGTGCTTCGTGGAGGGGGGTGTCGGGGATGGGGGCGCGGGAGAGGGCGCGGGAGGAGCGCGTGGAGGGGAGTGTGGAGGGGGAGCGGGCGCTGCTTGGTGGGGAGGCGGATGCGGAGGGAGAGGAGATGCCGATGTTGGGTGGGGACGAGGATGCGGAGGGCGAGGTTGATCCGGAGGTGGGGCGCGATGTTTGGGTGGAGGATGATGCGCTGAGTCCGGCGCGGGAGGGAGGAGAGAAGGTGGAATTCCAAAGTCCTTCGCAGACAGAGCGAGGAGGGAAGGAGAGCGCACGCTCTGAACCCGCGAGCGGAAGTTCGCAGCCGAGTAGTGTCATATCGCAGCCACCCCCTCCCCCGCCGTCGCTACCGGAACCTCCATTACCGCCTCCACCTCCACACCATCAAATGCAATTCACGGCCAGCATGCAGTTTACCCCACCCCCGTCGGCGGCAGCAGTTGGCTTCGCTGCATTTAATGCGGTGGGCCTGAGCGATACCTCGCTTTCACTTCACATAGGCGGTCCCGACACCTCATCTGACGACAGCGTGCCCATGGACATCGACATAAATTTCCAGAATGGCCTTCCAGACTACTACATGCGGCAGCCCGCAGAGGCGGAGAACCAATATGATGGGAATGGCACGATTGACCCGTCGCTCCTCGGCGGTATCTTTGGCGGCCAGCCCGACATAGCAGAACCTTCACCGCCCAGTTCGCCAGACTATCCCTTACTTAGTCTCATGCGCACGTCTCCCTCCGCGCAGAAGATCGCAGGTCCGTCGAAGCGTGCCATCATGCGTCTACCCTCTCGCCAGTCATCCTTCGACTTGGACGTGTACGATGACGACGATGACGACTTTGTCCCGGGTCAAACCAACTACAGCAAAGGCAAGGGCAAAGGCAAGGGTAAGGCGAAGGCGCTTCCTCGGTCTCGGTTCTACACGCCGTCGACGACTGCCACAGACGAGGACGTGCCGGAGTTTACGAAGACGCAGCGCAGGCGGCGCGCATATACTGGCGAGCTGCTCGCCACTGTATCGTTCTGTCACCACTGCCGGCGCAGCACGCAACTGCCGAAGATGCTCTGCTCGGCACTGAACTCGCACGGCGCGCCCTGCCAGAAGCTGTACTGTGTCAGCTGCATCACAAAGAGGTACGACTCTCCGCCCGCCTTGCATTTCCCGTGCCCGGACTGACGGCGTCCGCCCAGATACCCGCACATCGAGTTTGACGTGGACGCGGCGGACTTCGAGTGCCCATATTGCGCGGGCATCTGCAACTGCACCGTCTGCGCACGCAAACGCGGCGAGGAATACGTGCCCGAGCGCGGCGGAGGCTGGCGCGGGTACACCGAGCTCGGCGTGCTCCCGCCCGTCGGGCCGCGGGGCAAGCCCAGCGCGGTCCCGCGGCCCCCGCCTGTCGTGCACCGCCCCGAGCAGACGGCGCCGCTCGCGGCGGCCCCGGGCGCGCGCTGGGGCGCGCTGTTCAGTCTGCATGGGGAGCGCGTGGGCGAGGCGTATGTTACGGCGGACCGGCGGCATATCAAGCTCAAGACGCGCAGGGGGCGGCCGAAGAAGGTCGAGACGGAGGCGGCGCCGGCTGCTGCTGCTGCGGTCCCGCCCACAGGCGTGCAACACGTGAAGCCACTCCCGCTCAAGCGCAAGTTCATTGGCAAGCCGCGCAAGTCGTGGGGCCGGCTCACGATTGAGACGCATGCGGTGCCGAAGGGGCGGCTGTACATCGGGAGCATCGAGCCGCTGCTCGACATTGCGAAATGGAAGGCAGAGCTCGTGCGCTTGGCGCGCGGGGAGTCGCCGATGTCGGAGGAGCACGAGGAGGGGGATCCGGGCGTGTGGCCGGGGGAATATACGCTCGAGCAGGTGGGTGGGGATGAGGGTGCATCTTTTGCGGTGAACGGGGACGGGGGCGACGTTGGTGCGAAGGCGCTGGAGGCGGGGCTCCCGGAGTCGATGATTATCGCTGCGCTGGAGAGGCTGAGGCAGTCGGGAGATGGGCAGGTCGCGTGATGCATGGCTGTCTGTCATTTCGTGGTGTGTGCGCACGCACTTGGTTTATTTCTGTATGCTAAGTTACTTTCTTGCTTGTCGCCTGCGTAGTATATACATTTCTATTTTGCAGCGGGGTCGTAATGAACTGCTGAGGGTTCTTGCTTCCGAGAGTTCTGGTCGACTTATGGGGGATCAGATCAGCACGGGTCAAATCATTGATTAAACTGAGAGTACGTGGGCGCGCGGCAATGCTTCGTGAGTGTGCATAGCCATCAGACGGATTTGGAACAGAGGCCAAGTTGCCTGGATGCTGGACTTCACGGTGGCCGAACATGGCAGTTGCAACACCCAGGGCTCAAGCTGTTGAGCGCAACATCCATTTCACCATTGACGATTTGACGCATGTAGGTCCATCAATGACCATTTCACGCCATGCATTTGACAGATCTGCAGGCCTTCCGACCTCTGAATACGATCTCGGTCTGCAAGATCGGAATCGGAATCCCACTGTCCCGGCTGAACATTTCGACTTCGCGCGCACTTCTATCGCGGTGGCAGTCTTGGCCGTCCCAGTTCATCTGCAAAGACTCGAGCGGGGAGATCTTAATTCGGCAAAGACATATAGTCTATTTATTCAGATCTATTCTAACAGAAAATGATGCTCGATCTCACAAACCATTAATCATTACCCATGATAATGATTGAACATCATGCCTACTACATATTACTATGCGTGAGGGGATAGTACTTATGACCGCCTTTAGTAATTCGGAATTTAGATTTCAGTCTGGAGTGGTAGCATCCACAACACGCCAGCCAATTCACGGTCAAGGCAAATGTGAGGCAAAGGGTCATCCTAAATTCAAGTTGGCAAAAAAAAAAAAAACCAAACCTCCTCTATGCTCGGAGGGAGGGTCGAACTCCCGACCTCAGGATTAATCGCTTCTGAAGCGACTCATATCAGAGTATGAGACCTGCGCTCTAACCAACTGAGCCATCCAAGCATTATGATGCAAAGAGCAATGAAAATACTTGACAATTTTAGCCTGTCCAATCGTGGTGCATTGCAACAGTTAGCACGGTGCTCACATTTGTTCCTACGCCATCGTGCAACAGCTCATGGAACCACCCATCTATTACCCCAAGGCCGAGTTCATAGAGACTGTGCGTAATTATTCGAAAGTCTTCTTGGCGTTGTACCCATTCGACATATTGAACGAAGGACACAGGGAACAAGGTGTCGCGCCGTGCCACCATCGCCGGTCCCCAGAATATCATTCTAGGCGGCAAGACGATCATATCCAACGGCGCGATCATTCGGGGAGATTTGAAGCGTACAGGGCCCGGCCATGCTGTCGTCATATCTCTGGGGCGCTACTGTCTCGTCGGAGAGGGGTGCGTTATGCGGTACGTTCTAGGCATCTTCTTTGGACAGTTCGTTAAGTAGTGCCTTGTAGGCCGCCTTACAAGACATATCGGGGGAACTTCAACTATTATCCTATGAAGATTGGTGACCACGTTCACATCGGCGCGGGCTCGGTGGTCGAAGCTGCTACCATTGGCAATCACGTCCAGATTGGCAAGAACTGCGTAATTGTCAGTCGAGGTGGTTTGCCGTTTACCCACATTCACCCTGATGTATGTTCATCAGGGAAAGTTCACCATCATCAAAGATTGTGCCAAGATAGCAGACAACACGATCATCCCTCCAAACACGGTTATTCCAGCTCTCGCGCTTTTTGAAGGATCTCCAGGTCCGCGCCCTATATCTTAACGCGCAGAGCCCTACTCATGGGTTCCATAATCAGGCCGATTCATTGAAGATCTCCCAGAATCGACGCAGGAAATTGTCGAAGCAGCAACGAAGCAGCACTACACACGATTCCAACCGCTGGAGCGCTAGGCCCTTTTGACTGCTTTTCTCGTTCTGTCTCCTCTCGATATACAGCTGGCTGCATCACTGTGATATACCTGTCTTTGTATACCCCTCTCGAGTGCAAATGATATGAAGATACGCTGTATTTGGGTCCCAACGAGTCTAAAGGACTGCTCGTCCGCGCCTTGGAAGGTCTGCTGACAAGCACGACTTCAGACTTACTGAGCTGTCTAATTCAATCGATGAATCTCAGCTTCCGGGGCTTCCATTTGAGCTCTGAAGGCTTTGATGTACGATTGTTTTCAGTCGGAATCTTGGTACGCATGCGACCTCGACCCTGCAGCACTGTCCACGTCAAATTGAGCCAGTAAGATAAAAGGATTACGACACTGATATCGACATGACAGCAAGCAAGATGATCTAGTAATAAGAGATACAGGACAAATTACTGGAGGGGTGGTACAGAGCTAGATGTCTTCTCGCCTCTCCCGGCTTTGCCCACTTCCCATGCCGACACTTCGATGCCGCCGTCTGACCCAATTACGAATTGTATGTCTACCTTTGTCTGCCATCGGCCTTTTACTTTTGTCGCATGTTGCGCTGAGAACCCGACAGAGGTCAAGAACGAGTCCTTTTCGATCGTCTTCTCCTTGACCTCGATTTCTTCCTCCTCCTCCTCTTCCTCCTCCGACGGCTCCTCTTCCTCTTCCTTCGGCGGCTTCACCTTCTCCACCTTGATGCCCTCCTTGACCTCCCAGACTTCGAAGCCGACCTTCCTCTCGCCTTCAGCCTCGCCAAGGTCGACATTGAGAGAAACGGTCCTTCTGGCAGGGACCACCGTCTCGCGCTGCACCACCGAAATCCACTGCCCGCCGAGCACCTCCTCGCCCTCCTCAGGGAACAGCACGCCAACCGAGCGCGACGTCGCCTTGACATCCGCCCACTTGCTGCCCTGCTCAAACGCCCTGCGCACCTCCTCGTCCTCGCCGGAATGCCCGATCTGCGCAAGCAGCTTCGCCTGCAGCGCCGCGCCACGCGCAAGCAGCGTCGTGGGGTCGCCGACGCCGCCGCCGACGATCGTGCCCGTCGCGAACGCAGTGACAGCCGACTCGGGGTACGCGTGCGCGAGCGCCTCGTCGAGCCCGGGCAGGCTCGCGGAGCCGCCGACGTACACGACCTCGTCGACGTGGAGGAAGTCGAGCCCCGCGCGCGCGAGGAGCGCCTCCGCGCGGTCGTACACGGTGCTGTAGACGGGGCGCGCCTCCATGTCGAAGCGCAGGCGGTTGATCGTGCCGGTGAAGTCCAGCCCGTCCTTGAGCGACTCGACGGAGCACGTCGCGGCGCCGGGCGACGCGGAGACGGTGCGCTTTGTGTGCTCGAGCGCGAGGCGCAGGCGCGCCTCGGCGCGCACGTCGCCCTTCTCTGTCGAGGGGACGACTGTGAGGGGGGTTTTTGTCTTCTTTGTGAATTCCTTGGCGAAGAACTTGACCAGCTTGTCGTCGATCTGGTCGCCGCCGACGGAGAAGTCGTAGGACGTCGCGAGGGGGTAGAAGAGGCCCTGGCGGACGGAGAGGAGGGTGAGCGCGAGGGAGGACGCGCCGAGGTCGACGATGAGCTGCGTCCGGTCTGGGTAGAGGCCGTCTGCCTGGGGGCCAGAAGTAGATGCGACCGCAGCCGCAGCCGCGTCATCGAAGAGCTGGAGGACATTGATGCCGGCGTCCTTGGCGGCCTGGCGCAGCGCGTCGAGCTGCTTGGGCTCAAACCAGCCAGGGACGGTGATGACGGCACCAGAGACCTTCTTGCCAAGAAAATCTTCTGCAGACTGGAGCAAAGACTTGAGGAAAATAGTTGTGACTTCTGAAGCCGTCAGCACCCGCTCTGCGGGGACGGGCTCGGAGCGCGGCGTCGCGGTCTGGGAAGCCGCGGGGGTGTTTGCCTTCGTGGCTGCGGCAGACGGGAGAGGTGACGGGGATGCCTGAAGCACCTTGACTTTGTACGCAGGCTCATCCTGCTTATCAGGGTGCTGGATGACAGGTGTTGAGACAGTGACCTTGTCTTTTGGGAGCTCAGAGAACCTGCATGTATACGGTCAGACAAATGGGCGCAATTGGATATGTCAGCGTTTCTCACTTTTTGCCCAGAATATTCCGGAAATTTGTGATAGTGTTCTCAGCATTTTTTACTAGTTGGTGCTTCGCTTGGCTACCAATGTACTTTGAACAGTCGGATTAGTAAAGGGCACAGATTCCGAGGCGAAGCAAAACTCACCATCTCCTCCCCGTTGAACGAGATCGCACACGCAATCTGGCGCTCTCCATCCTCGTTAGCGATACATTCAGCTTGGCCTTCCTGTCGTGCATGATCGTCAGCGCCATTCTCAGAAACGAGCAAAGTATGTACCTTGTTCAATATAGCAATCGAAGCGTACGAGTTTCCGAAGTTGATGCCGATAACCGTGGGCGTTGCAGAAACCTCTATAGGTGCATCAGCGGTGCCATTTGGCACAGAATTTTTGACGGCCATTGTGTCTACAGGAGGGTATATGAAAGATGATACAGTCGATAAGGAAGACAAGTGCTGCTGCCGCGCTCACAAAAATCCTGCCGCGGGAAAAAAGCACACCACGTGCCCGACGTCGGGATTGCCACGTGACTTCACTTTAAGAAGGGGTGGCGCGGCGCGCGCTCGTCCTCTTTCTTTCTGCAACCACTGGCATTGGCACAATGGCGACCGATCTGAGTGAACTGGCGCGCCTGCAGCCCCCAAAGCTATCGCAGGCGGTCCACCGTGAGGAGTGCACGCAGTGCTTCGACAATCAGGTTTCTTTCTCCGCTCCCTGTCTGCGATCGGGATCTTGACGTGCGCTGCGCAGGACAACCCGCTGGGCATCGATGTCTGCTTGACGTGTTTCAATGGCGGGTGTTTGAGCACCGATAGATACCATGCGCGCACGCACTTCGAAAAGACGGGACACCGGTTCGCGCTGAATGTGAAACGCAGGCTGAAGCCTTCGGCTAATAGAGTCAGTGGTGTCTTCGTCCATGAGCGCGTAAGGGCTTGCTGACGACCGCGGCGATGCCTAGGCCGAGGAGAAGGAGCCGCCTGCAAAGATGACGAAACTGGCGATCGTTGAGGATCGCGAGGAGGACAAGTACGAATTCGTGACTACGTTGAAGGACTGGAAGTTAGATCCACAGAATGGGAAAGAGCTCCCGGAGGCCAGCTCTGATCCTCTGGTCAAATCTCTTGTTGACGGTGTTATGACCTCTATGTCATCTGCGCGACAATCTGAGGTCAAAGCCTGGGAGGAAGAAATCCTTCCCTGCGAGCATACCCTGACGCTGGAACAGATAGTAACCGGGCCCATAAAAGCTTCTGGTGTGTGCAACATATCTGACGCTCGTGTTTTGTGTCTGATGATGGGTGCAGGTCTTGCGCAGTGCAATAAATGCGACTTGAAAGAAAACCTCTGGCTATGCCTGACCTGCGGTTCGCTTGGATGCGGTCGCGCTCAGTATGGCGGCACCGGCGGACATGGCCACGGACTCGAGCATTATGAAGAGACTAGTCATCCAGTGAGCGTCAAGCTTGGAACAATCACGCCAGAAGGCAATGCAGGTGTGTCTTCGCAGGCATTACATCCATATATGCGTCTGAAATTCATTGCCGACAGATATCTACTGTTACGCGTGCAATGACGCGAAGCTGGACCCAGAGCTGTCTGCTCATCTCGCGAACTTTGGAATTAACGTGCAAACGCAGACAAAAACGGAGAAGTCCATGACCGAGCTGGTAGGCGCATTCACCATCCTGCCTTCTGCATCTTCTAAATGCTGTGTTCGCATAGCAAATTGAACATAATCTGAAGTTCGACTTTTCTTTGACGGACGAGTCAGGGAAAGCGTTAGAGCCCGTCTTCGGTCCAGGACTCACTGGTCTGGGCAACCTGGGCAACAGGTCCGTAGATTTCATATTCTCATCACACACAACATTCTCATTGTTCCCTGAAGTTGTTACATGGCATCTGTCCTGCAGAGCGTATTCTCCCTCCCCGCATTCCAAGAGCGTTATCTTCCCAGCGCCAAGCAGCACTGGGCGACATGCACCGAAACCCTCCCGGCGACCTGCATCGACTGCCAAATGCACAAGCTCGCCGACGGCCTCCTCTCCGGCCGCTACTCGCACCCCCGCGCACACCCCTCGCAGCCGATCGACCCGCTCGCGCACGCGTCGCCGACGCCCGTGTTCCAGGACGGGCTCAAGCCCGCGATGTTCAAGGCGCTGATCGGCAAGGGGCACGAGGAGTTCGCGACGATGCGGCAGCAGGACTCGGAGGAGTTCTTCACGTACCTGCTGACGGTGCTGCGGCGGCACGCGAAGAAGGTGGGCGCGGTTCAGGATCCGACGGAGGTGTTTGCGTTCGGGCTCGAGCAGCGGCTGCAGTGCATGGCGTGCGGCGGCGTCCGGTACCGCGTCGACGGGGCGGACACGCTGAGCGTGCCGGTGCCGGCGCGGGAGAAGGGCAAGGATGCGGAGGGCAGAACACTGTATGAGGAGGTCAAGCTCGAAGAGTGTGTGGATCTGGCGATGGCGCCGGAGGATCTTGAGTACAAGTGCCCGCGGTGCCAGAAGAACGTCACTGCGATGAAGTGCGTGTCTGGTTTGGTGCTGTCTCGATGTTGCCTGCTGATGTTGCGGCAGACAAGCGAGGTTTGCGACGTTCCCGCAGACGCTCGTGGTGCACACGAAGAAGTTCCAGCTCGTGAACTGGGTGCCAACGAAGCTCGGTGAGCAGATCGCTTTGCTCCCGGGCCTGTTATTGAATGTTCCTCTCCAGACATCCCATTGATCCTGCCGTTCGATGACGTGTTGCAACTCGACGCATACCTCGGCAAAGGCCTCCAACCCGACGAGACCGCACTGCCAGAAGACGAATCAGCAGCCCCGGGCCTGCCCCAATTCAACGAGGCCGCGATGGCGCAGCTGGAAGCGATGGGCTTCCCCACAGTGCGGTGCCACAAGGCGCTCCTCGCAACAGGGAACAGTGATGCCGAGGCCGCGATGGAATGGCTCTTTGCGCACATGGAGGATCCAGGTACGGACCGCGTCCATCGATGAATGACGATGGCGCGTTAATGAACGATGGCAGATATCGATGCGCCGATTAGTGTAAGCGCGGGTGCAGGCGCGGGCGGCGCGGAGCCGAGCGCGGAGCAGGTGGGCATGCTGGCGGACATGGGGTTCACGGCTGCGCAGGCTCGGAAGGCATTGCGCGAGACGGTGAGCGCGATGCATTCATTCGCATGAGCGTGCGCTGACGTCGAGAATCAGAGCGGAGACGCGGAGCGCGCGGTGGAATGGCTCTTCTCGCACCCCGACGACACGGGCGAGGATGTGTCCGTGGCGGCGGCGGCGGACGCCGGGCCTGGGGGCTCCGCGGCGCTGCCCGCGCGCTTCCGCCTGAAGGCGTTCATTTCGCACAAGGGCCCGTCGGTGCACTCGGGGCATTACGTTGCGCACGTGCGCGTGGGGGAGCAGTGGGTGCTGTTCAATGACGAGAAGGTGGTCAAGGCGGACGCGGAGAGTGTGAGAGAGTTGAAGAAGCTTGCGTATCTGTACATCTTCGAGCGGGCGTAGTTCACGTCGGGCGTGTACGATAGACGGAATGAACAGAGGTAGTGATAAGCGTTAGGTGAACGGGAATCATTTCGATCTAGACACTACAGCGAGGGGGTCCCATCGAAGCTCATGGAATTCACGCCTAATTGGCACAACTTGCCCGAATTTGAAGGGCCTCACGATAACGACTTCTACGTATTGAAGTTAGCTGATATGAATGAGGTACGATGGTTCGAAATCGGCTCTAATCTGATCGATTCGTTGTGCTGGTCCTGCCCCATAAATGCGAATCGATATCAAAGGTCAGAGAGTATGGAATGTTGTCAAAGACCATTGCACAGCCAACAGTCCAAGATCCTTCCATGGGCGATTTGAAGGATCTTTCCTGCTATGAGCAAATCAGACAGAAGCCAATTTTTTCCATGTCATTTTGATCAGCTCTACATCTGTAGCCTGTGAATGTGGTCAAGGCGGACACGGAGAGTGTGAGAGACTTGAAAGAGCTGGCGTATCTGTACGTCCATCTTCGAGTGGGCGTAGTTTACGTCGAGCACGTATGATAGGCAGGAATGAACGCAGCGAATAGTGGATCTCGTTGCCGTGGCGTAAATGGTTTCAAATCAAAGTTGAAAGGGGTAAGGAATCCGATCGGTTCATGATGTAGGTACCCCATAAATGATGCGAATGACATCAAAGGTCAGAGAAATGTCAAGGTCCTTTGGAAATTGGACATCCAGTAATCAGTACTTCAGTACTCAGAACTCACGACTCCTTTCACTGGACGACTTTCCGCTTGCTTTCCGCGGTCTTGATTTTATTCTACCATATGTTTTGGAGCTTATTTAGATTCAGAGTCCGCTGATATGTGCGACCTGATTGGATGAGGAGGTCGTTTTGGACGTTAGCGAGGAATTCGACATGGCCTCTGGAATATCATACCATAGAATTAAGGCCGCGAAAAGGCGTCCATTCCCCCCTTGATATGAAGGATTCAGAGACAGGATTTGGCAATTCCATATCATCTCAGTTTTGCAGCCTGTCAAAGACGCCTTCAAGTCGAGCTGAGCCCCTCTTCCGATTCTGGAACGATAATCTCTATTGTCTTTCTGTGCACACCCCAAAATTCTTCATTGTTCAATCGACTCAAAAATATGCCGGCGGTAGAATTTGTGCAAGAGATCGTGTTCCATTCGCAGAACTTGAGCTGGAGAACGGTATAAGCGTCGGGGCTCGGCGATGGCCGAAGCTCCGCCATGTTACCGCATGCAGCTGGGATATCGCTTTTTTCTAGCCTGACCAAGCCCTTGACCCGACTTTCTTCCTCTTTTCTACCTGCTCGTCGTCGTCGCGCTCGTCATGTCGTCAAACGTGCCCATTTCTGGCCAGGATCTCACTGCGCCGACACCACAGAACACGCCGCTGACCCACGCGCCCATCGCAGCGGGCCTCTCGCGCCCCACCGTGCCCGATATCTCTGAAGATGCTGAGCCTGCTGAAGATGTCAGCGGCGCGCAGGCCGCTATGATGGGCCTTGTGCAGGGTCGCCTGGCAGGTCTTGTCGGCAAGAGCTCGGGATACGTCGAAAGTTTGCCTGAGGAGGTGAAGAAGACTGTCGAGGCGCTTAAGGGCGTGCAGGTGAAGCAGAACGAGCTGCAGAACCAGTATAAGCGCGAATGCCTGGAGCTTGAGAAGAAGGTACGTTTTTCGGAGGCGATGGGATTTTCAGTGCGGTTTCCGTGTCCCATGCCACTCGTTTTCCCTCTCGATCGGTGTGTCTGATCTCATCGCGCCCACAGTACCTCGAGCTGCAGAAGCCCCTGTACGAGCGTCGTCACAACATCATCACTGGTGCCACGCAGCCGACGCCCGAAGAAGTCGAGACGGGCAACGCGCAGTCGCTGAAGGACGATCCGGACTTCAAGGCTGTCGAGACGGACAAAGACGCGGCGCCGATCCCCGAGTTCTGGCTGACCGCGCTCCGAAACCACGTCGGCATCTCAGAGCTGATCACGGAGCGCGATGCGGCGGCACTCAAGCACCTGACGAACATCACGATCGAGTATCTCCCCTCGAGCGAGCCCAAGCCCGGCTTCAAGCTTAACTTCTTCTTCTCGCCAAACGAGTTCTTTGACAACGATGTGCTGGAGAAGACGTATGTGTACCAGGAGGAGGTGGGATACTCTGGCGACTTTGTGTACGATCGCGCGATCGGCACCGAGATCAAGTGGAAAGAGGACAAGGACCTGACAAAGGAGTTTGAGATCAAGAAGCAGCGGAATAAGAGTGGGTGGCTCTTTTTCAGTTTCGGCCTGCTTGTCTGACGTTTTATGGCTGATATAGACACCAACCGGACTCGTCTTGTCCGCAAGGCGCATCCGACGGAGTCGTTCTTCAACTTCTTCTCGCCCCCGGTCCCCCCGGCAGAAGATGCCATCGAGAACGGCGAGATTGAGGAGGATGAGCTCGATGAGATTGAGGAGAAGCTCGAGATGGACTACCAGATTGGTGAGGACATCAAGGAGAAGGTGCGTCCGCTTTCGACATCGCATTCGTGCATGTCAGGCGCTGACATGCGCTCTATCAGATCATTCCCCGTGCGATCGACTACTTCACTGGTAAGGCTCTGGAGTACGATATGCTGGACGAGGACGAGGAGGACTACGAGGATCTCGATGAGGACGATGACGAACATTACGAGGATGTATGTCCCGATCTCTCTCGTCTCCGACAGTGACATTTACTAATGCGCGAAGTAGGACTCCGAGAGCGAAGCTGACCTGCCCGCAAGACGGCGCGGCCCCAAAGGCCGCGGTGCAGGCGCAGGCGCAGGCTCGGCCAACGTCAACCCCGAGGAGTGCAAGCAGCAGTGATCTCGCCCACGCTTCACCCTCCAAAATCTGCTAATGTCCCGGCGCACCCCATCGTTCGGGGCCAGAACACACCCATGACTCTCTTTCCTTCTCTCTGTTGTTGTAGTGTGTATGCTCCATCATTCCCGAATCCGATCAGAATACATTGCATCGCCCGGTTTTCTTAGGTTACACCATTGTCTGTCCGCATACGTACGCTCGTGTTGGTTGTTCACCCGTAATTCAATGTGCCCGTTCCCGCTTGCCGTCGCTAGGCTGTACAGTACCTCTTTTCGCTCCCTATGGGCGCATTTTTGTTTCTGCGTTAGCGCTCCGTGCGGTTTTGTCGGTTTTTATAATAAGGGTTGGGCAGAAGCTCGCTGATGTGTATGGCTGTAGTGAAAATTGTAGCGGTTCGCATAGCACAGTGCTTCGTATAACGTCGTATCAAGGTCATGGCTATACGATACAGTTCGTATATAGTACGCTGTTCTGCAACAGTCTGCCCCATTGACCTGTTCAGATCTGATATAGGACATACGAGAGTGGGCGCCTAATGTTGGTCTTGTTTGGGGCGCGCGACGACATACCAGCTCCGCGGCACCGTTGTTGCCCAAAGCGAAAACACCATGTTGTATGCGCTTTGCGATGGCCAGTGTACGTCCAGCTCTATATTCGTCGATGGTTCAGGAGATTCTGCGGTCATGTGAGTGCATCGTTGCCAGTGTCAGCTTATTGTTTGTGGGCGCCGTTCCAACTCACTCGTCCCAGTTCGTATCGCATCCGAAGCCTAATATATGCAAGAGTTCTTCGCGACTGTTATACCACGGCCGTATTATGATGCGACCACGCAATTCCTTCCGGAAAGGCTGGAGCGACTGCTGGTGATGTCGCATCGCTGCGTCGCTCATAAATCACAATCGTGCAGGGCGGTAGGTATAGAATTATACATTATTTCTGCTCATGCTCAGCAAACTTAATACATGGGATCTATGCACGCCGGGCCTGCAGGCGACTCGAGCCGTGCGTTTCGCCCCCGCTTCAGGTACGTTCTTCGCGCATTTTTCTGATTGCTGATCGCCTCATCAGGTCAATCTAGGCCCGTAAATGCGATATCGAATGTAGATCCCCACAGGATGTATATACATGGAGGACCGTTTGACTACTTGAACACGTCAACTCACCGGCATAACTCGCGGAAATTGGGTGAGGCACGAGAGCTGAGTGTCAAGCGAGCAAAGCAGGCTTCCAACGGCCAGTATACCGCTGAAGGTCGAGGAATAATCTGAACATATGGACAAACGAATAGATGAATATGGTCAGTCACGCCGGCTTGCGGAAGTCTCTCGCACACGGGGCAAATGAGCAACTGCGATGACCGTCGTGTTCATATTTGACATGCGCGCGGGCATTGACAAGATGTCCATGGAGAGATCAATGCTGGCTTCTTTAAGTATGTAGTCGCGCGCGGGCATTGACAAGATGTCCATGGAGAGATCAATGCTGGCTTCTTTAAGTATGTAGTCGCCTGAAGGGGAACAAAAACAAAACAAACTGAACAAAAAAAGGACCGTCCCAACTGTGTCAATTGATCCGACCCTGGCTCGAACAGAGGACCTTCTGTGTGTTAGACAGATGCGATAACCAACTACGCCATCGGACCACAGTACACTATAATCTGGAAAATTATAACAGTTGTATTTCATGACTCATTGTACAACTGGCCACCGATTCTTTTTTTGGGCCTTTCATGTAGCCAACACTTCAGGTTTTATAGAGTCAGACAGAAATAAAAGCAAACTGGAATTATCATATGCCTAGCGGCACCGTAAACAATTTGAGTCCACAATCAATGCACAGTGTAGGGAGGCAAAAATGCTCGGGATGAGGATCGAACTCATGACCTCAGGATTACGTAATCTGTGATTACTCATACAGTCGTATGAGACCTGCGCTCTAACCAGCTGAGCCACCCAAGCTATGATTAAAGAGATCAAGAGTTAATATAACTACATTATGATCAATTGTTATCTCCTGTCCCAATTCGTAGTTCTGTCCTGGACATCGACCTGAGTCTGGCAGCATCGCACCAAACCACACCCCGGCATCTCATGAACAGGAATGTAACCACGGACATGATTGTTGTCAAGAAGTAAGTACCAAGGCTGATCACCGCCGCAACATCGTGCAGCGCAGCACGGAGCGGATGTCGAGTCGATCGTCCGCCGACGCTGACGAGACCTCGGACTGCTGCGTCGACTTGCCAACTTAATACTAATAGAGGGGTTTCGCAATTGACCGACTCGGACTCGGACTCGACTGGTGGAGCGCCGAGTCCAACTGGGATGCAACCGTAAGCGGCTGTGGATGGCAGGGTGGAGCGACCAATGGAGCGTAGGGTTCGACTGGCTGGGGTCGAGTCGGAGGGCTGCGAAAACTCTCTATTGTGTATCGTAACCTTTTCCCGCCATGTTACATCATATGTGAGTTCTGTGTTTTTCGAGCAGTGCTGAGTGTACGCTTTTCACGGACCGGAAGTTCTTTGCATCACTCATCTACCACTAGTCGCGTGGCTTGGCGATGCTCCAATATCAGCTAACTTAATTGATCTGCGGACGCAGGCCTGCGGTCTCACCGCCGCATTTAAGACCTACTGGCGCATTGCTTCTTCCTAGCAACAGTCTTCACCACACAATGGCATCCATCCAGCAAGCTTCCCTCCCTACCCTCGACCGGCTGAAAGCCAGCGTTCTAGATGACCTCGACGTGCAGAAAGTAGCCAAAGACTGGTTCAGCACCTTCACCGAGCATGCGCAGCAAGGCAACGTGCGAGGCGTGCTCGACCTCATGCTCGACGACGCATGGTGGCGCGACATCCTTGCGCTCACCTGGGACTTCCGCACGTTCTACTCGAAGGAGAAGATCCAGAGGTTCCTCGCTGATAGGCTCGGCCAGGCGCAGATTTCCTCGCTGAAGCTTGTCGTCGGGTCTGAAGCGCTGCAGCGCCTGTACCCAGATCTCGCTTGGATTCAGGCGTTCTTCACGTTCGACACCGCCGTGGGCCATGTGTTGGGAATCGTGCGGCTCGTGCCCACGTCATCAGGCGAATGGAAAGCCCACACCGTCCTGACGATTCTGGAGGGTTTGAAGGGCCACCCGGAGCTCATCGGCTCCCTGCGTGAGCAACAGCCAAACCACGGCAAGTGGCAAGAGAAGCGGCGCCGGGAGATCGAGTGTGAGGATGAGGATCCCAAGGTCATCATCATTGGGGCCGGCCAAAGCGGGCTGGAGACCGCTGCGCGGCTGAAGTACTTGGGTGTCAAGTCGCTCATCATCGAGCGGGAGCCCAGGGTGGGCAATTTGTGGAGAAAGCGCTACGAGGCGCTCTGCCTCCATGACACAGTCTGTAAGTCTATTCTACGACTGTTCCCTCCGACGGTTAATAATGCTAGTATGCTAGACTACGATCATATGCCGTATCTTCCGTAGGTGTTGATATGGTCTGTCCTAGGGTATGCTGATAAGGTCCGTTCAGTTTCCCGCCGACTTGGCCAGTCTTCCCCCCAGCACCAAAGGTAAGATTCGTCCCACCTCGGCAATGACAATGACGGAAGCTAATGCGGCCCTTCAGTTAGCGGATTGGCTCGAGAACTATGCGCATGTCATGGAGCTGGATATCTGGTTGTCCACTAACATCATCGATACCAAGCAAGATCCATCAACACACAAGTGGACCGTCTCCGTCCGCCGTGCAGACGGCACGGAGCGGACGGTCGTTGCCAATCATCTCGTATTCGCGATCGGCTTCGGCGGAGGAACGCTGCGAATGCCATCCATCCCTGGCGCTGTATGTGTTTATCTCGGGGAGAGTTTCTAGCGCTGACAGCCCCACGCGCAGGAAGGGTTTCAAGGCAAGATGTTGCATTCCGGGCAGTTCACTTCTGGCAGAGACTACTTGGGCAAGAAGGTCGTCGTCGTAGGCGCTTGCACGTCCGGTAAGTTTGATTTGGGTGATGGCACTATGACACCCTGTAACCCTGCCACCTTGCCACAGGTCACGATATCGCCAAAGATATGTACGATCACGGCGTCGGTGAGTTCTTCGACCTCCACATCGCCGGTCCCCGTTTCATTTCGGATGATTGCAGATGTGACCCTTTTTCAACGAAGCTCTACCTACGTCATGTCAGTTAATAACGGCGCAAAGATAATGCTTAGCCGTAAGTTTCACCTTCACGCATGTGCTTGCGCACTCCACCAACTCTGATTGCGCAGCGCTCTATCATGAGGGTGGTGACCCGGACATCGCAGACCGGATCACCGCGTCGTTCCCGGTCTGGCAGAACCACCCCATGCAGAAGCGCGTGGCGAAGGACATCGCAGCCATGGACAAGTAAGTTGATCGCCGCCCTGGAGCGTGGGCGCATTGCTCACGGACATAGGGAAACGCTCGACGGGCTGAAGCGCGTCGGCTTCCGGACGAACATGGGGCCCGACGACTCCGGCTTCATGATGCTCATATTTCAGAAAGGCGGCGGGTACTACCTCGGTGCGTGTGCTTCACGGGGCGCGGGTGCGTGCGCTGAATGGGCCTGCCGGGCAGACGTCGGCGCGAGCCAGTTGATCATCGATGGCAAGATCAAGCTTAAGAATGACTCCCAGATCAAGCGCTTCACGAAGCGCGGCCTCGAGTTCGAGAACGGGAGCACGCTGGATGCGGATGCCGTCATGTTCGCGACCGGGTGCGTCTGTCCTTCTGTGCGCGGCGCTCTCACGGCTGACATGAGAATGGCGGGAATGAATACTGAAGATATGGCGATCCGAGGGATCCGATCAAGAAGGTCATCGGCGAGGAGTTGGGAAAGCAGCTGAAGCCGATCTGGGGGCTTGACGAGGAGGGAGAGGTCAATGGCGTGTGGAGGGACATAGGCATCCCGAACATGTACTACCTGATGGGTGCGTCCGTTGTCCCTATCTCGCCTTGCTGATATTCTCATGCGACGCCACGCAGGTAATCTTGCGATGTCGAGATTCCATTCGAAGCACGTTGCTCTTCGTAAGTCAACTTTCCCAGCTTCGTCATGAAGGTTAACGTCACGGTTGCTCTAGAAATCAAAGCCGTAGAGGAAGGCCTCCTAGGAGAGAGATACAGCCTCAAGCCTCAGAGCAGCTGGCTCGCAGAGACAGTCAAATCTGTATCGGACAGTGTAGAATATCCATTCAACATGGCTAGCTAGAAGCAGAAAGGACACTATATGTTGTTGTACGGTTTACCGCCTATGTGATGACATCCCATCAACAAGCGCCTTCGCCTTCTCGTCTCTCAAGCTGATCGAGCATTGGAATGGGAGAGGATGGCTGATGGCAATCGCGTGAGACAGCTTTTACCGTTCAGCGCCAAAACAACATACCTGACCATGCCACTCGAATAAACTGCGTCCACAGGTATGTCGTTTCCCTGCCCATCTTTCGCCCTATTGATGTCGAGCACAGCAAGGATCGACGCGATGCAGATCCAGACAGACGATCGGGCCAGATGCTGGCCTGAGCACATCCTGATGAAAGCGCCAAATGCAAACCGTCAGAAAGGAATCAACGTGGCAGATTCTTCTTACCGTCTTCCAAAGCCAAATGCCACATCCACGTCGTCATTGTTCAGTTTTCCCTCAGGAGTCAGGAACCGCTCAGGCTTGAATGCCTCCGGTTCGGGGTATTTCTGCGAGTCGTGCAGCATTGCCCTACCGCCTCATCAGTCTCATAACCGATATCAGACAGTGATACTGGTCATACCAGACATTTGGGAATATCTGCGTCCCTGAAACGCACTATCAGAGCTGAGTTCAACATGATCAAGACATAGAAGCACTGACCTTTTGGTATGAACATCCCCTCGTACACGTCATCCATCAACGATGCGCGCGGCACGCCCAGATTCGCGACTACCTGCCAGCGCAGGACTTCCTTGCAGATCGCACTGACGTATGGCAACTCCGCGCGGTCATCGAAGCTGGGCAGACGCTCGCGGCCAACCGCGCTGTCGATCTCGTACTGCGCGCGCTTTTGGACTTCAGGGTGCAGGAGGAGAGCGAGTATGGCGGTCGAGAGGGCGGAGACGGTCTGAGACCAGATGAGGACGCATGGCATGTGATGGTAAACTGAAACTTACTGTGTCTGCTCCGGCTGAAAGCGGGAAAAGGCGTCAGGGTCAACTGGGAACGGTATGCAGTGACTTGTGATAAATCCCTTTACCTGCGTATGCAATGGCGCTGACCTCCTTGGCAGCTTCATCGTGCGCCATTCCAGTAGAGTTCAGCTCGTTAGCCCGCATGAGCGTCGCGGCAAGCGACGTCGGCGCGCAGCCAGTTTCCTGGAACCAAAGCTCAGTCTAAAGATGGACAGCGAAGCGTGATGGAGCTGCCAACCATGCCACGCCTGACGGCCGCCCACGGGCCGTCGAGCATCTGGGATGTGAGGTTGCGGCATTTGCGCGCGTACGTTTTGAAGGTCATACCGGGGAGCCAGCTAGGAAGATGTCGCACTGCGGGATGCGGGTCCGTTGGGGTCAAGGAAGCGAGGACGGGAAGGCACACGCACGGAATGGGAGTGTATTTACGGCCATGACGCCGGGAAACACGGCGCCTGAGAGCATCGCGAATGCTCTGTCCGCGATTTCGACAAGGTGGTCGCTGGTGGACGTCACCTCATGGCCGTATGCGATGGCCATCGACACGGATGCCGCGAAACTGGCACCAGTCAGTTAGACCGATCAGGACCAAAGTGATGGAGTCGAAGCGACACACGTCCGGATGTGTTGGACAAAATCCTCGGGATCCTCGGAAAGCCGCCGCACGAGATCTGCCGCATTGGAGGCCTGGCGCGGGCGGTGTTCGAGCGCTGCCTTGGCGCGGAAGTTCTGATTCAGCATGCGGCGGTGCGTACGCCATCTCTCAGAGTATGGGATCATCGCCGTATTCCAGTCCCAACCCATGCTATAATGCAAGATGTAGATGAGCTTTGTTGGAAGGTATGCAAGAAATGAAGCAGGCAATACTGACAGGTCAATCATCGTCATGTGAGGGCGATCGGAATAGATTGCTGAGCGGCGCTCAAACAGTTCTTTGGCTGCCTTTTGAGAGTTTACTAGTATAGTCAGTCTGCCGAAGACCCAGACAGAGATCAGGTCGCCTTTATGACGAAGGCTAATCAGACGCAAACGAACGCACTCCATAACAAGATGGCTTACTATTGTATTCACGAGACCATTGGGCGTAGGTGACCCAAGGCTTTTGTGATGGAATTGACAAGAAATTGCCGATCAATGGAATGGTTGGTGGACCAGGAGGAAGTAAAGGCGTACGACGCCGTCTGATATGGACGACAGCCGCAAGGCTTAGAGAAAGAACGAGCAACAATATTCCATCCATTGCCAAGAGCGACTGTGTCAAGACTGAGCAGCCAAGAGAATAGAAAAGAACCAGTGCAGCAGGGCGCTGTAGTCGCATCTCGAGCAATTCCAGCCCGCCTTTTATGGACCAGGATTCGAGATTGATAACCAGGCCCAGCCCTCTTTCGTTCTGTGACGGAGAAGAGAGAAGAGAGAGTGAACCGTCAGGTGAGCTGACGGGTGGTCAAGTCCGATGGACACACGAAGCCTTTCGATGTTTGTGCCCTTGAAACGTACTCATCGGACCATATAACACCCGGAGAACTTAGACCCAATTCCGTTCAGTTTCACGGAGATGATCAGATTAATGCAAAGGCGGGTGGCGGCCACCTAGATGTTGTAGCTAGCGAGTCACAGGCGACTTCAGAAACATGGTTGGTGAAAGTATGGTGATTTGGCACGTACAGATCCACAGAGCCCGCGAACCTGTCCTGATCGTCGCCAGAAATTGGCAGCAGACGATGGTATGGACCGATGCGGATGTGGTTAACACCGTCGATCGTGTCAATCGGCTGAGTCCATGATGGTGAACTGCTCGTGATCATACAGAATATGATTCTCAAAACAGAAAAAGAGGTCCAACCGTTCAAAAAAAAATCATGTCCGGGTCCATCGTGGTTCTTAAAGTCGGAACGACTTCGAATAGTTGTTATCGCCTATAGACACCGCCTGCTGTGAGAAAAATCAGTCGCCCAAAAAATCGGTTCTTTGTAAGGCCAAGTGATACGGACGGCGATGTGTACCTCAATATGACAGTCAAGAATTAAATGGAAGACATCTTTTCGACCTTGTTGCATGAGGATCAGGCTGCGAGCCGCTGCCAGTCATGGCCGTAGTAAGCCGAGAACGCCGCAAGTGTTTGGCAACGGCTTTATTTCCAAACAATTACTTTGTCGAGACGTTTGAACTAGGAATGTCCCCTGAGCTTGACATTTAACGTTCAACCTGAAGCCCACGACGCAGGGTTGTCGCTTGTGCTCCTGTCGCCCTCTCCCACAGGTTGTAATTTACCTTATTCACTGGGAACGGGGACTAAACTCACAGGAACACTAATGAGCTCATCGCCAGCTTCGTAAGCTTCCCCGGCGTTTTACACAACCACGGTAGTCCATCCGGTTCAAGATGCCGGATGTTTGTGTACGTATTCGATCTCCTGTCAACTGCTGGAAACGGATCGTGAAGCCTTCGTCCTCCTCGGCTCAAATCAATCGATAAAAAAATCATCTTTCCAGATACCAATCGCCTTCCAATTCCCCGGCCTCTGTTGCAAGATTGGCCTTCTTAATGAACTGTTTCCCATGTCATACACTTCAATCAAGCTCCTTTTGCAACTTCGTCTTCGTGGCCGGATAAACCCGATGGTGTGTCGATCCGTCTTGTGTACATGAAGTCATACAGGTCATGTAAAGATGTTGTCCGCGATCCCATGCTCAGCAGGTCTGATATCGGGCGGATGCTCGCACGCTTCTTCCCTTCACTGAAGTTATTTTGGTCAGCATGTCGTGCGCTACCGAGAGTACCGACGTCGGACCTAACTCTCGGTGCCTGGCGTGTCCAATCGCAAGCCTTTCTCGGCATCTATGCACCTCGTCGTCTCTGTCGCGTCGGTCGATGAGCAGTCGATGGTGCCCATCAGGTCTTCGTGGCGCGAGGAACCTCCAGCCCGTCCGTCCTGCCGTCCCACTCCAGTTGAACGGAACTGACGTCTCGTAATTTTTCGACCTGTGCATCCTCGATATCACAGCAGCACAGCTCCAAATGAATCTTCGGTATGCCGTCATCGTACCCGGGAAACGCCTGCGCCCGTAGCTTCAGACCAGCGATAAGCCGAGTCAAGGCAGCCCGACCAGACGGAAGAAGGAAGTCGAAGCTGTGGACTTTGAGGCGTTCCAGGAAGGGCATGCAGACGCACTCGGGCTGCGCCCGCGGCTCCGCGCTGTGCGCTATCACACTGTGCCGCTGGAACGTGGCCGCAAACTTCTCAAACACCGGACCGATGAGCACGATCCGCTTGAGCGACATTTGTGGGTACAAGAGCCACGTGCAGTCGGCAGCTTCAAGCAGGTCCTTGCCTTGGATTCGGAGGACGAGTGTGTCTATCACGAGTTGTGTCGATTTGGAAAATGCGGATGTGAAGTGCTGGTAGAACCAGGGGAATATGGGGATAAATTTTGATTCGACGACGATAGACAAAGGATACACGGTGCGTGATGCCTGGTATTCGAGGGGAGGCGTGGTGTACGATGGCATGCCGTCGGGCGAAGCGAGCATGCACATGAGCATCGCGCTTTGGACGATGACAAGGCATCGGAAAGGGTGATCGGGAGCTTCGCCGGGTGGGCTTGTCGACATGTAATGCCGAGCAAGCGCATGTTGGAAAACTGAGATGGAAGGCTCTGTCCTTATGGTCATGTCAAGTTCGAGAGTCGTGCGCTTAGGAAGGCAGAGACGGTCCATGAGATACGATAACGGGATGGCTGGGGCACGCAAGATAAGCCGTTTCATTCGTGGAAGCACTACAATGTCGGGCGAGTACGTTCCATCTGGGTCAGGGATAGCCCTTTCCAGTTTGAGCCGCGCGAGATTTGGTAGGTTCGTCAAGACCTCTAGAATCTGTCTCATAGAAGTCGGTCGTGAGACTGTGCTAATCAAGAGGGAGGTGAGGTGATGCAGTGTCATCACCCAGTTCCAGGAGAAGTCGAGATCCTTCAGGGATAAAGTGGTGAGCGCAGGTGTATCTCCGCTGAATGGGATCGATTCGAGTCGTCTGCGCGTCGACGATGAGGTCAGGGATAATGTCTGCAGTTGCGGGGCTGGCTGTGATGGGAGGATGATCAACGGTGCGTCGTCCCGATTTTCGTCATCAGGAGTAGAAAAGGTGTATCCCATTACTGATACCACCAGGGTCTGCAAGCGGTCTACGGGCACCGAGTCGTGCCTTTCGAAGAGCTTGAAAGGCTTAGTTCGCCGGGAACGAGGAACAACCAAACCGCAGAACGCGATGGGAAGGTCTCTGCTGCTGTTCACAAATGTGCGTGTCCAGTGTTCGTCTCGGCTACCTGTGGGGATCTGACACCAAAGTCGTGGGTCATCAACAGCAATGCTCCGCCAGCGCCGACATACTCGAGTGATCTCGAGCAGTGTAACATAGGAGTTGATATCCTCACGGTCTATATCATGTTCTGTAACCACCGGTTGCGATGATTTAAAGACCTTGGCGAGGATTTCTGGGGGCAATCGAGAGATGGGTGAATGTGTATTTAGATGGCTCTTCAGATTGCCAATCAGCTGCTCGAGCTGGCGTATGGAGTCATAGATATTTTCACGACAATTGAGACTGCATGGTATCTCGGAGCTCGAGACAGCTTTCAATGCATCCCAGAAGTCCTGCATTGTCATCGGCAATATCTGCAACAGAGTTGTGTGGTCAGATGAAGAAAATTGAGAGCCGTCCGACGAGCGGGCACAAAATTTGGGATTCACGAGTTCCTCGATCAACCAGCGGGGATCGATTTTTGATTGTTCCACAATAAGATGATAAAACCAAAGCTCATGCGGATGCGAAGTGAAGTGAAGTTTGTGTAGAGGCAGCGAGTACAAATACGAGGCCGAGAACACCGAGAACTGCTGAGATGGCCTCTCTTCTGAGCGATTGCCTTATTGGGCCACTCATCCTCGAGCTCTTTACGACAACGACGGTATCTATCGTGCTTAGAATCATGCTTCAAGCTCCCCCATTTTGGTTCTCATCACTTCTTGGGCAACTCAAATAGAAAGTCTCTGTGTTCTTGCGGTTTTCATCAAGGCTTTGTCGCACGTTTCCGACCGACCAGGGATGCATCATCCCGAGTTTGCAATTTTCGGTCGCGGTACGGCTTGCTTGTAGTCTGCCGTTTTGGCCATTATTGTCAAGTAAGAATTGAATCTGCATATGGTACCTCTGACCTTATAAGGGATCTTGGTCGCTGAATCCGTATGAAGGTGCGTATTGAACGTAGTTGAGACGTGTTGCGTTTAAGTCTCGAACCCATCAGCCTTGAAGCTCAAACAGCGATTTCACAGCTCTGCAAGATGTCTCTTATGATTTGTACTGCGATTTTTGCGTTGCATGAGCCTCCGGCGACGTCTGCAGTTCTGACCAAATCCGCGATCATTACGAGGTTCTTGTATCCCAAACGGTGCGTCCTTATTCCATATCCGTCAATGAAGGTGATCACCGCGCCTCCGTCTTGGTATAAGACATTTCTGACGATTCCAGCTCCATATGTGATAGAGATGTACGACCCCCAGCCATATTCCAGGGATGCATCACGTTCTTGCCTCTGGCCCGAGGCCAGGACGCTCGATCGGCCCCGAGGCCCAAGTTCTACCACTCAAGATTCAAGTATCTATGCCAAAAGGAGTTTCTCTGAACTCGATAGCATTTCACAGATCGCCGCGACGCACTCCGATGTCTATCGAATGAGCGAGAGGTAAGTTTACCCATTTTTGTTGCTAAGTAGCATGGCTCATTGAGACGTCACAGCTTACAGCATCCTGGCTTCCTAGAACCATTGTCCACGGATGTGCCATGCTGTATCTTGGATTCTAGGACAAATATCTCAGCTCGACGCTGCGCAATTTCTGGACCAAGCGGACACCCCCGCAGTGATTCGCCATCGGCTATGTGCCGTCCTCACTGGAACAATGAACCTTTTGCCACACCCTCCAGCCCTCACGACCGGCACACCGAAGGTCGTATTTTGAAAAACGAATTCCATTCTGTCGACAAAAGGTGCAATTGCTTTAGAAATGCTCTTGAAAGCCATCGTTCTCCGCCGAAACGAAGCAGAGCCGCTGTGAAGCAAATAGAACGCAGAGCCCGGAATAGCGACAATCTAGCAAAGCTGAATTTTCTGCTTCCAGAATCTCTGCAGCTTCACGATGACAAGCCGACGATGAGGGTAGTCGAGCAGGGTGCGTGGATCTTGCTTAAACTCGTCTTAAGAATGGTGCAGCTCAGATTGATCCTGACTATGAGCAGCGATTGTGTATGTTCAGGATGCGCAGAGACAGATTCAGGAACTTGAAACCATGCTAGAGGCGGCTCGCGAGAAAAATAGAATGGCACAGGTTCGATGGTAGGCTCGACTAATGCCCAGACAGTCTTGACGAAATGCCTGCAGAAGACCAGTAGGCTTGATCTCCTTGAGATATAACACAGGTCCAATTATTATTGAAGCCGTGTTTCCATAGAGTCACTGGTACATTCGTCGTGCATAGGCAATTACGCCTCCCGAAGCGTGATGTATAGTCAAAATCGTAACGCAGAATTCACTATCGCTTCCATCTGCTCGTCCGTATAACCAGTGTCTCTCTGCAGGTCGTCGAGAGTATATTCTTCTCTCAGCACGTGCTTTGGGTAGCGCCGCCTAGCGATCGCCAGCTGCTCGTCCGTGTCGGAAATATCTCTCAGCAGGTCACCGAAAGTGTAGGCTCCTTTCACTATGTGCTCTGCTATGTCTCCGATGCGATATTCTTCGATGAGAGGTCCTCGCTTGACAGGAATCTCTGTACCAGGGCATCTGGCGCTCGTGGAAGCAAGAGAGACTAAGGAAATCATGGTGAGTGCGATATTAATCTCGACAAAGCCTATTGAATAGACGCACGGTGCGAAAAATAGTTCATTAGTTGATCTGAAGCGGTGGCGGCGGCGGCGGCGTGATGAGTGGTGTTCGAGGACATGATCAAAGTATTTCACGAAAGGTACTTACCTTGGCCAGTCAGCATTTAAGTACTTATACGAACGATGTCGCTTTGGCCATCATCAGCAGGATATCGCGTCGCTATGTCGGTTGATCGGAGACATATCAAAGCTCAGGGTGATGAAGCGGTATTCAAATGGGTGTGCCACATCATTTTGCCCTCAAAGCTCGATTCAATCCTGTAGAACTTGTATGATGGCAAAAGACATAAGCTCCTGTGGCCCGCTGTCACTGAAGAGAACTGAGAAAAATACGGGCACTGAAGAGGTCCCTTGCAACATAATAAGCCGGGACTGGCGGCGGTACGCCCTCTTTAAGACATTTACAATTGTCGATTTTTCAACATGCTCCGCCGACTCGGTTGAATCATGCCAGAATTAGTACGGATGTGCGCAAGCGAATTGGTGGGCGTACAAAAACGAAAGCGATGCTTCTGTCCGTTTGATCTTGCGACCGACTGGGCCACTGCACAATAAAGCAAGTCAAACTGTTTTCATATAATGTAACGAGCAGGGTTCAGTGATGTCTGCACCCTGAGAAAGTCGTCCACATCGTCGTTGGATGACGGCCGTATCCAGCGAAGCATAGATGACACCTACTCGATTCTGGCTATGGCCCTCTTGCACCGGATGTGCTTCGGCGTGTATAGACATCGGGCCAACGTCCTCAAAACGTCCTGAAATGTTCCAGAGAATAGAGGATAACATTCACGGACCTTGAGGTAATACTTCAAAGACCATCTCAGATGTCCAAAATACGAGTCCTCATCCAACGGAGCCGTCACCCGTGTCAATTACTTATGGCAGTCTCTGAGTCTCTGGAAACATATCTTGTACTGAAAATAAAGCTGGAAAGCCTTCCGGGTGAGCAAATCGTGCAATCACGGTAACAGCTACCATGGTTTGGCAAAACGTTTCGCTGCAGTCAAAGATCGAGTTCAGAGGGACTTGACGGTGAATGTTTGAAGACTGTCAGACGATTTTTGTTTTTACGTTTGTTTGCATACGCGTGAAATAAGCGCCCAGGCATGTTACGCGCCAACTCCGCAAATACTGACTTTGTGACTGACCACCATATACTCTCATTCATCTTCTGTTTCTCTTCCTATAGTCACTCGTTCTAGGTGTTTAACGCTACTTGTCGTCAAGTTTGCCTTTCTCACGTCTTTTCGCGGTGAACGAGTGGGGACGAACCCTTCGAGTTACGGCAAATGGACGCATCGGACCTTTCGCGGTGGACGCGGTTTGCGGCCAAAGGGGGGATCGGGAAGTGTACGGCGACGCAGGACTGCGTTGCGAAGAATCCAGATGATCTAATGTTTCTGAAGGTACGTCCTTTATTGTACATCATTGGATGGTGTTCGTGACTTGGCTTGGGCAGGGTGATGAGATCACAGTCCTCATGCAATTTGGAGACCAGAAAGATGTCTATCTCGTGCGTTATATCTCTTATGAACTATACTCATAGTCTTATCTCTTGTTCAGGGATACTGTGAAGGCGTCGTCGGACGCTTCGAGGGTGCCGATGTCCAGTTTCACTCCAAACTGAAGACTCCTGTAATGACGAAACGCAGCTCTTCCTCTTCCAAGTCTCCTCGTTCGTCTTCTGCATCATTACGCCGCGTTTCTACTCCTCTTCATAGTCCTGCACTCCCAAACCCTCCGACTTCGTCATCACAGGACGGGAGCGCAATCCAGCTTCGCGCTCTCGTCAACTCCCCCACACCCGCTGTCCCGAAGCGTCTCTCCTTTGTTGCCCCGGAAGAGCAACATCAGACGCCATCCCTCGGCGAAGCCGCGCAGATGATGTCGCCGCCCAGTCAGGATCACTCAATGGCGTCTTCAACGAGTTACTCGTCTTCATCATCCGTGCAGGATTCCATGTCGCCACGGACGCCTGGAGAGTATCCGTCTGAAATTACGCCGCGCGGCGGGATGTCAGATGCTGGCGCGTTGGCAAAGGAGACGGATACCCTTGATACCAAGTCAATGTCGCAGTATTCGGAGAGGCTTTCTGTGGCGGATTCTCCCATGCTCTTGTCCGACAGGCAGCTTGACGATTCGGCAAGCGCTCGCTTCTCTGTAGCCATGTCGGACGGGGTGGTTGGTATTGGATTGTCGTTGCTGCAAGACTTCATCTCAGGTAATGATGACGATGACGACGCATCGTCCAGCGCCTCGCATCCCGCACCTCAGCCCCAGGACGAACAACCGCGCAGCTCGCTCGACGATACCGTCGAAGGAGTCGCGCCATCTGTGCCCATGGCTGCAGCGTCTGCGCACAGGAGCGCGTCGCCACAATCTTCACTGCGCCAGTCCGATTCCGAGTTTGGCGAGGAATGGGAGGGCGCGTCGGACATCTATGATAACTATCGTTACTCGCGATATTCGCGCATGTCGCTCGCGTCATCCAAGATGTCGCGCATGTCCAAGTCGTCTGCGTTCGTGCCCCCACCAATACCGGGCGATTTCCGGCCGTCATTCGACAGGACGTACTCGTCCGATGCGAACAGTCGGCGGTCCGAAGATTCGCGCTATTCCGCGCACCCCGCGTCGCCTGTCATTGCTGATTCTCCGAACGCGGTGCCGCCCGCGTCGGCCTTGCCCCCGGATGCAAATCCCTCGAAACGTCGGCCCACTCCGCTAGAGCTCACTGCGTCTACGTCCGCCCCTGCAGTGTCGACAGCGTCTCCTCTTTTGCACACGGCGTTCGGCTCGACGGCGTCTCCCCTGCTGCACACGACATTCGGCTCATCACATTCTTCGCCCGCGCTCAATACCGCGTCGACCCATTCGCAATTCTCGGGGTCGCAGCAATCGCACGAAGGTGGACTGAACAGAACGGCGTCGGCTCTGCGGCAACGATTCGAATCCGAGCGCGAGGATGTGCCCGCCGTGCCTTCAAGACCGTCAGAAGAGAGCTCTACCTCAGATTATACGCGCGGTGCGGGCATCGTCGTCGAAGATGAGGACAGCGATGAAGGCAGGCATGATGTTGCCGCTGAGCGCGATGCCGCACCCACCTTCTCAGCATCCACTCACCGTCCCACGGAGGCTAGGACCTCCTCAGCTTCCCATTCGTCCTCAGAGAAGAAGCGCCCCCCATTGGTCGTCGTCAATCCTGCGCCTCCGCCTCCATATACCCCCGTTTCGCCACCCGCGGCAGCACCACTGGCCTCGCCCCCTGTCACCACCCATGTCTCTTCCTTCACTCCGATGCCCGAGCCCGTCCTTCCCCTCGCCATCCGCCGCCCACCACCTGCATCCACCGGCGCGCCGCCTCAGCCGCGCACAAGTCTCTTCGCGCCGCATCCAAACGCGCCCAAACCGACGCCGACGCCCGTCGGCCCGATGTACGGCCGCGCAGCGCCAATGCCAGCACCGAGCGGGCTCGTGCGCACGCTGCAGATGGCGCACGCTGCGCGCATTGGGCCGGGCGGCCGCCCGCGGCTCACGACGATCTACGGGATGACGACGGTCGACCTGTTGAATGCGCTCGGGCCCGTGCCGATCGTGTTCTCGCTCGAGCCGCCGAACAACGTGCCGTCCAGGATGCCGAAGCGGATGGCGACTATGGGCGCGGGCCCGGCGCAGGTGGCAGAGAGGGAGATCGCGGCGATCGAGGAGCAGGTCCCGCAGAGCCCGAGGGTGGCTTCTATTCCACGGGCGAATTTCTATCCGAAGAATCCAAAGCCGCGCCCGCGCTCGAGGTCGTTCTCGGGGTTTGATACGAGTCCTTTGGCGGCGGTGGGCAAAGAGCGGAGGTGAGTGGGAGAATTGTAGTGGACTTGTCCAGTGGCCCTCGATCTAAACATACTCATATTTATGCCTATAGTCACGAAGAACCTGTGGAGAGCTCTGATGAGCCTGAATCGCGTGCTGGTCCAGGTCGTGGTCGTCCGTCCTTGACCCAGAAGCAGTATGCCCCCTCGCCACTGGCCACGTCTCTCACGTTGCCCAATCCATTTTCACCTGCACCTGGAATGCCGGCAAGTCTGCCTCTTGAGCCTCAACCTGCACCGCTCTCCCCACCACCATTGCAAATTAACACGCGGCCTGCGGTTCAACTGACGGATCCCCCGATTGTTCCTCCAGCCCCACCACCGGTGCAGGAGCAGACCCAAAATCAGCCTAATTCGCCCTTAAGATCGCCCCAGGAGCAGCAATCGAATATTCTTGCGGATACAGTAGCTGCGGTGGCTTCACCAGAGTCCGTATACGAGGAGCTTCCATCCATGTCCTCGAACTTCCAAGCTCCTTCGGGCGAGAGCGCTTCTGCCCAATTTACACAAGTGCGGACCTCTGTGAGACGAAAAGACTCGGCAGAGACAGCTTCATCGTATCACAGCGACGGGCGGTCTCTCGTGACGTCACCTCAACCACTAAGTCCAACATCGCCATCTATGAACGTACCGTCCCTGACGAGGAACACCTCGCTGAGGTCCAAGATGTCTTTCTCGGCGCTCCGGGCGAGATCAAGCACTCGCGAAGACTCATCGAGTGTTACGGATGAACAACGTGAACACGAAACTGTACAAGTGGAGGACATGGACTTCGAGCTCGTCAAGCCCAACTTTCCCCAGTCATCACGCGGCAGTGAGGATTCGTCTATGCCCTCGCCCGTCGCCATGGAGAGCAGACTAGACGTTGGCAACTCGCTGCGCGCAGACAGCCCGGCCGCGTCCATGCGTTCCGGCGCAGCGTCCATGCTCCGCTCGCCGGCGAGCGTATCAGATTCGGCGTTTCCGGCAGGAAAGCCAGGTGATGTGGAGGCGCACCGGAACCGCGAGTTAAAGTGGATCTCGACGATGGCATCAACCCCACCCTCGCAGGCACGCAAGAGCAAGAAGGTCAGAAAGCTCTTGCAGGATGGCGTGCCGGCGTCTGTGCGCTATCAGGTCTGGGCGCATCTGACAGACAGCAAGGCGAAGCGGATTGATGGGCTGTACCAGCAACTGGCGAAGCGTGGCAAGCCATCGGCGTTCGATGATATTGCGCGCGATGCGCGCCTGTGTTTCACAGATCAGCCGCAACTGATAGAGGCGGACGGTCCCCTTGTATCTCTGCTGTCTGCTTACTTGACGATGGTTCCAGACATCCAGTATCACCGAGGTATGGCTCATTCCCATCCTTCATAAGTCATGATGCATCTGGCTGATATATGGCATGTTGTAGAACTGACGTTGATCGCTGGTCAGCTTTTGTTACAATCACCAGAGGAAGATGCATTCTGGATATTCATATCCTTGATGGATACGCATCTACGACCTTATTTTGCATTCCATGCTCTCCAGCTGGAAGTTGATGCCTCGTTATTTGCGAAGGCGGTGGAAGCCAATGATCCTTCTGTTGCTCATAAATTATTTGTTACCCTGAACGTATCCCCTATTCGACTATGTAGACCTTGGTAGGTGTCTATTCTATCATGCATGCTAGGCTCTGACGTATAGTCTCCCAGGTTTGCTAGCATGTTTGTCGAGGCCCTTCCCAATGAGTACTTCCAACGAGTCTGGGACATATTTTTGAGCGAAGGTAAACGGTTCTTGTGAACATGCTGCATTATACTGATGTCCATCTGTCCAGGCATTGTTTTCCTGTTCCGAGTAGGGCTCGCTTTGATCACTTGCTGTCGACGTCCTGTGCTGGAATGTACAAGCGACACGCAGGCCCTCGAGATTCTTCTCCGCCCTCCCTCCATACTCCTTTCTTCAAATCCCGACACCCTCGTCGAATTGGCCAACGCAAGTAAGCTCAAAGACGACGAGGTGCGCAAGCAAAGGATCAAACTGGAGGCGCAGAAGAAGCGTGCGATCGCGAGCACCCAAGGAAAAATGCTGACTGCGCCCGGAAATGGACGCGGGCCGTCCATATCCCTGCCCCGGAGTTAAGACACCCTGCACACTGCGCCTCGTTACGTTATCTGTTCATGATGTATGCACTCTCGTTTTCACTATGTATGATGTTACCTCGCTTTGTCTCCTGGACCCTCCTTTCCGCGCCTCCGCGCCTGCGCCTTTTCATCCAATGTATTTACCCCCATGTTCGGAGTCTGATATAATTCGCGGAGAGCTTTATCCCTCCGGTCTCACGATACCTTATAAACAGAATAACAGATGCTATTTCCAAAAATCCAGCTGATCTTGTTATTCGACGAGAGATACCGGTCCATTAAATATTATCCATAACCTAAGAATCAAGAACCAAAACAACGGGTATGCATATCACAACGTATCTGCGCTATGTGGCAGGCACTCGATGAGCAGGGTTGTCTAGATCCAACTCTTGAGTGAGAGCTCCAGTTAACAGAAGCTCCTGCGTGTAAATAGGATGGCCCGCCTGTGCGAGCGGGCGCCAGATGGAAGCATCGTCTTCGCAAGAGATGACATAGTGATTTTCCTTGCCCCCCAGCGCGCGGACAGTCGGCGTCTGTGTGCGGACCTGGGATAGTGTCAGATGCATGTTTCTATGCAGTCAACGTTCTTTGGACTCACCTGGCCGCCATGGGCTGCGACGACGTTCTTCAAGAGCTTTTTGTCGATAGGCACTTTGGGGGTAACATAAAAGACCATGTCCGCGTATAACTGGCCTTGATTCTCTTTGGCACGATCGAGCGATTCCTGTAGCTTAAAACCATATCTCCTCTCATTTTCCGGGTCAATAAGTTGGTATTTCTCCGGAGCTGCATATCGATCAGACGAAAGCGTAGACAATAATGATAAAACATATACGTAAGAATTGTTTCGCCGCAGCGGATGCGGTCGCCCACTTTTCCGTTACGACGTAGGGCGCGACCGCAATTGCGCTAAGGAGCTTCTCCGTCCGTCCTAATCTCTTCACAATGAGATGTGTGCATTCGCTCGGTTTGGACGCTGTTTTGGCACCGAGCTTTGTGAGCGCCTGCAACAAGTCTTAGAGGTAGACGACAGATCTAAAACAAGCGGACAAACCTTCAAGACATCGTCAGACAGCTGGACACCTGTCGTCATGAACCTGATGGGTCGACTGAGAGACGGGCTGCGAAGAGGATCTGGTTAGTATAAAGCCTTTCGTAGCTTCGGAATACGCACGCAGCGCTTGACCGGGACTCATCGTCTTCCGGATCCTTCTGGCCACGGACATCACTAATTCTCCGCTTGCTGTCCTGCCGCTTATGACCAGCCGCAGGACGACCTGTCTTGCGACTATCCTTCTGCGGAACTGCTTCCTCATCTGTCTCCGCTACGCCCTTCCCCTTGGAGGCACCCGTCTTGCGCTTCTTGTGCGACTTATCCTCTTGCGATGAGCCCGCGTTGTCCTCGTCCGTATCATCTGACGGCCTCTTCCTGCTTTTAGACATGGAGCCCCGAGTCGTCGACGCCTCCTTGCCGGTCGAGTTTGACGCCTCGCGCTCCTTCCCTCGAGAAGCTGATGCCTCCTTCTCCTGCTCCTTTTCCTTGCCTTTCCCTTTGGATCTTGACGCCTCATCTTCCCCTGCACCCCGCACCGCGCCTCTGCGCATCTCCTTCTGGAAGTTGACGAGATCAGGCATGACCACGTCCCTCAATTTCTGCTCCGCCTTGCTAGCCGCCGAGCGCCTCAGCCGCCCACCCGTCGAGGGGGTCTCGGTCGGCAGATCCATGCTGACATCCTCGACAAGCGCCTGTCGTGGCCGTCCAGGCCTGCGCGAGGACGCCCCCGCACCCTCGTCAGCGCCGACGTCGGTCACTTTCTTGGCATCGCGCTTGCTGCTCTTCTTGTGGGGCGTGATGATAGCCTGAGCGGTCCCGAGGGGCGGCAAGACGACGGACACCGTGCGCCGTGGCGTCAAGCCCGTGCCTTTCGAGGGCGAGCCTTGGACAGGCGGAGATGCTCTGCCATTGACGCGCACGCGCTTTGGGGTTTCAGGCTCCTCGGTGTCCGCTGGGTGCTCCGGCGTGGCTGCCCGCCGCTGTCGCTTGCTTGCCCTGCTGGGTGGCTTGGACGGTCCCGGCTCGTCCGCGTCGACGTCCATGTCGGCGAGAGCCTTCCGGGCAGCCTCGACGCCCGATTTGTCCACTGAGACGACACGCGCCGAGCGCTTCGTGAGACTGCGGTAGACGGTTGCTCTGCCTTTGCCCTTGCGGTCAAGTCGTGAGACCGTCGGGCTGTCTACTCCTACTAGCACGTCGTCGTCGTCATCTTCATCGTCGGCCGCGTCCTCGGTCTGCTTGGCGCCTTGAGGTTCCGCGTCTACGGCCATGTCATCGTCAGGTGCAGCAGCAGCTTCGTTGTCGATGTCCATAGGCGCAAGATCTTCCTCGATGGTCACGGCATCTTCCACCTCCCTGGCCTCCACGGCACTGACACCGGTGCCAATAGAGGCGGCAGCCTCGACAGCTGTTCGATATTTCGATGGACTTGTTTCCTGGTCGGTGCCCTTGAGCACTGTCTCTTGCGCCGTTTCCCATTCCCAGAGTGTATCCTGGATTATGGCAGGGCCGATCCCGCGCTCGCCGAGGATCTCAGCAAAGTCGACGCTCGGCGGGAACGATATGTACTTGTCGAGCCCGACGCTCACATCCTTCCACTGCACGAAACAGTCCTCGAGCCACGTGTGGTTCACAACGGGTATAGACCAATTGCGCGCCTTGCTAGTCTTCGTTCCTGACATGCTGATGATGGTAGAAGCGCGTTAACGGCATACTGGTGGCGGCATGAGCATATCGACAGACGCACTATGCTGCAATCACGACCGTGTTCTTTCCGGACATACTTGGTGTGAATGTGGCACCCATAAGTGTGATCAATTTCTTCAGGTACTCGCGTGATTCGCCTGTGTAGTTGGTGACGGTAATTTCCTAGGTGATCAGCAAGGAGGGCGCGCGCAATCAGATGGGGCTTATCGCAGAAAGGAAGGCGGACAAACGTGTTGGGCAAATTTTTCGATCGGCTTCTTCGGAATGGGATAGTGTAGCAGCTGCGACGTCGGAGAGGACACGGTCCCGGTGGACTCGACGTGGAATAGCCAGGCGAGGGTGCCCACCATCTTATCCGCCTTGACGGCCTTAATGCGAAAATGAGCATCCGAAATGAGGTCGCATAAGGAGATATACCTTGATGTACAGCGCGCCCCATCTGTACCTTGATATGAGCACGTCGGCCTCGTCGATCATGCTCTGCTCGTCTTCAGCGCTCGAATCCAGCATGACGCCTCCCGCGCGCGCGATTCCCGCGGCGACCGCTTGCTTTCTCCCTTCCGAGAGCTCGAGGTCAGAGCTGAGCACTATTCGGCGCCCTTGCCACACGTCTCTTTGCACTGCGCGGCCCATCTGGCCCTCCTGCGCCACTGACATCAGCGCCGTTCTGTACATGGCCTTCTTGTCGCCCGGAATCTTGTTCTGCGCGCGGCCTTCGCCGCTCTCGTTCGGCCCGTCTGGGCCCTTCCCTGCTTTTAGAATCTGCGGATCAGGCCACTCGTAAGTGGCGGTGGGCAGGCCGCGCACGCCGAGGCGAACCGAGTCGTCGAACCAGTGCGGGACGAGGACCTTCACTTTGGTGTCGGCCTGGTAATGCATGGCGGTGTTGTATTTCTCAGAGCCGGGCACGACGGCGAACAGATGTGTCACCTCGCGGGTGAGCCCTGGCCTCCATTGCCCTCCGAGAGCAGTGATACCAGCGGACAGGACTTCCAGATCCGACGGGGACAGCTACGAGGCGTCATGATAGATCACATCAGCGGGCATGTGGAGAATGGTGATTTCGCAAGGATACGCACGTCCGTCGCACATGCCACGATACCGGAGAAGAGCATCGAAGGGTCGGGCGAGTAAAATTGGGTCCTGTGCGAAGATGCAGCTTCACTTTCTGACTCATACTGACGCGACTTACGGTTGCAGCTTTCCAAAGAGCACTGAGCGGTCTACCCAGACACCCTGCATATAGCATCCGGATGAGATCAACTGCCAAACGTTGCCAGTTTACGAAGCAAGCGCGCACCGTCACGATTGCAGTGTCCTCCTCTTTCACATTCTGTTTCCCCTCAAAATCGATGGTGTTTGTAATGATGTGGGTCGCGTTCGCGAGATCCGTCGCAGTTGCGCCGTTCGCATTCAGGATTGCCGACTGGGGTAGGCGAAGCTCGGCCGGGCAAGAAGGCGCGAAGAAATACTTGACGTGCTCGAATAATGGCATGCAATACGACAACAGTTCAGTACCAGAGGTAGTTCACAGATAGTGTCGAAGAGTAGACGTCGAGAAGGATGTCGAGGACAACGTTGAGGACAATGTCGAGGACGACGTTGAGGAAGGCGCGCTCTGATGGAGCAGGGCGTGACCGACGCGTTGACTGAGGTGACGTCACGCGTCAAGTCACACCTTTCGCGCTCTTCAAACCGCCCCAGACTATAGTCAGATAAGTTTTTGTTATCAATATATGCCTCAAGGTATGCCTAACCTCCGTCAACTGTTTTAGATCCAAGTGCGCTCGCGATCTAAGTGTATCGCAGAGTGCACACAAAAACTGAACTGGCGATTCCGACGGCATCGTCGATCGGTGCGGCGGGCCGCAGACCAGGTCATTGCCACCTCCTCACGCGCAGGCTCTCCCCACACAGTCGACTCGGATGACCCTCCTGTGGGATCTGACGCCGCGAGGCCTGCGCAACACCAGCACTGCTATGCTCGGATCCGGTGACCAACATTTTTTCGCATCCGGATTTGTATTTCTGCGTGCCCCCCTGCGGCTTTCTGATCGAAGGCGGGATGAAAAGTGCTGTCGATCTGCCGCCCCCGTCGGTGTTTCGTCGTTTACAATGTCCGAGACAGCTGTGGGCAATCTCTGTGGTTCTTATGAGCCTCAAGCATACGCTAATTTCCGACCCGTGCAGCGCGACGAGTTTTTGTTGTTGCTGTGTATTTTTCCACAACGGTAAGTGCATGCTGGAAGTGCTGGCTCAACGGACAATTTCCCGCACGAAAGATTGCAGCCGCATCTTTCGCCTGGCCACTTTCTTGAAGGCGATGTACTGATCCTGATCTTGGTGCCTGAACACTTTAATCCATCTAACATTTTTACAGCCCCTGATTAACAGTCAACCACCCAAACACGACAACACGAAAGCCTTATCGGTACACACCTTGCGTCAGCTGATCGCAACGAAACTATCAATCAGGACAGCCCATGCGATTGACCGCTAGGCCGTTCAGCACCTTCTTTCTCAGCCAGTCACTCGAGTCCTACGACGAAGCTCTGGAGATATTGACGCAATAACCACGCCGTGACGCAGAAGGGTGCGATCGGTACACGCGTTCTTCTTCGTCGGCGCATTTGTCCTTTCTTCCCCTGCATCGTCCCACGCCCTACGCCATCCCCAGCCGCAGGGCAGCCAAGCGCATCCTTCTGAGAACAGACGCGCAAATGCGGCATCGTGCGTGCCCATCCAGATGCGTGTCAAGCGCACAACAAACAAGCTTGTCGCATTTCGTATTCCCCTCGCCGAAACCGTCGCGGTACTCCTTGCGCGTTACGAAAGAGCGCGCGCGGCAAGTAGGTCCTCGCCCACGTCTCGCCTCCGCCCCGCGCTGAAACAGTCACCTACGTCGCATAGCCGAGACCCCGCTGATGCAGCCGCAGATGCAGACGCCCCAACTTCGCGCTCCAGGTCGCCGGCCCACACCTGCCCTCCGCTCCTCACGTAACTGCGGCCGACGAAATTAACTCTGGAGTGCGAACCTCATCACGTTTGTCTGCCGCAACTGCCTCCGGGCTTCGGAGCGAAGCTGGATATGTATGAACCTTCCTTCTAACTTGCCATCTCAGGCGGCGCAAGTTTGTTCGTTCGTTGGGCGTAAGCGTGCAGAGGGCCGCGTCCGCCGCCGCCCGCGATGATCGTCTGTCCCTATGGCGACAGCGGCGCGTCTGCTAAGTATACAGGGCCGCACTGTGCACGAGGCTAGCCTCGTTCGGACTGCAGGCGCCCCGTTCATCAAATTAGCTTTCTGCGTTCTTGATCCAGCGCCTCGAGCTGCCCTCGTCCCCGAACGGCACATCTTCTGATGCTAGGCTCCTACGCAGAAAGCACCAAAACATGCGCTCTCTTCTGATCCTTGCCAGTGGTGCGCACACCTATCACTCCAACGCGTCAAGCCAAATCAGCGCGCGGCATATGCATCACCTGATCCTGCCTCTCCCGTCGTGATCCATCAATCCTCCCCACCGACACCGTTGTCACCCCCGTCAACGTCAAGCGGCATCCAAACAACTCCCCTCGGACGCAATGGCCAGAAAACGTGCGGCGCGCGAGATCTCCCGCGCGTATCTCGCGTAGGTGCGCATTTAATGAACCTATCGCATTATTCGCGTCCGCGCGCATAGGCTTTTGGAGACAGCAGCGGCCCTTCTGATCCTCGCACATCCATCATAGCACGCATCTCCATCGCGCCCCATATACCCATACCTGCCGGGCCCGCGGAGCGGCCGTCTTGCCAGCCTATCGCGTCAGCGCGCTCTCGCAGCGCCGCCTGCTTCTGCGCTTCCGTGCAACGCCAACGCCAATCTTTGACAGTGTCGAAGCATGTGCCGTACGTGATGTCATCTCCTGTGCCGCGCGGATGCGAAGCCAGATGCCCAGGCCCGCGGGCGCGAATCACTCGCGTGCATGGACCGAGTACAACGTCCGCACAGCATGCCGCCACCGCAATCCATATCCGAGTCGCCCGAGGAGAGCACCACGGCGTTCGCGCGGGGCTTTCTTCATGATACGATGCTCTCCAATCCCGCTCCACCGCGCGACTTGCGGCGATAATGGATCCGACAAAGTTTAATCAAGCACACTGCGAAAGCCCTTTTGCTCTCCAATCCCGCTCCACCGCGCGACTCGCGGCGACAATGGGCTCGACAAAGTTTAATTAAATAAGCACGCTGCGAAAGCCTCTCGGTCGGTTGCGAGCTTCTTTATGATTTGATGGGTTCCTCGACAGCATAACGTCAGGACAATGCTCCAGCAGGCGAGATCGTCTTACGAGACGGCGTCTTTAAACCGTACATAGATAAAACTGTGCGTGAAAAATGACCCAACCACTGTGCTGTTTGCAAGCAAGTCATAAGGATTGCCTCGTCTGCATCCGCTGATGCAGCTTGACAGGTGATGGTGTCTAAAATGCACCACGTCTTACACGAGCGCTGTCGGCAGAAATTCAGCCACAAATCCAGATATTAATCTGGCCCGGAAAGTGGATGATTTTCCTCAGCATCTATCGATGTTTTGCAGGCCTCTTTTCTGCTTGACAGTGCTCCCGTAAGGCCTCGTCGACCAATGACATCACCCGATTGAGCCTGATTTGAGTTTGATGTGCTCAGAAACATATCATAACTCAAAAGCATTGCTGGGGAAAGTCACCCAGTATCAATTATTAGTCCTACTTATAATTCTAGCCTTTTGGTGCTGCTTTTTGGTGCTGTCTTGGCTGCTTGCGGTCATTGATACTCGCTTACCAGTACAAAACAGGGCAGAAAGCAGTAATTCATCAGGGCTATTGTTCGCGAACAAGATGGCTCACCCGCTGGTCTGAGCTGACTGCTAAGCCCAAGAGGTCAAAGACGTCTTGCCGAGAGCTGTCGAGGAAAAAAATCCAGTAGACACCATAAATTACGTATGCTACGCAAACCACTCGCGATCGTCATCCCCCTTCGAGCAAGCAATACAATAATGTCTCGGCCCTCGCAGCTGTCGCCTGAACAGCACTGGCGACAGTTATAGCGCTCGCCTCCGCTGCTGCCGACCTGGTGTCTACGTCTTATGCGAGCACCGTCGGCAATAATTCAGCCACAAATGCAGAAATTAATCTACGCCGGGAAAGTACAGAAGGTACCAATTATCGTGCGCGAACAAACCCAAGGAGTCGAAGACATCTTACCGAGAACTATCAAGGAAAAAAAAGCCAGTAAACACCATAAATTACGCTACGCAAATTACCCGCGATCATCATCCTCTATCACGCAAGCAATATAGTAACGCCTCGCCCTTCGCTGCTGTCGCCTGAACAGCACCGGCGACAGTTGCAGCGCTCGCCACCATTGCTGCCGACCCATGTCCATCGCGCACGGACCCTACCGATCACTTGGCGGCATAGGGGCTGCGCGCGGACGCAGACTGGCGGGCGGCGATACGAACAGCCTGGGCCGCTCCGCAATCACGAGCCAATGAGGCGCCCACATTTGCCGCCGACAGCTGTCAGCGATGGTACTAGGTAGGACAGGCGCATCAGTGCGAGCACGAGGCACAGGCATCACTGTTGATGTTCATCCGGCCAAACAAGATGGAGCGGGTTGGTTGAACGCTTTCTGATGCCGGGTCGGGTCAGCGATGGAAGAACCAACGGGATCGAATCAGCATGTCAAATTCGAATCAATGCGAGATCGCAGATTCGGGCGGCAGTGACTGAATGGAATCGGGCGGCAGATCTACTGGGCATGCGGGCTGTGCCACGGCTGCGTCCCCAGAAACGAGAGCATGCCGCGACGGTGGTCGGTGGTGACTCGGGGACGGAGACGGCGGGGGTGGAGAGAAAGGGCTGGAAGGCGGTCTGAGGCTGCAGCAAAAGAACGTCCTTCGTTCTTTCCATCCACCGATCGCGATCGCGGGGCCTTACGTAATGGGGAGTGGTTGGTCCCGGTGGGTGGGTGGGTGCTTTGTAGCGCACTCCTCGTTTCCCGATGTGCGCGTGCACGGCGTCCGCGGCAGCACGCTGCGCGGCAGCGGGGTTGGCGGGATCTAGGCACGGGCGGGGGATCTGGCGCCCGGCCTCTGCGCAGCGAGGCGGTGCAGTGTGCCCGACGAACTTGTCAGAATGCGCGAACGGCGCTTGCGCCGTGCCATTGCCTGCGGCGGGGCGACGTGGTAGCAGGATGACTGACGTCGAGACATAGAGACACGGAGATGACGGAACGTGCATTGAATGGGTGGGAGAGTAGGTAGGATAGCACGGGGCCGGGCTGGAGCAGTGAGCACGGGACTCGTGGAGAGGAGGGGCTCCTGTCTCGAGGAGCGGAAGGTGAATTCCGCGATCTCCGCCAGGAGACAGGGATCGGCCGGAGCCAAGATCTGGAGTCGGTGGGATTGGAGAGAGAGGGAAGATGATGATCAGGAAAGCAGGGCCTGAGTGGTATCGAGGCTAGACTGGATTGGGCAAGGGAAGTACCGGGGGTTGTGCGCCGACCGGCGGGCCCCCCATGCTGCTGAGAGATTGACTCTGGCGGTCCTGACGGTCGGGTCAGGACTCGGTGGTGCTCGCTATGGGAATTACGGAAAATAAAAGAAACAAGGTGCGCGGGCGGCGTTCCCCATCATATTTGGCCCCGTATAGTCGGTGCCTGTGGTCAACTGCTCTTCGAGTCGACCCGCTCTTCCACCAATTCCAGCCGGTGTCAGTCAACGCTACATGGCATCAACGGTATCATATTCCCCTCCAGCATTGCCCCCTCGCCTCCTTCTTCTCCCAGCTCGTTTCCCGACCGCCCCCCTGCGGCTGTGATCAGAACCCGTCTACCCCGCTTCTACCCTCCTCTATCAGTATCTCACCCTCACGCCTGCCTCTATATAGGCCCGTTCCGTCCGAATCTCGTTTGGGATCTCATTCTCTGAGACCCGCCCCGTCTCGATCACACCGCAAGCCCCACTCCCTCCGTTCTCTTTTCCGACCAACCACCACCTTCTCGCCTCCGCTCCCCCTTCTGACCGCCCACTCCCTTTGTGCGCTCATACCAGGCCCCATCTATCATGAGCCGCTTCGATGCTGCTTCTGCGGTGCACAGCCAAGGCAGCTCGGAAGATGCCGCGCTCAATCACCCGCCCATGCTCAACGAGCGACACACCCGCGAGCGCGACAGCTCGCCGTCCTCAGAGGACAGTCTTAGCTTCGCGGTGTACGGCCAGAGCTCCAAGACAGATCCGGATGGCCCAGGTACGTCCGTTCTATTTTTCCGCAGCCGTACCGGTCGTCACCCCCCGCCCCCGTAGAAGATACACAGTTGACAGCGCAGACGCTCAACACGGACGGCACGCCCAAGCGGCCCATGAATGCGTTCATGATCTTTGCGCGGCGACGGCGCCCGCAGGTGTCCGCCGAGAACCAGATGATGCGCACAGGGGAAATTAGCAAGATCCTGAGCAAGGAGTGGAATTCGATGGACATGGTAGCCCCCCACGCTGCTCCCCCGCGACGACGCCTGCTGACCATCCCCACCCCCGCAGTCCGAGAAGCAGTTCTATCTCAATCAGGCAAAACGCTTGAAGGAGAACTTCAATGCCAAGTATCCGGACTACGTGTACAGACGACGCCCGAACAATTCCCGCAAGAAGCGCAGGTCCGACGCGAGCCTCAGCACGCCGCTCAACCCCAGCCCGTCAGCTGACCCCGCCGACGACGCCGCTGCCGGCTTCCAGGACTTCGAGTATCCCACCGAGCGCGACGACCCGTCGCCCTACCCTACGCATCGCGGCCACGCGGGCCTGCCCTACGAGAACGCGCATGGCCCCGCCGCATCATACGGCTTCCCCCTCGCGGATCTCGCCCCGAGCCACTTCGACAGTCCGCATGGACACATAGCCGGCCTCCCGTCGATGCAGCCACGCGGATCCGACGTACCCTCCCTCGCCCCGCTCGCCCCTCACGACACACACGACCCCTACCGCACGCAAACACACACGCACCTTGCGGACAACCACCTCCCCCCGCCGAATACCTATGCACCGTCCGACAGCCTCGGCGAGTACAACTTCAACTGGAGCGGCGACCGCACCGGCACTGCGGGCACCGGGGGCGGGGGCGCGCGCCAGCGGCCCCACAGCACGAACATGTATCCTGGCCTTGCGCTCAGCGGCGCGCGCGAGCGGTCGCTTTCGGGCGCACAGCACTCGCCGCCGCCGCACCGGCCCTGGTCGAGCACGACGAGCCACACAAGCAGCAGCAACAGCAGCACGTCGCCGCAGCTCTCCACCTCGGGCGCAGGCGCAGGCTCCGGGGGCGCGCGCTACCACCCGCTCACGTCGAGCTTCTTCCCGGACAATTCCGCGGACACATATCGCGCGCCCGCGCCCGCCTCTGCACACGACTCCTACCGCGATATGGGCTTCGGCGGCGGGCGCGCGCCGAAGTACGATTCCGCGGGGGCGGGCGGGGGCTTCCTCGGGCGCGGGGCTCTCGCCTCGCCGTACGCGCACGCACACGAGGACCGGCGCACGCCGCCCTCGCTTCTTCCCGCGCGCTGTCTGCCTCCGCTGGGCGCGCACGGCATGCTGGGGACGCTCGCGCCCGAGCCGCCCGGCGCGCCGCCGCTCAGCTACTGGGACCGCATCAAAATGGAGGGGCACTAGCGCCTGCCCCCGCCGTCCCACATCTCGTCTATCTATCTATTCCGCTGGTTTTATATTGTCGTCGGACGTCTTTCTTGGTCTGGGCTCTGTGGGGCTTGTTTTAAATTACAAGTGCGCCTGTGTGGGTGCTGCTAATCTCACATGTCTTGCTTTCGCCGTCGTCTGCCGCTAAATTGTATTCTGTCCATATGTAACATCTGTAGCCTTCCACTGCTCCCGCCGGACTCCCATCCGTACCCATATCTCACACTTGCTTGGTATTATGTAGACACCAACCTGACCTGCTCACCTGCCCCATGACACCATGTCTGCGCGCCCCGGGTCGCGACGCCGACGTGACGCGCGAAGATACGGCGCCCGAGGAAGAACGAGTAAGGAACGACCATCTTCTACATAAGTACCGCGCAACGAACATCGAAGCCTTCGCCAACTATCCCATCGGGACTTGCCAACCAATACCATGCAAGCGCACACTGCGACCCGCCTCCCCGCGCCGCGTGTCTCGCCGTTGACACACTGTCCAAAATTGCTGCATTCCTTGTATTCTGCGCGCGCATGCACACCCCCGCGACGGCGCGCCAAGCGAAAGAAGCAGCGCGCATGCCGCGGGATTCGAACGCGAAGCGAGCGTGGGATGGCGGCCCGTCACGGCGCCATGTGGCGGCGAGCTTCGCGGCGGTGGGAGCGCGCGGCCCACGTGGGGGCCTGGGCCGCCAGGTCAGCTGTACCCCTCCCTCGAAGTGGAACCTGTGGTACTTGGTGTGCCGTACCTTTGCCAGCCGCCTCGCGTGCATGTACATGTGTGGATATATGGACGTACGCAGGCGCGCGCGCCTCAGACGCATGCGCTGGCGCCTTGATTTGACAGCACGCGAGCGGTCAGGGCGACAGGGCTCCTGATCGCTGTCGAGGGTATTTACGTGGATGCGCAGAAGCGAAGCAGCGCCGCGGGAGCGTGGCCTCGCTGGCGCAGAAAGGGCGCGTGGATCTCACCAGCGCGGGTGGGTGAGATCGCGTGGCCGCGAGGGGAAGTTAGCCTCGCGACGCGGCGGCGAATCGCGAAGCCGCGGGACGTGGAACGACAACTGAGAAGCCCAGGCGATCGGGCGGGGATCTCCTGCGCGACATCGACGTCGACGTGGGCGTGCGCGCGCGCGGGCTGTTTATAGCGGCGCGCGGCCAACCACCGCGCGCGGTTCACACATCCGGGGGCGTGACTGCGCTTCGCGGGTGCGCGCGCGCTGCGAATAGGTGAGGCTGGCTTCGCGGGCCTGTCTTCGTGGTTCAGATGGGAGGATATGGGCGATCCCGTTCTTGCTCGTCGAGGGACGCGACGTGCGAAGACGGAAGGGGTGACTGAATGCAGAAGGTGGCTTCGGCGTGTTCCATGAAACGCTAACTTTGTACGAGATAGGCTCACCGACGAAACGAACTGCATCTCATTGAGTCCGATGGCCTTCGCATTTGTTGTGGGTCAACCTCGAAAACGTTACAAATGGTCCAGTGCAAGCTCAAAACCGACTGGGGCGCACTAGTGAGAAGGGTCAAGGTCGATGACATAAGCACGGTGTGACCTCCGGTATATCGGTTACGGGCTCGGCCTTGTTTGCCCATCAATATGCGGGAAGCTTCTGGCCGAAGCAGCCCATCAGTGACAGCCATGCAGAGAACGAAATAAACAGAACTGTAAGTGTGAGAGGAGTAGGATGCCTAGGAATGACAGAAAGACATCATATACTGTATGTCGAAAATTCTGGAGACAAGCGACGCGCGTCGGAACTGCCGCTGCGCTGCGACGGGGCTCGGTGGCGGCAGATACCCGAGAACGTGAATATAGGGCTCAGTACACCTGTTGTGCCCAACGGCAGCAGGTCACTGACACCAACAGGCACCAGCCTGAGCCCGATCGTGCTCGGTGACTGGGGCATCTGATGCTTATAATAAGAAGGACTCTACGTTGACCACCACCATACACGTACATTCCGTCGGGCTACCCCACATTGTTTGCCTTTGATTCCCCTACCAAGATGGCACCTATACCGTATGTCCAACCGGTCGTGAAGTCGACAGACATCTTCAAGGCGGACATCTTCAAGGGCAAGGTGCTGTTTTGCACCGGAGGCGGATCGGGGATATGCAAGGGCATGACGGAGTCAGTGGTACGTGGCGTCGTGTTCCAGAACTTGTCTCGTGAGTCGTCGATATGAAGTCATGTCCGGTGCAGATGCGGCACGGTGCCAGCGCAGTCATCGTCGGAAGGAAGTGAGTCGCGACGCGTCCATGTGCCGCGACGGACGCTGACGTTGAAGAATGTTCCAGCCTCGAGCGCCTGACGCAGGCCGCGAAGGAGCTGTCAGGCCTGACAGGACAGGCGTGTCTCCCAGTTCAGGCAGATGTCAGGAAGCCCGAGACGCTCAAGGAAGCCGTCCGCAAGACCATCGAGCGATTCGGCCGCATTGACTTCGTCATCAACGGTACGCATTGCATTGCATGTGCCAGCTCTCGTGCCATGAAGCCTCACCGCCCCTGCAGGCGCCGCTGGCAATTTCCTCGCCCCCATCTCTGGTCTCTCAGAAAATGGCTTTAAAACAGTGATGGAAATCGATGTGGTACGTCATTTCTCTGCGCTGCGCTGCGCGCTCACAATGTGGGGATTCGCAGCTCGGATGCTACAACACGATCAAGGCGACGCTCCCCTACGTGCGCGCATCCAAGGGCTCATACATCCAGGTCAGCGCGACGCTGCACTACCGCGGCACGGCATACCAAGTACACGTCTCCGCCGCAAAGGCCGCCATCGACGCGCTGAACCGCGTGCTCGCGCTCGAGGAAGGTCCGCACGGCGTGCGCGCGAACGTGCTCGCGCCGGGCCCGATCGCGAGCACGGAGGGCATCGACCGCCTCACCGCGAAGAGCGCGGACGGCACGCCGCTCGCGCCGCGCGATCATGCGCCGGCGGGGCGCGATGGCACCGTCGAGGACTGTGGCAGCTACGCGGTGTTTCTGTTCAGCGGTGCCGCGAGCTACGTGTCCGGTGGGGTCCATGTGGTCGACGGCGCGTTTGAGAATGTGCGTGGGCAGATGGTGCCGTACCCAGAGGCCGTGCTCGATCCGGAAGCGTTCAAGAAGCGATTGGAGGCGAAGCTTTAGATGCGGGAGGGAGGCTGATGTATATAATGTTGGCGTACTTGTACATTACTGTGATCTGCGGTACCCCTTCAATATTCAATGCCTATGTTCAAACGTGCTATTCGTGCGGCAAGTATATGGGGTAGTCGTCGAAGGCTATTGGCCAGCCGCAGATGAAGATCATGGGGACTGAATGGACTTACGGCATGGCATATTCAGCCCCGCAGCGCCACCCGCGCTCCCTCTATCCGCGGAGCCCCAAGCCTCTGCGCCTGCGTCAGAAACGCACCACAAATACCACAACCTCGGATGAGCGCAAATAGCAGCGATCTCAGGTGTGCGACAGCGCGGGTACCATTGCTCTCATGGCCTCCAAGCCCGGACATCCGCTACCCACTGCACAGGAGCACGCAGCCTAGCCTTCCAATCACGAAGGGCGCCGCAAAACCGCTCTACGAACCGTCGGGCGGAGCAGCAGCCCTGCAGCCTGCGCGGTGAGAACGGCCGGTGCTCGATGCGTCGCGCGAGAGAAAGAACGCGCGGGCGCGCGATTGGATCCTGCTTTGGGTGCGTGCGTGTGGGATGCGGGTGGACGGCTGGGTGTAGGCGAGCCGCGAACAGTAGCTGCGCGGTGCTGAGAACCGCTGGCATGCGTCCGGTGCCAGGGGCAGGTGCGTGCGGCGTGACAGGAATCGCGCCGACGTGGGCAGCTGCTGCGATAGCGTCGACGTCGGAAATTTGACAAAGACGGTGCACCGCGGCGGACCGCGGCGGCTGCGTCGAGCCGGGGTACAGAAGAGACCAGACGCGATAGGACCAGCGGCGCAGGAGGAAAGGCCGGGTGGTCAAGTGAGCGCGGGGCGTATAGCCAGAAGGCGTGGTTCGCATGCGTCCCGAGGAGAAGCAGGCGGATTCTGCGAAGACGGCTGGGTCCAAAACACATCGGCACGGTCGTCTGGACCCTCTCGGTTTTGGAGCACCGACCGTCCAGGAATTGGTCTGGTTTGGGTGCTCGCAAAACGCCGAGGATCACCAGATGTGGTAGGCAGATGGTCGGTGGCGCGGCGTCTTCTACGTAGAAACTTGCGGTTGGGGCTGTTCGAAACGCTGGCAGTTAATCTCCTCGCGCGGTGAGAGGCACAGATACGTGGTGAAAGGACAAGGCGACGGCTGAGTAGGGAAAGCAACGTGCGATGGATCGGAAGAAGAGCAGCACGCGTGCAATGCTTCAAAATTCGTGCGCTGCGTTCCTTACCCCCTCTCTCGATGTTACCCGATGCAGTCGTACGTGCACAAAAAGCCAGACGACTTAGCTGATTTTTAAGATGGCCGAAACGAAGTGTCTGCCATCCCTACCTGGAACAATCGGTAGCAGGAGAAACGTCGGGCAGCCGAGAAATATTCGACCTCCCCGGGTGGAAAATTCTGTCAAAATCAGAGCGCATCAATCTCACATGTCGCCGATACTCGGATATGACGCTGACAGCGCTGGCCGATCGTCATTATTTCTGCGCGACAGGCAGCGCAGACGTATTCTGCACGCGTCCGCGCCCGAGAAAACACCGATTCTGCCTGTGGGACATGCACAATCTGGCCGTCAGCACGGAAGCGATCACCGCGAGTCGGATATGAGGGCGGACTTACGAGGGAAAGAACGAGTGGAATTGTTCGCGCATCTACCTCGGTTTTCGAAGCCTCGCCTGCGCCCGAGCAAAAGGGGTAACTGAGATAGATAAAATTGGAAAGCAGGACGACTAAGGTGTTAGCGTGTTGAGTCCGCTGTAGCGTTTGCGCGTGGCTTTTGTGCCTTGGATACTTACTGCTGCCGCGTGTCTGTCTTGCCTTCGTGGAAAAGAAGGAAGAAAGCGTGTTTCTCGCCATTCGGAAGTGGGAAACGTGGAATCACGTGCACGTGAATGTCTAGCTAACACACGACGAGTATAATATGCCTTTCTGCAGAGTACACAGCACGAGCACACTGAAGAGCGCCTCTACAAATCTCGGGAGATGTTTTGGTTCACCTTGATTCTTTCTGGACCGGGACAGCGAGCAACGTAAAGCCAAGCCTCACCCGCGCTGGCACTGCAGTGAGCCAATTTCGCCGAGAAGACGAGTTTGCGTACGTCGAAGGTATTTGGTCATGATTATCTGTTCTCTGACATGCTTCAGTCCACAAGGTTGCTGAAGAGTGATCTTGGCGTCGATTCTAAAGACTTCATTGCACTTGTACTGACTATGTTTGCTCTCATGTCAGACTACTCCAACAATCAAGAATCCACTTAGCGTATCCAGTGTCTTTGAATCCTTTCTGAATTGTGCATCAAGAACTCCATGTCGTGAAGCTAGAATTGGTCTCTCACTGCCCAGTAAACAGAAGCAGTGGACAAAGGCAGGGATTGCGGTTTGCGCACGTATTTCCCATCTGTCACTTCGAGCATGATACGGCCACAAAGGATTAACGACGGCTTTTCGAGAAATGGCGTTCAAAATATCGACCAGGCATTGACTGATACTACGCACCATGTTGTTTGTCAATAATGCACGATGGGCAGACGTCTCAGGGTGGATGATAGAAGGATATGATACAGTTGGCTTCTAAGCTGCGACAGGTTTTCCGGCAGGACCCTGCTGTTGTTGCTGGATCTGCGTCTGGAATTCTACAAGCTAGGAAAAAGGCGTCCTCAGAATGCGAAAGGCAGAAAATGAGGATCTAACCATACCTCGCTCTTCTTCTTTTCTGACTTCTCTCCGATTTCTTTCAGCTGCGTCTCTATTCGCTTTCTGCGCGCGAAGATCAGCGTGCGTTCCGATGCGCAACAAAGGTTCCTACATTTCTCCTCGGATGAAATCCAGACGCTTTTCCACATTGCCCTTGGCCTCGCCCTGCTCCTGCTTGACAAGAACAGGCCCAATCATCTTGTACACCGTGTTATCGGGCGTGAGTTGCGTGAACTCCTACATTATTAGTTCATATCGTTTCCGGGACGAATATCAGTAGCACGTTAAGCAGCGCGTACCTTCCTGACCAGCTCATTCTCGGACAACTGCGCGTCCAGGCGCTGTCGTGCCTCTACCGCGCTCGAATACTCTGCTTGAAGCTTCTGGAACTCTGCAGATCCAGACTGAAGACGCGCTTCGAGAGACATTACAATGACCGCGGATGAAGGGAGAAGGGCGCCTAGTATGCGAGTTCCCAGAAAGGCGAACAAGGAAAAGTTGAAGGATGGCGGTACTGTAGCTGACGTAATCAGTAACCTCTGCCGTGGCTGCTGCGCAACCTGCTTTCAGTTCGCTCAGTCGACCTCACTGTTACCCCCGTCGTTGGACCTAGAACGCCATGGACAGCTCACCGACGGCTCTGTTCGACTCCTATGAGCAGGACTTCCAGCAGATACTGCAGAGCATCCGCGAGAAATTGGATGGCGAGGCAAAGGATGAGCGTGGAGGTGCGTTGACACGGTGCATAATGGCCCATTTGGCGTGCTCAGACTCGCACAGAGAAGAAGAAGGCGGCGCTGCGTAGGGTAGAGATGGAGTTGGATGAAGCGGACGAGATGGTGCGTGCTTTCCATGCAAACAATACCGTATATAACTGAATCTCGCCCGGACAGGTTTCACAAATGGAGATTGAGATCCAAGGGATACCCCAGTCGATCAGGTCGCAATACCAGTCCCGCATCAAGCTTGCAAAGGCGGATCTCACGCGGTACAAGAAAGTGTCGAAGGACATGCATTCTCAGGTCTCGCGCGCGGACTTGTTTGCCTCGTCTCGTGGCGCGGCCTCCCCGACGTCCGACGAGCCGTACGGAACCGGTGACCGCACGCGACTCCTTGCGGGCGCGTCAATCTTGGAGGACGGGTCCAGAAGGTTACAGGAAAGTCAGCGTATAGCGTTGGAGACAGAAGAGCAGGGCGCGGACATTTTGCGGAGTCTCCGAGGGCAAAGGGAGCAGATCGAGAATGCGAGAGACACGGTTGGATTTAATCGACATGTGTGCGGAAATAGATGGCTAATTATTGTTTCCTTTAGCTTCGCACAGCAGACACTTCTATTGGTCGTGCTTCTAGCACCCTGAAGAAGATGATACGACGGTCAGTCTCCCTACCCACTTGACCATTCACAGCCAACCATTCTGATAGCTGGATCTAATTGCACGCATCTGTAACTTCCAGGATGTATCAACAGCGCGTCGTCACTGCGGGCATTATCGTCGTCCTCGTTCTGCTCATTGCCGTCATTCTTTGGGAGAAGCTTCACTGATGTTTCTATATACCTGGGGCTACCGCGCGCCTCCCGCCAGAGTGGGACGCAAGGGACGCTACTGTTGATTTATTGTTTTGTCGATGCCAGTTGGTTTCTATTCTATTTCTGTAGTCATAGTGAACTTTTGATTTCCCATAGAAATGGTTTGTGTGCCCACTACAGGGATCTTTTTTAAGTCTACGCAGGTCACATTATTCCAAGGTTTGCGCTCACTGTTCATCTCTGTTCACCCCTGCTTTCAAACATCGACAGCGCGCGCCCGCGTCAAATAGCCGCAGGGTTTCTAGGTCCCAATACATCTCGAAGACCGGTGCGAACAGGATGCTCATCAATGTGCCTATCTAGGATCTCATGCCTGGTCCCCTTCGTGGCTGAGAACGCTAAGGACGCTTCTGGTTTGCCGTAGGTGTGCAACACAAGCCACGTTTGATGGTGCGATTTATTCATACACTCATATTTTCGGTATCGTCATCGGCTCAAGCATCAAGTATCGCCTGTTCTGTGCACAGAGTAGACCAAGCGCCTATCATCATTCTCTTCGCTTTTGTTTGGTCTCATGGCGGTCACTTAAGAGAGCCATCGTCGCACATCCTTTGCGTGAGCGTCTCTGCAGCTCATGGGTAGACAATTGCGACAGCAGCAAGACGTCTCTCCATCAGGTCAATGCGGCGAGATGAGCCAATGCTAACATCCTGATGCTTGGACGAGTGGTTTGTTCATGACTTAGTGAACCTTTCCAATAGCGGGGCTCGCCATGTGCTCATTATGGATTGAGCGTCCTCATCGACTCTGCAGTCCACTTCGTTCAAAGCGTGGATGCAGGTGCAGGTATCCATGTGGTGTAGCTGCACTGACACATCAGTTGCTCTTACATATACGCAGCAAGGCCGAAGCTCAGGCTGCGGTTCGATGCCAAAGCCTTTGCAATGATCCATCACATACTCGTGTGGCAAGGATCACAAGATGACATGCCGTGCTTGGACCCTCAGTGCACAGCGCTAGTGGCACTTGGCGAGCATTGTTCCTTGCCGAAGTCTAGTTTCTCTTGTACGCGATTCCGCCCGCAGGGCGGGCACCATCACACCGTTTATGACAGGTTTCAGTACATCTTGTCGAGGTACGTCCTGTTCAACTTTCCCAATTCAACTCATGTCCGCTGCCTTTCCTCGACGCTCACATTTTGAGATGACAGCCGTGGTCAATGCGCTCCTTGTGCTGTACGGACTGCCGCCACAGTACTGATGGCTCTTCATCTCCAACCAGATCTATTGTCAAAGCCCAACCTGTACGTATATACGCTCCGATCGCTTTGCATTCCACGCGTTTCGGCAGTCTGCGTGGACAACGACAGGACGCGATAAAAGGACGGGATGCAGGGTGCAAGTCTCTCAGCACCAACGTGAATCCCTTCGTCCACCTATCCTCGTCATCGTACCCATATCTCATGGCTCCAAAGACACAGCAGCAAGTTGCTGGTACTGCAAACATGTCATCCAGCGTACATCCAGGAAATCCTCCCGAGCAGAAAACAAAGTCACGTCGTCATGAATTCGTCGAGCGACGTGGCAGACAGAGGGAAGCCCTTGAGGAGCTCAACGACCTGCTTCCCGAGGGGTTTCAGCGGGACATAGCAGACCAGCGCGTGGTACCCAAGGGTGAGTCGTCTACGGCTGAGCAAGGACAGGCACTTACCAGGGCCTAGCCACCGATTACATTCGCCAACTACTATCGGAAATTGAATCAGTGGGGGATACAGCTGGTGACATCGAGAAATCCCTGAACCGGTACAAGGAAGGTAATCTTGTCTTGAGGGAGGCGCATCAAAGACTCCTGGAGGAGACCAGGTCTCAGCAGAAATCCATTGAACAGCTGCGACACGAGATCACGATTCGGGAGACAAAAATACAACAGCTGGAAGCGCAGATTCAGAACCTTCAGCATGGTTCGCAATTCGCGGGCGCGCCAAGGCGTATGTATTGACGAATTATCTCTGAAAGCAACGTAGCCATTAGCATCCGTGTTTCTGAAATGTACTATGAGAATATCTGAAAGAATATTGTGGTGAAAATCATTCATGAAGTGCCTTCCCGGAGGTTTGAGGACAATACCGTCATTTGAGTCCACGACTCAGATGTTTGAAGGACACTATTAGTCGGATGGCGAGTTCATTGTAGCAAATGGGCTCAATGCACCGACAATTCGTTCATGCTTGAAACCATCACAAGATCTACTGGTTGGTATATGAATCAAATACATGTTGTTCCAGGTAGAGTCCTTAACAAACAGCACGACGGCACCAGCAGTCGCACAACAGAAAAAAGTCATTGCGGGATCATACGGTCGTAATGAAATATGCAATTGTCAAGCGTCCATGCCAGGCCGCAACGAGCTAGTCCGCGTGCCCATCTCCACGCCGCCCACCCTCGACACGTACCCGACGCCGTGTATATGATACTGCTCGCCCACCAGCTCCTTGGTCGCAACCATGAGCCTATCTAACCTCGTCACGATACCGAACGCCGTAGCCACGCCGACGCAGAAGCACCTAAGGCAAGACATGGGCTTATGGCTCACAGAGAATAGGGCATGACGTACATGTACTGCTCGTCTTCGAGCGTATCGACGGTCATGGTCCGCGGGAGACCGTAATCGTCGTCCGCTTCCTGTCTGACCACGTTCAGACCATGGTGGTGCACCGTGAAGCGGTCGAACAAAGGGCAGGGCGTGATCTGCGGCAGTGGATGTCCAGTGCGGAGAGAGATTGAAACCAGACCTGTGGGCCCGGTGCGTCAGAGATGTGATTACGAAGAGACGCGGAGACAGCGTACTGATGACGGCGAGGACATCGCCCTGGAAATCCGAGTCGAGAAAACGCGTCCGCCGGAGGAAGGCTCTTGACCATGCGGGTTCGAGGCGTTCCACGACAGACGTTAGATGTGAGAGAAGGTAGCCGAGTTGCCTGCGGTACAGTGATGAGCCCAACTTCACGCACATGAATAACTATTGCTTACAATTGAATCTCTACGATCTTCTGGTACCGTTTCGCTGGCCATCTGCCCCGCAACGAGAACTACCCAGCAATATGTGACTAAACGACCACTTGAACGAACTGTGAAAGAGCGTACCTCATATATGATATTGGTTCGTAGCATGATAGACCGCTTGAGCTTCAGCCGGACCGCAATCAAACTATTCAGTATCTCCTGCGTGTCCACCCCATGGCGCACGTTGGCGAAAGACACCACAGAGCAGTACACCGACCCAAGCTCGGTCGACGTCGTGGACAGTGTTGATCGTTGGTATCGTCGAAGGGTTGTCGAGGGTGGGAGGAACGAGAAAAGGCTAGTGGATCTGATGAGCACAGATAACACCAGTTACCAGAATAACTTACAATGCCGCTGTAACACCTGCGGCGACCAGAACAAATCGCCTCTGAACGTACAACATGAGACGGACACACGATACGTCGCAAGGAGAAATGCGTACCCAGGCCAGATTAATCCCGAATGCAGTAAATGGACCGGCTACAAAGTGAGTATTCTGCCAAGAAAACCCAACGACCTGACACCCATCCCGTCAGTCCAGCCCCACGTAAAACAAGCCAAGGCACCGTACCAGCATGCAGGTCACGAAGAAGATAATGTTGATCATAGGCGGCACGGTCCAATATAGCCTCATGAAGAAGAAAAATGGAAACGCCACGCCGAGCGTAGTAGCCAAGCCGAAGGCGTTCCCTCTCCCGGTGCCAGTGGAGATATACCAGACGACTGTGCCAAGCAGGCCACCAAAGAACGTGCTGGTGATTCGTGCGACAAGACCAAAGGTCGTGTCGCCGCGGAAGCGGGCAATTGTGAGTTGGCCCATGAAACTAGGTGTCACGTTAGCGTAAGAATAAGATACACTGGACAGAATATGCCGTACATTGCCCAGCTGAAGCGTTGGGCTGGATTCAAGCATATCAAAACGAGACTGGATCATAAAGAGGGGCAGACGTACCGTATGCAAAACCGGCGGAACCTCTGATCAGCGAAGGAAGCGTGAGCAGAACTAAATCGGAGTCAGTTCCAGATATCCTGGCTGGCAATAATAGGCAGTGCTTAACTCGTCAAAATCCCGCCCTTGACAGCAAACAACAGGTTTCCACCTGAAAACGCCTGCATCACATGCCACAGGAAATTCATCACCCTCTCAAATGCATTTCTCGGCGGCAAGGCGTCGGGATCGCGCCGTTGGGCCTCGCCCATGTCCATCCACGTTTCGTCCATGCCCTGGATAACATCTAACAAGACGATGCATCGTAATGAATTTAAAGCCGATGGACAGATGAAAAGAATGACGCACCGGGGTTCTCGTCGTCCTCCTGTTCCCAGTCAACACTATGCTCCCATACCGTCCACTTCAAGACGTTGTAGAAAGGCATGGCTGGTAACCACACACGCGCCCGATGACGCTTCTGCTCCATGCGAATGATGTTGTCGAACTAAAGATCGCGTTATTAATAGCATCTCCTGGAGAGCTGGACACTATTGTATCGTGCGCACTCACCGACTCGATGAGTGCCATGGCAAATAGGGTGAGGTGATACTGGTACACATAACAGTGGAACATAAACCTATGGGGAGGAACACCTTCGCCCGTCATCAAGCCCTCATGCTTCGAATTGAATGCAGACCGGTAAGGATCAACGACCATATGCCTAATGATCAAATGAGCACCAGAAAGCGAACACAAACGCAAATCCTTACCGCTTCTCCTTTCTAAAATGCTCCAACGCCCGCTTCAACTCATCCGCCGTCTTTTCCAGCTTCTTCGCGACCTCCCGATTGCGCTGCGTCTTTCCCTGCTGGCTTTTCCAGAACGTGAACCGCTCCGCCCTGGAGTGGTCAAGCCACATATCCCAATCCTTCAGCGCCGCCTGGCACGCCTCCGTCAGCTCCGCACAGCTCTCGCGCAACAGCGCCGTCGCGCGCTCCGTGAACAGCGCCGCGAGCGGGTGCCCAAAGTGCGTGCTCTCGAGGTCGAGGTAGCGCTGCGACTCGAACACGCCGACGACGTGCTCGCGATGGTGCCGCTCGCCGGGCACGTGCACGTGCGCGATCTGCGTGAGCCCGTGCAGCAGCTGCGAGTGCATGTGCGCGTGCGTGCGCCGCTCGCGCGAGTGCCGCCGCGAGGACGCGGGCGTCATCGGGCGCGAGGACGGCGGGCTGCGGCCCAGGTCGAAGTGCGGGTGGCGCTTGCGCGCGCGGCGCGGCGACTCGGGGTGCGGGAAGTCCACGTGGGGAGAGGGGCCTGCGTCCATTGAAGGCGCGGCGGAGCGTTCGGGCGAGGGCGAGCGAGACACGACGCGCGACGCGGGGCGCGACGGCGTGGGGCTGTGGATGGGCGTGCCGGGCGCGGGGGTACCGGGCGCAGGGGTCACGGGGAAGCGCTCGCGCGTCGGGTCGATCAGCGTGAAGTACATGCCGAGCCCGTTCGCGCGCACCGCGAGGCGCTGGATGCAGGGGCGGAATTCGGAGAGGTCTGCAGGGGAGAAGCGGGAATAGGAGAAGTCGCGCTTGAGCAGACGCCCCGACATGCCAAGGCCCGCGAGGCCTGCTTCGGCGGCGTTCGCTGCGGCAGTGATGGCAGCAGGGGAGAAGTCCGGGGAGGAGGTCGGTATTTTGAGAACAGCGCGGTGCTGCTCGAGGCAGTTGTTGAGATGGCCGAGAATGACGCGTAGTTGCATGGTGTACCTATAGGAGATGGTTTGGGGGAAGACAAGTACAGATAACGCAATCGAGACGGCAGTTTGGAAGGCTATAGGGAGGACGACTGCTCGTCCCACGCGATAATTCGCGTACGGGAATAGCACCGCAGTGGTCAAGGAGATGTCTGGCAACTGCTTTCAGCGATGGTGTTGTAAAGCATGCTGGACGATACGCACCTAAACATATACATCCTAGCACCGAAGCGAACAGAAACGGCCCAGGCCCTTGCCTTGCCTTGATAAACAAGAAAAAGGCACTCCCTATAAACATGAAGACGGCTATGATGGCAGAGGGCTAAAGCGTAGTCAGTGACTGCAGATTTCTGGCGAGTTGCAAGTCATACCCCTGCTTCCACATAATGACCCGCGAATATATCAGTGGGAAGAGCATTAGTTATGATTTGGCTGCGGCTAAACGTGGCCAGCTTGATCCCTAAACACCCCCATCTAAGCTTTGGATGAATATATGGACGATTTTGAGTACAACACAGTGCTTACGCCCATGCCAGAGAAACAAATAACAGTACAGTGAGCGATTGCTCTGCGTTGGCCACAAAGGCTCCAGATGGAGGAACAAGAATCGACGCTGCAGGAGTGTTCAGAAACAAACAAACTTGACCTTAATGTCACGCTCACCGATCAGAGTCAAGAAGCCCGCCTAGTCACGTAGTTGTTTAGATGTCTCTCGCGATGGAGAGCAGATGACGTACCTGACCCATAGTACGCAACGAAGGCATGATTATCATAAGCAATAGGCAGATCCATGCCGACAACGCGCTCCGAATAGCAGGCTTGAGCTTGGACCAGGTAAAATTGGCAGGGATCCAGGTGAGGTTGACAGGAAGTCGCGATAACAGGGGCTTGCGTGGGGCGCGCTCATGATCATCGTCTTTCTTCTTCTGCTTCTCATCCTGCTCTGACTCTTCACTCTGCGTCTCGATTTTAAGACGTGGTCTCGGCGGACTTTCGGCGGGTTCCTCCTCGGCCGCCTCGTCGCCGATACGGGGGTCGTATGCAGCCTTGCCGGGAGGCGTCGACATGTCGCCTGCGCGGGACTAAATGTCCCTAAAGGTGGTGGTGGTCAGTGGTCAAGTTATACTTATCTTCCTAACCGGAGATTATGAGGGCACGAAGGCACGCTACATCTGAAGTTCGAATCGTCAGCCGATATAGTAGCCGGCAATGACTGGAACGCGCGGGATTCAATGCCTTCCGTGGATCTATTTATAGTAATTTGTATGATGTAACTAAGCTGACATGTTCACGTCAGGTGCCCTTCAAGCTCGCTATCGCGGTTCACTCGATAATTGGGGTACAGAAATTGGGTGAAATAAGGAAAACTGGCACAGGGCTAGATAGAGACGCAGTGGATGAGAATAAGCGCTAAGGAGTCAATGCACCGAAATAAGTCGAAGAATCTGAAACAAACGCGTCTTGACGGGGATCACGTGGCCCTGATCCAACCGGAGAACGTCAACCTACAGGCCTCGAAAATTTATTCTCAGAAAATGAGGGGGCCACGAATAGAGCTCAAAGTACAAGACATGGGCTTGCCAATTTTTAGCGGCAATTAATGAGTCGGCTGGAAACGAGGCGATCATAAATGAACAGAGCGCTAGCCTCAGCAGCAGCGGAGGTCCCCGAACACCGTTTGCAAGCTCTGGTCATCTTCGAAACTCATCTACAATCTCATTCACGACATGGACGAATCACCACCACCACCACCACCAGCCGACGCTACGCCTCCGCCTGCACCTCCTAGCGGCCCGTCGGGCTCGCCTACCGAATTCTTGAAAGGAGTCGTCGGAAAACGCGTGGTCGTGCGCCTCACCTCGGGAGTAGATTATCGCGGTACGTCGCGGTCCGTGCTGCATGCCAAGTTGTACACGAGGCTGACGTCTGGGCCAGGTGTGCTTTCATGTCTTGATGGGTACATGAACATTGCGCTGGAGCAGACGGAGGAGTATGTGAATGGCAAAGTCACAAATCGATACGGCGACGCGTTCATCCGCGGAAATAATGGTATGGATTACCTCCTTTCGTGTCATCAGACATGTGTTGATTTTGCTATTGATAGTACTTTATATCTCGGCGGCCGAACCACTATGAGAGAGAGGATCATCTTGTATCAACCTGACTCATTAAAACTTAGAACGCGTTAGCTCAGTCGATGGCCTATCACCAGCCCGCCGATCAAAGCCGTTCAGGTACTATATCTTTATCTAGTCAGAAAATGCCTCTACGTACACGTCTAACGAGCAGTAACTTCAATCCCTATGACGTTACGCTGCCGATAAGGTGTGTCGATGGGACTGCGGCTAGAAAAAACCTAGCCAAAAATGAGGTCAATATTCTAGCAAAAACCAAAGGAGTCGCCCTGCAGTCTGATATTGTCGAATCCCCAGTCTGGACTACTGAATTGAAGTGCACTTTGACACTGACCAGAATAGCTTTGCAGATCCTTGATCTATTTCTGCCCGTTTCGTCGTCCGTTCTCCGCACTGCCCTTCCTTCCCCCTCATCGCCATTTGTCCCCGTCATCGTTCCTCGCAGCGATTTAGGCCATCCATACGTAAGTACAAATCCGGATCTACGCACTATTCCGTTCACCATGGCAGCTTTGCAAGAGAGTAGCTAGCCGTACAAACCGACGTCTTGAGTTTGGAACAGAAATCTGGTAAGGATACTGCGCGGGATGCAGAAACAAATCGAATGGACACCGAAAGCACATCATATGAAAGTGGGTTTCTTAATGACATTACATTCTATAACCGGAACGTGGATACTAATGTGACCGCGTTGCATAGTCTGTCAACACATTGGTCGTCCCGTCGTACCAATACTCGCCGAATCCGAACTCTGATATTTTGGATTCTCCGCACGCAGCCTTTGAATCTCGTCCATCTGATAAACATTCTCGCATCTAAGAGCTTGCAGCTGCATCATGACGTCGAAGTATTGTACGCCAAGGTCATATATTTGCCGATTCTTTTGCGCGACGATCTCCTGGAGACCTTGGATTGTGGTATGCTGTTCGTCGTTCTTGCGCTCGCCCTCCAAGTCGCTTATTTGACCCTGCAGCTGACGGATGTATATGATTACTACAGCTACAGTAAGCATCCTCTCTTCCAGAAACGAGGGCGACTCACCTTGAGGTACCACCCGCAGGTCTGCCTTGTCCTGGTAGAGCTGCAGCGAGTCGGGAAGCAACGCGCTCAGCTCGGCCAGACTCTGGCTCTGCTTCGCACGCCGCTCGGCGGCCCTCAGACGATGCTTCGTCTGCTTCTGCTCGCGGTCAGGTCCTCGTCCTGGCTCCCGATCGTCGCGAGCGCGTTTTCGTAGGTTTGTGCTGGACGATCGGTGCGGTGCGCTGGCAGCGCGGACCGGCGTCGTAGGAGTGATGGCTAGCTTATTATCCTCTGGATCTGGTTGTCTGAGGTATGTTAGCCATCCTGCTTATATCGCCACATGCGACAAAGCGAACGTACGGAGAAGACGATGAAGGGTGTGGCGAGCCCGGCAAGCATGAGCTAGAGGCCTGGACGTAGTAATGTGAGTGGTCCATGTTGGTGCGAAAAGGCTCACCTGCATCGTCTCATCTTTTTATCACTTCTGCCGTCGTCCACGCGAAGTATTCAGGCAGCGCGAAGGTACCCCTACGTAGCGAAGTCGGACTGGACGATACATATTTTCACCGGAGAAGGCGAATCGTCAATTATGGTAATTTCGCAGTACGCATTTATATAGGACTAAGGAAGGCAATGAGGCGAGGCTGTGATCCCGGAGTTTGATCATGGAAAGTAACGATGAGCTGAATCGGGAAACTTGAATACAGCGTACCTACATACTAAAAAACGACATGCATGGCCCGCGGTGAGAGCAAGGGGCAGAAGGTCGCCTGTCGCATCAAGCACGCGGTAGGGAAATGTTTCTTCAGGTGAACTTCGTCCTGATCAACTATGCACTGACGATTCTTCACCGCCCGTATCGAAGCCTGGGGAGCGCCGTACTACGGCATTTGTTCTCTTTCAGGACATAGACGCTTTCGAACAAGGAAAGGCGCCAATGGAGTTCAGCAGACATGAGTTGTTATGTTTTATGCCAAGTACATCTTGTCTAAGGAATAACATCACAGATAAATAGATGTAGAGGACTTGATACAGAGATGCATGGACTCGGGACGGAGGTGAAACTATAATGACTGGTCGGATCCTGCCCGACCAAGCCTGCATTGCACAATGAAATCAGCGATCGCTGTATGACCGGGCGATATGCATGCCTGATCTCCGTGATGAATACAAGATTAGGCATTGTGAGCAATATACTCAGAGAGCAGAGGTAAGAGCGGAAGATATAGTCCGTCAACCGGGAGAGAGACGGGAGAAACGGGAGTGAATGTCATGGTTGTGCAAGTCCTGTAGAGGCTCCCGGGACTGCAGAGCTTCCCAATGGTGCCCCTCCTTCGTCCGGTCTTCGTAATCATGCGGGAAGCCTGTCTCAAGCAGTATTCCAGAGACGTCGATGCCGACGCCTGCGGAGTCTTGAACGCTCAGGGAACGAAGAGACCTCAACATTTGGACGAGACGCGTTATCAAGCCAAAGACCTCCTCATGATGGATGTTATTCACTGTCAATCAAGATCCAGCGGGCACACGTCTCCGAGCCGAGTCGCACGGCACGCCTCGCCAGCGATAACAAGAAATAGAGGTACGGGACGGTCGGGCCATGAGATGTCGTCTAGCGGTCCAGGAAGAGCTTGTCTGTGCATATTTTTGCAGATGATAGGGCCTATGCATTCTCTTCGGACAGGGCGGCAGACATGATTTCCAGCCGGACGCCCTGCGATCGAGCTGCGATTGCATTCGCCCACCGGATTTAGAGTCTAAAGTGGAGACTCCACCATAATGTCGGGTTGCGGAACGACACACTGTCGCCGATATCGACATACATGTGTCGCCTTCATCCATCCGAGGTCTCCATCGTGGGTCACATCGCTTTGTGAGGCTGGATATACGATGACAAAGTAAGCAAGCTCCTCTGCTGTCCTCGGGCAGGCGAAAGAGGTCAGGAAAGAGGACGCCAGACGGCCGGATTGTGAGCGAGGTTTGACAGAGGCTAGCCTCGAGTTTGGGCTGCAACAACTTGTGAACGTCTTCCAAACCTGTTTCAACGCTAGATGAAGGTCCAAGCTAAAATCAGGATGAGAGATGATTCCGATGACATATCTGTGAGCCACTGACCTGGAGATCGATGGGTTGTCCCGGTACTCGTACTGAGCGTCGGACATCGAATAAGAAGCCTGCAGCGTGTAAGGTCAACTTGCAGACATTTAACCTCGTCAAGCTCAGCCTGTGAGAAAGATACTGCTGATGCGGGGAGAATCGATGTGCTTCAGAATAGTAGGCTTCAAGTACATTCAAGCGCAGGTCCTGGAGATCCCAGTCGATTGAAACAAAAGATGTGGTCACGAACAATTTGCATAAGTGAGGGAATCACTGACCGAGCACTGACCGAGCAAACAATTGCTCCGCTCGAGCCTTCATCGTCATCGTCCGCCATTATGTTCTAGAGAAGGCTTCGTAACCAGAGGAAACCAGTCTGGTCGTCGCCACCGTCAAGGTGTTGTCGTGGACAATTACCAAATCTGGACTTCTACATCCTCCGCTCTGTCAGGACTCGCAATGATCTCGTCGATTCCAACACAAGAATAATAGACTCAGCCGACAAACGAATAAGTTAAGGGTATCTGGGGTATAGATAAATATCAATCACGCGGTCATAAAATGCCCCGCTTCTGGACAGCGGATCCGATGCTGCATCTCCAGGATGAGATTGTTCCGCTCCACCTCCCTCTCCTGCAACTCCGTGACGCTCGCCCTTAACATTTGCCTCTCCTGCTCAAGGTATGCATTCCGCTGCTGCAGGTTTTGAATCGCGACCAGGCTTGCCTCATCGCGGCTCTTCAGCTCCTCCACCTCCTCGCGCAACTTCTGGATGCACGTGATTGCTGCAACGACATTCGAGTCAGTATACGCGCACACGCGCGACGAAAGAAGCAGGTACGCACCACGCGGGACGATGCGCATGTCCGTCTTATCCTGGAAGAGCTGGAGGCTGGGCGGCAGCATCGACTCGAGCATCGCGAGGTCGTCCGCCTGGCGTTGGCGCCGCTCGGCCGCGCGCAACGCCTGCCGGCTCCGATCTCTCATCTTGACGGGCTCCTCGGATGCGATCTGGCGCCGGGCACCGTCAGCTTGTGCGCGCGATCGCGAGGGTCTGTAGCTGCCGCCGGACGAGACGGTGGACGACGCATCCGAGGACCCGGAGTGCTGTGAGTAGGCAGGGGTGTACTGCTGGGAACTGATGGGAGGTTAGATGCGGCCCGGGCAGCAGATGCGCGAACGTGCCTCGTGTGATAGCCCGCGTTTGGGTTCGGATAGTATAGGCCATTCCACTCGATCGAGCCCGCGGCCTGGTCAGGCGCCGGCGTCTGTGCGTACGGATACGGGAAGTCCATGCTCGCCCGGCGAAGTGTATTCATGTGGAACCTTGTGTCGGCCACCCATCTCCTTTATGTATCCACGAACCTGCTAAATACAAGGCAGTCAGAGTACAAGCACGAACCGGGATGGACGCGTGAGGTAGCCGGATGAGCATAATGGACTTAGAGGTCAGAGCACCGACGTTTCGCATTGCCTCGTTTGGACGGCTGCGATGATGTGATGGCTTGTTGTAGAGGTGTGAGAACAAGGCGCATCGCTGGAACCGTTGCGACCAGGAACGGAATACAAGACTTACCAAAGCGCTCCAAACTACAGTCTCCGCTGCTTGTCATCGTAGAGCCTACGCCGGGTGCGACTACGAGACGAAGGAAGACTGGCGGAATACGCTGTTTTCACGGAGGCGCAACAGAGCAGAAGGCTGTCACGGGAGAACTGATATGTCAGATCTGTAGCATGGGCGCCTAAGCATGCAGCCTCATTTCAATGTCCACGTAGCTTCGCCAATCAGCGAAACTTTAGCTATAGACTCTTGTAAAATTACAGTTTCGCATCGGGCTTCGTCGACGCAAGGGGCTCAAACTCGACTTTCTCCTTCTTCAGGGCAGCACGAGCGGCCTTGATGATATCCTGGGAGACGATCTGCATCAGGAAAGCCATCATGGAAACCGATGGGACTCACTGGGGCCTGAGTCATTGACGCGTTCCAGATCGCCGTGTAGTCAAGGTTATCTTGAATGCTGCCAGGGAGCCCATGAAGTCAATAGCAACAGGCAAACACAACATGACGCACGTGTTGTCTCTCGCATGCGCAATCAGGTGCTTCGTCGATGCGACCGCAACCGGGCTCTTCGCCGCGATCGTCCGCGCGAATTCGATGGCAGCACCAACGACTGCATCATGGCTACCCGGGACGGTCTTGGAAATCATGCCGACCTGCATTGCCTCCTCAGGCCCGAACAGGCGCGCAGAGAGCGCAAGCTCCAGTAGGAGCGACGCATTGCCGGTGAGCTTCGGGAGACGCGCGAGCGTGCCGATGTCAGCAGCAAGGCCGACGTCGACCTCCTTAATGGTGAACGTGGCGTCGGCGGCGGCCCAGCGGATGTCGCAGGCGGCGAGGATGTCGACGGCGAGCCCAACAGCCAGGCCGTGCATGGCGGCGATGACGGGCTGCGGGCAGCGCTGGGGCGCGGATATGGCGTACTGGAACTCGCGAATTATATTGCGAATGGCGAATGCGCGTCTGGCAGGATCGGAGGCCTCAGGGAGAGCAGACAGCCATTCGACTACAACTGTTTAGGAGGCATAGAAAAAGCATGACCCAAGGGAACTTACGGTCGACACCAGCCGAGAATAGCTTCTTCACGGCTGAAGAAAGAACGACCACACGTACATCTGGGTCCTCTGCGATGGCATCGAAGGCGGTGCCGTATTCTCTCCAGAATCTGCAAAGAACAAAGCTGAGTGATGGCTGCGACGAGATGAGGTATCACGCAGCGTACAATCCGTTGAACGCATTGACCGGTTTACTTTCCACAGGGCGAATTCAATCAACTTTTCAGGGAAGATACTATAATGATTGCCTCACCGACTTAGCTCCATATGAAGCACATTAGGATACGGAAAGCTCAGTTTCAGAAACTGAAACCGAGAGGCATATGCAGGAGGTGGAATGTGCGGTACGAAGTCAACTCCAGACATGTTGTATTGAACCTGCAGGTATCCGCTATTTTGTCAACGCAGAGTAAGTCGTAGTGTTCATATGTTGGGAGCTGTCCCTTTGCACAGTGTAAACCGGAACAAGATCCAAGTTGCATGACCGAGCCGAAACTCGAAATCACAGCAGTAGATCCCGGCGCCTATTGAGTAATCATGGATCACGCTCGGCGCCTATCGTACGTACAGTAGTATCCTAAAATCCACCATCATGCGCCGTATATGGCGCTCGTTGTCGACGTCGACGAACTGCTTATAAGCACCTCGTCGATATCTTGTTGTCGACCATTAACTAGCCAGACGTCTCACGAACGGTGGCACGACCAACCTTCAACCAAAGCAATTCTATGTACGTACGCCGCGAGTCCTGAATTGCGTAAATCCTTTATTGTTCTTATCGCCAGATTGCCACAGCCCCAAGTATCGCCACAGACTGTAAATGCCTGTGGTATTTAAACTCGGACCCTCCAACCATCTGGCCCCCCTCTGAAGTCGCAGAAACCTCCCCGCATAGACCGAACCCTAGCACGATTCAACGCTCGAGATGTCTGTGAGTAGAATGCCTTCTGTGTATGTTCTTTGTAGCATGACCTTTGCGCTGCAGGATACAACTTACTCTGCATCGGAACCTGAGGATGAGGATTGGAGCGACCTATCGACACCGAAGTAAGTAGCTCACAAGTCTGCCTATCAGATTCGCTATTGATTCCAAATCTGACCTTGTGCCCAGTTTTGATGCAGACTTCGAAGACGCTCGCAATTTGTTCCGAGCTCAAATCGCTAGCCTCCGTCGCACCTTGCCTACAATCCATGGGAACAGCGTCCTGGGCCTTCTTCCCGTTGTTTCTCGCCTGCCCGAAGAACTTCTTTGTGCTGTCTTCAAATCCCTGGCTTCAGAGGATGTACCTTCCGCTGCCAGCAAAAGCCTGGGATGGATCAAAGCGACACATGTGTGCCGACATTGGCGATGCGTGGCACTCAGCAATCCCATGTTGTGGACCAATCTCGACTTTACTCTCGGAAGATGGTGGGCGAACGTCATCCTGGCCCGGTCTCAAGCTGTACCGCTGGATGTAACGCTCACTGTTGTGTCTGGAGAGGAACGTGCAGATCATATCATCCGCAATAATATGGAACGGATCAGGTCTTTGGATGTCATTGTTCCGACCCTCTTGCCAGGCGCGCGTCCCGCCGTGGACGGCATGCACAACCTCCCACACCCTGCGCGCTTGGATTATTTGTTCTCTCGTTCAGCCCCCCTCCTAGAATCATTCAAGCTTGTGCATGATCCAGAGCCGACCGGTGGCCGAATCGCTTGTATCTACACGGTCCCGGGCACATTCCTTAGTTCTATGAACTCTCCCAAGCTTCAAAGCCTATCGCTTTCCGGAGGCCAGCCAGGATCGAGTGCCTGTTATAACCTCACTAATCTCGAGCTCTCCTGTCTGTCCTCCCGCTTTATCCCGTCGCTCTTCAGAATGCTTCCCCAGCTTGACCGCCTTATCTCACTGGCCATCCATATTAACTGCTTTTGCTGTACGCTGGATGAACGGGAATACTGGATGGAAATTCTTGTGCGGGAGAACGTCTCCTTGCCGCTCGTCGAGCGGTTTGCCCTTAATGGCCAGGATCCCGAGTGTTCGGCTTTTCTGTCTCAACTAGTCATGCCGCGTCTTTCGAGCTTCAATTTCACGTGTTTCGTGACGTCCAATGTCCCTGAGGATCATCGATCTGTGCTGGACCTTTTACAGCACTTCGTCGGGGAGAGCAATGTAGCGATCAGGGACCATGTGTCCTTCTTCGGTTGGGTGTATGTGGACACATGGAAAAACGATTACGACCCGGAACACCCAGAGTATACATGCTACTTCACTGTATCCTCGCGGCCCTCGTGGGATGACCCAGACCCCAACTCTGTACCCGACGATGCACCTGGAATTTCGGTCGAGCTCTCATGGGGCGACAATGTGATACCCCCGCTCCTCGAACGTGCTGCTCAGCTTTGCCATGCGATTCAGCTGGGAGACGTGCAGACGATGTGGCTTGATCTGACAGACGTGGAGAGCGTCTTCGAAGCGCAAGCCATGCACTCACTGCCTGCTCTTCTCCAAAAGCTGCAGTCCCTCGATCGCTTGGCCATCGATTATTCTACAATGACCAATATCTATGACGAATTGTCGGAGGCGGACTATCTGGAAGAATATGGAGATCCCGAGGTGATCACGACCTATTGGGAGGTTGTACGCTCTGAACTTCCGGGAGCCTCTTCCGACGGGTCCGACTCGGAGGCACCGACGACACTCTCTTCGAATCATTCCGCCATTCCTTTAACCGCTGTACCCTGATCCTCCCGCGTTTAACTCCATGATTACTTTTTGTGTCAATCTGAAAATCAGGTATGCATGCCACCTTACCAGATGTCCGCCGCATCACTGATTTGTTTGTGTAACGCAAGTTTCGTTAAATAAGCAGGATCTACGAATTTTCGATACCGGCTCAACTATGTTTCTAGCTCATAACGCTCTGTATGAAGTCTCTTGTATCAATTTGTCATGACTATTCCCCTTCGGCAAGACCTATAAGTGAGATACGACGAGTTACAATCAGCGCTCACTCTGCGAGCGGATCGCTTTGGTGCGGATGTTTTGTTATTGCTAATTCCCCATTACATGACCACAGCTGCACTTGTTCAACGCCGTGAAGGCGATGCTATTGTTCGGGTCTTGACTCAGCGCGCTTCGTTTAATTCTAGTATTCTAATGGAATGTCCCGGCTCGTTACGGCGCAACACGAACATAGGTAGGAGATCTAGCGCTGTGTCTCTCACTCATATAAGTTATCGTATACAGATGTATCTACCTCGAAAATACATCATCCGAGTCAAAGCGCCGCAGAGGGACCGAGCGCGTTGACACGTCCTCTGGCTGGTCAATGTCGGTGTAGGGACAATCTTAGAGATTGTGCCACACTCCCGACGCGCGTTCAAATATTCTGTTTAGCTGTCGGACGCAAGATAGGTAAGCCGGACGAGTTGCTTTGTCTTAGATGAAGTTGGGGGCGAGTTCTAATCACAGCATCTCTGCTCCACTCTGGACCCGCCTTCTCCGAGCTTCGTGTCGGCTGTCGTCCCGCGGTCCGAACAGTTGGCTCTTTGTTAGCTCGGGCCATCGCGGTTGACTGATAGCCTGCTGCCACATACCTCACCTCGTGTCTCCACGTTTTCCTCAACAATGGATGCCACAGAACAGAACAATGCCAGTGCGGTAGGATGTCTCAGTGCTTTTCATCACGACGATAGTGCCAAGTGGCCGGAAGCTCGCGCTCGTCGTCAAAGCACGCTTCTGGGAAACTATAAAGACGATGTCATGCAGTACTAATTGATAGAAATCCCCGGTAAGGCGCTGCGCCCTCAGTAAACGGTACTTGCTGATGATTGCTCCATTCTGCAGCTGCTCGACCGTCTTTACCACGGCTATCACTATGCAGTATCTTCCGGGAAAAGCGTATGCGACCTTCAACAGTGGGTCCCAGCAGGCCCGGTTGATGGATTCCCAACAAACTCAATGGCCAGCATCACACCAGGCACAGTGGCATTCGTCGCAACAACCACAACCGCATGCGCAACAGCAAGTGGAATGGCAAGCGCGACAGAAAGCTCAGGCTGTCTACCAGTCTTTTCCAGAGGAAGCCAGGAGGGTGATGGACAAGCAACTAGTCGAGGCTGTAGAGGATGGGCACCGAAACCGTCGATCTGCGTCAAGGGCAGACCCTCGTTACGGACCCGCTGCGGGAGTCGCTCAAGGCGGCACTTCATATGCGCAAAGGCAACACAACGTGCAACACACCACCTTTCCAAATGCCAGTCCTTTGGCCAAGGATCAGCAGTACCAGCGCCCGCGGCCTCTCTACTCAGCGACCGAGTCCACGCGCAACGCACTGGCTCTGCCCACGTCTGCTGCACCCCCATTGACTGCGCGGAACACAGCGAAGCTTACCACACATTCTTCAAGGAACAAGCCCTACGCAGCCAGGAATCGTGGTCATGATGGCAGCCTCGAAGTGCGCAAGGGCAAGATGTACTCGGTCTGCTCCGAATGTGGATTATTCTGGAACAATACGACAGAGAGGGACCAGCACAAGAAAAGGTGCACGCCGGAAAATCGAGCACGAAAGTATGCGAGTATGTATCCTGCGTACCCTGCCTTTTTTCCATGGACTACGATGCTCATTATCCCTTTGGTCCAGTGCGCGAGTATTTCTGCGGAATCGTTGAATGCGGCGAAGAATGCGGTTATGTAGCCCATGAGCGGGGCGCCATGTGGAACCACCAAAATGGGAAACACGGCCCAGGATCGGCCGACAACACGCTCCTTTGACCACGCGGTTTCAAGCATTGCTAGAATCGAGACATCATGGTGGGACTGGTCTGTGCCGGTACCGGTACTGGGTCACACCATCTGCCTGGATGTCTTCCGCAGAAAACTGAACACTTTCGAATCTGTCTTTAATTGGAACTTTTATTCCCCCCTTTACATTGATATATAATATGAGAATTGGTCGAACAATCTGGCTCGAGCGTCGCCTCAGTGAATCTCAGTCTGACACCTTCCAGAGGCTCGGCTTCTCGGCAGACCTGTTTGGCGACAGCCTCTGTTCCAAACAACCTCCAAATGCGGTCTGCAACGCTTTGCTGACTAACGACCGCCAATACAATAGCACGGCCTTCGCCCTGACGGGATCAAGCATGGCTTGTACTTCGCTCGCCTGGTCCGGACACACTTGTATATCGTCTATCCACAGACGACCTCTGGAAGGTGTATGGTGGGTACAAAATTTCAAAGCAGTGCTTTGCTTGAACCGAACATCGATGGCCGCAAGTTTGGCGTTACAGCTCTGCAGAGTTTGTGGCAATCTGAAAACATAGCTCTCTAGCCATTTTAGTCGCATCTCATCAGTAAGACTCCATGCGAAGTCTACGGTGACGACGTCCCGTACCTTAGGACGTGTTCATGAACAAGGTTTGTGTCTTCCAAAGCGGCGTCATTGTAAAATCTCGTCCCCAGAGAACAACAAAGGCTACGGACGGTATCGCCACCTCTATCATTCCTTATCTCCATTGATCCTCTTTCGTAATGTCATTTTCAATGGATTATATGAGCTAGCCATCTACCTGTTCTAAAGACTTCAGAACACCACGAATATCCTGTCGCGCGGATCAGCTCAACATCACCCACTATCACCCGTAATACCACTTCATGGAATCTTCAGGCCCCCTCCGTCTCCCCACCCCTCCGCCCTCCTACTGCCTACCTGCCCTCCCACCCTGCTACGCACCGTTCGACCCAAATTCATCGTCGTCACCTCGAGAGCTGTGGAGACAACATTGCCGCGAACGGATGCAAATGCTCCACCGATTTCTTACCGTTCTCAAACGCCAGGTCCACGAGATGGATACCTTAGCCGCCCGCACCGACTTCGCATTTCAGCAGCAGAGAAGCGAAGCCGAAACCGTGGTGTCGCTGCTACCGGCCTGTAACGAGGATCCGGAGGGATACGCCACACGGGCGACACTGTTCGACGAGGCGCGGTCCAGCACTGCAGTCGCGGCTGTTCTAGCTAATCAGACGCGCGAGATGCAGAAGCTGATGGGTGCGCTAGTGCAGAATATGATGCTCGAGGACCGGAAGATGGCAGACTCCATCCAGCTGTCAGATTTCCAGCATCCGTTGTTTGAGTAGAGGCTTGCTCTTCTCTAGTGTTATCCGATCATTCCCATGGGTGCATAACTTATTCGATGTTTTTATTTTCTTTTACTACACTGTATCTTTCTATAATCATGCGTTAGCTGCTGCGCAGCTTGTCTCGAGCATTTAAACACGTCTCTTGAACGAGCAGAAGAAACAGCGCATGAGCAACCAACATCAGCCACCAACCTCATCCTCCGCGATCTCGCGCCCGGATGGTGGACCCAACCCCGCACTCCACATCCCAGTGGCTTTCGACGGAAGCAGATCGGCGGGCTCGCCCCGCATTCCCCGCAGCACCCCGCGGAGCCCCGCAGAGCCCCGCAGTGCGGCAGCTTTCGACGGAGGCTGATCGGCGCGAACCATGAATGGAGTTCTCGATCGATCAACACGTCTGTCAGACCGGGGAACGCGGCCTGTATAAAGGTTATCGCAGTGACGCCTTCGATGGTTATCGAGCGATGACTGTGCCTGTGCATTAAGGTCAGCCTGCATCTGGAGTGGTCTGGCGTGCATCCCAGGTCCTGACAAATATGATGGTTCTGAGTCTAAACCACAAGAGAGCTGTAGCCGCGAGCCAGAGATGCATGTGCATGAGCACCACACTTCCCCCGTGGCCAAGGAATCCGCATCGGCCTCAATCCGGGCATGGTGGTAGTGCGACAACATGAGCGCCAGGGCCGAATACGCATGATGCATAAAGGGCCGTAGCTGGTGACCGAAGGTGTTGTCGACGTAATGTCGATCGGGTAGTACGGACCGGGTATATCTGATTTCGAGAACTCGTCGATCTCGTGAAAACACAAGTCCACCGAGTCAAGCGTGAAATTGTGGACCATCATGAGGTCGATTCAACGAGGCCGGTCGTCTTTCGCGTCGAGATTACCTGGAAACAGTTGTTACAATTGTCTGTGCAAAAGTTGAACAACGAACCTTGAAAATTTCTGACATTTTGTCCATGGATATCGGCTGATTCGGTGATCAGGGCATCCATGAAAGCGACCCGGAGAAAGACAGGTAATCAAGCGTGACCACGCCAGATCAGAACGCTCAGGGAACAGAACACTCTATGCCAAGTCTCGATTCTTCAGAAAATGGCGGAATCTTCATTCGCGGCACGGTACCTCTGAGATTCGCTGTCACTACTTGTTCTGGGCGTGTACAGGCGTCTGGAAACAAGTTGAAAAGCTTATTGCTTAGCCTAGCAGCTCATGCGCTCACGACTCACGAGTCCGAGAATCCCCGCCGACGCGAGGGAAATCGACCTTCCAGCCTCAGCTGGCGACCTGGGATCTTATCGAATAGTGAGCGTTAGAAGCAACTGATAGAATAGTCTTCTTTGCTGGCGCTCACTTTACACAGGATGACATTATTACTTGATGGAAGTACATACTTAATCAGCTCGCCGGACTCCCGTTGTGGGACGCCTGAAGTCACGATGACATCCGGGAGAACTCGGGAACGCTGATGGCCATCGCGATGGCCATTTCAAGTCATCCACCGGGGAATGGGCCTGTACTTACTGTAAGATGACAATGAACGTACATCATAGACTGTCTATGCAGTCTACCTTCTGTCGGTGGCACAACGGTGAAGGAAAGTACTAGTATCTCGACCGTGTATAATATCCCGAATCAGAATCTGGATCGAGGGGTGGGATCATGCAAGATCCTGTGAGCGATTGGTCACCGATCACCTTCGCAATGTCCTCGTGAGCTGATGAAGGCGCTGGTTCCGTCCAGGACCCCTTGGACGGCCGATAACCCACAAACTCAAAAATAAGAGACAACGAGTTTCCGAGAGCGGCAATGCAGCGGAAAGTGCAGCTGGGTGGCCGGGTATTCGCGCAAGCGGAGTGCGCGGCTCGCCGTGAATCGAGTTATCCGCGTCTTCATTCGTTTTTCCATCTTCCCCACAGAACCCCAGTCAATCAGGGGTCCTCAGTGCGCCCCGCACTTCGCAGATCGAATTCATACTCTGGGCAATAGGCAGCCGGCCCATTTCCAAGAATGCGGGGGAGAGCCGGGAGCCCTCCTGACAGACTTCGGTAGCGGCCCTCTGCGGCTGCTATTTAATCTTGTGGGGTGGAATCTATCCCATCGTATCCACCCATCCCCACACATTTACCCACTTTCTCTCTTACCACCATGACGACCTGGACGCACGAGTTTGACACCCCCGCTTTCAAGGGCAAGGTTAACTTCCCCACTGGCGTCTTCATTGACGGCAAATTCTCGAACGGAAGCACGAACCAGACGATCGAGTACGTCCGATCTACTGTCCATCGATGCCTGCTCTGACTTGATTCGTTTGCAGCGTCATCAACCCCAGTGCGTATTCGCACCGAAATGTTTTGCGTATTTTGTTTAACTTAACTAACGTCACCAGCGAATGGCAAGTTGATCACCAAGGTCGCCGAAGCCACACCAGAGGATCTTGACAGGGCTGTCGCCGCTGCGCGCAAAACTTACGAGACTGTATGGGGATTGAACTACCCAGGTCTCGAGCGTGGAAGGCTGCTCGGTAAACTCGCCGATCTGCTCGAGGCGAATCAGGATGAGTTCGCTGCGATCGAAGCGCTCGATAACGGTCCGTACTTCTATTATTGCATTGGCTTCTCGGTGACTGATTTAGCTGAATACAGGCAAGACGTTCAGCTGGGCCAAGGCTGCCGATCTTGACATGTCTATTGGCACGTTCCGGTACTTCTCTGGCTGGGCGGGCAAGAGCCACGGCAAGGTCATTGAGACCACCGAAGACAAGCTTGCCTACACGCGCCACGAGCCCATTGGTGTCTGCGGGCAGATCATTCCGTGGAACTTCCCTCGTATGTGTCTTTTTTTCCTTTGTTCCCAGCGTACCTGACATCCTGTCAGTCATGATGATGGCGTGGAAACTCGGCCCGGCGCTCGCGACTGGCAACACCATCGTCATCAAGCCTTCGGAGTTCACGCCCCTCACGGCGCTCCGCTTGGCCAGCCTCATCAAGGAGGCTGGCTTCCCCGACGGTGTCGTCAACGTCCTCGTTGGCTACGGCAGCACCGTCGGCGCCGCAATCGCGGAGCACCCGCTCATCGACAAGGTTGCCTTCACCGGTAGCACTCTTGTTGGCCGCAAGGTCATGGAGGCCGCCGCGAAGAGCAACCTCAAGAAGGTCACGCTCGAGCTCGGCGGCAAGAGCCCGAACATCATCTTCAACGACGCGGACATCGACAAGGCCGTCAACTGGTCTGCGCATGGCATCTTGTTCGTGTCCACCTTCTCGCAGCCCCGCATTGTACTCATACTCATGAATGTGCAGCTGGAACCACGGCCAGGCCTGCTGCGCCGGCTCGCGCATCTTCGTCCAGTCCGGCATCTACGACGAGTTCCTCAAGCGCTTCACCGCCAAGGCGACCTCGCTCAAGCTCGGAGACCCCTTCGGCACCGACTCGTACCAGGGCCCGCAGGTCTCGCAGGTCCAGTACGACCGCATCATGGAGTACATCAAATCCGGCAAGCAGGAGGGTGCGACCGTGCACCTCGGCGGCGAGCGCCACGGCTCCGAGGGCTACTGGATCAAGCCGACGATCTTCACGGACACGACGCCCGACATGAAGATCGTGCGCGAGGAGATCTTCGGCCCCGTCGGCGTCGTCATCAAGTTCGAGAACGAGGAGGACGTGATCAAGCAGGCGAATGACACCGTGTACGGCCTCGCGGCCGCGGTGTTCACGCAGGACATCAACCGCGGCATCTCGACGGCGCACAAGCTGCATGCTGGCACCGCATGGATTAACTGTGTCAACCAGCTGCACCCGCAGGTGCCCTTCGGCGGCTACAAGCAGTCTGGTATGGGCCGCGAGCTGGGCGAGTACGCGCTCGATTCGTACGTATTTTGTCTTCCTCATTCGCTACTGAGATCCTAAGAGCTTTTCAGATACACGAACATCAAGGCCGTGCACGTCAACCTCGGCCACGAGATCTGAGTGCAGAGACGAAAATGGGGGTGTGTCGCACAGTGAAAGAAGTTATATCATGAAGCAGTTTTATTGTACCATTGTGTATTTTCACATCTGCATATACGTATCTTGACAGAATCGAAGTTGTCCGTCACGATCGAGTTGTTGAATGAGGCGAATGTGTTAGAAGAATCGGCAGATCTGTCAAGTTCTGATAGTTGTATTGTGCGGGGATCATCGAGCGAAAGCGGAAGTCGGACGACTATAAATTCATTCGAAGTGCAGTACCAACAATCAGGAAGCGTTGCAGTTGCCCGTGTCAAACAAACTTGTGACAATCGTCAACTTATCAATACGCCAAGCCAGGGAATGATAGACAGACGATCCTTGGCTCTGGCAGACTAGGAACGATGCATGAGCCACAGCGCTTCCAACAACAGCCCTACACACCCGCCGTGAACTCCTCGGGATCCAGGCGCCGCGCATCGTCAGCACGGTGAACGCCAACGGGGTCCTGCTCGCAAATCCCTACGTGCATTTGGGCTAGGTGCCATGGCAGGGCATCGACGCCAGAGGCCTTGCCACAGTTGCGGCAACTTCGCCCAGTATATTGGTAGCCTAGAGAGAACCTTCTGTGTGACTTCGAGGGCAGGATTCGCTTGCGCAAAGATGGACAATACGATCGCATAGAGGAGGGCACAGAGGAAGCATGCGCAGACCGACGAGACGAGAAGGGCTCCCAATGTGCAGGCCTCGAGGCCGACAAAACATGCTTGAGCCAGAAGCCAGGGCGCTTGAATCGCACGAGCGTTTCCGCCGCGTAAAGCAGTTCTGGGTCAAGGACTAGAGCTTGAGGCTTGCGCGCATAGATTCGCTTGAGCATGTCGCGGCTGGCCTTGTCCATGGTGGCGATTGGCTGTACGTCGGGCCGAGAAGGTGTAGGACTAAGAAAGACAGGGTGAGTACTCATATGGTGATGCGAGACGGTAACTCACCGAGTCAGACAGCAGGGTATTCGCAGGTATTTCTTTCGGGGGGAGGATCTTAAATATGCATGGGATCATACCCGCTTTGCAAAAGAAGGCGGCGATGGGCATGGAAAGGTCCAAACATGGCATTCTTCAGGGACGAATGGGACAGGAGACGTACGAATCCGATGTGGCGAAGGCATCCTGGACTGTGTGGCGTTCGTCCCCCGTCAAAGCGCGGAATATTCGTGTTCGGGCCCGTTGCTTCGCCTTGACACCAGATGAGCCTTAGCAGATCCAGTACCAATGCCCCTCAATACTACACACTATCCTTGCAGGAGAGGAACGCAGCTAAACTTTGCGCGTTTGAGCCCGTGGCGGGTGACGGTTGATTATGGAGCTACCATATTCCTGGACTCGTAATTGATAATCAGGGAGGTCAGTAACACAGCACATAGAAGGAAAAATAATGGATCCATATCCAAGCGGTTCATATGGTTGTCGCCAGTTTGAATAAGCCTTGCATGGCCTTGAGCGGGATGCCGATGATGAGGGCAATAAACTCGGGCAACGGGGAAAATGAGATATGCGAAGGTTTCTATGAAGCTCAATGGGAAATGTCATATGCTTGGCTATATACGATCCATACGAAAGAATCTTTGAAGCTCGAAAGCTTGACCGGCTAGCTTGCTCGACAATTTCAGGACGTTGAACTTAGAAGTAGCCGCTGGCTTCGGAGTCGGACAACCGGCAGTAACCGCCAAGACGCTTAGTCAGCATACAAGTCGTTGTCACTTCGTCCACTGGCACTGCAGTTACAGTATAACTTGTGGCCCCGTACAACTCTTTGTGTTTCTGGAAGCCTCGTTTTTTCCAATCGACACTTGTTCAGGCAGCGCGGCCAACAAGCACCATCGTGGTTGCTGTCGCTTGGGCCGGTATGCATTTTGGCGTTTCGAGGACATAGTGTCGTTGTGTTCGTCCGTGAGCACGTCCGTTTTCTTATTGGTTTCGTACATTATGTACGTGACTTCTTTCTATCAAACATGTAGCTCAGATCTTATGGCGCCCAGCTCATGGTTTGCGCCACGTAGTTCTGCTCCGCCAAGTCGGTGCACAGGATCATACAGGACGTCCGTGGGGCGAACTGTACTCGCTACTTCCTGTGGCAACTCAGCGTCTTGCTGATAGGAGGGGCCGGAAGACGCTCGCGAAGCGCCACATCAGTGCGTGACAGCGATTCCTCTGTGTTCACGCATGATGTTTGTTCCAGGATGGCGGCAACGTAGCTAACAAGGACGAAGTCTTAGTGCGCGTCACTTCACAGTGTTTTGACGCCCCGTGGTCCCGATTGTGCTCCTCTAATTTTCACGCTGGACCCCTGTTTCTTCCACAGAGGGTGCCTGACCATCACCCATCGCGCCTACTTCACTGTATATTGACGATACTGTTCAGCACGCGTACTTGCCACGGTCGTCCCTGTCCCAATCTATCAACGGCATCAAGATAGACGCAAGTTCTTTCTCTCTATGTCTTTATAATGGCGTTCCGTATGTGTACGTGGCCTTACCTATATCAAATAGCAGTTTTCTTATCCTTCTTCGACAACGAACACACCCCCGCATTCGGTAGGTGTGCACCTCTTCGCCATTCTGTACCGCCACGCATGTTCAGCCGCACAGTCGTAGCTAAGGGTATGGTATAAATATGCGTGCTACTGGCTTGATGAAAGTACATCGTACCCTGCCCTCCTAGACATATCGCCTAGAACAAACGCCGGTAGTCGCCGATGATGGTAAGATTTGCTCATTCACTCCCTTGACTATCGATGTTAACCAACGTGTAGGACTATCAGCCCAGAGCTCGCACAACAATCCATTCCTTGTCCGACGAGCTCCTGCTCATTGTCTTCAAGTTCTGGCAATTGTTGCACCGCGGCTTTCCGTCAACTGTCCGACTGTGTCCAGTATGCCAAAAGTGGAGGAGGCTCATTACCAACACGGCGTCGGCGCATAACGTGATATGGAATCCGCATCCAGAAATCTTGATAAATTGGTTGGAACTCCTCCGCGGATCTGGTCCTGCGAATGTGCTCAAAGTCCCTCTCGTCCTCTCACTTCGCTGGTTCCAAATAGAACCCGATTTCCATCTGTCACTGGTTCAGCAAATCCTCAGCTGCGTCAGTGTACTGAATCTGGAAGGTCCCGGAGCTTGTCAACTGTTAAAGAACAACGAGGATAACCTCGCCAGTTTCGCTATGACACATCTCTCGATTCACAACAATGTCGACGAATTCCTTCCGACTGAATTACGTTCAGTGTATACTCCAGATTCAGAGCTAGCGCTTGTCTCAACAGGTGCTCCCCAACTTCGCTCGCTTTCCCTCCAGGGTTATCTCCCATCAGTGAAATCGCTATTGCCATCGCCACTTTTCTCCGCTGTACTGGTCAGGCTGGAGCTTGTATGTGTCGAGCACTGCGATGATTCGCTGGAGAAGTACAAGCTCAATTCACTCCTCGTCTACCTTTATCGAATGCCGTCCCTCCGAGAACTTATTCTGAGAAGAGTACTATCTGAAGATAAGCATGTGGATCAGCCTGAACGTCTACTACCTCCCAACTTTCGCCGTCAAAATCTCGATCACCTAGAGAAGCTCGTCATGGAAACCCAAAGGCCGCGCGGCATGCCTATATATAAGCTCTTGAGCAAGTGCTTGCCCAATGCAGGGCGGCACATTGAGCGGCATTTCATAATGAACGCGCGCCATATTGCCATGGAGGTGGAGCTACCTCCTTTTGTCGATACCGATGTACTTGGCATCCTCGTCGCATCCACGACTATGCTGCGCTTGCAGTTCCACGGAACCGCACCAACCGACGACAGGCCCCGTCTCTCCGAGATAGTCTTGCGTGCCGATGGCCAAAACGAAACATTGTCCTCAAAGCTCAATTCACTCTTAACGGAGGGTCAGCTTAGAGGTCCGATGGAGCGGGTGAAGACATTGAGGATCGTCGAACAGGAGAGACCAGACGACTCTCCACGGGCCGAATCGCTAGGTTTCAGCACTATTGATTGGGCGCGATCTCTGCGGACCATTTTCACTGCCGTCACACATCTATCTGTTTCGACGACTACACGTTCAAATCTGGAAGCATTCATCAGCTCCATCGATATACATATGTCAGCATTAATTCCGATCCCCAAGCTTACAGAATTGGATATCGTGAATAAACATTGGAAAGATGACGCAGAGGAATGCATACCGCCGTTGCGAAATCGTTGGAGAGTTTCGATTTTCCTCAACAGTAAAACACATCGTCCGGTTGCAACTAAGGGACTTGGGCCCCATGGCACAGAAGAATGGATATGAGAACCGAGTTGACTTGTCATACCAGCTTTACAAATGTATTTCATGGCCGTCGATGATTCAGAAAGCGTTGCACTTAGTAGCCTAATCGAAGTGTCGAGATTCTCATGGCAAGGCTTGTCAGTGGCTTATGTCCTTGCTTGACTCGAATTGAAACGATGGATGACGGCCGCAAAATAAGTAAAACAAGCGTTCTAGTATTGGTAAAGTCCGACAGGTTCCGTGACCGGAGACAGTAAGTACCGTCACTTTGGAGTTGAAGTACGTTGACTCAAAGCCCAGTACAATGTGCAACGATCTAAACATGTAGTAAGAACGAGACTCTGAAGCAAGGCGTGCACTGTATTTACCGTCTGCTCTACGATTTCGATTTCCCCTTGGCAATCACAGCCTCACGATGCTCGGCCCAAACATGCCGGTGCGCAGACGGTTTGTCTATATAGGCCCCGCAGAACTGGCAGAGTTCCAAGTCGACTTGGAAGGACAGTTGTTCCCCCGATGGCACGGGCGGTGCAGTCGATGCCGAGTACGTCGGAGGGCGAAAGGTGTTAATGTGGCGACGCCTAGCTGGTTTTGCAGGTGCAGGAGACTGACTTGCATCCGTCGCTTGACGGCGAGGCGCCTTGGTTGAATGAGATTGCTTTGCTGACATGGGTGGTGGGAATAGAGCTTGTGAGATAGGCTAGAGTCCTTGGTCGAGGAAATGCGGCGGGATCGCGATGAGGAAGTGCTGGGGATCGTTTTATTGGAGCACGAGGCACTTTTATAAAATTACCATGGGCTGAAGCGTCAAGGAGATCGTGTTGGCCTTTCGGTATTCTCTTTGTAGGGCCTTTGCTATTGTTCCTCCGCGCCGCTAGGTCTGGGCATGAGAACTTGCCATGGATAGCATGGACCGCATCAGGTCACTGAGGACATGGCACAAGAGACACCTGAATGAGTCACGTCGGTAAAGCTCTGAGCTATGGCCCGCACTACGATTGTGGCAAGTTTGCATCGAAGGTAAACAGAATCCCGAGCGCCATGCTTTTGTCTAGGCCATCGGCCACGGCATGCGAGCACTCGCGGAAACAAGCATTCGTTGTTACGGTAGATCCAGGCTGTTCCTGTCGCGATCGAGGAGGAGATATCACAGTTAGCGCCCAAGTCGAGGTACTCAAGAGGCCGCACTCAATCCAAGACTGTCGAGGATAGGAAGTCATAGAACAGAATTATATTCGCATTCGGGCAGACAAGTGTGTTTTGCTGCGGACATGGAGGGGTAATCGATTTCGAGGAGAGTGACTTCTGAGAAACGAACCATCTGAAAGAAAGCACATAGAGAAAGGGAACAGTGTGTGAGGCCGTGAAAAGCACACATGTCGTTGTTTGGCTAGTCGCGACCAGACTCGGGGCGAATCCTTCTGAGGGACAGTCAGATCCGCTCTCAAAATATAGATAATAGGCAATGAAGATACGTACAAGCTTTCTTGCATTCGCTCTCATGCTCTTTGATCACGCGAACAGACATTCCCCTGTGACAGTGGCGACAAGTTTGAAGAAGATAGTCGCTCATATCTCCTTTTCGCTTCGAGGGAGACTGGCTACGTCGCCTGGCCGACGGCTTGGCCAGCGGAGAGGCCGATGGTACAAGGAAAGTAGGCTTAGCCTGTGTAGATGAACTAGGTTTCTGTGTAGGTTTCGGACGTGATGTCTTGTCCGGCATCGCCGCCTTGCCCGGCGAGTCGCCAGAATGCTTGAGGTGCATGAGTAGATCGACGTCACGCTTCTGAGTTGGTTTCCGATTGGTGTCGTGGGCGCTACTGCCATGGGATGACCGTGGCTGAGTCTGGTCCATAGTCATAAGATGCTGCGGAGGCTGTGGTTTCAACACGTTCGTAGGCGGCTGGGGAGCATAAGCTAGCGAGTGCTGATCTTGAGGCTTTCCAGCAGCCGGTCGCCTCGACGTGTCACGGCCACGGCGGTCCATGTTTGCAGTTGTGAGTAAAAGTACTGAGGAACGGACGACAAGAGACACTGTTAATGGTGATACCATCATGCGAGACAAAAACTCACCGTGTCAGATAGCGGAGCGAAGGTTGTAAGAAATTCTGTGGAAATCCTTACGATGCAGATATTCCTAGACATGCGTGTGCGATCTATGAGTAGCTCCTAAGACTCTAAGGCGTGAGACTCACCGCGTTGAACGATTAACAGAAGGGCTAGTTGAGTTCATTCAAGATGATGGGAGAGCTGCTTTATAACCTACGACCGATGCGTGTCGCATTGACATGGAGCCCATAGCTCGAATGAGCGGACACTCCATAGTAAAAGCACTGAGACATCCGGCCACACAGGATCTTGATATAACCAAGCTGGCTTGGATGTGTGGCACCAATGGGAAGGTCGGGATAGCGTTTATAGCCAAAGCGAAGAAGGCGCGGGGTAAAGCGCGATGGCCCGAACTAGGCGCACCAGACAACAGCTCAGAATTCACCCATGATGTCGCGCCTCGTAGAGTAGTTGATCCTATGCCTGACGTGAAGGAGCTCTTCGAGATGCCCAAGATAGACATGGTCGAATTGGATGATATCATCGAGCAAGGCCTACTGGAGCAGCACGCGCTAAGGCCATCGAAGCGCGACCGATATCAAAAAAATTCAGTAGTAGCCTTGCCTAAAGTCGCATTGGGGAGAAACAGTAGAACATTTCGGCATGGAGCTCCTGAAGCTAGTCGCTTGTCTCTGGAGCCCACTGTAACGAGAAGCAGAGTTGTCAAAACCAAGGCCGCCGCCGAGTTTACGGAACAATTGGAAACATAGTAGAAACGCACGATCAGTCAAAGCAGCGTAAGAAAGAATACAGTGCAGCATGCCGCCACAGATCGAGATCTGCTAGCCTGGAACAACTTGATGTTAGACAAACGGACGTACAGCCGATGCACAGCCAGAGGGACCACCGGAAGTTGAAACGTTGAAGGCTTCAAGCTTCAAGGATGGAATCCGTTCGAAAAGGTTTGGCGCGTCGGAAGAGTGGGTGGTTGATTAGTCAGCAGCATAGAGGGCGAGACGGCCGGCGCTGGCCGGCCATGAATCCGATCGCTTCAAGCGCTCAACTCCGTCCGCTGCGCCCGCCGCCAACCCGCCGCCGCCGCCATACTATTACTTTCATGATATCCTGCTGTTCAAGCAAGACCAACAGGTGGACTGTCTTCATGAGAAATGCTACATGATGGAAACGGTACGTCTGCTATAATTTTTCCGATTCGGAGCTCTCCACCCTGTCTAAGCATAGTGACCGAAGGGTCATAAAGCTGGAAATATTCCTTCTCTTCGTTTCCTGACGAATTGACACAATATCCAATTAGTTGTCGTGGAAATAGACTCCAAAAGCACTACTTATGACAAGTTTTGCTCGTGTGGCCGAGCGACGATTCTATGTTTCCGCATGCCCAAAATTCTCGTCTTCTCTCGGTGTCCCTATCAGGATAGTGACTTCATCCCAATCTCTGCAGATAACGCTACGGCGCCACAAACGCCGTCAGGTCGTTCCTTTGTGGCATGTTCGGTGCGTCGTTTGCCACACTTTCTGCCTACGTATTTTTGTTTGTCGCGTTCGTTTGAGGCCACTGCACAGATAAGGATGAGTATATCCTGATCAGTCTATCCTTGTTCAGACTCTGTGACGCCACGTACAGATCCAGGATCGCCAGGCTTACCTTAAATTGTGGCATGGGAAGTATAAAGGCTTCCGCATCTACCATGGAGGTGACACGACCTCTCTTCTCATCATCGACCATACGCGTGCTTATCCTCGCTCTCTTCGCTCCTATAGCTTCCAAGCTGAAACACGTCAATCCGTCGTTCCGTTGCTCATTGACGAATCAAACATGGATAAGCTGGTACCAGAAATCCTTATGGCTGTTTTCAAGCTGGCCACGCTCAACCCTTCGCGTCCGCATATCAATATCATGATGTTGATGAAAATCAGTCATGTATGTCAATACTGGCGTGCCGTGGTCTTGAATGATAGCCTCCTATGGACTACGATCGAAGAAAACCAACCCCTAAGGATTCAGGAACTATGTCTGGAACGCTCACGCGAGATGCCCCTCTCCGTTAGGCTTTGTTCGAACAAAAAGAAGAAACTCGTGAAACACCCCGCACTCGCCGACGAGAATCTCAAGCGAATCAAAGATCTGACCCTGTACGTCGAGGATGTAGGCCAGTGGTGGATCATATGCGATCGTCTCTTCGAGCGGGCGAACGGTGTATGCCACATGTCCGATCTACGGATCTCCCAGTCGAAGCCTTTGCCTCACGAGCCCGAGTCACGTCTGACTTGTTCTACAGCTAGTGCTCTTATGCAATCTGGGGAAGTGCATCTGCTGTCGGTTCAATGGTATCGGCTTGACTGCGAGTTGCTTCGATCTTTCTCCAGTCTGGTGCACTTGGAGCTCGTCGGAGGGTGGGACTTTTCGGCGTACTATCTTTCTGACATCATGGACATTCTTAGAGAAATGCGGAAGCTTCAGGAGCTAGTCGTCTGCAAGGTCTTGCGTAGATCACCAAACGCTCCGCCAACCAACCCACCATCCATCATCTTGCCCCGCCTATCCAGACTCGTTGTCGAGGCCAAGGAATCGGACTCGGATGTCGACCTCTATTATCAGTTGCAGCAGAGTTTTTCGAATCCGCGGCCTGTAACAGAATGGGTCGTCGTGACTTATGACCACAGCGCGATTGGACGATGTCTTCCCATTGGCAATGTACCTGCAATGAAGACACTCGACATCCGATCTGGACCCAAGGGAAGCCTACATGTTTTGGGAAAGACAAAGGACCCTATAGTCATCTTCGACATCACAATGCATCGTGGAAGGCGGGCCCTGTCCGATAATTTGGGCGGGGCTTGTGCATTGCTTCGGTCTCAAACCGTACTCCTGGATAGGCTTACAATTTCCGGGCTGGACGAGATAGTTGATTGGAAGCCTGCACTGCGTTTCATGGATGCTACTATGGTATCTGTGTCTGGGAGATGCATCAGACCTGTTCTTGATGCTCTGGGTTCGGGGCGTCTTGGTGAGCCATCCCATCTCGACTTGCCACCTTGCATCAGTCTGGCGCGTCTAGAACTGCACTCCGTTGACGGCTATGGGAAAGACGAACTTTTGACGGGGCTAAATTGGCGACTTAAAAACACAAGCTATAACGCGTTCGAGATTCTGGATTACCGCAACGACACGAGCCGCGGATGTACCGATAAGCTTACTTACTGTATGTAGCGCGACAGGTTCGGCACGGTTGACAAGGTCAGCGACTGGTAAACAAGCCAGTCCTGCGTGTGTTGACATTCGCTCGGTTATTGTCGGACCGACAAAGTTTGTAACTTGCCATTCACACAAGAAACCAGTTCGTTGGCAACCACGAAAGCAATGACCAAGGGAAAAATGCAAGATACAGTAGTGAGTTGAGCGAAATCACCATTTCGTTGTAAATACATGACCGCTTCGTTCTGCCGTAAGTCGTAACTAATCACAAACATATCCTGACGCTTCTTGTGACTATCGTAAAATCGACTTGAGTTCTACTTGCACATGCGTTGCGACTTCTGTGTCTGCGATTCAGACGAGCCTAAAGAACAGAATGTCTAAGGATCGGAAAGTCCGGTAATAAAAACACAGATGGTACCTCTGATGCTTCGAGCAACTCGATTACTAGAGCTGGCGGCCGGGGCAGGCGCTGAAGGGCCAGCTGTAGCATTAGTAAGGATCAAAAAAGGGTTACCGCATGGTACAACGCGAGCCCAATGCCTCATTGCCTGAGCGTCGCCAGGGATATGCACCTCAAGTGACGTTAGAGTGCCGTTCTGGGCATCAGGGGGCATGTATAAGTATTGGCTCGGTCTAAGGGCACTTGAAGCAGCGGCAGTGGCAGAGGAGGACCCGGCGGTGGCAGTTGCAGGGTAATTCTGCATTTTCTGATCAGCTCGTTCTCTTTATCAGGACAGGTGAAGTCAACATGCCGGCTGGATGGATAGGATCACATCGGAGTGCTCGGACCTCCGGTCAGAGGGTGCCATGCCGGGCGAGGATGACTTCTTGTCCTGATTGTCGAAACACCAGGCCGGTAGCATATTGGAAGGGTATCTTGGGGGCTGGACATGTCTGGTAGTCGCCCATCGTGCCCATGGAGTGTCGTACGATCCTGGAGCTTCAGACATGTAACAGATTGAGGCTGTGTATAAAAGGAACAATATCTAATGGTGTTCTTGCCAGTCAGCAACATCACAAAATTTGTGCGGTCAGGACTGACTTGAGCAAGTACAGATTTAAGAAGGCGCAGGTTTGAGAGAGTGCGGGCTCGGGAAGGTGTGGTGGGTTAGCTGCTCTGGCCTTAGACGTCCCTACATATTTATGAAGGCAAGAATCCGATGTCAAAGCGACGTGGTCAGCACCTCGAGGAGGAAACCCGTTGAGCGGCAAAGGAACTAAAACTTATCTGGGCATCGAAAAGCTCACGAGAGCTTTGACCATTTGCTTTGACGCAAGAACTGTCATGGTACCAGAGCACAAAGCTATTAGTGGTGAAGCATGAGTATACGCAATACATGACGTGAAGGGTAGGCCAGAGAGCGTTCCCGTTCGCCTACGTCTAGCTAATACTTTCTGCAGATGTAAAGTTGACGACTTGACATGATTTGAGTTGTGGCTCAGATGAAATGGTTCTACTGATGTGCTTTGATCGTATACAGACAGAGATGCATCGGTGTGAAGGCACGCATCTGCCACAGGCTTTATGGCACGAGTCAAGCTGGAGAACAAAAGCGCATCTAGGAAAGACCCTACGGCGCGTTCAAGGCAAAACGCAGAAAGCAGGACTCAACAATTACATCTCCTGTGAATTATCGGGTAGGATATATAGTAGTTGTCCAACATGTCCGGGATAATCCGTTCAGGATCCGTTCAGATCTTGTAGATGTATCATCTTACGGGTACCTATATCTTGAGAATGGAAGCCAGCTTCAGCACCTCCGTCGATTTGTTAGCTGAACTTACATGCCTGTGTTCCAGTCCATCGTTCGCTCGTCAGCTATCGAGTCCTCGTGCAGTTGAAGATCAGCGAGAGCCGAATATGGTGCATACGAGCAAGATGTTGAGGAAAGAGTGTTAGGATCGATCTCAAACTGCCTCCGAAGATTGTCGCTTTGCAGAAGTTCCTTCGGGGTTTGCCGGACTGCTCAAGTTCAGCAGGCCGTTTCATGCTCTCGGGCCTCGACTCACCATGGCGTTTGTTCGGGCTTTACCAGATCGAACAAGTTCACAAGAACTTGAAGATGCTAACTCACGACACTAGCATAAAAGCATGAACTTGAAGACACACTGACATCGCGCGGCAGAAAATGCAAGATAAGTAACAGAGTCAAATCCACAAGCTTTATAACTGATCCATGTATCGTAGTACATTGTACAATATAACTAAGAAATCGCAGGCTCTCGCGGATATCGTACAGTCAATTTGTTAAGCTTCTACACGCGCACGGAGTATTGCGCCTTGGGTGCGGCCGGAGCCTTCGCTAGATAGTACGGGCCCTGAGCATACGGAACCTTGGCATGGGAGGTTGCAGGAGGCGCGCGAGTTTTGTCGCCATGTTTGTAGCCGTGCGGCGCGTCCTTCGCCACGCCCTGAGGTGCGGGCCTCTGGGCATGGGGAGTGCCAGAATGTCCACCACCAAAGACTTGAGCTTCGTACCCATACGGCGCGTTCTTCACCTTCGGCGCCACGCTCTGAGGAGGTCGGCCCGCGCGTTGACCTTCGCGCGCAGGCGGCGCATCAATCCTCTGCGGTGCTGCGCCCCGCGGGGCATTGGCAGAATGCATCTGGGCATTGGGAGGCTGGAAAAGCGTATGAGATCCGGCGGATTTGCCTCCGTGCTTCGGCGGCACATCCTTCGTCTTCGGTGGCATGCTCCGAGGGGCGATCGTACCGCCGTGGATGGCAGGTAGGGCTGCAGGGCGTGCTTTCACGGTTGGAGGGGCAGTGGAACAGTCCTCGGGAATGTCGGGAAGTGCGATGAGGAAGGCCCTATACATTGTCGAGGGAGCTTTCCTCCGGGCCGGAGACTCGGTCGGTCGAAGCGTTCCGCTCGATACGCCGAGAGTTAGAGTCGGTTGTGGGATAGGTTTCAGGGGAGCGAACATGTCAATGGAGTGGGGCTGCGTATCCTGGTCAGTTCCTTCGCTGCGAAGACAGGAGGGGCAACGTACCACTCCAAGGGACAGGTCCAGACAGGGGAGTAAGTCATTGAAGGCCGGCAGCCGCTCGAACAATTGCAAACCGAACTGAAAATCGGCCTTGGGGAGGTTAGAGATCGTAGCCATTGGGAGCTATGGAAGTAAAAAGCAGTGTCGTCAGTATGGGAAACACGAAGATAGCCGGGCGGGACTGACTTGAGTAGGTGCGGGATGAGTAAATGCGGGTTCGAGAAGGTGCGAGTTTGAGAGTTGAGAGAGGTGCGGTAAATTCGCTGCTGTGCCCACAGAGATTGAGAAGTATATATAGGTGAGTGTCTGAGCACAAAGCGTAATGGCCAGCGTCTCGGTAAGGAACAATGACGAGGCCCAACCGGTGGCAAAACGTCTCCACCTGTCGCAAAGCGCTGGAGGCTTGGACCTGTCGCTTTGAGTATAAGGCCGGAGGAGGCACTTCGCCACATAGCGAAGCGCGGGGAGGCTTGGACCAGTGGCTTTGAGTACTGTTTCACTGCCATAATGGGGCTGAGGCAAGCCTTGAATCTTGCCACTAGAGCCATGGCTCAACATTCGACCGTGCATCTGAGGTCGTCAGTGCCACTTCTGGATCCAGATCTGCAACACATGGTAAAACTTGGGCGGCCTCTCGATGGCATGGTGGTCTTCTTGCCGTCGGTCTGTTCACGATACTGAACACGGTGACGGACATGTCATCACCTAAATAAGGGCATCTGATACATTCAAATCGACAAAATAGTAGGATGGTCCAAGTATGACACAGTTTCTAGCGTTGGATCTACCTATTTCTCTGATAATGTAAAAAGATTTGAGCGCATCATCCAGTCAATTTAAACGAAGTACTTATACCAACCACTACACTGCATTCCACATCATTAAATTGTGACTCGTCGTCGTCGTCGTCGTCTTGAAGGGACAGTGAACTGATGCGAAAAAGGCAATTCCCGCCGCTTAGTCATGCTGACCACATTCTCGCGGCGGGCACCACCGTGACAAACCTCTCTTCAGCGACTTCCACAATCCTCACCTCACCGACTACCCTTAACACCTAACACCATCACAAAATGGCCCGCCGCGCAGCCCCACCTAACTCAGGCCCCGCCTACCTCACCCCCGCGCAGTTCGCGCGTGGACCACCGCCCCCCGACCCGAATGAGTCGGCGTTCGCGCGGTTCGTGCGCGAGCAGCTTTTCGCGCCAGACAAGCTGCCGGGCAACGTCAATATCTTGACCGGCGCCGGCATGTTCTTCGCTGGGATCTTCCTCGTGAGGAAGTGGGGAGATTTGATGGTGCCGGCGTGAGAGGTGATGATGACACGGAGGGATGAGGAGGGCGTCATGATAGACAGGGTCTGACTTCATAGCCATTTGGTATGTGACAAGTCGATATCACAGCGTTTCGTAACTGAGATTCGCTCGCAGAATGCTTGCCAGCTGCGTACTGGTATTGTCTAAATTGGATTTCGTTGTTACTACGCCGCCACGACATGCGCCTTCTCATTTGTTCTGCACTTGCACTTGTACCCTACGAATCACTGTAATCGAGATCGGACTCTCAATTCTCTGCATATCTTTTCCGTCTTCGCGGAGGATTTTGTCGACCTGAGTGTTTTGCGATGCACGCGTAGCAAGCTAGTCCTCGCCCAACCGCGTTTTGTGAGCCAGGTTTTCGTACAGTCTGGCGAACTGATATCTTGTTTTTCTCCAGCATACTCGTTACAGGATTCTACAGAATGGCTAAACCTACATAAGTATGTATTGCACGAATAATTCTACTTCGACCAGACGGATGTGGCATATGGACTGCCCGATTCAGATGGCAAGAAGGAATTGCGACGATGAATGCCAAACGATTTCCTCGACGTCATTAATGCCGCTCCTTGCGTCCGATTTCTCTCTTCTGTGACGACATGGATATCTCAGGGAACAGAGATATAAATACTCGAGGGTCTGTGTCTGTCGGACGTGCCCCTCGATTCTTCCCCTCTTCACCTCCCTCCTTCGTTCATCTCGCGCACTGAACCACGCAAGCATGACAACGCAGAAGAATTTTAAAGGCTACGCCATTACAGGTGGCGTCTGATCATCATCGAACGGAGGCTACCGAAGCTAACCTATGAGACGGCACCCAACAGACGCGAACCGATGGAGTGATTTCAAGGTCATCGACTTCCCTTCCAAGAATTGGGAGGAAACGGACGTTGAGATCGTGATCACCCATTGCGGGTTCGTATCTGCCATCGTTGTCGGCGTCTTTAACTCATCTTTGTTTTCGCACAGTGTATGCGGCTCTGATGTTCATACGCTCACATCAGGCTGGGGCGAATTCGAGACGCCACTTGTCGTTGGGTAAGTAAAACACGACTCACTGTTTTTCGCGCTGGCGCATATATCTAGATAATAGACATGAAGTCGCTGGCAAGGCGGTGCGCGTTGGGTCTCAGGTCAAGTCTGGGATCAAAGTCGGCGACCGTGTAGGTGTAGGCGCTCTCGTCGGCTCTTGCTACTCGTGCAAGTACTGCAAGAACGATAATGAAAATTATTGCCCCAAGTCCATTTCCACTTATGTCAGTCGTTCTCCATGACTCGGAAGTCAAATTGTCTCCTTAATATGTCCACCTTTAGAACGACAAGTATCCGGACGGTGTCCGCACCATGGGTGGCTATTCCACTGGCATAATCGTTAACGAGCAATATGTCTTTGCCATCCCGGAGGCTCTGTCCTCCGCCGAGGCCTGCTCAATGATGTGTGGTGGCTTGACCGTCTATTCGCCCCTTAGGCGCAACGGCGCCGGTCCTGGCAAGAAGGTCGGCATCATCGGTATCGGTGGTCTTGTAAGTCTTTGTTCACTGTCAGCGGAAGATGGACCATCGAGATGACTGTCTTTAGGGCCACTATGCGATCCTCTTTGCCAAGGGCTTGGGCGCGGAGGTTTTCGCTTTCACGCACTCTCACTCGAAGGATGATGATATCAAGAAAATGGGTGCCGACCACGTCGTCTTCACCGGCGCGCCGGGCTTCGAGAAGAAGTATGCTATGGCATTGGACCTCATTATTTCCACACGCGACGTATCGGAGAATTTCCCCGTCGCCGATCACCTTTCGTGAGTCCCTGTCAACGCGACCTTCTCAAAAATTGAGTTCTAAGTCATCATCCCCCTGTAGGATGCTGAATGTCCACGGCAAATTTATTACCGTAGGCCTTCCTGACGAGAAGCTGCCGGGTACCTCTGCGAGCGCATTCGCAGCCAATGGATGCTTCTTCGGTGGCTCCAAGCTCGGCTGCAAGAAAGAGGCCATCGAAATGTTTGATCTCGCGGCGAAGAAAGGAATCAGACCTTGGTAAATCACAGCCTTTTTGACACACTGTCGGTATCTGATGTCCTTGTCTAGGATTGAAGAGTTGCCGATGAAGGATGTGAAGAAGGCTGTCGAAAACGTCAAGGACAATAAAGTGCGCTATCGATACGTACTGAAGCAGGACATTGCCTAGGTACATCTTTTATTGCTCTATTGCGTCAGTAATCTAGATATGTGTTGACGATTTCGCATGTATAGATCAGCGTCGCCACTTCTGGAAGAAGAGTAAGTTCGTGTTCAGAGTTATCCTTTCATAGAACGATTTGCACCAAGGGCCTTGATGTCCAGAATAAACTCGTGTGTCCATTCATACCCCCGAGGTTGCGGAATTCCTTGCGTGAATCTTGCTGACACCACTCGTTCCATCGCTGGTGTCCCGCGTCAGCAAAATTGCGTGCGAAGCCGACTGGTATGTCATCATGTCGAGGGCTCATAACTCCCTGGCACCCAGGTTTGTGGTCGGGATTCAAATGTCGTAATCCAGCTTGCTTCGTCAAGGATTGCCTTTAGTCTCTGTTGCTGACCTCGGCAAGCGGGATCGACAAAGACGGACGATCCTCACTTGCTTGCTTCCTCCGACTCGGACCTGTGGCTCCTTTCTACAACATAGCAGTAGTCATGCTGCATGTCGTGAACGATGGATGAAACGATGCTCGTCGATCGAACATCACCGTCCGAAGCCTACAAGGGCGCAGCCAGGTGGGTGAAGTGGATCGTCTTCTACTGACTCGAACGTCGATGGACACTCCGCATGAGATGCTTTCCAGCAGTGCTCCAGTTGCTACTCACTTTTTGCCATCACTTCGATCAAATTCAGCAGAGGCAAGCATCCTCAACTTCAGTCTTGGAGATTACGATGTTCATGATGATGAAGCATGCCGACTCGGAAGCCTGACGAATTCATATTTCGTTGTATCGTCGCAAAGAAATCGCGATTTCTGCCCGTCAGCGAATATTTAAGGCCTCTCACTTGACTGCAATGTCCACATCAGACATCATCTAGGCCCATTCAACAACTTGAACTACGATGAGTTCCTGCAAGCATTGTGTCCAAGGTAAGTTTTGATAGTGGGATTCTTGCGCCTATATTTTTTTGGCTGTTCTTCGACCGAGATTCGTTTTCCAGGTGTCCGCCATGAAGGTACTCTTGAAGGCGAGTTCAATCCCTTATACACCTCATGCCTTGTTCAAACTCTTCATAGGGAAATTCGAGACCATCAGCGGTATCAGAACCTACGTTACTCTGCCTACCGGCGACTATCCCAAGGACAAGGCCATTCTTTACCTGTCCGATATCTTCGGTCCTGAGCTGCCCAACAACCTCGTGCGTATGCTTTCGTATTCAGATTCTGAGGCTAACACATGCTTCTGACTGTGATCTAGCTGCTCGCGGACGATTACGCGCGCAACGGCTTCCAGGTCTACCTCCCAGACCTCTTCGGCGGGGATCCAGTCCCAGCAGATGGCCTCAGCCCGACGGTACGTTTCTTCACGTTGTCCTTCGTCCCGTACCTCTTAAGCCAAGGATGACTACAGAGCGGTTTCGATATCACGGAGTGGCTCGGGCGCCACGGGCCTGAGACGTCGCAGCCCAAGGTGGAGGCTGTCATTGCCGCGCTGAAGGGGAAGGGCGTGACGAGCTTTGGGGCCATTGGGCTCTGCTATGGTGGTATGTGCCGCTTTACTGCGTTGTGAGGCGAAGAGGGAATCTGACTGGCTCTCGAAGGACGGCTTGTGTTTGAGCTTGCGTTCGAGCATGAGATCGATGTTGCGATTGCCACGCACCCGTCGGCGGTGGAGATAGAACATCTCGAGGTGCATTTGCTTCCTATATACGCACCCAGACCATCATTGAAGAATGAGCACTAACATCTGGCCGTTCAGAGATACGCGGCGGTGGCCAAGGCGCCTCTGCAGCTCAACACCTGCGAAACCGACCTGCAGTTCCCGGCCGAGAAGCAGGCCAAGGCGGACGAGCTCTTTGGTAACGGCAAGTTCAAGCCCGGCTACAACCAGACCTACTTCCCGGGAGTAGTGCATGGCTTCGCCGTACGTGCTTTCCAGCCCACCTTTCGATGGATGATGTTCAGGCTGATACGTATGAGCCATAGGTTCGCGGTGACATGGTGAGTCCGTTTTGTTTATCTTACAGAGTTGTCTGTTGATCAGGACTTTTGTGTGCGTAGAGCGATCCGAAGGTCAAGGCGGCGAAGGAAGGGGCGTTCAAGGCTAGTGTTGAGTGGTTCATTAGGCATCTGTGACCGCTGCAGTCCCAAGCTTGCGTGCGCTTGGATTAGACATAGGTAGGGCGGCGGGCAAGGAGAGATCTCTTGAGCACTATTGACGATTAAGTGGTGATGCTCATGTTTCCTCAGCGCGTAACATCCGTCGTCTGTAAGTGATCATAAATAAGCAAGTGCAAGGGACTCGATACAGAGGTACATGGGCGCAGAACGGAGGCGAGATGAACATGACTAGGCTACGGGACTTCAGAGCGCGCAACCTCCAAATAGGTTGTGTTTACCTCGGGGTTTCCATACTCGACAAAATAATCCAACAACAATTTATCAACAAGGTCCGTTATCGTAGAATGCAAGCAGTTGGGGGACTTCAGCTGTTAGGGAACGGCAAGAATGGACTGCATGGTTTTCTCTTCGAGGATGCTCTGCTTGGATCCCGCCAAACGAAGTCTGCGTAGTGCGACGAAGTCAGCGATGGTGCTGAATGACTGGGCAATATGCGCACCTGATTTTATGATAAATACGAGACTAAGCACTCATAGGGTCATCCTAAGGAAGTGGAGAAGATGATGCCAGTGGATCATTTGTCTCATCATTTGAAGGGGAAATGGGGACGGGTGTCGTGGACGTGTCAGATGGCTCGTAAGCTTTCGGGACCGCGGAGCGCAGAACCTCATAGTGGTATCCCTCCATCGTATCGTGTTCATAAGAACGCAGATAATCTTTCCCAGATAAGAGAACGAGAACATCATCCTCGTCATTATCCGTTAAACCATCGATGCTTAGGAAATGAAGGGAGTCCAATCTTTGGACTAGGGAAAGTGTATCCTGAAGGACGTCCGCGTCGAACAAGTTCTCTTCCAAATCGAGATCTAATGTGTGCACGTCTCCCAGTCGAGCCGCATGGCACACATCACCAGCAAGCCTGAGGAGCGGAGGCACCGAATCGTCGGGCCACGAGAACTCGACCGAGAGGCCATTGCTGACTTCGGAGGAGCTGGCACATGCGTGTTCCGGTGTCGACCACGAAAACACCTCAAGTTTACAGGCCCGATCCCCAGGGTTAACATCGGCCCCTGACACAGAAGCGGAGACGCCTGCTTGGTCTTTGGCCGTAATGCCGCTGTGTTCGATGAAGTCCTCCAGAGCGTCGATCACTTCTGCAAATTCCTCGAGGCAACCGGTCGTTATTGTGCATTTCATAAAGAATTGAGATAGGCGCGGTGCAATGAGATTGCCGATGACCATTGAGCACTCGGGGTTTCGTCCCTTCAGATGAAAGTTGACGAGATGCGGCATTGTGATGGGCTTCAACGAAAGGTAGATCGTGTCCCATTTCTCCACCTCTCCATGCAGGTTGACCTCTCCATGCAGGTCGACCGACCGGTGAAACTGCACGATGAGCGCGGAAAGGCGCTGTAACTGAGGGAGCAACTGGAAGATGGGCAGGATGTCGTCCGCGACGAGGTTATTGAGTGCGAGGGCGGTCAGATTAAGGGGAGCGCCCAATGGTATGGTGCATCTGGAAAGCGAGATACTTTCGAGTCGGGGACAGTTTGCATGGTCGAGGAACGTGGCTGGGAGCGTGTAAGGTGTCGTATCAGGTAGGATGGGAAGTTTTGGATTAACGTTTTCAATGTCGTAGAAGAGCTCGAATGATTCGAGCAACGGGGCTGGGCCTATGAGCATGCCGTCTAACCGTCCAGGAAGGGCCTGCGGTACAATCACGAACAACGAAATCGCCCTTTTCAGACACTTCCGGACAAGATAGTCTGCGTATTCGTATTCTTCTCCAGACAGTACTGTGAGATTGATTTCCAAAGGGAGGGCCTGCGATCTTGCCAAAACTGCAGTCGCCCACTGTCTTCCGAGATTGAAGTTGAGACACCACCACAAAGTAGGATTGCTGAGCGCCACCATTCGCCAGTATCGACACACATGCGTCGCGTTGATCCATCCGAGCTCGTCTTTGCCAGATGGCTCGTCTTCTGACATCAGATACCTGAAGATGAAACAAAGCAGCTCTTCTGGCAGGTGATGGATAGCAGGAAGCGGGACGCTACGCCGCCGAATTGTAAGCGGAGCATTGCGAAGGCCAGCAATTTGAGCCTGCAGCAGTTTGCAAGCATCTTCAAGATCTGTCTCAACACTATATGCAAGAAGTCGTTAAGTTAGATTCAGAATGAAAGTCGATTTCGATGACATACCTATGAGCCACTGACTTGGTGACTGACGGGTTGTAGCGGTACTCGTATTCAGCGTTCGACATGTAATAGTCAGTCATTTCCTGCAGCGCAAGAAGTCATGCCACGAACATAAAGACATGATATAAGTCTACTCACAGGCGTTCCGATGATATGTGTTGTATGATAGAGGTTGTGGAAACTTCTGAGGGGGGGGAGTTATCACTTCAGATTATCTCGCCTTTTATAGAACAAATACAGGTACTCACAGGATATGGCGATGCTGTGACCGGATGTAGAACAAAGCATACAAGCGACTAAAACGGAAAACAATAAGAAAAACGGTTACTCAATCGATGAAAGGTTGTTCGACGCGCAAGTCAATCGGAGCTCTATTGAGCCTTCGCTGTCGTCGTCGCTGCTTATTTTCAAGCGAGGTGACCGAACATGAAGACATCCAACAGCGAAGGTAAGTGGATGGCAGTGCAGTCTGCAGAGAGCCGAGGACACCAACCCCGACTCAACCACGCGGCTGCCGAACATGATTAGGCGCCAATATAGGCGCCCGCAGGACTATGATGTGGTCCACGGACAACCAAGGCGACTCGTGCATGTATCTCGACTTCGACTCGTCGCGGTTTACAGTCAAAATAGATCTATTAAGTGAAGTTTGGGAAGAGGACAGGAGGAGTGAATTGGACGGAATTGTAGATACTCATGACAAGATGATGCTTTGCACACCACGAAAAGAAGATCGTGACAGGTCACGCACGAGAATGAAACAGAACAGAGAAGCGGATCCGATGTAAAGCGAGACGGAGATGAATGACAAAGCGGGAAGAAAGTGAAATCGAGGGCTAGAGCGGCAGGAAGACACAGCAAAGCGAGGCACAGCAGACAAGCGTGCACAGGATCGAGCAGAGCGAGATCTGTAGGGAAACTTCAGATGGATCGGGGCAAGTCTCAAGGAGCGCACCTGCAGTCAATTGATCCATGCGAAGATGTGACAACGAGCCAATGAGATGCGGAAACGGATCATAGGGAAAAGGTTTCACGAAGAAACCGGGTGCCAAAAATTAGACCTATCGTCGGCAGGAACTGAGAAGTTCAACTAGCCGCGAATGAGATCAAGTGGGAGCTGGGCTCATCGCTGGTGAAGTCGTGCTTCCTCCTTGAATGGAGGATACCTGGGACGCATGCTTCAGCATACTGGAGCGGATAATGAGGCAGCGTACCTGCTACCCCGGAGTTGCGCTTGGTAGATAACGGCAGGCAATGAATTCTTGAACTTGGAGACCTTCACGAGATTCATCAGTAGAGCGCAGGAGCAGGCAAGCAGCGAGAAACCAAGAGCTGAGGCTAGCCGATATGGCAAAGAGAAGACAAGCTCGGCTGAAATCCAGGCGGATCTGACAGCAAGTCAGAGACAAAGCATGCAGGAATAAGTTAGCAAGGCCAGAGAGTCAACGAGAGCAGTCACTGAGCGGTATTAGCATTGAGCAGAAGAAAAGCAAGACAGCAGGACAGAAGAGACGAGTGATGGACGACGACATAAGCAAATGCATAGGACAGCAATGCACACGGAGAGCAGGAATATGAGCAAGACTTAGCAGACGAGGACTAGTGAAGTAGATGGCAAAGCGAAGGCAGTGAAAGCGGATGATCTTGAACAACGGCGACGTTGACCGGGCAAGACGTTGACAACAGCAATAGACATAGCAGGACAGCTGCAGCGAAAGCATGTGCGGACGATTGCGAAGACCTAGGAAATGATGTAGTCAGAGCAGATGGAAAGCGACACAGAGCAGGAACAGCATGAATAGACGGGATAAGTTAAGACGTCATAAAGGAAGGACAACATGGGCGGGTACGACCAGATGGCAGCACTGAGTTTTTGAGACCCGCAAGACGCAAGAAGCAAGAACGATAACAGCCGAGAAGAAGAGCAATTCAAGAACAACAACAAAAGCGAAAGCAAAAGCGATGCCGAGAACTGGACCGAAAGCAAGAGCGAGAGAGAACGCGAGAGCAAGATCGCAGAGAACGCGAGAGCAAGATTGCAGAGAAAGCAAATGCCGCGTGACCACAGAAGCGAAATGATAACGAGGAGGGGATGAAGGAAGCAGAATGCGAGTCGTGAAGGAAGGGAAGAGAGAAGGGAGGTGAGTGAATGGGCTCACCCCGCATCCCTTATATATTGTAGAGGACAATGGGCAGTGATAGCGGGCGGACTTTCATCAAGTCCATATAAGCCCTATTGTCGCTCCGATAATGCAACACGTGTAGAATGCAAGGACCTGCAGCGGCGTCGCGCTGTGGTTCGGGAGCCAAGCGTTGCATAGGCGCCCAGAAACGTATTGTTGCCAGCGCTTCTCCCTGTCTAGCACAGGCACAGACAGTAGTGGATAGACAGTGGTGGATCTTCCGCGACAAAAGGGACAGCACCTTCGAATAGCCGATTTGTTTCAAATACAAGGGAGACTATTGTTCAAAAATGTTGTTCAGGGAAGCGACCGTCGCGTCCGACTGTGATCATTGTCGGACGTCGGATGCGCGATGCTCGGGTCTCCAACTTGCCAATCGAGACGTTGTCTTTGTCTCCGTCACAGGATGGTCCTGGACAGACTACAGGATTCCGTATGCTTAGTCGCGAGTGCACCACGAACAGCGCACCCAATCACGATGCATTCTGGAATCATTGGCAAGCTGTCATTTGAGAGGGAAAGAGCTCACAAATTTATGCCAAGCTTCAGAGCTTGATGTCAGAAATCAAGAAGGTACGTTGTCTGACCACCTATTGATGAGCGCGAGCGCCTCTATCGGCTTGTCATAAGGCATCTGCAGGAGACACGATCAGCGTAACTCTCCATCAACACCACTAATAGGCTACGCGCCAAATGTCCCGACCCGTCGACCGTCGAAAATGTCAGACCGTTCTCTGCGCGCACTTTCCCAATGTCCTAGTTACGATGATGCATGCTGGAGCCTTTCTTTATATCGACAGAACGTGTATACATGCAACACGTTCACCATATTCGGCGTAGGAGAACCCGACGCTGATCAACGAAGAATACGTTCGCGTGCGAGTTCCAGGACTGGGGATGCGCTCCGTAACAGTCATTAACCATTCTGCACGGATCTGTAGCGACGTTAAGCTCCAGCTCATCCCGAGTATTCGTGGTGCCTGCTCACCATTTTCCACAAACACGCCGAACGCGGCCGAAGCGCCGAGGCCTGCGGGAATCACAGATGAATCTGCGCGTCGCAGAGATTGCAGATAGTGCTGACTTCCGTTGGTCCAGAATATGACGTCGTCCTCTGCGGGATCCCTCCTGCTTTCGAAGAAGTAGAAAAACAGATGCTTGGCTAACCTGTGTACGCCCTGCTTGTCCGGCAGTCAATAACACAGCGCATTTGCGGTGAAGGGAAGATGTCCACTCACGAGGCAGAGGGATCGCAGAAGTTTATCTTCTTGATCCGCGCGCTGTGATTAGGAAAGAGCGGGTGCGAGAGCGTCGTGAACGACATGTCGATGGGCGTAAACAAGTCAGCATCAGGTATGCCCGAAATTGATGACTGCTGCGAAGTCGATCAAATAGGCCCGTGGGGAGATCCTAGTGGCCTCTGGAGGGTAGCGATCGCGACATCTAGATGGAATAGAAAAGAGATGAACAGCGAACACAAATTGAAGACCCTCATCGAGGTCGTCAAGGATGACGGAACGCTTTGGGCGGTGAGCTGTACGCTTGTCGTCGAGGTTTAAAAGAGAATGGCTCCGCTCTCGCTCTCCGACAGCTCCATAAGAACATATCCATGTGCTGTTGTCAATGTGGGGGAAGTTGAACGAACGAAGTACGAACAAAGCATCTTGGCGGCCCCGAGAAATGAAAGACGCGCCAATCAACAGCTTTCCCCGTCAATCAACAACTTCCCGCGCTTCTCTGAATGCCAGTTCTCTCCCAACTGCCTAACGTCCCTTCTTTAAAAAAATAGGAACAGCCAGACTGAGTATTTCGAAGTTCTTTGACAGACCAATGCTCACAGGGACAAAACATGATGTGCTCCTCGACACGTTCTCTGACGCGTCTGCCAGCCATCTTTTACGGATGTTGCAGCCTTTCGAGAAACGTCAGGAACAATGCAAGAGTGCACAAAGTGCAAAAACATGATGAGAGTGGGATTCGAACCCACGCCCTTTCGGACCAGATATCAGGAGTCAGAAGACCTTAGTCTGGCGCCTTAGACCGCTCGGCCATCTCACCGTTGGATTTACAATGAATTGATGTATACTGGACCTATTTTTCATCATCTTATGCGAGATTTTTGCATTTTACTCGATGGTACACGAGATACCTCCATGATGAGGACAGACTCGAGGTACTTGATACATGCGGACTTGTGCAAGTTCTAAGTACATGAAACGTTTAGTGCGCATATGTGGAAATGTGATTATGTAGTTTAGACGGAGAGGGGATGCGCATTTGGTTTTTTGCGAGGTGCAAACTGTCCGGAAAGACGAGGAGGATCCCAAGGCGAGCACAAATTCATCCCCAGTTGCATGCTCACTCACAGAACGTCCCGACACACTTGAGAGATGCTTGACATACCAGGGCAATACCTATGTGCGACAGGGCAAAAGTCACAGAGTAGATTACTTGGTTTAAAGAATCGAAGCTTCACGGATTGCACCTCGGGAGCGTATATAGATGCACGAAGTCAACAAGATATGTACTCCCAACACAAGACCGAATACCACAAACCCCGCCCATCCACCGAACCGCGAGCAATAGAAAGGTAATACTATGATAACATACTGCACATACCCACGATGGGGAATATGAACACCGTCATGATGTCATTAATAAGGAAAGCAGAGCCAGCTCCGCATGTCCAGCAGAGCATTGTCCCTTCCTGACCCCTTAGTGGACCCGCATGCGCTTCCACAGACTCTCGAGCACACCGATCTCCTCGTTCGACCCGCCGGCAGTCGGAGGTACGTCCTGCGCATCGAGATCGAACGACCCCGGCATGTCCTTCCACCGCTCGTCGTCCTCGTGCTCGCCCGCCGGCGCAGTGGCGAACGACGCGCGGTCCTCGTCCCCGTCCTCGTCCTCCTCCTCCTTCTTACCCTCATGCGCAAAATCGCGCTCCCGGCTCTGCTCCTGCGCACCAGCCGGAAACACCCTCTGCACAGGCGTCCCCGCCTCCCTCTCCCCCATCTCTTCATGCGGCGCCGTCACGCACACATACTCGTTCTCCCCGGGGTGCGCCCGCGCCTCCGCGGTACCCGCGCCCGCGCCCGAATCGGAGTTGCGCCACCCGGGCTCGCCCTCGTCCTCGCTGCCGCTCGACGTGCCCTTGCGCGAGAGCGAGGCGCCCGAGCTGCTCTGGAAGCGGCTGAGCACACGCGCGCGCATGATCGCGCTCTTCCAGCGCGCGCGCGGGTCGAAGTGCTCGCGCAGGCCGGTGAGGTCGTGTGTTGCGTCTGGCGTTGCGGTCGTGAGCCACGGGAGCGCGAGGGCCTCTGAGGCCGTCGGGCGCGAGGCCGGATCGGGATTGAGCAGTGCACGGATGAATTCTTTCGCTGTGTGGACGTGAGTGTGAGGGGAAGGTAAGTAAGGGGGAGGGCGCACCGTCGTTGGAGACGTTCTTCCAGAAGCGCTCGTGGAACTCGATTTTCGCTTCTGTGGTCTCGCGGATGAGTTGCTTCACGTCGTCTGACCGGAACGGCGAGTAGCCGCAGAGCAGGACGTAGGTGATGATTCTGGGCGTGCTGGGGCGTCAGCAAAGTCTGCGCATGGCACATAGATGGCACACGTACCCGGTCGCCCACAAGTCGACAGGCTTGCCGTGGCCCTGTTTGTTGAGGACTTCAGGGGCAACGTAGCCAAAGCTGCCAGCGAGCGACGTGAGCTGCTCATCTGATGCGTGTAGATGTTTCGCGCTGCAATGGGATCGTATCAGTTGTAGCCGATAGAGTAAAATGAGAAGCCTTACATGCCAAAGTCTGCAATGACGATATCTGATTGCGGATCCTTGGTGCGGTAGAGGATGTTTTCAGGCCTAAAGGGCCGTCAATCTCCGTGATATATCCCAAAGAAAGGAAGACGCGTACTTGAGGTCCCTGTGGACGATATCATGTTCGTGCAGGTATTTCACGCCCGACAATATTGATCTAGGAGGCCGCATTAGAATGCTAGCTTGGCCTGAGCTAACGTGTGCATACCGCACGACCGAAACCGCGTCCGACTCCGTGAACTTGCCGCGTTGGCAGATGCGTTCGAAGAGCTCGCCGCCCGTCGCAAGCTCGAACGACAGATAATACTTGCTCCGTGTCTCGAACCACTCGTAGAACTTCACCTGTGAACACATGAGCATGCACCTCAAATCCGGCCACCGCATGTGGACGCACAATATTCGGGTGATCAAGCCCCTTGAGCACCTCCATCTCGCCCCAGACGCTCGCCTCGTTGCCCTTGACCTTCTTCTTCGGGATCACCTTGAGCGCGACCTCACGGGTGATGCCCGAGTCCTCGGGCGTCTTGTCCTTCTCGCTGATACCGCCCGACAGCTTCGCGAGGAGGTTGCTGGAAGTGTTGCTGCGTGTGGCAGAGCGCGGGCGCGGCGGAGTCTTGGGACGTTGTTGCGGGGAGGGCGGCTGCGACAGGAAGGACGGTTTGGTGGGCGCGGCGGTGGCGGTGGGACTTAAGGGGGTGGAGGAGCTGGGAGAGCTCGAAGAGGACCCGAGGGTTGCAGCGGCGCCGCGGAGGGCGACATTGATTTGTTCGGGCGGGACGTGCCATGTTGCGCGCTGGGATGCTATTCAGCATTGCACTGATGACAATGGAAATGAGGAGAAGTGAAAAGACGCTCTCGCCGTCGATCAATGATGGGGACCCGGTCCCGAGCGCGCTAATCAACCCTAGCCATGCAGCTGAGCATGTGATGATCATGCCCAGTGCGTAATCAGATCTGCAAGGTCAGAGACACTCACCATGACTTTCCCAAACGTCCCTGATCCCAACAATTCATGCACCTCATACTGCCGTTTCTTGAAGAATGAGGGCGGTTGTGGGAGCATTTGCTCCGAGATATTGAGCAGACTTGGCATCATGGCGAACCGTGAGATATGTTCCTTCCTTCTGTCAGATCTTGAATAGGAGATTAGAGCTTGGCGGACGAGACTGGCATGGAGAGCGCGTGTGAGCTATTAGCTCCTGATAAACAGTGAACAAGGCACGTACAAGTACAAGTCGCGTGCAGCTGTTGCGCACTACCGTGCACAAAATGTGGCACAAAATGAAGCACTGTGCTTCGAATGCGATGAATCTATATTCAAACGCTGGCGATGGTCAATATGAAGGGTAAGCCTAACGGAAGATGCGGTGCAGAGGTCGGATGCATGATGCAAGGGTATCGGAGCACCCCGGACACTGCGTACTGCACATCGTTGTCGTTAGGAGCAAATTGCCCCCGTGCACTGCTCTGGTGACCGCTTTGCTCCTCCGCCAAATATCATCTCCTGACTTCTAGCCCTTCGAAGACTAGGTATTGGACTTCCACTTTGCTACCCCTGCTAAACACTGGCGTGTAATTGAGCGACTCACTCGCAGTCTTGAGTACTTTGAATTGATTTTTGGACCGGATTTGTGCACTAGGCAACTAGAAACGGCGTCGTTGCCCGGACGGGTCGCGACGCGCGCAGATCCGGCAGACCTTTCGTACGTGTCTTTTCATGTTTCACCAGCTCATCTCCATTCAGAGGCGTTGCTATGGTATGCCAAGCGTCTCCTAAGTATAACTGAATGTTTTGTGCGTGAGCATGCAACTGAGAATGAATTTTTGCTCGCCTTGTCCTCCTCGTCCTTCCGGACATCTGCATCCCCCGAAAACAACCCCAAAGTTGCGTCCCGTCTCTACCTAAACCACATATCCACATTCTTACATGTGCGCAACGTACTCTATGTTTCATGTACTTCAAACCTGCACAAGTCTGGAAATTATCAAATGCCCTGAGTCTGTCCTCAGGTTATTCGCAAAATGATAGAAAAGTGCTTCAGAATTCATCAGATGAGTTCAAATTCATCGGTGAGATGGCCGAGCGGTCTAAGGCGCCAGACTAAGGCATTCTGACTGACTGATTGCTTCGGCATCAGTTGAAGATCCTCCTGATATCTGGTCCGAAAGGGCGTGGGTTCGAATCCCACTCTCATCATGTTTTTGCGTCTTCTGCATTCAAACAATCGTTCGATGCTTCTTTTGGAGGTCCAGGGCAAGTTGTGCAAATAGAGAAGAACTCCCGAGGCCTGCATGACGCGGATTGTTGATTGTCGCGTCTCGATCTGTTGGTCAAAGTCTGTTACGCATTGTCCGGCAGTTCCCCTTGCCCATGGAGAAGAGGATTTTTTTTTTTTTTTTTTTTTTTTTTTTGAATCCATATAGCTATTCGACGCTGGCGCGTCATGCAGCTTTACATCCGTGTGACCCTGAGTACCCTAAGCCCCCGCCCGCCGGAAAAACGTTGAGGTGCCTAAGTACGCAGGGTCGTGTATCTTGAGTTGTGGTTGTCGAAATATTATCTGCACCACAAAAGCTCCCCTCCGTGCGAGCACGGAGCGAGCACCGACCTGAAGAACAGGACGGGCACTGGAAGCGGGTAGGAGAGGGAACGAGTGGTGTGGAGAGGGTGGTGGCCGTAGAGGTCTTGACAGCAGCTGGAGACGGGTACCAGGCTGACGCCGAAGGGGAATTGAGGCAGCGATATGGTTGATGTTGATGGGGCGGGGTGGACGACGGCTCTACTGCTTATCGCGTACATAGCCATCCTCCAGTCCGTCTTTCCCAGCCATATATCACCACTTCACCCGATCGCCCGGTGATCCTCGAGAACCGCAGTAAAAACCCCGTAGGGAAAAGCGTGCACCCTCACACAAGTTCCTACTCCTTCCCGTAGTGCTCGATCCTGCAATTCGTCGTGGCGCGCATGTGAATACGCAGGGTCGTAGTGCAGGAGCGAGGGTGGGGTCGAAAGCATGCAGGAATCCAATAGCAGGTCCTATGAGAGCAAACCAGGACCTAGCGAGCTGCATCACGAGTTGAACGGTAACGTACTTATGTTGTCAAAACGCTTTGTGGCAGCAATGTACCGCATGAGCGGCACAGCGGCTTTATCGCTGGCCAGTAAATGCCCAATCTGGAGAGAGCGACGGACTTTCAAAGCCCTCTTGAGGGCTTCGCGCTCCTGCAGCCAGACGGGGCACTGGAGGAGGAAGTGCCAGACATCCTCCTCATCATAATCACAGTTCGGACAACCCTTCGGTCGGCGATCCTCCGGCTTAGAGAACCGATGAAGGTAGAGGTTGAGGGGGATGTGACCAACACGGAGTTGGAAGAGGAGGCTAGCGTGTGCACGGCGCAGAGCATCAGCTTTCGAGATAAGGCCCATGAAGGACTTCCCTGGTAATTTCTCGTCTATCTGCTTCATCCTCAGACATCTTGTATCTGCACGCCAGGTTTCTTCCCAGCGATTTCTCAGGCCCTTGAGATGTACCTGTTTGGCAGCTGAGATACTCCCCGGTATGGCCTGTCGCAGGTATTTAGGAAGACGTAGCTTGGGATCGCTAAGGCCCTCCGCGGCCTCCTTGGCGGCAACATCGGCTTGCTCGTTCCCCTCGCACCCTTCATGCCCTGCAATCCACCGTATCTTCAAGCGATAGCCTCGCCCCCGTCTTTGCTTCTTGAGCTGCATGGCTGCTTTCCGAAATGCTGCGGCGAGATGATGTCCGGGCTTGGGCTTTGAGCAACGAATGGCGTGGATTGCAGCTTGGTTGTCAACAGCAATTGACGTTGACTTGGAGGCGTCAGTTTCGGTGCGTATCAGCTCCAAAGCGAGCAGCGCTGCAGCCAGTTCGGCCTCGAACACCGTATGCTCTGTGTCTGCACCCAGATGGTACCGGAGCGTGCGGGGCGCTCGCCCAACCCGGAGGAGCACTGCTGCTGCTCCCACCCCACCATCATGAGCAGATCCATCTGAGTAAACACGGATGACATCCGTGCACTCGGCTTCTGCCTCGAGAGCCGCCTCGCGGTCCTTCTCAATAACAATGGCATATGGGAGGGGAAGCGCAGGATCATGCCAAACGGGTGGGATCGTCTCAATTGCCTTCGGCGGAATAGGAAAGATATGAAACATATGGTGCAGCGGGGCACGGTGACGGAGCACATAGCGCCGTGAGCACTTGGCAACAAGAGTGGTCAGTGGATGAGTCGGTGGGAGTGACGACATACGAAGCAGCGCGCGATGGCAGCATTTGTTGACAAGTAGCTCCATTGGGAGGAGATGAGCATGCGCATCGAGCGCAACATTAGGCGAGGTACGAAGCCCACCCAATATGGCCAGAGCCCCTATGCGTTGAACCCGCGCAAGGGCCATTATGGTCCGAACTGAACCACGCCGAGGGCCTTGACCTGAGGGAGACGGATGCACCGGTGTACACCAAACATCGATGGCATACAGCATCTTCGGGATTGCAACCGCAATGTACAACTGGCGGACATGCCGTGCAGTCATGCCCCGAGATGGACGGGCGAGTCGCCGTAATGCCAGTGCCCAGGTATTACCTTTCTTCACCGCATATTGTGCCTGTATTCGCCAGGTCAAATGAGCGTCAAACATGATGCCCAGATACCGCGTGCTGTCTGTGGGTTTTACAAGAGCATCTGGAAGCTGGAGGGCGGTGCCCTTCTTCTGACTGCCTGAGGGAGAGAAGTCCAACAGCGCCAGTTTACTGAACTCAAAGCGAGAATTATGAGCAACTGACCAATCAACTGCTCCTCCCGGACGCGTCATCATCTCATGCAACGTGCGATGTGTGGCCACAAAGTCGGCCCCGATGGCAATAAGGACTCCGTCGTCGACAAATGCCATCGCACGCTCCGAGCGTGAGCGATTCTGTGGGATGTCGAGGAGATCAGCATTATAGTACAGATATAGAATCATGGAGAGGGGGTCGCCTTGTCCAATCCCATTCATGATAGCGATGGGATCGGAAACAAAGTCGTCGAAGCGAAGGCGTGTACTACGCCCCCGCAGCATGCGACTGACGAACTCCGTATACACGGCAGGCACCCTCCTCTGACGGAGATTATGAATGAGACGGTCTGTAACGGCATTCGGAAATGCGCCTTCGATGTCAAGAAAGAGGGCAGATACCACCCGATGCTGTCGCCATGCGTCCTTGATGGTCTGGACTAGTAGATGCATGGCGTCAGTGGTGGTGCGCCCAGGGCGTCCTCCGAAGTGCGTGGCGGGGAGCAGCCCATGCTCCTCTCCGAGAAATGTGAGCTGCTCTGCAACAAGTGCAGAGAGCACCTTGCCCAACGTGTTGAGCAGTGCGATGGGGCGATATGCTTTTGGGACATCGTAGCGAGGCTTGCCAGGCTTGCGAAGGACGACCGTGATGAATTCTTGCCATGGTTCATAGTATGTGTCCAGTCGAAGAGATGCCTCATAAATGAAGTATAGGTGATCAACGATGTGTTCCACACTACGCATGAGAACCACGTTAGGTATACCATCTGGACCGGGTGCTTTAAATGGGCTTAGCTTCGCAATCTGCTTCCGAATACGATCATGCGTGAAGGGCACTGGGTCTGGGAGAGGCTCAGGATACACCGCATTGGGGTCGACTGACGAGACAGCTGGGGGTGGCGGGAAGAACGAACTTGCTAGGAGGCGACTTTTTTCACTGTTGTCGGTGATCGACTCCACTGTACCGTTGTTATGTGTCTTCTGTAGCGTCGGAATTCGGGTCTTGCCCCCGTCCATGGATGGTTGTGTGAGGTAGCGATTGGCTGTCCAGACATCGGCGCCGTCAGCATCCTCTAGCCACTCCTCCCAGTACTGAGTTTTAGCGTCGTGTATAGCCTTCCCATAGCGCTTGTTGGAGTCACGGAGCTGCTCATGACAAGGGTGGTGAGGGTCGCCTCGCAGCCGGTAGGATTGTCTACTCAGCTTGTTTCGTTCTTTACGAATCGCAGAAAGATCTGCGTTCCACCATCGCTTACTATGCGGACACGGTTTGGACAGCGGTACCACTGATTCAATCGTGTGCTGCAATGCGGATGTGAGGTCAGCGCATGCCCGAGAATAATCAATAGAGCCACGCAGGTATGAAGGATCACGGAAGGTCTCGAGTTCCTCCCGTAGCTTGACACCGAAAGCCTCCCAGTCCGTGTCACGGAAATTAGGGCGTAACTGCTGCTCGCTTTGGAGCAGCGGCAAGTCAATTACGCTGCGAATGGGTACGTGGTCCGATAGCATCAAGTCGGGGACAGCTTCGCAGATTGCGAAGAGCTCCTTCGCGTCCTCCGATGCGAAGACGTTGTCAAGGCGCGACCAACGCTTCGTGACCTTGTGACAGTGGGTGGGGACTTCAGCCGGCAGAATCATTGTGAGTCCATGAGCACTGTACGTGTCCATGAGAAAAGACGCTGCAGCCATGTTCGGCGGAGTGAAATAACGCTCATCTTCCGGTTTGTCCCATGCGGGGTGATGACGATTGAAATCGCCCACCCACACCGTGTAGGAGCTCTGTCCCATCGCCAGTGGGGGATCATATTCTGGCCGCTTCATGTAGTCATCCAAGAGGGTGAGAGTGTTATCATGAGCCCCGTCATTGTAGATGTTGAAGACTGTAATAAATCCAAAATCGCCAGAGCAGCGCACCGCCGTTACATCGGGGGAGTCCAAATCTGAGAGCACCGTGTAGCAATTAGTATCGAGGGCCGTGTTGACAAGAAGTACAGAGCGAGAGGTAGCAGCGCCGGAAGTAAGGTGGTTAGGAGGATAGTATGTGCGCCATTTGAAATTGGCTCGCGTATTATGAAGGAAGTCGAGATAGGGCTCCTGGATGGCAATGATATCATAGTGGAGGTGAATGTCAGAATTAAGAAGGCCGAGTTGCCAGGCGTGGCAATGATCTAGATTGGCTTGTAAGATTCGTAGCTGTCGAACGCCATTGTTGAGGTCGTCAGTCATTGGGACGGCACCGGGAGATCTTCAGACCAATCGGTGAGCGGAGCGTATCTGTTGGGTGATGCGGGAATGGGTTGCGCGATGGTAGAGACGGGGACACTCAAACCAGAAGTAGAGGGATCCTGAGACACCGGAGGGGTGTCTGGTACGAGCACAGTCGGATCGGGAGCGGGAACGGCAACACGATGCATCGGCGCCGGTAATCCCATCTGTGACGCAGGAGTGGTCGGCCTAGAGAAGGCCATATCTAATGTGGTCTGACGCGATGGGCCGCGACTTGGGGTACGACTCGCAGCGGAATCTTGCGTAGCAGCTTTCCCTTTGCCTTTATTTTTGCCTTTGCCTTGACTAGTAGCTGTCTGAACGAAAGGCCGACTGGGACCAGCTACTATGGTACGGCCCCTAGCAGGGCTGCAGTGACCGCGAGCTAAAGATGAAGACGGAGCGGGACGCCGGTTGGCGCGCCCGATGGGCATCGCATTGGAGTTAGTTACAGGAGGCTGTCGAGCCACCTGCCGTCCTCTAGAGGGGATTGGCATCGGCACGGGCTGAGTCCTGGGACGCTGCACAAATCTGGTGTGTTCTGGCCCATGCGTCCAAGGTTCCTCGGTGGGGAAGTATCGAAGCTGATTTTCCGGGAAGCGGTCATCGAGCTGAGCACACCGTGCCAGATACTCCGGGCAGGAGCGCTCAAACGTGTCGTGGGTACGAGAGTCGCAGGACTGGCAAAGCACACGTCCAGTGGTCTGACAGGCGTCCGTGTGGTGCGAGTCACCGCACCGTCCACAGATGAATCCCGATACCCGGCAGTCTGCCATGAAATGGCCCAACTTTTGGCACTTCAGACAGCGTATGGGCTCCTTCTTGGTCTTCGTAGGATAGATCTTCTTCTGCCCAACTTTGAACCCGTCCCGGATGAGGCGATTGGCAATTTCGGGAGAGGAGAACGTGAAGAACGCGAACGCGGTTTGCTGCCCAGGAGAGCGCCTGCGCACAGGCTTAATCCACTTGGCCTTCATGAACGAGCCCTTTGGGAGATCGTTGGATTCTTCTACAATACGTAGGTCCTGCTCCTGATCTGGTTCGAACGTGATGGGGAGAAACGGCACGATGAGCATGTAGCCACGAGTCTTGATAGTGGCCCCTAGCCCAAAGATCCCGAGCAGCCGCGCACGCACGGCATCCGAACGCACCCAGTCCGCTGTTTCCTTGTTGCTAAACCGGAGAACAAGCCCGCCATTATGGAGTTTCTGAATGGACTCGATCGCTGCATCCGTGGGACGCGTCTCGCCCTCCGCGGTTATGAAGTCGCGAGTCTTCGAGGTGAGTTCCTCGATGCTGATACTGCCTGTGAATCCTTCGCTCGGATCGACAAGGACCTGACTCTGCCTAGTGAGCAGTTGCTGGACGAAACGAGGGTCCGAGACCGGACTGGTAGGTGAGGAGAAACGTGCCGCGGTAAGCAGTGCGGTGCTGTAGGAGGGTGATGCTGGAGTGGCTTTTAGGGAAGTGATGTGGCCCTGTAGCTGCGACGACATGTCATCGATCTTCCCAAGGATGACTTCTTGCTGCTTGATGAGCTCGCGCGAGGTCTTGTGTGCGGCTTCGACATCATCGAGTTGAGTGTGTAGGGCGAGCTCTTCCGATGTGAAGTCCATCGCAACGCTTTCGAGCTGGTCCAGTGTAGATTGCAAGACAGTTGGGAGTTTGTCGAAAGAAAGATGATCGAGGATGGCTGCGATAGCTAGCATGGGCTCCTTGTAAGTCTTGATGCCAGCTTTTGAGGAGAGAAGACGTAAGGCTGCAGTGACGGCGGCCACGTTGAGGTGGTCATCATCGGGGAGCAATTCTCGCTTTACGAGGATACTTTTGGCAGTCACGAAGGACATGCCTCCATTACTCTGGGCCGGTGAGGCCAGAGACGACGATGGCGAACGAACGCCCGAAAGTGGGGTCGCCGCCCTCGAGACCGAGCGCGTTACCTTTGTTTGTGACGTGGCGGGCTGCATCGCGCAGTTTCCGCCCGTTTTGCTTCGTGCTTTCGATCAGAACTAAAGTAAGTACTACTACGAGAAGGCTGAGCAGATTTTTAGAGAAGAGCAGTGAGGTAGGTAGCCGCCAGCAGAACGTCTTGAGGTTGTCGCCTAGCGTGCTGGTGGTGGTTGCCTAGAAAGGAAGTTTTTTTTGGAGAAGAGGATGCTTCGCCCATTCTGTCAACATTCAACTTCGAATTCCCGCGCAGCACACATGTATCATGTGCTTTTCAGGCATCGGGGAATGGGAGTGGGTCTATCGTCTTTGTCTGAACGACGACAGCAGTTCAGCTTATCGACCAAGGTAAACCATGTCGTCCTTGACGCCGAAATGGCAGCCGACTTTCGTCTTCAGTCTCTCTTGGCTTTTCATCTTTTTATCATGCTTAGATGCAGCGACCGCAGTCCTTCAGAGACCACTGGGAGCTTCTCATTGGTCTATCAGGCCGACGTTGCAACACCTGTCGACGTCGGATGTACTGGATGTTGACTTGTTTACGCCCATCGAGAGTTTAAGTGCGCTCAGCGACGTGTCATTCACGACACTCTCGCACCCGCTCTTTCCTAATCACAGCGCGCGCATCAAGAAGACGAACTTCTGCGACCCGTCTGTCTCGTGAGCGGAATTCTCTCGTTCACTCCTCAATTCCGCTGCTTTACTGATTGACGTCGATATGAACCGCAGGGCTTACACAGGATACATAGATGTCGGCGCCAAGCACCTCTTCTTCTACTTTTTCGAAAGCAGGAGAGATCCTGCAAAGGACGACATCATATTCTGGACAAACGGAGGTCGGTCCACTGTCTGTCGTTTAACTTGTCACTCAACTTCTGCAGGTCCTGGAGCTTCAGCCGCGTTCGGAGTGTTTATGGAGAATGGTGAGTAAAGACCAGGAGGGCCATCTGGAATAAATCATCATTGTTGCAGGTCCGTGTAGAATGGTAAACGCAACAGCGACCGAGCCTCATGCCCACTCCTGGAACTCGCACGCAAACATTTTCTTCGTCGATCAGCCTGTCGGCGTCGGGTTCTCCTACGCTGAATACGGCGAACATGTCGTACGTCGTACGACCTCATTGGACACGGAGAAAGGCTCATGTCCAATTGCGACCTAGGACACCACAGAAGAGGCCGCGCAAGATATCGCCGCGTTTGTAGCACTGTTCTTCGAGAACTTCCCCTCCTTCAAGGGCCGCTCGTTCCACATGGCTGGGGAATCGTACGCCGTGCGTGATTCTCCATATTCCATCTTCGGCAGTCAGAGTAATATCTCTGTAGGGCCGTTATGTACCATTGTTCGCAGCAGCGGTCTATGATCAGAATGCAGCTCTCATCGAGGCGGGTCTTACGCCCGTCAACCTCACCTCGGCTATCATCGGTTTGTCTTCGTGTCTCAGCTCGGTATCTATCCTTCTTGACGCGAGTGATTCACGCTAGGTAATGGGTTGACGGAGCGAGGGACTATGTTCTCGTCCTACTATGATATGGCCTGCACACCGGCGTCCCTCCCGCCAGTTCTTGGAATCAGGTTCGTATTACCTTTTCTGACCGATCTCTAATAGGCTCATTTGTTCATATCGTGCAGCACATGTGTGCGCATGAAGCAGGCAGTGAGTTATGGTATGTTTTCCTTTCCACCGGTAAAACAACTATCACTCTTTAGGTCCCTCGATGCTTGAAATGGCACAAGGAGTCATGTGTCGATCACTTCGATTCCATGAACTGCAGAGCGGCAACTGACTTCTGCAGCTCCGAACTGGAGGCGCCGTATGAGGATTTCGGTGAGCTTCAAATCAGTGTCGTGACGTCTAGTTATCTGTCCTGAGTCTCAATCGTGTTGTTCACAGGGCTGAACGTTTTTGATATCAGCAGGCCATGCGAAGGACTCAGATGGGAGACGTTCTGCTATTACATCGTTACGTGCGCACATTCTCAATGCAACCATGATGGCCCATCACTCAACGTGTCCCCATCCTCAGAGATATCATCTCCTATCTCTCGCAGCCCTCCATTCGTAACCTTCTTGGCATAGATCCCGTAGCGCAGAACTTCTCCGTAGTCTCATGGCCCGTCAACTCTGCCTTCGACGCGGCAGACGATGTGCTACACGACTCGCACGAGCACGTTGCGGCGCTTCTCGAGCGCGGCGTGCGTGTGCTCATCTACGTCGGCACGTACGACTGGGGCTGCAACTGGGTCGGAAACGAGCGGTGGACGCTCGCGCTGGAGTGGAGCGGGCGCGAGGCGTTCGTCAACGCAGAGTTCAGAGAGTGGGAGGCTGGTGGGAAGGTTGCTGGGAAGGTGCGCGCGGCGAATGGACTGACGTTTTCGACTGTCGATGGGTCGGGACATATGGTGCGTAGACATTGACAGTGTTGCTTGAGACGCTCGTGCTCATCTATTTCGTTTGCAGGTGCCTTATGACAAGCCGGTAGAGGCGCTCGCGCTCATCAACCGGTGGTTGGACAACGTACCTCTGTGATTTCTGACATTGTACTGAGCAGGATGCAGTGTACTAGCCTATCATGGATTGGGACTGCCTAAGTAGTTCTTCTCGACGATCAGCCTTATTTTTTTGATCTAGATTTCTTCGTGAGACCATTCTCTACTCGATGTTGTGTCATCCCGGCCCTGCGTTGGAGTGCGACGACGTCTTCAGGCTCCACCTCTGCCTATTTATGTGAATTAATTTCGAGATGGATCTTAGCTATCAATCCTGGGATAGGAAGGAGGGTCATGCTCGAGTCACTGATGCTGTCTGAGGTTACTTACCTGTCGAGATATCGATGGAGGTAAAGTAAGCCGCTACTGGCGATCGCGCTCGTTCAGCGGTAGTTGATCGGCCGGGTAAACTCTGATTGAGAACGTTTCTGTGTAACGCATCAAATGGAATCGTGTCAGGGCCGTCTGAATATCCCTCAGTCGAACGTAGTTGTCCTGCTGTCCCTAAGCAATCCCTAAGTAACTGAATTTTCGCGAACTTAAACGCTTGCTTTTCGCGGAGTTTGGAGGGTGTCCGGCCATTGCCGCTCCCTCCAATGCTCCCGGCGCGGCGCGAGTTCTCAGCAGTGTCACGGTCTGTTTAGTCTGCTTTCATAAGTGAATTCCTTGTCGGGAGGGTCACCTTGTCAGACGGGGTTTGAATCTAACGCGGGGGCGGAGCTCAAATTAACTTAGCAAGTGGGTTATCGATTAAATTTCATTTACAGGCCCTTCACTGGCCTCTTAGCCCCTGCGGCAGTTAACTCCACAGAATGAAAGCATCCCAAATGGACCATCAGAAAAGAATATCTGAGTATCAGCATGCTGTATACGAAAAGGGGGCGCGCGCGAGGGGAAATCCACAGCGAGGTGGAGGTGGGCGGCCTCGGGATTCGAACCAAAAAGGTCGACAGATTGCACTGCACGCCATAACCCACTAAGCCATAATGCTATTAGGAAATGACCCTACATAATTCATATCATGTCGAGGCGGGACCACAGGCTGCGAAATGGCTTGGGTTCGTTCACAAGAACTTCTACATCCTTGCACGCTGCTCGCTCTAGTGACCATAGCAAATGTCAAGTATCCAGCGATGTAGACGCATCGATTAAGGAAATATGTTATATTACATAATGTGCCGTGGCTCGGCAGGGTGGCTAAGGGGACCCTCCCGACAAGCCCCGGCTTACCGAAAGCAGACGTCAGACAGACGATCCTGAGGCACGAAGGTTGAGTCCTGTCTACTCTGCCTCTGGGAGACTAGGTCTGTTCGGTCTATCTCAGTTCTGTTGCTTGCACTTCGACCCAACATCGACCAGCCAGCAACCCAGAATCATCATATTGAAAACTTGACAATCTATTTCTCGGGCCCTTTTGGAGTCCACGGTGCTTCTGGATAGCTGTAGGTAAGTACCTTCATTCCATCGGTCGTCTTCTTATCATGTCACTTCCCACCGAGTCGAGGACGGATTTAGAAACGATGTTTCGATGCGGGAATACATTATTTATGTCCGAGCTCCTCCGTTCGAGCATAGTGGCGTTACCAATGGCAACCCTTCTCATTTTATGGTGCTCGGACACGATCCACGTCTTGACGTCCCAATTTATTAGGGAGATGACGTTGTCAGAGTTCTCGGATCATTGTTGGGTGGTCCTATAACTGACATCCTTCCAAGACCCAGCACGTCACGAGCACTGAACCATCTTTCGTGTCACGACAGTGAAGGCTTCGGATTCTGGGGAGGACTGTCCAACAAGCAAGGTGCGCGTCGTGGGGTTTGCACTTCCCATTTTAGAACAGTTCCTACGACCGAGTGCGGGCGTCGTATAAAAGGCGTTGCCCTCTTCAAGTTATCCTCACACAATACCCCCAAGCACACAGCATGAAGCTGAAGTCCACTTTCTCTTGCCTGCTCGCCGTGCCGGCCGTAGTATTCGCCGGCCGCCAGCATCCTCTATCTATGTCAAGCCCTGCATCGAGGATTGATAAGTCTGGCGGCTACGATGCAAACGCGTTTGCCCCCGTTGGGACTTTGCGTGCGTTGAGCACGTCGCAGTTCACGACCCTCACACATCCACTCTTTCCGAATTTGAGTGCAAGAATCAAGCAAACGGACTGGTGCGACGAGCAGGTCGGGTATGTGTCTTGTCTCGATCTGACGTTAAGCTTGAGGACTTATGCTTTTGTGACGCAGCGCGTTTACAGGATATATTGATAACAACAGCACGGCGAAACATATATTCTTTTCTTTCTTTGAAAGTCGTAGCGATCCGGACAAGGACGACATTGTCTTCTGGACGAACGGAGGTACTTAATCATGCTTCTCTGCACTTTCAAAGAGATGTTGAGAAATGTGTTCGTAGGGCCGGGGTGCTCATCGTCGTTGGGTTTGCTCACTGAACTTGGTGCGTGGACTGAGTTCATCACCGATTTTAAACGTAAGCTAAGCGCGGCTCCAGGCCCATGTAGAGTTGAGAACAGCACATCCGGCCCAACGATCAAGCCCAACAAGGACGCGTGGAATTCTAACGCCAATGTCTTCTTCGTTGACCAGCCCGTCGGCGTTGGCTTCTCATATGCCGAATACGGGCAACATGTCGTATGTCATCTTGGATCTCTTCTCGCGGACATGGCACTAAATAATATCAAGGATACGACGGAAGAGGCAGCTCAGGACATCGCGGCCTTTGTGGTGCTGTTCCTTGAGCACTTCTCGTCATTCAAAGGCAGGGCACTTCATATGGCAGGAGAGTCATATGGTGTACGTTTACACATGTTCTCGACGGACACTATTCTCATTTTGAGCTTAGGGCCGGTATCTTCCGCTCTTCGCCTCCGCCATTTATGATCAGAATGCAGCTCTCGACGAATCGATGCGCGTCAACCTTTCGTCTGTCCTCATCGGTACGTACAGTCCATGTTCGACACCGAAACGGTCCAATCACACTGACACATCACCACTTTGACAGGAAACGGGCTCACAGACATGATGGCGACAGAACTGTCGTATTATACGTTCGCCTGTACATCTGCTCCAGGTGTGCCGCCTGTTCTTGATATCAGGTATGTGTTTTCCTTTCTAACGTACGAATGCCACTTACAAGTGTTCCGTCTTTAAAGCACATGCGCGCGGATGAGCCAAGCAGTGAGTGCCATACGTTTCTTTGGCAACGAATTGTAACTCATTACCTTCGTGACTAGGTCAAGCGATGCGAGACCATGATTACGGAGGCCTGCGTCAATGTCTTTGATTCTATGAACTGCCAAGGTGCATACACGTTTTGCTCCAGTGAACTAGAACAGCCGATGTTCGATAGCGGTAAGTGACGTCGACAGTGTATAGTCTTGTGTTGTGCTAAGTCTGTTACTTGTTTATTCCCAGGTTTGAATCCTTACGATGTCAGTCGGCCGTGCGAAGGTGATATCGCTGACACGCTGTGCTACCCTATCACAAAGTTCGTCTCTAGTCTTCCGGCACAGTAGATGATTCTAACATGCATGATCGTGGGCAGAGTAGCCTCCCAGTACCTCAGCGACCCAGAACTGCGCGCCACGCTCGGCGTCGATCCCGCCGTTCCCGAGACCTTCGCCGCTTGCTCCGACACCGTTGGCAACAACTTCGGAATCTCACAAGACACCCTGCACTCCTCGGTCCCGTACGTCGCGGCGCTGCTCGAGCGCGGCGTACGCGTGCTGCTCTACGTCGGCGAGTACGACTGGATCTGCAATTGGGTCGGCAACGAGCGCTGGTCGCTGGCCATGGAGTGGAACGGGCACGACGCGTTCAATGCGCAGGAGCTGAAGCCATGGTTGGTGGACGGGAAGGTGGCGGGGAAGACGCGGTCGGCGCATAATTTGACGTTTGCGACGGTTGCTGGTGCGGGTCATATGGTATGCGGCATGTACTCGGTTTTGGTCACTGCTAATGCTTACGGGGTGAATAGGTGCCGTACAACAAGCCAAAGGAAGCGCTGGCTCTTGTCAACCTTTGGCTGGCAGGGGAAGTGCCTGCTTGAGGTGGCAATAACGCCCACATGCATGATTGTAATAGATTGCGTTTTTGTGTCAGAGTCGTCCTTTGAATCGTAATGTTGTCGCACGCTGAATGGAATTACTGAGGTCATTGGCTTTGCTTACAGTCCAATGTCCGTTATGCTCAGATCGAAGTAGCTCACGCGCCTTGTTCGATTGCAAAGTCATCTATTATAAGACGCATTCAGGACAAAGACAGTGAGGGAGGCGGATCCATAAGCCGAGGAGCACAAGTCCAGGCAACAATACGTCAAACCCCATCACCCTTCTCAGGATACTTAAGTTGAGCGTTCGACCGACACTCCCGAACTTTACATTACAAATGATTCGACTTAACACCACGAAAAGACAACAATCACAGTACGCAACGATAGACATATTCTGAGCAAACGTGTAAATAGCTCTTAGCGAAGACGGTAGTCTTTGAATCGACTCGATCATGATGCTTCGTGAGGCTAGGGTGCATCAGTTGCTGTGAAGATATTCGGTGAGGTTTTCGTCTATATGAGCACCGTGCAGATGCCCTGACAGATGAACCTCCGTGTGGAATACCGCACCACAGCTCAAACAGCGAACCTCAAACGTTACTGGCTTTTTGGCAACATGAGTCATGTGTACTGATAATATCCACAAGCAGTATGTACTTACTGTTCTCGCGACTTTCCGCGTATGTTTTCCGCTTCTGGTAGCCTTCCCGTTCAGCAGGATTAGCTCGGGCTGCTGCCGTAGACGCAGTGGCAAGGCCGTGCAGATAGTCTTGGTGTTCCATCTCCCCCTTGGCAACCTGTAGTTGTTGTAATCTCCAACGGAGACGGGCCAGTTCCCGAGCTATATACGATGGACGGAGATTTGAGTCACTGGGACGAGACGGCGGAGGTATTTGGTGCGGCACGATGTCCCGTCCTCTAAAGGCTCCATGAGAAGCGGGGATCGGGTGATGCGACAGCGTAGACGGCCCGTTTGCCTGAGACCGAGAGAGGATAGCATTACGGTCGATCACAGCACGCAGACGATCCTGATGTTCGATCTCACGCGCGGCAGCCAGTAGTTGTTGTATTTTGGCATGTTGAAGAGCCGCACCTTGAGTCGCATTTCCGCAAGGAAGAACCGGAGCGAGACGCGAGGCGCTGGAACTAGACTGTAGAGGCTCTTGATGCAACGGAGCACGATGTCCTTCATAATTCCTGCGAGACGCAGGGAGCCGGGATGCAGATGGTCGATTCGCGAGGACCTGGGGAAGCGTGTCATTGACGTCGGTTGCAGCATACAGATTATCTTGACGTTCAATCTCCTGTGCCGCAGCCCATAGCTGCTGTATTTTGGATGCTCGAGCCTGATCGGCAGCCGTCGTAGCGTGGCTACGGTGACCCTTGTGCATTTTGAGTAAATTCCGGAGGTCGGTCAAATACGATAGGGCGTGCTGGGAAGTTTGCCACAAGACCATGAGCGTTGCTCATGATAAACAGGAAAGACTTACCGAGTCTATGAGAGACGGGGAGATGTGGGTATAAAGATTAAGGACTCACGATACACGGAGACGGCTTATATTCCTGCAAGGCCCATGTTTGCCACTGTGGCAGGAGGCCCAGCGATTTGGGCGGTCGACGCCATGCGACTTTGCCTCATGCGTCAGACAAAGAGGTCAATCAGTCAATAATGCGCTCGTGGCAAGAGGTGGCAAGTTGCTTTGCAGTTTTCGGACTGTCCTGACAGGTGTCCTTTCCGACGAGCGACAGCGATAGGCAGGTATTCAGGAACTCGGCCGCAATGCGCATGCTCCAGAAATTTGTGCTCTACCTTGCTGTACCATATTGATTTAACGAGCCAGAAAGAACCTCGCTCTTTCGGACATGTAAGAAACAGGACAAGTGGGAAGAGACAATTGCTCACTCGGGGGACCAGTTGGCAGGCTTTCGGACAGTGCGACGATCCTGCCGCACTGTTGTCCGACGGACGTGAATATGCACGCGAAAGTCGGGGTTTTCAATAGACGGTCAACTCGAACAGATTGAACAAGAAATAAGACAAGGTAAGGTAAGACAAGGACGCATGTGTCAACCACCGGAAGGAAGGAAACACTTGGGAAACACGTCGCGTCTCGTCGCGTCCTTCCTTTCTTCCTTGCGATCGGCGTGTCGGCCGTGTTGCCGGCGGCAACTTCGAGCAGCGAATTCAGAGTTCGAAAACGCTAGGCCATGCCTTTCTTCACCTCTATGAAGCATGATCATATGACCATTGAGCTTTTGGTTCGCTTGTCAATTTTATACATTGGCGCATAATATTCTCATATTCTTTTCGGTCTGTGCATAAGTCATACTAGTAGCTACTGTACACAAATTCACTTCTTTCAATTCCGGGCTTTATTCAGTACGATAAAATATGAGTGGGCGAGGTGGAGGACGAGGCGGACTCTCGAGTCCAGTCTCAGTTGACGCCCGACTTCATATCCTGCATTGGACTTCATCTTCTCGACCTACGGTCAGTCGACCTGCTGCGCTCAGAGTGCTGCCTCCGGATCGTCCGATCACAGTCATGGCATCTCTCTTCATGGTCGCGATGCCGTTCGCAGTCATCGCACCGCCGTTCATGGCCGCGATGCTTGCGGTCGTCGTCGCGCCTCCGGTCATCGTCGCGGTGCTTCCGGTCGTGGCGGCTACTATCGTCATCGTAGCGCTTCTTGCCGTCGTCGTAGTACCTCCGATCAGAGTCGCGGGAGCTCCGCCTTCGGTCACCGTCGTGGTCCTTCCGCTCTTTGTGCTCCCCGCCATTGCCGAATCGCACCACCATATCACCATTCTTTACGCTTATGTCCACAGGACCAGAGGATGCCTTGTTTCCCTGCTCCTGGTAAATCAAGTATCGGGTGTCCCTGGTGGCGACGGTCACGAAAGGGCCGGCCTTGAGGTACGACGGGAGCGGGGGCACAGGGGGGTAATCCGCCGGCGTACGGCTGCCCCGGTGAGGCATGAGGGCTGCAGAACCATGCGAGGGCGCGGGAGTGCGAGCGCGCGCACCCGCGTGGCTGCGGCTGCGGTGGGACGAAGATGCGACGGACCGCGAGCGTGCGGTGGCGGAATCGTGTTTGGCGAGATACTCTTGGGTAAGGGGCGGGTTGGGCGGGATGGATGGGTATGCCGGTGCGTGCTCTTTCATGGATGGGAGGCTGGGTGCGTAGCGCAGAGAACTGCCGGTGCGGGATCGAGACTGGTGCCCAGCGTCCCGTGCGGCTGCGACGGACGGCGAGTACACCTCTTCGATTCTCTCCTCCGCCCGTGGCCAGACATCCGAAGGAGGAGGCGGATAAGCCTCACTGCGCGGGGCTGGGCTCTGCGCATGGGTCGCGGGGTACTGGGGATCATGAGACACCGGGTACTGAGGGTTGTGGGCCGCTTGGTAGTGAGGATCAGGGGCCGCCGGGTACTGTGGACCGTCGGCTGGGTGATGAGATTGCTGCGAACGGCTGCGTCCTGGAACTGGGACACTGGCAGCGTATCCCCAGTTCTGCGCGTTCGGGTCAGGCTGGTCGAAATGAGTCGGATCCATGATGGGTACTGAGCAGCCTGGGGGGAGAAATCAAGGGTTTTATAGGCAAGAGCGCGGACCACGCCGGACGCTTTGTCCTCGCTGTTCACCACTCGCATTGTGTGAAAGCGCACAATAGCCCGTACCATCAAGCATGTCATGGCGTCTATGGTCAGAGCAAGACCGTCTTGTGCCACCTGTAGCAAGACACAGGTGCCTCACCGAATCAAAGATCAGACCAACTTCGACAACCCATTGCCGGGCAATGCGCTTGGTACAGCGGGATACTTTGCCACAAGGGTCGAGAAGCGACCCGGAGTTGCCTTCTCATTTTCCAAGGATCACTGTTGTCATCCATTAAATGACGCTTTGCACGGCGAAAGACATATCTGCTGACCGGCTTTCGTCATGAGGCCAGAGTATTGTTCCTAAAAGCTTTGTCGGATGCCTTCAGCTTGGTGGTGCTCCGATGCTGAGGGTATCTTCGAGGACAAGCACGAAGGCAAGCGTGGGAAACTAGGTCACTCGCCTTCGCAACTACTTCTCCGAACACACCGAAATATTTGCTCCTCATACCAATTACCATGCACGACTCGTCCGTTGGCACTGGATGTCAAGGGACATAGCGCTAGTCTAGCAAACTTGTTAGCCCAGGTCAATTGGACTCTCATGGTCACAATTGGCGGGACCGTTCACTGGTAACCACGGTCGATCGGCAATTGAAAGCAAGGACTTGGGGAAGGTAAAGTCGTTTCCTGGATGAGTTTGCATCGAAGACGTTGACAGATACTTTTGAAGCCCTGATTGCGGTATACTCTAGCTATAACAAATGGCTCGTCTTCGTCTATTGTCATTCCATTTTGATAGCAATGTACTGAATAACTTTCATCTGCTTCACGATAGCTAGATATCGAGAAGGTATGCTAGGTTCTATGTATCGCAATACGGATATAAAGTACTAAGGAGCTCTCAGTGGTGCTATGCGGTGATATACAGTGAACAGATCGACTAACTACAAAACCCGTGATATAAAAGATCTGAACGTTTTTGGGTCCATGGCATTCAAGCCCCCATCAGGTCACCACCAGTCCTTCCCGGCGCTGAGTGACGGCCGTGGCGGCTTCCACCGCCGCCCAAACTCCCTCCGCAGTAGCTTCTCTACAGTCAATGTCTGCGCCATGCGACACCGCATCCGGACCAAATCCTTACCCCGCCCGCGCTCATCCTCCTCCTCCATCCACACGTCCGCCATAACCTCGCGCTCGGTCTCACGCGCCAGCCAATACTGGTAGTAATACCACGAACTCCCGCAGCTGCCGAGGGGCGTCGCCGCATTGTCGGACACGCCCCGGTGCGCAGGGGTGCTCCAGTCAGCCAGCAGCACGCTCGCGAAGTGCGCAGGGAAGAGGTAAATGACTGCATTGATGAGCGTCTGGTCCTTGCCCACAAAGAGCGGCGTCGCGAGGTAGTGGTCGTGGTACGCGAAGTACAGCGTGCGGTACATCCGCACCGCGCCGGGCTGTCCGCCGAAGAACGACCCTGCAGGTGCGCGTTCAATTAGGCTCAGATTCAGAATGGAAGAGGGCGCGCGGCGTACCTTCGGCGAACACCTCGTCGATCGGCCCGAGTTCCTCCCTCCACCATTTGGACTCGCCATCGGGCGCCCACCATAGCGGGAAGAAGATGATCTGGTCGCGCGGCGTGCCGCTGGTCGCTTCGGCCTCCCGGAACACCTCGTCGACGCGCCGCCCGTCCGGCCAGTCCTTGTACGTGTGGGTCTCGCGGAAGCTCCCCGCGTCCACCCAGAACGCGTACTCGTACTCCTTGCCGGCCGCCTGCGCATGGCTGAGCGCGTCGTCGAGGAGGTATGGCTTCGCTGTCCATACGGCGTACAACTCGGGTGAGTGGATCGCCTTCTCCGGGTCCCACTCGTGCATCGCGGCATAGTCGGCCACGCGGCTCTGCAGCGGCGGGATGTCGAATGGTGAGGAGAAGGTCGTGTTCAGGGTCATGGTGAGGTTGCCGCGCAGCCGCTCGATCATGGGCGCGAGCGCGGGCGGCGCGTACATGTACAGGTCCGTCGTGATCGGCTGCAGGAAGCGCGAGAGCCAACTCTCATACTCGGACATCGTGTGCTTCGACTTCGAGAGCGGGAAGAATGCGGAGACGAGGAGGACGCGTGGCGCAGTCGTGTTTAGGGGCTCGAGGGTATCGTCGACATGGTGGGAGTGGGGGCGTCGGCCGAATGGGCTGAAACGCGAGAGGTGGTCGTGCAGATTGGGGTGGGATAGCGTGTAGAAGAGGAAGGATATGGTCCCGCAGGCTGAGAGGAAGGCCACGAGGTATAGGCGGGAGCCCCACATTGAGCTCGCATGAAACATGCTGGGCCCGGGGTTCCGAGGGTTATATGGGGCAGGGCAGCACAATCTATACAGCGGGGAAAAGGGACTCAGATGAGGGTAAAAAGCACGAACATTATATAACAGCCGCCAGACAGAAGACGGGCGATGCGTAGCGCGCAGACTGAGATAACCGGTGTCGGATCTATGAAGGGTTCGGGACCAAGGCGTGTTCCGCGTGGGTGCGCCGTGGACGCGGGAGTAGGCTGTGCGTCGTAGTGTGATGCAGGTGTGTGCTGGTATACAGCATTTTAGAAAGGAGTCCTCCTGCCATTGGCAGCCCGGCGGTTTGAGCTTGGCGGTGATAATTTCAGCCTTGGCGTTCAAATCTAACCCACGTAGGGATAGTCTGCACAGCATGGAGTGACGGTCCCGAGCGTCCTATCCTCTCCCGTCCGTGCCGAACCCAGTATCGATTTCCGTGTCGATGACGATGTGCGGCCATTTCAAGCCGTGTCACAGGGACTGAGAAAAAAAGCCCTGATCGACCAACGACCACCTGAGATTACGATTGTCGAACGAGCTGGACGATGAAAGCCGCCCGAAATTACGATTGAGACCACTGTCCCGTTCTCGTATTTCCATTGCGGTTGAGGGCAGTCCAGGTAACAGGACTGATGGGCGCCATCGACTGTCAGTTGCACGGAGGGCTTCTCAACTGTAAATTTTTCCAATTTTTTATGTTGTTGATGCTATGGAAAGGTACAGAGACCTACACATGCGGGGGTGACAGACCGTCATTTGAAGCTTTAAGCTTTACACTCTCTTACACTCCACATACGAGCTTCGGGCGAAGGCGCCTAACGGAATCCGTGCACACTTGAAACCTGATACACATGCCCAGATGAACGGTCGAAAGGATGGCGACGCTGATGGAAAAATGGATAGATGACGCGGGCATCAGGCTGTGCATGAGACCGAACGAGCTGACTGTAGTAATCGATTGCAATCCGCACGATATCACTCGCCAATCTGTCACTCGCGAGTCCTTTGATACCGCCGGCACGGAGACGGCTTTCCAATAATCGGGATGCGACGATGTTGCGATGTCGATATCAACGAGTCGACGACCTCCGATCATTGACGATGATCGATCCAATGAATTCCCTGCTATTCCATGACTCTCTGGGGTGATCGAACCACAGAAAAACTGTCTCTCGTGTGCATAAAGTCTGCAATAGGCTAGTAATTCCAGCACATGTAGTCTTGCTTGCAGCAGCCTTGAGGCTATGTCCGGAGATGCCCTTCCGCTTCCTTCCTTCGGGTGCGTTCCAGGTACTATATACTCAGGTACCACGACAAGCGACTCTCTGCCGCCGGCGGTGAGAAATCGGTGAAGTCACGAGACCGACAAAAACACATGAGTCCCCCAGGAAAAAGAATGCGAGAGGAAAAGACGCAACCCGATGTGCCTGGAAACTTGGCGGGGTGACCGATGAACGTTCGAACTCTCCAGCTAACTTATTGTACATGTTGTGGTCGGCAACAGTTTATCATAGTCCTACTACAGTAGTATTGCTTCTGAAGCAAGCAAAAACATTCTATATTTTTTTTTAATGACAAGAGAGGGATTCGAACCCTCGCCCTTTCGGACTAGATACGGGTCGCTTCCGAAGAAGGTAAACCTGATTCTAGCGCCTTAACCGCTCGGCCATCTTGCCATTACTAAGATATGATTGATGTATAATATGTTCATATGAAAGACAACCCCCAGAAATCCATTCGTCAGTGCAGTTGGAGTATCAGACGCAGGATTGCACTCATGCCTGACTTCAACATCGGATCAATCTCAATTTCAGGTACATATACATACTTTCACGGATGTCTTCAAGGAGGGAATCCAAATTTGCATGCCTGAGTCGAAAGTATAACTACAAAGAGTACCAACTCCTTAGGTGGACACAGGAACGGCATTTACAACGCTTCTCCAGCTAGCCAACGATTTATGAGAGCCAGCGACTGCTTCGGCTTGTCATACGGCACCTGCACACGTATAAGTCATTGATCAGTGCAGAAGACACCATCACGCACCATATGTCCCGCCCCATGGACGGTGGCGAATGTAAACTTGCCCGCCGCCCGCGTCTTGCCCGCGGCCTCGCCGTCGACCTCCCAGTCCCGCAGCTGCTGCGCCACGAACGCGTCGCGCCCGCTCCACTCGAGCGCGAGCGTCCAGCGCTCGTTGCCGACCCAGTTGCAGATCCAGTCGTAGTCGCCGACGTAGATGAGCACGCGCACGCCGCGCTCGAGCAGCGCCGCGACGTATGCTTCGGTGGGGTGCAGCATATCGCCGGCGAGGTAGAAGGCGGAGCTGACATCGTTGTTGCACGAGGAGAAGTTCTGCGGGACGGCGGCGTCGACGCCAAGCGTCTCGCGCACGGAGGGCTGGTCTAGGTACTGGCGGATTGTCCTGTGAGAAGGTCAGTCCGTTCAATGTTAAGCGCGAGGTGGGACTGACTTCGTGACAGGGTAGCATAAGGTGTCTGCCACTTCGCCTTCACAGGGTTTGCTGATATCGTAGAAGTTCCTACCTGATGGTAATGGCAGTGATTCATAGCTGATTTCGCACAGAAACGCAAAAGTGCGAACCGGTATTCACGAAAGGAATCTGTATTTCGTTGCTGCAGAAGTCTGCTGCAGCTTGGCAGTTCATAGCGTCGAATGTGTCCACACAGGATGCCTTGAGCCATTTTTCGCACCGCGGTACCTGATGCACAGAAACAACGATCAGCTTGCTATGTGAGTCGAATACATGATACTCACTGCTTTCTTCATCCGAACGCACGAGCTATACAGGCACAGCAGTCAAGATAGGATCTAAGATGATGGAGTCTGTGATTACCTGATATCGACCACTGGCGGCACAGAGGCAGGCGTGCATGCGAAATCGTAGTACGATAGTGTCATCCCGACTTGATCAGTGAGCCCGTTCCCTGAATCATTTAGCAATTACATCAGCATAGCTGTCTCGGTTCGCAGATCGCGGAGTATCACTAACCAATGATTACTGAGGTCAAATTGATCGGAGTCAGTCCAGCAGCAATAAGTTGTGTGTTCTGGTCGTAGACTGCGGAGGCGAAGAGAGGAAGATATCGTCCCTGCGCAAGGCGGCATGTAAGGAAGCGCCCGACTGCCATGATGACTGCAACGTACGCCATACGATTCTCCAGACATGTGGAAAGCCCTGTTCTTGAACGACGGGAAGTTCTCAAAGAAGATGGCGACAAATGCAGCAATATCCTTGGCTGCATCTTCAGAGGTGTCCTTCAAGACATGTTGGTCTTCCATGTCCAATTCATGAGAAAGTAAAGGGTACATACAACATGCTCTCCGTACTCAGCATACGAGAAACCAACGCCAATTGGCTGATCCACGAAGAAGACGTTGGCGTTAGAGTTCCAAGACTCGGGATGAAATTCAGTCGATGTTGCGTTCTTGACTCTGCACGGACCTGCGGTGAAGTCGGCCTCAGCGTACTAATAGCGATGACGAACCGAGTTCACATACCGAGCTCCATGAGCAGGCCCAGCGACGACGAGCATCCAGGGCCTGCGAATATATGATTCGATAAATACCATATATAATGGAGCAGCATTGCGCACCTCCATTTGTCCAGAAAATCACATCATCCTTCGTTGGGTCGTTCCTGCTCTCGAAGAAATAGAAGAAGATATGCTTGGCCTCGATGTCAATGTATCCAGTATAGGCGCTTCTCCGCATCAGCTCATCACGCCTCGGGACAAGATCAAAGATCGCCACTCACGGGACAGTCGAATCGCACCAGTCCGTCTTCTTGATCCTGGCACTGTGCTTGGGGAACAGAGGGTGCGAGAACGTCGTGAACTCCGACGTGCTGAGGGCGCTCAGGCTCTCGACGGGCGTGAACAAGCCCGCGTCGTATGTGTCCCAAGCAGCGGCCTGGGAAAAGGGCTGCTGGCGCGCCGCTGCGACGATTGCTGTTACACTGAGCAGGCTCAGGAATCTCGACTTGAGCATCATCTTCGTGCGATGGTGGCCGTTCGAGTGCGAACAGTGAAGCCGACCTCAGTAGGTATTTGTTCACGAGGCCATGCCGGCATTGTTGATCGCAGCCTTGACTTCCGTCCCATCAGTCTACAGGTCAGTCCGCAGTCGTTATCTAACTTCCGAGAGCCTTACGCGTATCTTCATACGAGTCCATGTTCTCACCAGAATGGTGTACCATGTGTTCAGAAGTCAAGATAAGAGATAGTGAGAGTTCGCAGCAGGTCGCGGACAAGCGTGGTGGTCGCAAGTCTTGGTTTGTGTAAAGAGGGTGATCACGAGGCTCAAGCAAGCGCTCGTGAGGCTTAAGCGCCCACAAGATAACCGGTTTGAAGACAGTTTTGAGGGACACTCAAAACGCCGCCCCTCCATCCATCGCCGAAAGAGTGCTAAGCTCTACTTTGGCTTGTCATAAGGCGCCTGTGAACAACGACAATGTTATTGAGGGAGACCCGATATGAAAGCTGAAAACGCACCATGTGTCCGGCTCCAGCAAAGGTCGCGAACGTGAATCCTTTCGCCGACCTCGTCTTGCCTGCGACCTCCCCATTGACCGTCCAATCCTTCAACTTCTCTGATCTGAACTCCTTCTGGCCACTCCACTCCAGCGCCAGCGTCCGCCGCTCATTTCCGACCCAGTTGCAGACCCAGTCGAAGTGGCCGACATATACCAGCACGCGCATGCGTCGCTCTAGCAGCCAGCGACGTATTCATAGGATGCATGCTATCGGTCGCCATTGCGCAGAAAGGTGAACACGACGTCTAAATCACGGTCTTGAAAGTTTCGTGATGCCGCCGGATCAACACCGAGTAAGCTGCGGGTGTCTGGGTTATCCAGATATTTTGTGATCTCCCTGAACCTGTGATTTACAACAGGAAAGCATGTGGAGCACAGCTGAATGGACTCACTGTACGATTGGATAGCATATTAACTCTTCGCTGCCACAGGGTTTGCTGATATCGTGCGAATTGGTATCTGCGGTATGCGCCTGCGGTTTAGAATGCACGTCCCGGCGATTATCGATGCAGCATAGACTTACCAATGGATTCGATCGGCGCCATCAGCTCCATCTCACAGAACTGCTCCGCGACTGCACAGTCCATGTGATCTAGATGATCAAGACAAGATTCTTTCAACCATTTCTCGCATCGAGGCAGCTGGATGAACTTGAAGTCAGCGCCACGTTCAGCGGAGCTCACGCAAGAGGACGTACCGCCTGCTTCATGCGAACGCATGTGCTGTTGGTGAATGGATACGTTACGTCGATGTTCGAAGTACGACGGATGACAGACGACGAACTTGATATCAAAGACAGGCGGGACAGATGCTAGCGTGCATGTCATGTCATAATAGGAGGGTGCCATGGTGTACGGATCTGTCAGTCCGTTGCCTGGCGAGTGCGATGGACATTGACGTGAGTGGATACTGGGCATCTGGACATCACATACATAAAGTACCTATCACTGCGGATGAGAGACTGATAGGCGTCAGTCCTCTGGCAGCGAGCTTGGCGTTCTGGTCCCAGATTGCCGCGGAGAACAAGGGAATGTACCGACCTGTACAAGATGATCATCATGAGCTTGAATGCCATCGGGCGCTGGGACCATCTACTCCGTATGACTCTCCGGCCATATGAAGCGCCCTATTCTTGAGTGAAGGGAAATTCTCGAAAAAGATAACCATGAAGGCAACGATGTCCTGCGCCACATCCTCAGTTGTATCCTGATATGCCCGTCATCGGTGCTTCGGGTCGCAATCTTGCGTATGAAAATCCAGTGCCGACCGGTTGGTGATGTTTGCATTAGTGTTCCAGGACTCGGGATGGAATGCAATCGTCGTAGCGTTAACTACTCGGCACGAACCTGAGGTGGTGTCAATACTACGTCGCTGGGCATATAAATTAACATGATTGTGAACCTATTTCCATAAAAAGGCCCATAGATGACGAGCAACCGGGTCCTGAAACAAAATGTCAGCGGGAAGCACGCAAAACGATGTTGCGAGGGCATAGTCACCTCCGTTGGTCCAGAGGATGATGTCATCTCTTGCAGGATTATCCCTGCTCTCGAAGAAGTAGAAGAACAGATGCTTCGTGCCAACGTCAACAAGCCCGTGTAAGAATTGACCATTTGACCAACATAAACCGCTCGACGTGAGCAAACGAAAGAAACTCACGCAACAGTAGGGTCACAGAAGTCTGTTTTCTTGATCCTCGTGCTATGCCTTGGAAAAAAAAGATGGCTGAGGACTGTGTACTCCGACGTGGCGAGCACGGTCAGGGTTCCGACGGGCGAGAACAAGCCGCCGTCATACGAGTAGCTTGGGCTAGGATCCTGTGCAGCATGGAGCGCTTGTTGGGAATGAGCTACTGACAATGAGGCCACGCTCAGTAAAGCCAGGTAAGTCCGAGTGAATATCATCTCGACTATTCCGCACCAGTGTGGACTAATATGACCAGGTGGCGACGAAATCTGAGTTCATTGAGCTTGAGCTTCTTCCTAATAACATAGCCGTTTTAGGTCGGGATAAATGAGCGTCTGACATGTGCTGCGGACGAAGTCAGCATACAACTTCTACCCGACCCCCCCCCCCCCCCCCCCCCAAGAGTCGAAGCGCCTTCCCATCCCATTCCAGTCGACCAAGAATGAAATGTCCAACGCCATGAGCTGCACGTCCACGGCATTTCAAGATAAAGAGAAAAGCGGTCAGTAGATTAGCAACTTAGCATTATAATCGTCTTGCCGACTTTCCGCCCACGCCGAAGTTACGACTGCCGGAATTTACTTAGCGGATAAGTTGAAGTCGGCATACGGACCTCTGCTTTACCCATGATTCCACTTGTCGCATTACCGTCAGCTCTCAGAACTTACTAGACCTGACCTTGCCTGCCTGGGTGGCGGAGATGGATGCAGTTTCGTTGTAAGTTCGACAGGCAGCGTGGCAGGGGCAGGCGCTTACACGTTTTCTCACGCTTCGCTAGAACGTCCGCCGTGACTATCGCCTCCTCGGAGGACAATAACTTATGACTTCACGTCGACACTTCGTCCTTGCGGCTCTATGCCATGTATGTTCCAGAGCACCTTCTTTCGCACAGTTGTACGATTCCAGTTTCATGACAACATAAATTCGCAGGTATTTTCTCATCAGTCTCACCTGGACTCGGCGTCACATCGTCTTCTCCGAATCGTGATTCATTGACTCAGAAAGTGTCGAGGAATTCAAATACGAGTCACTTGTAGCTCAGACTACAGCCCAGAGAAGATACTGTCCATCCTAGGCTCCAGACCGTGCAGAATTGCCCTTTACTGGCGCGAAGGGAACGCGTGTACTACCACCTCTGACGGTCAACGCAATCTCCAGATCCCATAGTCTCTGACATCTGATTTGACGCCTACTAGTACAGATGCCATCGACCTAGACGTGGTTCAGGAAATATTCGCATTCGTAGAGATCTGGAAGATCGACGCTTTTGCTTACCAGCCTGAGTATCCCGGTGGGGATGGGCCAACGGTCGTACGGTCGTATTTCATCTTCCCTGTCTATATGATTCTTTGATTCAATCTGCATTAGGATAGCATTGCATTCCTCGAGCGCATCTATGTTCCCACATGGGAGGACCAGCAGTCTCGTTCATTCTCTTTTCAGACAATGAAGGACACATTCCAAGCCGATGGATCGACAGCTTTAGAATCCAACTTCTACTTCTATAGCCTGATAGCCTGAACCGCCGACACGTTCCCGATCGCATATCTTCGACATCGACGTCATGTACTCGATCGCGCTCGATTGTTGACTGGTCCAGTGGTCAGCCTCTTCGCCCGCCAGCCCCGGCGTGCAAATGTGTACATGTTTGTACCCACCTCTCTGTGTACTAAAGACCTTCCGATTCCCTCTCTCCCCTCCATCTGCTTCTCTTTCCCCCCTTTACTTACCATCAAGACCTTTTTCAGGCGTAAAACCGTATCATAGTCATCAAGCCCAATCATCATGAATGTGCCCTTGGCCTATTTGGGCCTCAGGTGCGTTTCGGTTGCTGATGTTAGTGACAATGTCTGCCTTCCCAGTCGTCGTCGTCGTTGATCGTCACTCGCGCCATTATCATTCGCTTCGCTGCCGCTCCGGCTTTCGACTATCCACCATCCTCTTGTTTCGCCATTCACTCGCTCGTCGTCGGCTTCCCTCCCCTCCCGTCGCCATCGGCTCACACGCATCCCTCGCATTCCCTAGGCCATCGATTTCGTCCCTACTGACATCCTCCCACTAACTGTATGTGACCGCATTTGCATTGACAGATCGTCATTCGCATCAACATCGTCCGTTCGTTGCCGTTCCGGCTTTTGACCATCTCATCACCCTCTTGCCTCGCCATTCACTCGCTCGTCGTCAAATCGCCCGCTCTCGGCGCCGTCGGCTCAATGCATCGCACACGCATCCATCGCATTCCCCAAGCCATACTGATCTCCATACTTACTCCGCTGGACGGCGCTTGCATTAGCAGGTCAGGTCATCACTTGCATCGACATCATTCTTTCGCTGCCGTTCCGGCTTTCGTCAACACCGTCATCCTCTCGCCCCACTGCCGCTCCGGCTTTCGACTAACAATCGTCCCCTCGCACGCCGTTCGCTCGTTCGCTCGCCGTATACCCCGCTCTCGTCGCCGTCGGCTCACACGCACCGCACACGCATCCATCGCATTCCCCAGGCCGTCGACGTTCATACTGACGTCTCCCTACTTACTCCGCCTGACGGCGTTTTCGTTACCAGGTCATGTCGTCACCCGCATCAACACCGTTCGTTCGCTGCCGTTCCGGCTTTCGACAATCTCGCGTCTGGCTGCCGCTTCGGCTTTCTACTATCCCTCATCGCCACACCTCGCCATTTGCTCGTAGTCGCGTTTCTCGCTCTCGTCGCCGTCGGCTCACACGCATGCATCGCATTCCCCCGGCCCCCGACGTCCATACTGACCTTTTTTTTTACTTCGTTTGACGGCGTTTTCATTAGCAGGTCAGGCTGTCACGCGCATTAATATTGTTCATTCGCTGCCGTTCCGGCTTTCGACTCGTCGTCCCCTTGCCCCACCATTCGCTCGCTCGTCGTCAAACCCTCGCTCTCGTCGCCCTCGGCTCATACCCTCGCATCTTCCTGGCGGCCGACTTCGTCCTTACTGATATCGTCCCTATCGACTCCGCTTGACAGCGTTTGCACTAGCAGGTCGTCACTCGCATCAATGTCGCTCGCCCCGCCGCCGCTCCGGCTTTCGACTAACTGCCATCCGCTCGCCCGCCATTCGCTCGCCCGCCATTCGCTCGTCCGCCATTCGCTCGCTCGTCGCGAAATTCCTCGCTCTCGTCGCCATCGGCTCACACGCATCGCACGTACATGCCTCGCATTCTATGGGCCGCCGACTTTGTCGGTACTGACGCCTCCCTACTGACTCTGCTTGACAGTGGTTACATTAGCAGGTCAGGTCGTCACTCGCATCAACATCATTCATTCCGCTGCCGTTCCGGCTTTCGACAACTCCATCATCCTCTCGTCCCGCGGCCGCTTCGGCTTTCGACCCATCGACCCCTTGCCCCGCCATTCGTTTACTCGTCGCATCCCCGCTCGTCGTTGCCGTCGGCTCACACGTATCGCACTCGTATCCCTCGCATTCCTAAGGCCGCCGACTTCGTCTTTACTGAAATATTCATACTGACAGCGCGTGACCCTGCGTGACCGCATTTACATCGAAAGGGCGTTCGCTTGCACCAACGTCGTTCCCTCGCTGCCGCTCCGGCTTTCAACGATCCCCTCCCTTCGCTGCCGTTCCGGCTTTCGACTCAGCATCCCTTCGCCCCGCCATTCGTTTACTCGTCGCATCCCCGCTCGTCGTCGTCGTCGGCTCACACGTGTCGCACTCGCATCCCTCGCATTCTCCAAGCCCCCGACTTCGTCCTTACTGACGTCTCTCTACTGACTCCACTTGCCATCCTTTGCACCAACAGGTTGTCACTCGCCATCAACATCGTTCATTCGCTGCCGTTCCGGCTTTCGACAACCTTACGTCTCGCTGCCGCTCCGGCTTTCGACTACCCCACCATCGCCTCACCCGCCATTCGCTCGCTCGTCGACTTTCCTACCCTCTCGTCGCCTTCGGCTCTCACGCATCGCCCACGTATCCCTTGCATACCCTCGGCCGCCGACTTTGTCCTTACTGATTACGTCCCTACTGACTCCGCTTGACAGCATGATGCACCAACAGGTCGTCATTCGCATCAAGATCGTTCGTTCGCTGCCGTTCCGGCTTTCGACTATTCCACGAGCCCTTCCCCTCGTTGTCGTACCGGCTTTCGACTTATCAGCCCCCCTCGCCCTGCTGTTCGCTCGCCGTCGACTTCCCTCCCCTCTCGTCGCCCTTGGCTCACACGCATCGCACTTGCACCGTTCGCATCCCCAGGCCGTCGACTCCATCCATATCTGCCCTTCCCTCCCTTTCTCGACCACAATCGTCCCGACGTTGCGTCCCCGCCCAGTGCGCATCGCAGAGGGAGTGAGGTTTTTACTCGTGTATGGCTGTATGCTCCGCGCTGTAGACCGAGTCCGACAGTGCCCCCGATACACTGCTGTGGGGCGGGTGGTCTCCGTTACAGGATCTTCCTCACTTAAAAACAAAACAAAACAAAAAAGCAGCGGCGCTGGTTTGTGTCGGGGCCATGCTGACGCTGATAACATGCGGTTGGAGGGTTCGCATTCGCTGCGCTGTGGTAAGTGCTCTTTTCTGCGTTGCGAACAAGCTGATGCCGTCACCAGGTATAGCCGAATCGATTGATGCCGTCGAAATTTCAAGTCAGGACGTACTTCACGTCTTACCAAGAACAAATGTCTTCTGCATGGGGTCAGCAACATAGACTAGGCTTCACGAGAGTACCTACGCACCAGCGCAGTGTCAATAAAGATCCAATGCGGTTATTATCTTTGGTAGTGATTTGACTAGTGATACAACATGCACATCACCTTATGGCGAGTATCATTATCTTCCCCCTTCTTGCCGCTCTCTGTCCCAAAACCTTGTTGGCATCGAGTGAGCAGCATCGCACAGGATATATAATTCACTTGCCGCACGTCGAACGGTCCCACCGACACGATGCCTTAGACGCTGTCCGCGATCAACCTCTCAGGCTGCTCCACATACCCCCTCCAGCACTCCACAAACGCCGCCAGCTCAGCGCCCTCCACAACCCGATGATCCGCGCTCCAGCTGACCCCAACCTTAAGCCTGCGCTCGCCCTTCCCGTCACCGCGGTTCACATCCCACTCCCACCGCGCGCGCCCAATCGCGACGATCGCGACCCCGCCGCCCGGCACGAGCAGTGGCGCCGCGAACTCGCCCGCGCCGATCGCGCCCACGTTCGACACCGTTAGCGTGCCCCCGCGCCGCGGGAGCTCCGCCGGCGTGAGCCCGCTCGGGACCTGCCGCCCGAGGTGCGAGAGGTGCTTCAGCGTCGCGGCGAGCCTGTAGACGGAGGACGCGCCCGCGTTCTGGATTGTCGGCGTGTAGAGCCCCGTTGGCGTCGAGAGCGCGATGCTGATGTCTGCGTGCGGGCGCACGGTTAGCGTGGGCTTGTCGCCGCCACCGGGCGTGATGGACGCGCGGAAGAGCGGCCATTCGTGCATTGATTTCGCGAGCATTTTGAGGAGGATCGGGAGGTAGGTGAGTCTGGTATATTGCTGCGAGGGTAGGACCGCGGCGGGAGTTGGGGTAGGGTATACTGCGGCGGGGGATACGGAGAGCGGAGAGGGTGGCGTCGAAGGCGGAGGGCGGAAGTACTCGGGAATGTGTTCGTTCAAGATGGGTAGAATGCCATGAAGCGCTGTGAGGTCGAGATAGGTCGAGTAGCTGTGTGAAAGATAAATTTGCGGCACACTTCATATGGTCATACACTCACCCGAAGTGAGGGATCTCTAAGCTCTAGAAGAATACTTTATTATTATGTTTGTCAATAAATGGTTTTTAGGATAGACATGCCTTCGTCATGGCCTTGTACATAGCGTAGCGCGTCCGTCCCAATTCCACCACAACATCCTCGCCCGAAGGCTGAGTTGATGCAGCAGAAGACTGGCCGCCAGCAAGGTATCTTTCGACATCTACCTTCTCCACACGGCCGTTCTTACCACTGCCGGGTGCGACGAGATTGAGGTCGACGCCCTTCTCGCGGGCAAAGTGGCGGACAGCAGGTAGTGCGAGTACGTCCTGCGTGATACCAACAAGCTTGGAGGACTCGGGGCCACGATTTGGATCGAGTGGGTGCGGGCGCCGTTTCGATGCTTCCGGCTGTTGTGCCTGCGATGGAGGCGGGACATGATCCGGCTCCGAAGACGGCGTCACCTGGTCCTGCGGCAGACTCGCAGGCTCGACAACAGCAGGGCTGGCATCTACGAGAGCATCCTCTTCGACTTCGATAATGCACAGTCCCTCGCCGACCTTGGCGACCTCGCCCTCCTGCACAAGGATCTCCGTCACGGTGCCGTCGAACGGGCTGGTGATTTCGACGCTGGCTTTGTCGCTCTGCACCTCACAGAGCGGGTCGAAGGTGCAAACAGTGCCCCGCAGCTTCACGTTCCTATACAATGACACGCAGTGAGTCGGCGAAGACGCGTTCTTTTGAGCAAGTGCAGACACGCCCAGCCGGACCATATCCGTACTCACCACTTAATGACCTCGCATTCCGTGATACCCTCTCCGATGTCGGCAAGCTTGAACCTTTGCAGAACCTTGCGCGAAGACCAGCATGCACTGCTAGTGTGGAAGTAGGAGGATAGGCGGGTGTGTCTGAGCAGACGTGCAGAGCGGAGAAGCATGGCAAATGCGGGGTAGCGAACCAAGTGGAAGCGAAGCTAAATGGCACTTCGGCAGTTGCCGTACACTCTAGAATAAGTCCCGGGCGTGCCTCAAACGACGGTCGATGCTGCGTCGACGACGAGGACCAGGGCAAGCACTGTCCATTCAACGTTCAAACGAGGTCGTTCAACTAGATTCAGTTTCGTAGAATGGGAACAATGACTTTTTATATACCTGGATGACTTGATCAGACGAAGCATCGAAAAAGTTACATTCACAAATTCATCCCCAAGTAAACAGGAGGTGACGAATTTGAAAGAGGAAAAGCCCACCTCAGTCGTGGAGGTGGAAGAGGGGAAAACAGCTGAAAAAAGAGACTTCGAACGCGAGGCTTATAAGAGAACACAACGGATATCCATGACGTCATGTACAAGCAGAGTCCGTCCATAACTGGAGAAAGCACATTCATAACGGGAGAAGGAAGGCAGGTCTCCGCCTCGTCTGGCTCACAACGCACTTGCATGTCAGATTCTAGCCCGCTGCCTGCCCCGTCATCGACACACATCCCAAAGATCCAGCCTAGAACTTGATGATACGCGGCTGACCACTTGCCTCTCAGCTGCAGATAATGTTGCGATCGAGCTTTCAGATACTTTCATTGCGCGACGAACAGCACGCACCTCCGAGTAATGTTTGGCCTTCTATCAAAACTAGCCTGGACCGCTGGAAAGGTCCAACCTTGCGATCGGGACGCGCCTGTCCAGCGCGACGCGCTGCCGCAAACTGGGATTCGGAACGGCATCGTCGCGTGATGTTAGAAGAAGAGCTCAGTAAACGTCGGGAACTACGAAAAAGAGTAGGTATGAGGCCGTATAAATGGAAGATCTAAATGAGCTGACGGCGAAGAACCTAGAGAAAAGAGACACGATGATGGATCGTGGGTGCGGTCGTGACAACAAAATGCCGATGGTGGAGGCGCACGCGAAGTTGGTCGCGATGTTCTTGGCTAGATTGTTCGTCGCGAGAATGCAAGGTCGGCGTTTGACTCATAACGGACGGGTTCCGCGCAACGGGAATATGAGCACATTGACGAGGAAAATGTGTTACGCACCAAAATATATGCTCGTTCCTCGTCACTCACCCATCATCACCACCTCCTGCGTCGCTCCGACCACTCCTTGTGCCCCCCGACAACACCAGCGCCCCCGGATTTTTTTTTTCTTTTTTTGTTTAGAGTGAGGAAGATCCTGTTACGGAGACCACCCGGACCACAGCAATGCATCGGGGGTACTGTCGGACTCGGTCTGCAGCGCGGAGCGTGCAGCCATACACGACTAAAAACCTCACTCCCTCCGCGACGCGCACTGGGCGACGACGCATCATCGGGACGATTGTGGCCAGGGAAGGAAGCAAAACGAGAAAGGAAGGGGAGTTGTAGATGGGGAAGTCGATGGCCTGGGGAATGGGCGAATGATGGGCGAAGCGTTCAGTCGATGGCGATGGGAAGGGGAGAGAGAAGTCGGTGAGGAGAAGTGAGAGATGTTGGCAGGGGGAAGGGAAAGATGTCGGCAGGGAGAAGGGAGAGAAGTCGGCGGCCTGAGGAATGCGAGGGATGCGCGTGCGATGTGCGTGAGCCGAAGACGACGGAGCGATGGTCGAGATAAAGGAAGCAAAAGTGCAGGGAATGGGGATAAGAGAGAAATACTGTATAAACAAGGAAGGAAAGGGGAGAGTCGGGCGTGACGAGGACGAGAGCGATCGAATGACTTGCGGGACGTGGGAATGCGGCGGGATGAGAGAATGAATGGCGTGAATGGCGGGGCAAAAGAATAAAGTAGTCGAAGCCGAGAGAAGTGTTGCGGGGGAGTAACGAACAGCGATGGCCTGCCAGAGCAAATCGGGTGAGGTGATGTGATATGGACGAAGTCGGCGGATTGAGGAATGCATGAGCGATGAGGAAAGCGTGCGGGACATAAGGGAAGGGAAGTCAACAGCTGGGAAATGCGATGGTTGCGAGCCGAAGGCGAGGAATGAAATAAGAGGCGAAGGCGGGCGTGGCGGTGGCAACGAGCGAGTGAGTGCTTGAGCGGCGGGGTGAGGAAATGATGCGGTCGGAAGTCATAGCGAGAACGGGGGCGAACGAAGTTGATGCGAGTGACGAACGATGATGACGACCTGCCAAAGCAAAGCATGTCACTAACATGGGCAACCGAAACGCACCTGAAGCCCTGCTAGGCCAACAACACGTTCACGATGATTGGACTTGAAGGCTATGGAGCGTCACATTTCAGGCAGATCGTCAAGTTGAAGGGAAAAAGAGCAGTAGATGGAGGGGTGGGGAGGAATGGGACGACCTTTTATATGCTGTGAAGATAGTACAAATACGTATACATTTGCACGCCAGGGCTGGCGGGCGAAGAGGCTGACCGCTGGGCCAGTCAACAATCGAGCGCGATCGAGTGCATGACGTCGACGTCGAAGATATACGATCGGGCGCGGGGCAGCGGGTCAGGCTAGAAGTTGAGAACGATTGAGCGATTGGAATGCATGGCGGAGGATCGACAGCCTGGAGCCTTGGAGTGCATCCCAAAATGCATGCGAAGATGTCAAAGGTACTTATAGTCAGAGATAACAGATACTGAGAAAGGATTTGGAATCTTGATGATAGGTGGTGAAAGACAGGATCAACCCCACACAAAAGCTCGATCCCGGTAAGTGAAGGTGAAAGACGAGCATTTTGATCGTGACCAGATACCGCCGAGGCGATGCGGATCCTCGTTGATATATGAGAGTCCCACCAGCTCGGATGATCTTCGAACTGTCCAGACCTACGGTTGGTATTACAATCAGATGGCAGCGACCGTTAGATCTCGAGATTGCGTTGACCATCGGACGGCAGAAGGCAAGCATGGCAGAAAAGATGCAGGCGTTTGCACCTGAGAACCAGTGATATAGTGAACTTGAGATCGTGGTCTGAAGAACAAAGATAAGTTAATAATTTCCGATCTTGATAAGTGTACGCAATGAGGACACCAAAGCGCCGAGGCGCGCCGACCAGTGAACGAGTTGGACATGCGAGAAGGTCGATGATCAAGACTCCTGGGACTGCTTTGACAATTGGCTCTTTCGTCGAATTGAGACTGGTCACAGCAGATGAATTACAGAGTTGCATTTCAATAAAGTTGCAAGCCTGAAAGGAAACTTTTGAGTCACCAAAGGTTCCTTTGACGTTGCGTGCAGACTGCAGGGCCCAGGCTCAGGCTGTCGTGAGAAACGCAGAAGCGCCCGAGAAAATGCCAACACGTTATCCGACTGTGGTGCTCACTTTTCTGCATTCATCCCTCCACTGTATCCAGACGTCAACTTAGGTTCATTTGGAGTAGCATGGGGAGCTGAAAAGTTGGGCGATGTGACTTCCAACGATTTCATCCCGGGGTTCTTGTATTTTTAAATCTAGCAGTGCTGTTCGATTGTTGCTACTTAGTCTCATGAACATCGTGTATAGATGTTGCAACTACGCAAATCAGTCGAGCTTTTCGGATGGGGAAGTCCAGATTAAGGAACGTGCTATACCGCATGGGACGCTGCGATGACCGTGCGTGTCTCTTCATTATCTTTTCCTGTCCTAGGTGCGGGCAATGTCGATCGCCGTAGGTACAACGCCTGCGCGAGCTAAAGGCGACATTGAGCTAAAGGCAACATTGGGAGCCATGCAGCCGTTGTAACGTCCCGTGTTGTCCATCACAAAAGGCCTCAAAGATGGAGAGGGTATGGCAATATGCTGTATACAGTAGCATTGGCTTGCGGCCAAACACACGGTGTCTTTCGGAAGACACCTAGAGCGCTTGCCTTCTGCGACGTGCCATGCAAAAAAGGACACTACCCTTCCACCGCGCTGCTTGATAACCACGACACGATGAAATTTTCCTTCGCTCTGCCAAGATAATTCTGATAAGTAAAGTCGCCTTCTGTCTAGCATCTACTCCCGAGCTCGCCGATAGCTCTGCGTCCATTCCAGCGCTTGACATTTTTGAATCAGGGTCAGAGAGTCAAAATCGATCTGTATCTGAGAAGCACTAGTCAGCATCCTCGCAAGCAGTTCCAAACATGGCGAGCAGTTCCACTAAAACGCGTTTTCGAGATGCCTTCGGGACAACTTGGAAGTGGAATCCACAGTCGCGAATACTACGCCTGCCGCATATGTATTTTTCAACTCCGCGGCATTGGTTGCGGAATCGGCATCGAGGCAGCCCTGAGCCTGATGACACTCATCAGCCGCCCATGGAAAGTCAAACCGAACTACGGCCTCGAGGATGCATTCCGACGGCGGCCCTTGGACGGATATCATATGAGCATATGGCCCGATCAGATTGACCCCGCACTTTGCAGAGTACTTATATCTTGCGCTGTCGTGCGGCGCAGCAGCATCTTGCATCTCAATCTCATCTCCTACCTGTACAGCAAGGGACAAGGAAGTCTCTGAACATGGGCAATTTCTATGACCGTATCCCAGAGAACATCGCTGAATGGATAGTCAAGCAGCACATGTTCTGGGTTGCGACCGCCCCGCTCACACCGGACGGTCACATCAACGTCTCACCGAAGGGTCTGGAGGGCACGTTCCACATCGTTGACCAGAACAAGGTCTGGTACGAGGATTTGACGGGAAGCGGTGAGTGCCCGTCTTGACCGTAACCTGGGCCTGTAGCGAATGACGTCGATCGCTATATAGGTATAGAGACCATCTCGCATATCCGCGAGAACGGCCGCATCACGATACTCTTCAACTCTTTCGATGGGGCCCCGCGTATCCTTCGACTCTTTGGAAAAGGAACGCTATCCTGTTCTTTGCATACAGCCAGAGTTTGACCGTGTATCCGCAGGCACCGTTTACGAGTTCGGCACGCCCGAATACGAAGCTCTTCTCCCGCCTTCGAAACGCGCCACCGGCTCCCGCTCCGCCATCGTCATAGACGTGCACAAAGTCGGCAGTGTGCGTTTCCATCCCTTTCATATCCCCCGCCATATTGTCCTGACATGCAAGATCGGTCCTCAGAGCTGCGGCTATGCGGTCCCGTTCTACAACTTCGTTGGCAATCGCGACCTGCTCATGAATTGGAACAGTGCACTCGAGAAGCGCGATCACGAGCACGCCGCGTCGTGCTGGACTTCCTCCCCGAATACGCCATCATCAGACATCAAGGACACCCAGAAGTTCAAAGACGCCGCGGCCGCAGACGCATATCCGAATATCGGCGACGCGCCGTCGCACGCCGAGAAGGGGCTTGTCGCGTATTGGCAGGAGTGGAACTCGAAGAGCGTCGATGGCCTGCCGGGTATGAAGGTCGCGCCGGGCAGCACGCGCGTGCCTATCTCGCTGGCGAAGGACATCGTTGGGCCGGTTGTGAGGAAAGGGAAGAAGGGCATGCAGAACGGGTCGGCGAGCGCAGTCGTGCAGACGAAGAGCCCGAGTCCGGCAGCGGCGGAGTATCTCAGGTTGGTCGTGGCATTTGTGATGGGGGTGTTGTTGGCGACCGTGCTGGGCGGTGATCAGCAGGTGGTGTTCGTGCGGAAGCTGGGGGCTTTCGCGTCTTGAAATTAATTTTGCCTCGTGCGTCGTCATTCAGACTTATTTCTGTACCACACCACGTCCCCGTCTCTCCTGATGTATCATTCTTTCCCTGTAGCACACGTATGTATTAGGCTTGCACTTATATCAGTATTGTTACATTTCTAGCAGTGTCTGAGCGTATAAGTCCAAGTCCGGCGGGAAGCGTGCATCGATTTTCTGCTGCACATTCTGTGGGATGTGTCGTCCCCTCGCGAGTAGACTCTTCTGAAAGCAAATGCCAATTGCACATGAAGCACATTGGAAATCCTGAGGGATATATAGTCCAACAAGTTCCAGCGCAGTAAAAATATATGTATTGTGGGTATCTGGAGTCTGCGATCAAACGATTTGTAGTGTACAGCCATCATGTTGTCTGAGTTAGATCTGGCCCCTTGTAGCCCCTCATCCATCCAGCCCGTCCGTCTTCCCATCCCATTCAAGCTCGCCATCACAAGCAGACCGCAGCCAGCTCACCTGCTCTTCCTCGATGTTACAGTCCTCAATTTGCAAGCGAATCGGCATTTTCACATCCGACCCGGACTTCGCCATCGCCTGCACGAGCTTCCGGTTCCGCCGCAGCCCCGTCATGAGATTCGATACCGCCATCCTGCACAGCTTGAAATCAAAGTCGCATATCTGCAGCTGCTCGAGGTACGGCAGGTTGAGCGGGCGGTCGGCGCTGACGCTGCCCGTCGCGAACTCGGCCGCGAAGTGCTCGATGATGGGCCCGCGCACCGCGATGCGCGAGAGCGACATGTTCGGGTGCGACATCCAGCGGCAGCGCGAGAAGCGGTCTACGCCCCGCGCGGCGGCGAGGACGAGGGTGTCCGGTGGGAAGGAGAAGACGGGGCTCGCCTGCGCGAAGGCGCGCAGGAAGGTGGTGATGAACTTAGGCAGCAGGGATCTGTCTAAGTCTCCTCGGTGCGTGAGATTGAGGGTGACGGAATCCAGCTCTAGGACGTCGGTGTGGCTGTGGTCTGGGGGTTGGTCGTATATGGGCGCCATTGAGTGCCTTGTAGAAGGTGAAACACAGAGGATCGATTTCACGTACGGCGAAGCCGCTGAATGGTCGTATCGGGGACTGCGATGCGTAATGCTGGGCGATCGCATTGCAGAAGTGCAAGGTCTCCGTCCCATCCCACTGCACAGCTTCCACATGCAAAACCGCATCTCCGGGGACGGAGATATGCTCCAGGAGCCGGATCACCGAGCGCGCGTCAGAGCCGAAGGTGCAGCGCTTGAGGTGAGGCATGGAAATGGCCTCGAGAGGCGTGGGCGGATCCGAGTCGGTCAAACCTGGAATGCCCAATACCAGCTCCGTCAGATTCTCCAAGACCCTCAAGACGTTGAGAATGTGCCCCAGGTCAGAAGCCAAAGACCGGGTGTACTTGTTTGTAATCACTAGGGACGTGAGGCTTGGTATGTGTTCGATCCATTCCCAATTGAAATAAATACTGTTGATGGACAATGTGCAGAGCATGGGCAGTTCGTAGCCGAACGGAGGATCGAAGATGGTCCGCAGCGTTGTGAACGGCATTTCGGAGCACAGCCGCAGCACACGAAGACAAGGAGCGGCCTCAAAGGGGAGTATAATGGGACACGAGTCCGCTCGGGCGAAGTCTGGGTGTGGCATGATGATGGATATGGCCTCTACATGCTCGAGAGATCCACCGGCGCTGAGCACCAGGGGCGCGAGCTGGAAGGTGGAATAGGGCCCGACGTCAATGCGTCCCCATAGCGAGATCGGCCGTCCTTGACTCCTTTCCATGAACATCTCTGTTCGTGCTCGGTTTCCAATCGGGACATGGGTCCAGAGAAATGGGTCGCGGACAGCAATCTCCCGCCAGCGCCGACACACCTGGCTGACGCTCAAGAGTGTTGCGCAGGACGCGTCATCTGCGAAGCTTGCATCGTCTTGGACCGGCCTAGCATGATGCAGGAAAATCTTGCTGAGGATCTCAGGTGGCAAACGGAATATGGGTAGATGCCAGTTTGCGTGGTTGGTCATTTTTGTGAGAAGGTCACGAAGCTGCTGGATCCGCTTGGGCGTGCTTTCAAGGCAGTCGCTGCCGCATGGCACGTCTTCGAAATGCACCTTGTCCAGCGAGTCCCAAAATTCGGATGGTAGACGTGGCACGGACATTGTAAACTGAATGAAGACATCAATCAAGGATCCGAAATGTGGTGTATTTAGAGACTTAAATGCGGGCCGATATAGCTGTTTGCTCACTGTGCGAAGATTGTATTCTCGAATTTTACAGACACGTCTTCAAGCTGTCAACGTTGTCAACGTCAATACTACGGGTCCTGATCGCGGGCAGGATCACCGCAGAGACTATCAGTGATCGTTCCTCGGCTATCCTGTAAATCTTATCTTATCGCCGAAGAATTGACTCGATATCGCTGTAGCGTAATTGCAGCGTACGCACAGTGGTGTTGGAAATTTATCTCTTTTACCCGGGCCTCTCCTTCGCACACGCCACGACTCTTGTAGACCTTTGCCTTTCTTTCGATTCCATATCTTTGTCCTTTTTTCCCAGGCGAAGATGACGGTCACAAAGAACGACGTCTTGAACCCGAACGGTCTCCCGATGCCCTCGAAGGACGCGGAGGTCATGAAAAACGGCGTGCAGCCGGTGCTCGCAAATATCGACGTACGCCTCGTAATTAATCTTCTACACGAATAGAAATATCACAATATCCTCTACAGCCTTCTCGCCTGACGGTCAATCTGGCATCGTCGCTGAAGGCGCTTCCCAATCCGGATGACCTGGTCTTCGGACAGGTGAGATATTTAATTTAAATAAGATGCTCCGAGGACCAGGCTGACGTGCGGTACTGCAGATCATGACGGACCATATGCTCATATTGTCGCACTCACCAGAGACGGGCTGGTCAGCGCCCGAGATCAAACCGTACGCACCCCTGAGTCTAGACCCCGCCAGCTCGTGCTTCCAGTACTGCCCGAACGTGTTCGAGGGAATGAAGGTGGGTTTGCAAGTCGCAATGTCGCGTATACAGATCCAGATTGACATGTTCTTTCCATAGGCGTATATCGGTCCCGATGGCAAGCCGCGCCTGTTCCGGCCCAAGCTGAACATGGCCCGCATGGAAAAGTCCACCGACCGTGTCGCGCTGCCGGTGAGTGTCCGCGCCTCCTGATCGAGTACGCGCTCTCTGACCGCGCCTGCAGGCCTTCGATAGCGACGCGCTTCTCGAGCTCATCAAGAAGCTGGTCAGCATCGACGCGCGCTGGATCCCGCGCGCCAAGGGCTGCAGCCTATACATCCGGCCGACGATCATCGGGACGCGCCCCGCGCTCGGCGTCGCGGCCTCGAGCCACGCGCTGCTGTACGTGATCATGTCGCCGACGGGCCCCTACTTCCGCACGCCGGCGGGCGTGTCGCTGCTCGGCGTGAACGAGCATGTGCGCTCGTGGCCGGGCGGGACCGGCGGGTTCAAGCTCGGGCTGAACTACGCGCCGTGCTTCCACCCGCAGCGCATCGCGGCGCAGAAGGGCTACCAGCAGGTGCTGTGGCTGATCGGCGAGACGATCACGGAGGCGGGCGCGATGAACTTCTTCGTGGTCGTGAAGCGCGACGACGGCGGTGAGCCTGCACGCCTTGTCGCCGGCCTGCGCTGTGCTGACGGTCCTGCGTAGATCTGGATATTGTGACGCCGCCGCTGGACGGGACGATCCTGCCGGGCGTGACGCGCGACTCGGTGCTGTCGCTGCTGGCAGCGCACCCCGCGGCGACGTCACTCCCGAACCTGTCGAACAAGATGCGGCTGCACACGCACGAACGCGCGATCACGATGTCCGAGCTCGTCGCATGGCACCAGAGCGGGAAGCTGCTCGAGTGCTTCGTCGTCGGCACCGCGGTCGTTGTCACATCCGTGTCGCGCATCGGCTGGGAGGATAAGGACATCGTGCTCCCCGAGTACAAGAGCGCGATGGGCCCTGTTACTGCTGCGCTGTATCAGCGACTGGTGGATATCCAGGAGGGCCGGATCGAGTGGCAGGGCTGGAGCGTGGCTTGCGAGTGATTGCGGTCGAAGAGGAAGTAAAAGAGTCACGACGATCCACCTACCTATACCTGTATTAGATATCCGAGAGCGTGTGATCTGAACTGTATCTAGAAGTGTATCTATCCCGTTCTTCGCTTTAGACATGATATGCAGGAGGTTAGAACTGCTAGTGATATGTAGTGAATCTTCATGCATCCGGTCGGTGTATGAGAGCAAGCTCGAACGCGCGTCGGGCGCCTGATAGCGTGCATGGTCCGTGCGCATCTCAGATGCCTCATAAGCTCCGACCCTGCATTCCCGTTCCCTTATCTCTTGTGCTCGGGCATGTACTGTCGCCAGTGAGGTCTTTACCGAGGCACAGTCTTTTGCTGATTGCAAATTACACATCCGAACACGTCTATCGGCTTCGGCCTTTAGCAATTTTTGGAAAACCCTCCATCCTTCGGTGCTTTCTTTCTTCCGATGACAATGCGACATCCGCATCCGAGGAACCTTTCTAGTGTACATAGTTTGGATGTGTAGTCACATTTTGCAATGCAATGCAATGTTCTGAAAATCATTGGTGGATGTGAAAGTCGAGATCTCAGTGCTGTGTGGTTTGGTCAGTTTCTTGCTTGGCCTACTGAAGTGCTGTAACAAGCCTTTCGAGTTGCTTTCGGTAAGAAATACTTAGTCACGGCAAGCATAAAAATAAGGTCATTCGACTCTAATGCGAATGACGCAAATAATGCCCCGCATCAAAAGCAAAACCTGGGAAACAAAAAGCGAGAAACGAATTTCAAAGCGTCCATGTACACGTTCAGACTACCGTTGGTCGCGCGCACGAACGCAACGGCCGTTGATCAACACCGATCTGCGACATTTGTCTAGGCGGGGCGCGGGCCTCAGCCATGCATCTGTGGGTACATAGAACCGCCATCAGTGGAAAGGCAGAAGTAGATGCATGCAGACGCACGTATGCCTCATATCGAGCACGTAGCCAAGACTTCCTAGATTCCTTACGGTGTTTCCTCTTGAACGCGCTCCTGTGAATAGTACGCATAGGTAAGGACGTGGTAGAGTGAACCTGTGGAGGATTTGAAGCTTACGGGCTCATGGCCGCGCCGCCCGACAATTGTGTGGGAGACGGGCTCAAGGGCAGGCTGCTGCTCAGGCTAACGGGAGGGTCACTGCTGGGAGAAGGGTCGCTGCTGGCGGGAGGGTCATTGCTGGCGGGAGGGTCGCTGCTCGCGGGAATGTCGCTGCTCGCGGGAGGGTCACTGCTGGAAGGAGGATCGACGCTGGAAGGAGATTCGATGTCGGCCGGACCCGTGCCAGTCTCGCCCAACGCAACGAACCCAGTTCTACCGATAGCGTAAGTATAGGACAAAGATGGCATTCATTCGTCTTACCCACTGTTGGCATAGGCAGAGATGCCTTTCGGCAGCCCAGTGATAGTGGTAGGAACCTGCGAGTCGGTAGCGTTGAGAGGCAGTGCGAAAGTGGAGGCAGCGACACCCAAAACGAATAGAAGGATGGCCGAATGCATGGTGCTTCGACCTTCGGCAGGATACCAGCTGCAAAGAAATTGTCGAATAGAAAGAATGGGACAGCCAGTGTCAATGCAGACGAAAGGCCACGAGAACGCTCACCTTTATGTGCGCCAGAGACAATAGTTGGCATCCTGCAAGACCAAAAAAAAATCCAGGCGCGTCAGACATCACGATGTCCCGTGTTAGATCATCCGACGTAGAAGCGCGAAATCAAGCCAACGCAGGGTCAGCAAACAGAGTCAATAGGGATCACCTTGTAGCTATGGCGCTGCATTGCGCTGCAGCGACGGCATCAGGGTGGATGGGCTGATAGGGCGCAACGAGGAGGCACTGACAAAAAAACTGTAGATAGCACAAGATGGGGACGGTGATGCCTCGCAGATCATCATACAGCAGAGCGCTCGATATTCAAATGGTATCCACTCTCAAAAGAGGGTTCTGAAATTCTGACGAGGACGGTATCGACACTGCGATCAACACTCCGCTGAATTGGTTGTCTAGACGGCGCGGCTCTTGTCAGCTACGCGTCTATGGCAAATAAAACCATTGTCAGCGACTCGATGTAAAGGCGAGCAGACCCGAAAATATACGTACCTCTCCTGCCGTGCACGAAGCGAAGAGGCCGCCGCACGGAATATCCTTCTGAACGCAGATCTACCAACAAGGCAAAAAGGTAAGGATGCGGTCAAATGAGCGCATCGAGGGCTTCGGGCTTACGGGCTGAAGGCGGAGCCCTCGGGAGTGAGAGAAAATGTCAAGGGAAGGCCGCTGCCTCCAGGACGGATGATCACGGGAGGGCTGATCGCAGAAGGGCTACTTGCAGGAGAGCTAATCGCAAGAGAGCTGCTTGGGAGAGGGATGCCGGTGGTAGAGTTGCTCGTAGGAGGGTCGCTCGCAAGAGGATCATCGCTCGCGAGCGGGTCGCTCGTGGGAAAGTCGCTGCTCGCAGGAGGTGAGGCAAGGAAAGCGGCTCTACAGACGACGTAAGTATAAAGCGAAGACAACATCCAGCAGAATCCGTCCTACCCGCTCAAGGGATCTTCACCGACGTCTGGCAGCGGTGAAGTAAGATTGTTAGGGCCTGACGAGTCGGTGATGTTGGCGGGTACAGGCAGGTTGGTGGCATTGACGGGCACCAGCGAGCCAGTGATGGTGATGTTTGCTAGCGGGTTGGGCTTGATGATCGGTAGTGCGGCGACGGAGGCAGCCCAGCCCAATGCAAGCGTGAGAATGGTATAGCGCATGGTGAGGAAGAGTCAAGAGGAAGAAGTAAAAACGCCTTCAAGGCTTAGCGAAGAACCAGCTCGACGGAGAAATTGTTGAGAAAACAGAGAATCGGCAGCCAGTGCCAGGGTTGACAGTCGGGTCAAGACAGCGCGAGAAGGCCCGCATTATATGGAAGACAAAGAGGACGCCTAGCATCGCCCAGGGCCGCTGAGGATCGAGGCTTAAGTTGTCCGGCTTCTGAATAGAGGTACAGATTCAAGTGAATGCAGCGAGCTGGATCAGCCTGTAGCTATGGCGAAGTTTTACGCAGCAGGGACAGCACTGCGTTGTACCGGGGCTATCAGGCTATGTCGTACGTAGGGCACTGCGAGGAGAAGTGTTGATCAAGGGTTGTGAACAATAAATGATGAGCGCGGGTGCCTTGTCCATGAAACGCCGACAAGTGTTCGGACTACTTACCAAGGGCGTTCGATACAGAAATTGGTACTTGCTCCCATAATGCAGTGAGTGCCGAAAGATCCTGATCCATGATAGCCGCGCTAATTCCTGTGTTATAAGCAATGATCCTTTCAACTGATAGAAAGTATGTAAAATTAGTTCACAAACAATATAAGAACAGCTGCAGGAGCAGAAGTGACGTTCGACAAGCAAGAGGCCACACGAACGATTGAACTGCGAGCAAACATATATAACGACACTGTCCGTCCATCCCGAGTCAGGTCGCTTGTCTAAGAAGCAATAGCATCTATGCGGACTCCTCGGCGATGCGCCTGGGACAAGCAGAATCGCCGTCAGCGAGAAGCAAGTGAAGTAATAAATGGTCAAAGCGACGATTGCACCTCTTCTGCATTGCCCGACGCCAGGAGCCCGATGGTACGGACTTGTCTCTTGAATCCGTTGCTGTTGATAGGAGACGCAAGTGAGGGCGCGATCAAATAGCGTAAGGAGGGACATGCAACTTACGGACTTAAGGCACCCAAGTTGCCACTCCCGGGGATCGCATGGATGCTGGCGATGGGGCGGGTGCTGGTAGGAATGGGTGAAAAGGTGACAGCGGACAGCGGTCTACCGGGAAGCTCGAAAATGCTAGTGGCAGTGGTAGTAGGTCTCGGGAAGACGCTGACAACGGAAAGGGGTTGGCCCGAAAGAGCGAAAGCGGGAGTGCTAGTAGGAATCGGGGAAACGCTAAAAGAGGACAGCGGGCTACCGGGAAGCTCGAAAATGCTAGCGGAAGTGGAATTGAAGCTGGCCGGGCCCGAGGCAGCCTCGTCCGCCGCAGGAGCATCAGCGGCTGAGCCATTTGTGACTAGGAACGCGGATCTGGGGGACAAAATGAGTATCATCGAAAACGACGTGCGGTATGATCTAACCTACCCGGTGAGGGGGTTCTCGCCGACGCCGTCTAGCGGTGAAGTAGGGGAGGTAATATCTGCAGGGTCCGTGGGGTCCGCGGAGACCGCGGGGTCCACGGAGACGGTGGGGTCATTGGAAACCGTGGGGTCAGTGGTATCGACGGGTACCAGTGGACCGGAGATACTGAAATCTGTCAGGGAGTCAGTGGTGTTGACAGGCAGTGCGGCGACGAAAGCGGTGCAGCCCAGAGCGAGTACGAGGATGGTCGAGCGCATGTTGAGGTATAGATAAGTGGACAGCGAGAAGAATAGAAAGTGCCGTCGAGGCAAAGAATAGGTATCAGCTACGAAGAGGGAGATGTGGACCGAGCAGCCAGTGTCGATGGGGAGAAGTCAAGTCGCGAGGAAGCAGACGTTATATAAAAGATGGTGAGGCGATGCTTGAAGTTACCCATTGTCAACGTACATGGCGACTCGTTCGGCACCATGCCCACCAGTACCAGATCTTGACGAACTGTGCAGAATCCGGCGGATGCAGCAATTCGCGATCCGTTCAGGAAGCAATCATCATGTAGCTATGGCCAAGCGTCGCGCGCTGAACCGACATCCTTGCGTAGCGCTAGAGTGTTACGAGGCTGAGTGACAGATACAGCACCGCAAAAATCATCAGAAAGATGTGAACAACCGATGATGAACTCGTCGAAAGGCCTCGGCAAGTCTTCATCCTGCGTGCTTGACATACGAAGCAACATCTGCTCCAAATTCAGCAACTTTGAAAGCTCTATGGAACATCAAGAGACCTGAAGCAGGCGCACTGCTAATGATATTGACGATGACAGCGTCAATTCCCCGTCATCCACTGGGCTGTACTTGGGTGATTAATATGGCATGATCATCACAGCATATAAGTTTCATAAGAATCACTTGCCAGGTCATATACTGTCTGCTGTCCACGCTCAGATACACAAACGCGAGCTTGAAGCACGGAACAAGAGCAAAGATACGGTCGACGACAAGGAGGAGCCTCAGCTGATTAGAAGAGGACGCGTCTTTCTGGCTCACATGACCCAAGAATACGCGTGTTTCGAACTCCGACCGTTGAGTAGCGCGTCGTTGGCCGCGTCGCGTCTCTTGTCTCTCTACCTCCTTCCCCTCATACCCCGTGTACACCCCCACGAATTTACCAGTTCACTCTTAACTTTATTCCCCCTTGATAACAATGGCCAAGGTGAGCAGTGTCTGAACTGCAGAGGTCGTTTAACATCCTTTTTGATCTGACGACAATTGCAGCCTGCATCCACAGCCGGGAAGAAGCCCGCGTCCACCGCGTCCAAGGCCCCCACCTCGACCCCGAAGGGCAAGGGCGGAAAGAACCTCATGAAGAAGACGCCCACCAAGGTCTCGCAGGAGGGCGGCGAGAAAAAGAAGAGACGCAAGACGCGCAAGGAGACCTACAGCACCTACATCTACCGCGGTACGCCGCGCCACCCGCTTCGCCAAAATGGAGCTGACCCGATTGCGCAGTGCTGAAGCAGGTGCACCCGGACACGGGCGTGTCGAACAAGGCGATGGCCGTGCTCAACTCCTTCGTCAACGACATCTTCGAGCGCCTCGCGACCGAGGCGTCCAGTAAGCCCACTCTCGCACTATTCGAGAGCAGCACTGATAGACTATCGCAGGGCTCGCGCAGATCAACAAGAAGTCGACGATCTCGTCCAGGGAGATCCAGACGGCCGTGCGCCTCGTGCTCCCCGGCGAACTGTCCAAGCACGCCATCTCGGAGGGCACCAAGTCCGTCACCAGTAAGCGGCATCCCATGGGTCTTGTGATGTCAACTAATCCGTGTTCCGCAGAATTCTCCTCCACCAAGTGAACGCCGCTCAAAGCCCGTCATGCCACCTGTTCTTCTCTATTGTACTATCTTTACTGCTATGTGTCTGCATTATCTTCAGTGTACTGTATTGTCCTAGTGCAAAGAGACTCCGCGATGTTGTAAAGGATCTCACACTTTATGCCACCGGGCCGTTGATACTCTGATTCACAAAAGAGTGATTGCATGTATAGACATTATTGAGAGAAAATCCAAGCGATACATACGATGACCGAGAAACGGGAGAACGAGACGTGAACATAAAGTAGCGAAATTAACGAGTGTATGAGCGACGACAACAACCCCACAATCAACCAACCTAGCGTAGACAACTGAGAGACCCTCCCTTCAGAACCGCCGCGCGCCGCCGCCGACGAGGCCCTCGATCGACTGGTGCTCGAGGTCGTTGCGCGCTTTCAGAATCGACGCGTGCATCTCCTTCATCGCGTTCCCGAGCTTCACGCCGAAGCGGCTCAGGATGTCGCGCTGCCACGCGTCGTACTTGGCGTTCACGCGCGCCTGCACCTGCTCGTAGTCGATCACGCACACGCCGAACGACTTCTGCGTCTCGGACGTGTCGAACGTCGCGCGCGCCTTCTTGATCTCCGTCAGCAGCTGCTGCCAGTGCGCGAGCGAGTCGCCGAGGCGGTTGAACACGTATTCGGCCTCCAGGTCCCAGAGCGACTGGAACTGCAGCCACTTGGCGACGTATTCGCGCAGCTGCTGGACCTTGTTCTCGATGAGGATGAACGGCTTCTCGAGGGTGTTGTCGGGGAAATATGCCAACTGTACAGGGGTTAGTCGGTTCAGCGACGTGACCGATATGTGGACACTCACTAATGAAGTATACGAAGTTTCTGATACGGAAGCGCCCTGCATCTGAAGACCGATTTCGTATCGAGAACTCTGTATCCGCCGTAATCGACAGACGATGCCTGGAAACAAGATGTCAACACATACGAGGCTTCACCAACTGCGAGTGAACATACCGAGCCAGTCATGCAGCTGCGTGATCCAGGTCTGACGGGCATATTCTATTGGGGGATCCAGGAAGATGACCTGGTTCTGTATCCGGATTTCGTGGACAATGGGCTTCAGAGTCATGTTGCCCTCCAAGAACTGCCTTGTCGTGAATAGATAATAGAAGCAACTATGGCAATAGATCGTACCTTCTCAGAAGGCCTCTTATCGCCACGTCGTTTGACTGGATCCCGTCTCATATCTGGATCATCAGGTCTATCAAACTCGGAACACCAAACCTGGATGATCTGCGTAAGGCGCTGCAAAAGAATTCCTTCAATCTTCTTGTCGAGCTCGGCGACCCAATGATCAAGGTTGGCATAGCCCTCCAAGTTCAGCCTGTCGATGGCGGCCTGGATGCGGCTGAGCAGATCGCTGAATGCCTCGGTCGTGAAGGGACACGTAGCCAGATCTTCCACAGCACGGAGGATGTCCTTGTACAGGTCGATGACATTGTTCGTCTTGTCCTATAATAATCTTCAGCTACATTGCTCTGCCACCAAGCCAACGAGATTTACCTGGAGCACTGAAACAACGCTGGCAAATTCCCGGACGAACTGGATGTGCCGCGTATCGCGACCGTCGCCACTCGAGACAAACCGCGTCGCAGCGTCGAACTGGCTGACGAAATGGTCCCACCGGATGTTCATGCCTGTCTCGCCATCAACACGCCGCATCGCCGAAATCAAAGGCCATACTCACCGCGCGTAACCATCCGCTGTGCTTCATTCCGGTACTCCGCAACCAGCCATTCAATGGCCTTATTATTCTCCACCAAGTCCAGCGTCTGGCCATACGTCCGGACCGTCTCCATCAAGCTCACCGCATGCGGATACACGCGCTTCGCGTCCTTCGCCATGTTCGTGATCGCATGCGGGACCTGGAAGTTAAGCCACAGCAAATTGCGGACCTCCTTAAACAGCGTGATGATCTGCGGGTCGAAGTTGACCGCGAGCTGGAAGCCGCCGCCGCGCAGGCGCACGATCTCGAACAGCCGCCCGTTGACGCCCATGTCGCGCCGGTTGATGTCGTGCAGCCATGCGTCGTACACCGGGCGCGTCTCCAGCTTCTTGCGGAACGCGGAGCTCTCGGACTGCAGCTTCTGGCCCTCGGCGTACAGCTCCCAGCCCTTGCCGAGCACGTCCTCGACGCGCTTCATGTAGGTGAGGAGCTGTCGCTCGATCTGCCGCGCCCAGATGATGGCGCCTGCTATTGGGGGCAGGTCACGCATTTGTGACATGTGATAGGCTTCAGAATATCGGTATTGCGTTTTGAACTGCGGCGTGGTCAGTAAGCATACAATCGCGATACTCGGGACGTCCTACCTTGTCGTGCAGACGTTTGATATCCTCTTTTACAGAGTCGATCAGTTGCGTCTGATACTCTTGGATGGCGCCTCTGATCTTCAGAGCAACGTCAGGTCTCAGGATGGGCATACGAGGATATCAGCACTTACCTTGGGTCGAACGAACAAGGCATTGAACTTCGAGAATACACGGAACATCTCATTGGCATTCCGCGCTGTACCGAGCCTATCGCGCAGTCTCGAAATGATCTGGTTCTCAACCCGCGCAACGCGCTCATTGTACGCATTTTCGGCTGCCACCCAGATCTCAGTTCCCTCTGCGCAAAGCCGCATTAGCAATTTGAGGAATGATAACACTGATCCATGACTTACCCGTCGATACATCGAGCACATCAATCCGCTTCATGACCTCGTACGCCTCCTTGACCTCCTCCTCCATGTCCATACCGCCCACCTCCACGCCCACAGCGCCCAAGCCCTTCGTCGGCCCCGTCATCACCGCCAGTTGCTCATGCTGCTTGCGCCAGTCACGCAGATAACGTGTTCGCTCTTGCAATTTCGCATGCGCAGGTACGACCTTGATTGGGATGAACTTCTCCGAACGCTTGCGCGTCACCTCACGCGCGACGTTCGTGAACTCCTTGATGAGATCGTCCCACGTGCGGAAGATATTTGTCGTCTGCAGGAGAAGCCTGTCGAATGTCTCGTACGGTGTATAGAGCAGCCGGTGCGAGGTGAGGATGCGCAGCAGCTGGTCGTTGAAGTCGCGCGAGATAGCCTCGACGAGTGGGAGGGCACGTCGGATCGGGTATGGCGAGAGCTTCAGCTTGCGGTTGATGTGGCCAAAGATGAGAATGAGAGCCTCCTGGATCTTGTCGAGGTCGGGAGCGGAGAGAAGCTCGTTCAGCGGGAAGTCTTTCATGAGCTGATTGTACTTGTGTACTGTGTGCATCGTCAGTACTGCAAGTCAACTTAGATCGGAGCAAATGTCAATGTACCGATATCTGTAGCATCCTTCAAACCTGTGTCTGCAATGAAACTGACAGTCGCATGGAAACGCTTCGCGTTTCGGAGACTGTCCATAACCATGTTGACCTCCTCGCTCCTCAGCTGATTCTCAATACCCTCCAGAGCCCGTTCTAGACTGAGCCAGAAATTGATTTCTTGCGATGCGGTACCAGACGCGACATCGCGATTAAGTTTGGTAACGGCCTGTATAGACTTGATCCATGTGTTTACATGGCTATGGAGCAAGTTGAGGAAGGAGCTGTCGTTTAGCAGTTTGGCCGGGATGTGCGAGATGTTGGGACGCGTGCCTGTCGCTTGCGCCTGGATGGAATGTTAACGAAAGCCCGCTGCTTTCAGTGGGAAGTCCTCACCTGTTCAACAGCCTTTTGGATGGCTGGGTGAATAATGAGGTGCGTTTCTGGTATTTCTACATTTTGTTGCAGATGCAGCAGCGATAGCTCGAGCTCGGCGAACTTCTTCTTGGTCATGGGTATACCTTTCGGGAAAGTCTATAACCCAGTTCTGAACTCGAAGAAACCACTCACCCATCTTGCTATCGCCATCTTTCCCTGCACCGCGTGCGCCCACAAACGCGTCGAACCACGGCTTGACGCCGTTGCTCACCACGGCATGCAAACTCTCATACGGCGTCTCATCTCCTCCGAACAAGTTGAGAATATGCAGCTGTGTGGCAAGTGGCGAGAGCGGGTCAAGCGTGGCCGTGCGTTTGATGAGGGCAAGGGTCGTGCTATTGGAAGGGGTATACGTTAGATGTGACGTAAGAAGGTAGGTATATGTGGGCGGCGCGTCATCTGCTGCAAGTCAGTCCAACTTCAAGATCCAAGCTTGATATGTGCACACCTTCGATCTCGTCTCTCCGCTTCACGACGTAGATGACACCCCCGCCCTCTGATGCAAAGCGCGACACCCGTTCTTCAAACTCGTCATCAAACAAGGACTCTAGGTCAGCCGGCGACGCTCCAAGTGTAGGCGGAAGGAGCGCGAGTAGGTATGAACGGAATATAGAGGCGTCGAAGGCGGGTGTGGTAGTGGCGGGCTCATCATGCGGAATGGCGCCGTTTCCATTTCCGTTTCCGTTAATCGTCGTAAGCGGGGTATATGCGGTGGTCTCCATGTCTGGGACCGATTCTATAGGTATGGGTGCTGGAGAGGGCGATCGACTCGTGGATCGCGACGCGAGAGAGGTCTTGGAGGGACTGCGAAATGCCCAGGCGAGGTAACGGGATAGAGGCCTGCGGTGGCCGGTGAAATACTGCTGAATAGAAGACGATGAGTCGGTTGGCATTGTTGATGTGATGTTCAATGTTCAACAGTAAACTTGGACACATACCTAAAGAATTGCGCTGGAGGAACGAGGCCAGCGCGTGCCGCAGTCGTCGTCGTCGTGCTCGTCTGCTGCATGGAAGACAGGTGGTCAATCGGCATCGTTCAGAGCAGCAAGATGCAACCTTGCTCGACTCACGAAGAGCAATAAATGTGTGTTCAGGAGAACGCGCGCCGCGTTGAAGTCGCCGCCGTCGTGATCGTCGTCGTCGCCGGTGCGCGCGACAATTGCAGACAGCGACCGACGCGTCTGGTGCCACCGTGGGAAATTAGTTCAGACTCCGAGTACCAGCCCGTTTAGGCAGGTCTTCAAGTTCAATAAGTTCAGCTGCGCGGAGGCGGCCTCGAGAGTGGAAGCCATCGCCGCCAGTCGTGTCCTTCGATGCGCTCTATCCGAGTCGTACGTGTGGTGTAAACTAGCAATTAAATTATCATCAAAGTAAACAGCGATTTTTGAATGGAGAAGTCCCACACATCCACGCTTCGATATGGTATCCCTTCGCAAGAGCATTCAGACCATCTCCAGAGGTGCACACCTAAGGTAAACACGGCCTAGATTTCCAGCTCCTTGATTTGCACGAATTTAAATTTAAATAAAGAACCTCCTGAATTCGATATCAATAGTTGATCAATAGACAAAACGAAAGTGGTCCGCCACGGCGGAAAGTAAGAACGGCGGCAGTATCGTCCCTACCTCAAACGACGTGTCCGTTCGCGCGCGCAGTACGGGAAGAACAACCACAAATTTCAAGCGAGAGGGTGACCATAGCCTGCTGACGGCGACGACATTCCATTTATGATCCTGAGTATACAGTTTCCTGATCAGACAATGCATTGAGAACATATCTCGGTATTCGAGTTCTCATTGCAAGTAAGAGCAGTCAATTTCAATCTAGAGCATCCTCATTATTCAGAGGAGGGATGCTGATCCGATAACAGGTCTAGCGCGAGAATCTGCAGCCAAACGTAGAAGGCAAGTTCAGGGATCGGCGGGAAGAAAACATCACCTTGGACGGTTCAATGTGTCTCATGGTTGACGATCGACATCCACATTGCGACCCTCCGCTTGTCACATCTGTCTTCGTGATGTGCACTGAGGCTACATTTGATACTATGCGGATGTTTGGAGGCTCATCCGCCAACACCGTTAGCAGGCGGGCTGGATGAGAACTTGATATAGCAGCGATCAGCATGGCCGCGCTAGACATGGCCAGTTGTGAAATTCTTCGCTTGCTCTGGGTCTAAGTAATTCTGGCAGCGCAGAAGCCTGAATACGTGTCGAAAATACATATGCTCCTGGCTGAACTTCAGGGATAATGTGACGTCTGGGATTATTCAGTACAACTGTCATGTCGACAAAAGCATGCTGAAATGCGGCTTGAAAGGACTTAGCCATAAGTATATTAGAACCTGCTACGCGCCGTTAACAGGAAAGATACTTTTATAGATCTATGTAATTGCGTTTCTAATTTATGAGGGCGGGGCCAGAGGGCCCTGCGGTCCTCCCATCTGCTTGAGCACCTCATGGGCGCGGGCGTGATAGGTATCGAGAAGGCCCTCGGGTCTGCCGGGCAACAGGATATGCGGCAGCAGGCGCGTATGGAAAAGCCGGTGTGCAGTGGAACCTCCCTGCATTGAAAAAAGTCTATCAGTTCGGGCGGATAGAGAAACAAGAACATAATGGACGCACGAATTGATGGAATACACCTCCCATAAAAGCCTCGACCGCCGTCCCATGTACTTTGAAAAGACCGATGCTTCTCAGGTCATTAGGGCCTGTGCCAGTGGACTCTCGTGTCGGATGCCAGCGTACGACGGAGCCGAGGTTCCAAAGGGGTGCGACATGTTCACCGAGAATGTAAGTGTTGAGGGCTCGGGAGGCGACAGTGGCGTAGTCGGGGGCTGTGGACACGGATTTGGAAGGAGGACACGAATGGAGGAAGAGCATGAGGTACGATTCCAGGACTCGGCGGCCTAGAAGAAGCAAATAATGAAGTCTCGTCAGCAATGCTGAAGAGGGCCAAGTCCTGCAAAACTGTGTGGGACTAGACGGGGTGACGTTGCAGACGTACCCATGAAGGCCAGTCGCGCATTATGACCCCCCCGCTTAGCATCTTTGTGGCTCAGATGCGTCAATATACGGCGTGCAAGCTCTGGTGGAAACTCCAATGGGGCAAAGACAGTGTTCAGGTGCTGGGAAAGGGTATCGTGACTAGCGTCTGGGGCCCTTGACTGTGACGATGTCGACATGGACGATGTGCCAGCGGGGCGTTGTGGCAGCGCTAGGTGATTCGACAGGTTTGAGTCTGTGGTTGACGCTGTGACATGCAGACACCGCCGTCTTCCTGAGCATCCTTTAACGAGAATGAGCACAAGCGAACTGTTACGAAGGTGGTCGCGTTACCTGCTGAAACCCGAGAGCCCAACGAACGCGGCTTGGCCGTGTTAAAAACGCGTTGAGAATTTTGGAATGACCGTATTGCGCTCGACATTGGAAAGATGTGGTCCCACGACGTGTAGAACGGCGTCGAAAGCAAGGCGGCAGACGCGGACGACGATGACTGCAAAGCCTTTGCTTCCACCAACGCCTCGGACAAGTTCGGACGCTGCCGAACACGGTTCCCACGGATCGTCAACATCGCAAATCGATTGCAGACATGGCCTGCAGCTAGCTCAGAACTGCAGCTGGTCGGTTCAAATTGTTACCAGAATGTGGGAATGCTAATCTACAATTAGCTATGGCAAACGGGGAGAAGTGGTAAGAAAATGGTCCATTTCTCTGATGCTTGCTCATTCATCGGATTCCTAGGTCTGTCTCCAGGACTGAATGCGGATATTCCATACCACCAGGTCGTCGGTATGCGGTATGATCTGGACTCGATTTTGGGCAGATAGCATCACATATTCAACAGGAACTGGATGCTGTACGCCGTTTACAATGATGCTGGTCTTTGCGTCTGAATTGCAGACCACCGTATGTGTACTCGGTACATGTGCATCGAAGAAATCGGGAATTAGATACTGTGCGCAGCGGTCTCTGACTCAGGTTCCTACATTCGAGCTCCATATCGAATATCTTGCACTTCCGTGGTACTGTCTTTTCCTCATGCCAATTTTTCAATAGGGTTCTTCAATTTCCAGGAACGCGTAGCCATGCGCACAAATGGATCCAGCAATGCTATGCGAATATGTTTGGGCACCTCAGGGACCTACTTATTCATCCCCATCTTTTAGAGAGATCAGGATCATTTCACGATGCCTCTTCCCCACCCCTTTGCCGTGAAGGAGTCACATTTTACGTGCATGCATGATATGATTCGCCCAACATCTACTTCGATCAGCATCCACCTCAACCATGATCATCGTTTGCTATCTTCCAACATATCTGATTGCTCTTCATTTTGGGCGGCAAGACACATGCACATCGATAGAAGGCTGAGCAATTAAGTACATTCACAACGGGGATACTTCTCTCTCGCTTGAGGTTCAATACTCGTCGGCGCTTATAGCCGGTCGTGCAAGATTGGACCCTGTTGAACCATGCAGGAACACAACAGGTTCCTAAATCTCACGGTCTCCGGGCAGAAGCTATCTAGCAGCATGACCTCGTCAAGGCATGACAACCTTGGCTATCAGGGTTTCGCGTAATGAAATCCCCCCGCCGGTGAATTGGCTATGCGACATAAACGGGCGCAAGTGCACGACTTGTGGATGAGGTACCTTCTACATACACATGGCCTCCGCGGTCGGCGTGGCCTGGCCTGTTGGTGGGCGGATTCGGAATCCCTTGGCATCCTCTCAACCTTTTCTGCCATTTATTTCGACATTCAGATCTCCTCGGTGATATTTTATGTGCTTTTCGAAGATCCTGGTGCTTTTTTCCTCCTGATCGACGGATCTTTGCACAGGCGTGTCAGCTTGCCGGCGGGTGCTCATTAGGCATGGATCGGACGCATAAGCATTACTCCAAATCAAAAGCACATTTTTCCGTCGTCAACAATCAAAAAGATAAATCGCCATATGATCAGAATGTTTTCTCGCGGCATCTTGACCGTGAGACATGACTCGACGCGGCACCATGCACGGACAAATTGGTACGGAGACATCACGGAGTCGCTGTGAACTTCCCGATCGGCGTCCGCCCATGCTTCCATCCCATCCCTTCCACCATTTCTGCACCTGCGTCGACTGTATTAGATTTCATCGTACGGATTCAGATCTACATACAGGAAGACCGCAGACTCATAGCTACTTCTCCGGAGATGGAGTTGGAGAAGGGGGGAAGCGCGATCGACTCCCCACAATAATCAGAGCAATCTTCCATACCGCAATCAGCACACCCAACCAACCTGGGCTGTATGCCACGTATCCAAATCCCACATTTGAGATCAAATAAGCCAATACAAGATGATACGACCAACAAACCGAGCGCAGGAACGACGCCCTGACAGTGATATACACACTGAAGAATGATGAAAGTGTGATATAACCGGAGAAACAGTGTAATCCACGAATACACGGAGGGGAATGAGGGAATCTAAGCAACCGTCCATCCGCCGCGAAATAGCCATACCAAATGTAACTAAATGCGCGCCTACCACGCGGCCTCCGCAAGCGCAGGGTCTGCGCCCTGCAGCCCCTCAAAGAACTGCGCAAGCTCATCCTTGAACCCCGCGGGCGACCAGCCCGCCTCGTCGACGGAGCGCATGAGAAACGTGAGGTCGCCGTCAGGGAACGACGAGCACATGCGCGTCGGCGGCGGCGCTGGGTGGTGCAGCCGCCAGGGCGGGATGCCGAGGTCCGGGCGCGGGGAGAAGAGCTCGGGGAGCGAGAGGGGGGAGAAGGCGGAGAGGGAGGTGAGGTCGAAGAGGGTGTTGGAGAGCGCGGTGGAGGGGTCGACGGATATTGCCATTGCGCCGTGCTCTGTGAAGGAGGGCGAGGAGGAAGAGGGCGTCGTGGCGGAGGAGGATGCAGAGGAGGACGAGGAGGACGAGCCGGTGATGTAGAGCGCGGAGGTCTGCGCGCGGGATACGAGGCGCTCCCATATGCTGGGCATCGCGGAGGTGGGATGCGGGATCGGCGACGCCAGTTGCGGGCTCGCGTCGACGCTTGCATACGGCCGCTCGACGGGCGGGACAAGGAGCAAAGTGAGCTTTGCGAGCACCTCGGCCTTCTTCTGCACGCGCATGCCCGCATCCTGCAGGAATATCGCGTCCTCGTATAGTGGCTCAAGCACGCGCAGGATGGCAAGGGCCGTCTCGGCAAGCGGGACACGGTTCAGCTGGTTCAGCATTGCCGCCGCTTTGTATATATGCGCGCGATACGGCCTGGAGCCCTCGTGATCTGTGCTATCACAGGCCATAAAGACGAAGAACAGTGCGGCGGAGAGGATGTGGTAGGGCATGTAGCTGAGGTGGCTGAGTGTAGAGCAGGATGCAGAGCCGAGGACTTCGGGGCAGATTAGAGTGGTCAAGGAGATCAGCTTTTCTGCACAGTCGATGGCAATGCTTATGCTTGATTTTGTCTCGGAGGCGCGGGAACTGTGGACATAAGGCTGGTGTATCGAGAGGCGAAGATGGAGGTATATTGAGCGAACAAAGACGCTTTGTATCGCTAGGCGGCGCGAAGACGCTAAGGGCGAGGCGAGGCTGCGGGAGAGATGCGCATCATCAAGAATGAGTTCTTGAGGGAGGCTACCTAGCCAGCTCCGCAAGAGGCGATCCATGGTGAGAACTGAGGGGTATTCGACTGGCCTGAAGGAGACGGCATCATCGACAAGATCGCCCATAAGATGCGCGAGCCGGAATAGCGCGAGGTTAGCAGTATAGAGGCGTCCTGTCTTGTCAACAGAGGGATCGCAATACGAGGGCAGCTGCGTGTCAAATTGAGCAGTCGCAATCGCGAGGGGTCTCCCCAGCATAAAGGCCTGCCATCTGTATCATCTGCCGTCAGGATGCATGCAGACAATCGACTCAATGGAACCCACCGCTCGATCGAGATAATGTGCCACCAGGCCCAGCGCCTCCGCTCTGCCACCATCACCGGCACGTCGGTATGTGCCGGCTCCCGATGCAGCCCCATGGCCGTCGCAATCGACATCAAGTCTCCACGGACGCGCCACGCCTCCTCGCTCCCGCACCTCGCCATGGTGAGAAACTGGTATCGGAGCAGCAGCAGCTCGACGAGCTCCAGCGCGTACGCGTCGCTTTCTATGCGGTACCGCTCGAGCGCCGTGAGCATGATGTTGTAATACTGGCGCGTCAGTTCGTGCCGGTTGCTCGGCAGGCGATCGAGCAGCTCGTGGAGGACAGGAAGGTGCCACAACGCGATAGCCATGATGATGCTGACGGTCGCGATGACGAGTCGGCAGGGGAACTGGCCGGTTTTGTATCGCATCCAGGCCTCGCCGAAGGACGGCTTGTGCACGCAGTACAGGATCCAGTTGCAGTTCTCGAAGTAGAAGTCGATGAGGCATTCAACGGTACTGAGGGGCGGGAGCTGGCTCGTGAGGTCCCTGTCCCGTTCGTACTGCACGCGCGTGTCAGTCGGCTGTATCGGGTCGAAGGTGTCGTGCATGGAGGATGGGGGTGCAGGTTCCTGCAGAGTAAGTCGTATCATGTTCAGGGTTCTGGACGGACGTCTAGACATACCGACATCGTGCCCAAGGGTCCTTCTGAACAACATTCGTCATTCCCCGGTGTCGATGGCATCGGGACATCATCTGACGACATGCTACGTCTTGGTCCCTTTGTAAACGGTGGCGTCTGCTCTTCGGGCTGCCTTGACTCCTCAGCATCCTTGTGCAGCTGTTCGATGTGCGACTCTAATAGTGCAATGGACTGTCGAAGCTTCTTCAACTCGTTTTTGGGGCTCACAAGGCGCCCTACGCTGCAGGGCGGGTTTGAGGCTCGTGAAGCATCCTGCCGAGCACGATGATGAACTCACGGTATGGATGCGCGTGCAGCCGATCCCTCCGGATCTTCATTCGGATAGCAAAACGCGACATGACCTATCACACGCGTCTTGTTGAGCCTCTGATGGAGTCGACGAGTTTGCGAAGGGGTGGGACACACCTCGCAGCAAGCAGGAGGAACAAGGTCGGTTTCTACATGAGACCATGTGTCAATGATGGCGGAGGGATACGGTGGATGCATATAACGTTACCTGTCGCACTTGAGCTTGCTGTTGCGACAAGGTTCGCAGTTGAGTGGTCTGCGGGGGCGCTTGCCGGCTGTCTTCGTATCTTGTACAGACGTACCAGCGTCTGATGGGGGCATGATCAGCGGAGGGAGCCACTGTATATGAGGCGATTGCGTTAGCATGCAGCTTTAAACCACCAATCTATACAAAGAAGACCGCCAGAAGAGCACACCTGTGCATCGTGGTTCTCTATAATCGGACTCGTCAGATGTTGGCCCGTGTCGAGAGGTCAACAGCTGGGTAATTTACATACCCGCGAAGTACCGGGTGCCGAATGTACTGACAGCACAACACGCTTGGTAGGGAAGGGGATACGATGACGCTCAGGAAGCCAAGTGTGGAGAGCTTATACTCACCGGTCAAATGTGGTTTACAACCAGACGACAGTTCTGGATGTCACCAGACGGTGCTCAGGGTGTGTTTCTGGGCGCGGCCGTGTTATGGCCGGGGTTGGGCGCTGCGCAGATTCGTCGGCCTGGACAAGTAGAATGTGGACTGGGATAGCGGAAATTGGAGAGAAAGCGAGGGCGGTTAAGTATGTGCACACCCATAGGGGGATACGGAGGTGATATACCTGCATGATCGAAAGCAGAACCACGACTTCCAGGCAGTTCCAGGTGGAATCAATTGCATATGGCCAGGACCACGACCCAGCACGAAGGAAATATCGGTCACCTGGTATATTCCCTCTGACGTTCCCTAGAATTAACAAATGAGATAAAGTTGTGCTTGTGCTGCGAGGCGGCAGGCTTGCTGCATGGGCAAGCGCTGGCCAGCTTCTGTTTCTCATCGTTACCAGCCGACTCCGGTGCCTGGTCGATTGTCCGCAAACCCAGCGCATCTCCCATCAAACCTCCTCATGTAGCCAAGATGATGTGCCAAATCGCATTTCTGTTCAATTCATCGTGGGCGATCCTTGTCCAGATATATATATTCAAGAGCGCCCTTGCGATTGCGTTATAATCATGATGACTCTTGCCACGCACCAGATACCATGAAGGGCCCGTTTGATCATACCCCTTTTCAAAGAGGTCTTTGATTTCCGCCTACACCACATACCGAGGTTGGTACAGAGATCGGCACGGTGTATGAGTGGTGTATGTACTATAGGTGTCCATGCTGAGCGCCGGTACAGAGACGCCAGAGTTCAGGGAACGTTCGAGCTCCGCCTGTAGTCGGACTCTGAACAGAGTGCGCCACAAGCGCGTCTTGAGACATTGCTTGCTGCTTCCGGCCATGTCGGCGACACATAACTCACCATCGAGCGGCTTATTCGAGGTTTCGTGGCAGAAAATTCTCAGAACGAGTGTCCTACAGATGCAACGCGGCGAATTGATGTCTAATAATTGACCAAGACGATGCATAGTGATGCACCGCCGGACGTGTTAACGATAACGCTACTTAATCCACACGACGAGCCGAAACCGCAGTTAGTTCGATGATCGGTACGTCAACGCAGATTCAGCGTGTTTCATTTCACTCATGATTGTGATATGCAGCTTTTTTTATCTGGTCGGCGGAGGGAAGACCGACAAGGCTCGTCCCGAGTCGACGGCTGACACCGGAAACTGCATGCGCACTTCGCAACGACGAAGGACGCGATATGGGGCAGCAAACATGTTTAGTACTGCCCCTAGGGCACTTGAAGCGAAGCGTCGTCCGTCCTAGCCAGGGGTCACACTGAAGGTCGGGAACTTCAGCAAACCGACGGAAGAACTGCACGTGGCGTCCCGCAGCTTCGTCACTCTCAGGCTTGGCATTGAGCAGTTGCATGCATTCTCAGGGTGCATCATGGAGTTCCGGAGTGAAGAACGTTTCTGCATTACTGCTGAAGGCAATAACAGGGGATATTTAGAGCATGAGAGCGGGATGGATTATGCTTCGTCTAAGCGCGCAAGTTGCTGAAGGCGGCGCAATCACTTCTTCGGGTCTCCGCTCCGATCTAAGTACTCTTCCTCATTCAATTGTTCATTGGAGGCGAGAAGAAGCCGAGCTCATATCATAGCATGATCACCGCAACATCCAGAAGGCATAGGTACGTGACCTCAGAACCCGCTGTTGACACGTATGGACCCTGACGTCCGTAATCGCTAGCACAGAACAAATGACTGCCTGTCCGGACCACGTTGCAGCGAAGCATTTACAGAAGTGTTCTATCGTGGAAAGCACGTCGATCCATCATCGTTTGTCCCGCGGGGACTTCACTTATGCCGCTCCAAACGGAGATGCGACTTCCATGACTTAGTGCGGCCTCATCTACCGCAACGCTTACGCTTATCTCTCCGCGCAGGCGCTCATGAACCGTGGTGCTCATTTCCTCCGCATGTTCAAGTCCCCGTGATAACATCGGACCTAGGCCTCCGTCATCGAACCGGCGGATCGTAGACAGGGCGCCTTAACACCAATTTTCAGCCCGACATTTAGATCGAGCGGTGTCTTGATCGGAGGTTCGCCGAATCTGCCACGCATGCCAGGGTCGCCGCTCATCCAATTTTTTCGACATGGTATCCATCGGTCTTCGCCCCAGCTCCACAAACTTCAGATAGGTGCACTGGACACATGTCATGGAAATGTGGGCCGCGGGGAGATGCGGGTCGCTCTCACTTACCACATTATCGCTACGGGTTCGATCATCATGCGCCCCTGCACAAATAAGGCTCTTTTGCCCCGTTGCTCTTCACGACCCCTGGACCGTGGCAGCAGCCATTCCAATAGTATTCCGTGCTGGGAAGCATGACGGATCAGCTGTAGGGGACACGGACGACTGACAACAAGCGACGGGTGAAGTTGTGCAAGAGAGTCAGTCGATGACGAGCAGGGATGCCTGCCGCGTCTGAATACGATTTGTTCGTCTCAGGTTCTCGCCACCCGCATTCTCGATTCATGTGCGGCACGCACAGCACCAGGGCCGTGGACTGGCTACTCAGGTATGTGAGAAGGGCCCGCGAAGCGCAAGAGACCGGGTTAGACGAAGTTCGGCGAATGGGGCGGGTGCACATCAGACGCGCTGACTTTGTCGGTGCAGTCGAAGTTGGCGTGCGGCGTGATCAGGCACATGTCTTTTTATAGGGTATCTCAAAAAAGGCGTGAGGATTGCTGCCAGCTCGATGTGCGTGTTCTTAGTTTGAACTTGCATTGGGAGTAACAAATCTAACTTACTTGTGTGCAGTCATATCATTCCCACATCATTGAAGGGAAATTATACAGTGCATGCTGCTGGTGGTGACTTGCATTCGAGCCTTCTTTAATTGACATAATCAATGTTGCTGCATGGATACCGAGCTGAGCATATTTGACCTGCAAGCAGAATATTGTGCGGTTGGAGTTTGTGTTAATGGCGAGTGCAAGGCAAGTGTCAAGTTCAAGCAATTACCATTTTGGACGACATGATGTAGAGCATCGACATTGCCGCAAATAAATGCATACAGTGGCTGTCCCTACGAACATTCTGGCAGAGATATTCAGCCCAATGAAATGTCCCAGACCTGGGTGCAAGGATTGCTGAAGGTGAGGTTAGAGGCAGCCCAATTGTGCAGGATGTCATGATATGTTGGGGCAGCAGCCTCGAGTCTCACACTGCCACAATGCGAGACAATTAATGGCTTTCTCGACGGGAGCTCTCATGCGATGCTTCCTTCCTGTCTTGTCAATGAGTCGTGTAAGGACACTAGTCCACACCTGCAGCCCATCGACCGTGGTCCGCATATCCATCTCAGTCTTCCTCTTGTCTCCCAAGCATGAGCCCGGGAACTCTTGCTGACCTGCGTGCGGCTGAAGATGCACATCAAAAGCAATCACGAATCGAACGGTACGAGTTTAGAGACCTGTCCGACACGGCATAAACTCTGCAGCTTCCGCCTCGGGCCAACACAAATATGTTCCATTCCATCTATTTTTATTGTCTTGAGCATCATGCAACTCAATAATCTCTCGTCGGCCAAGCTCTCGCGCCATTCGTTCCGGCCATCGTTGGTCGAGAGGGCTCTGCGGACCCGTATTTCCAGGTAGCGGCGGCCCAGCCTAGCAAGGCGCAGATCGATCCGCTCTACCAGCGTGTCCAGAATCGAGCTTGGACGGGTTTCGCGGCCATGCGGTGCTATCAACACGCTCTCGCAGACGTTTCAAAGGATCCAGGTGACGTACTCTTCCACCGCACGGCACCCGTCGACGGCGAGCGCCAGAGATTTACTGACCTTCGCCTAGCGGGGCAGGATAGCGGGGACCATGCAGACACCCGAGTTAGCGCTCCCGCGACATCGCACTCGCAAGCCCTCTTTCATACGCGCGAAGCAGCGCAGCCAGATTTTTCTGTGCGCTTTGGCGCGGTGAGACGGTATCTCAGCGCCAGGACGAACGTCTATCGCATGCTGATGGGAATAGATGCAGCCAGCTTCGGTCGGGGCCTATACCGAGACGACAGGATCAGGTCGAGGATTGTCGTGGTTGAAGACTTTGACACTCACCTGCAAAGGTACGTGATGCTCAATAAGGTGGCCATTGTCGTTGTTACACCGCTCAGCTCGCCGTTACCCCATACAGTGCTGAGTTTGCGCCCGGTAGCTTGCCAACTCGTTTGCGGTCCGCCTGCCAAAAAAAAAAAAAAAATACGCCATCGTCGCGAGGTTCTAGCCAGCATTTCACGCGTTAGCTCGCAAAGACTTCGAGCTGGACATCGTCGTGGTTGAAGTCAGAAGCAACAGAATATATTGGCTCAATGATGGTGTAACGAAAGAAGCGCGTCTCGTGGCGCGCAGACAAAAGGCGGGCCAGCGCGTCGCGTCGCTCCTTCACTGCACCACATCTGAGCGTCTCCTTCTCCCATTCACATCCCTATAGCATCCACTGTTTCTTTGTCCTCGAAATGCGCGTCAAGAGCACCAAAAAGACGCGGTCCAGGAAGGGCAAAGGCAAGGCGAAGGCAGACGCGCAGAGCAAAGAGTTAACATTTGTGATCCACGGTATCGAGTTCACCCCCTCCCCCGTCCTGGATACATTGTTCCGCTTCATGGCTGAACGCCAGGCCATCCATCAGCGACGCGTGGCAGGCCTGCCCGAACCGTGGTCTGACGACCCCATCTTCCAAAACAACCCGTTTACGAACGTCTACCGCATCTTTGACCGCGTCTCGCAATACATCCTGCAGCACGTCGTGAACGAAGGCGACCCGGACCTGCACGAGTCCTGCTTTCGTGTTATCCTGTTTCGCTTCTTTTGTCGCATTTCGACATGGGAGCATCTGCAGAAGCGCCTAGGCCCGCTGACGTGGAAGGATTTCGATATTGAGGCGTATGAGGACGTGCTCGGCGAGCAGTACCACAAAGGCGTGAGTCTATACGGCTCTGCATATCAGATGCCCGCGCCTGCACTGGGCGGCGCAACTGCGTACTCGAACCATCTCCGTCTACTCAAGATGATGATGGACGCGGATTTACCAGGGCAACTTGCGCAGCTGGAGCAGCTGAGCGACGCATACGGCCGCATCAACCTCTTCCCAAGCATGGGCAATTTCCTCGCATTTCAGTACGCACTCCTTCTTCTGCCTCCTCCTTTTCACTCACAAACGCCCACAGACTGCTTCTGGATCTCAATATGATCCCGCAGCTCTCCTTTCCCGAGAACTTCGCGATGTGCGGGCCCGGCGCGCAAGCATGTCTCCAAAAGATGTTCGGCGACGGCATCAAAGGCCACGAAGGCCCCGCGGTGCAATTCCTGCACGACCACCAGCACCAGCTCTTCGCGCGCGCCGGCATCCCGCCCGCGCGCCGCCCGCGCCTCGCGCCGCACATGCCGCCGGGCGTCTCCGTCGTCGACCTCGAGCACGCGCTCTGCGAGTGCGAGAAGTACTCGCGCGCGGCGCACCCGACGATCCGCGGGCGGCGCACCGCCGTCTCGCGCAACGCGTTCCGCCCGAGCCCCGCGCCGCTCACGTGCGAGCTGCCGTGCAAGTGGGCGACGCGCGCGCGGGGCGTGCGCGGGCACGAGCGCACGGCGGCGAAGAAGGCGTGGTGCCCGCCTGCGGAGAACCCGGACGATCCGGACCCTGCGTGGGAGGTGTCGCATATCGTGCGGGAGGACAGGAATGCGGAGGGGCCGGTGTATTTGGTGCGGTTTGTGGGGTGGGGGCCGGGGGACGACGAGTGGATGGATACGGCGGGGTTGGTGGAGGGGGCGCAGGGCGTGCTGGATGAGTGGAAGGCGTTGAAGGAGAGCGTTGCTGCGCGCGTAGCCGCTGTCAAGAAGGGGATTGCGAGCATCAAGGAGGACAGGCAGCGCCGGCCGTCTGCAAGGAAGAGCTTTAAATAGTCGACCTTTCTTCCACGGTGGGGCGATTGCATCATAGGTGTGCTTGCTGTTTAATCCTGTTCTGCTTGGTTTATCAAGGTCTACAGTCTGAGAGGTTTAAAAACCGTAGTACTAGCTAGCGTTCGATTGGGTTTTTCATGGATTTTTGTTTTGTGCGATTATACAGCTTGGTACTGAATCTCGTCGTTCCCGTACTCGCTATCTCCATGCTTTTGATATAGTTGTATATAGTTCTAGTTCTTCCAATATACCCGCACAATAGTTCTATCGGTCATCCCGGTCCCATACGATATAAAGTAACCGTGCAATGCTACCATCTTGTGATATCCGCCTCAGCCTCCCCGAATATACTCGTCTTCTTCACACCAAAGTCCTCCACAGACAGGCCCTTTTCCGCATCCGCATCTGCGTCCCGATAGTACTCGGGGAACTCCCTCTTCAAGAACCGCAGGATATGCCCGTTGATCTGCTCAAACTCAAGCAAGAACCCGTCGTGCCCGTCCGGCGACGGGATGATCACAAGCTCCGCATCCGGGACGTGCTCCGCAATCTCGCGCTGCTCCGTCGTCGTAAACAGCCCGTCCGTCTGCACGCCGATCACCAGCGCGCGCGGCGGCAGGCGCGCCAGCACGCCCTCAAGCCCCCCGTCGCGCCCGCGCGCGAGGTCATGCGTGTCCATCTTGCGCGTGATGTGGATGTAGCAGTTCGCGTCGAAGCGCGCGGTGAACTTGTCGCCCTGGTAGCGGAGATAGCTCTGCGCGCTGAACACGGGCGGGCGCGGGCTCGCGCCGCGCGGCTTCGCGTTGCGGTGCCCGTCGTTGTGGCACGCGAGCGCGTCGGGCGAGCGCGGCGGCGTCGGCACGTCGGGCGACACCTGCGCCTTGCGCCCGAAGCGGCTCTCGAACGAGTCGCGCGAGCGGTAGGTGAGCAGCGCGGCCATGCGCGCGGCGGCGAGGCCCGAGGAGGGCTGCGCTTTGTAGTAACCGTCTCCGTAGATGGGGTCGCTGTAGATGCTCTGACGCTGCGCCTCGCCCCAGCTTATGCACCATGCGGAGTGGCGTGCGGAGGTCGCGATGGGGATGATGTGTTTGACGTAGCCTGGGGGTGTGCAGAGCGGCCATTCGAGCACGGCCATACCGCCCATGGAGCCGCCTATGACGACGGCGACGGAGGAAACGCCGAGGTGGTCAAGGACAAGTTTGTGTAGGCTGTAGACAATAGTCAGAGGAGGAGGAGGGGTTTTTGATTGCTCATTACTCACCGAACGTCGTCGCGGATAGTGGTGCTAGGGAACTCGGGCCCATATGGCTTGCCCGTGTCTGGATTTGTGGTAATCGGTGATGCAGTTCCATATGGCGATCCCATGACGTTCGCGCAAAAGATAAAGAAACGTTGAGGGTCAAACGCCTTTCCTCGTCCCATCAGTGGTCCCCACCTGAAGGATATAAGTCAGTTATGTGAGCAGAATGGATGGGTGCCATAGCGTACCAATCTTCGACGTCTGCACTGCCAGTGAATGCATGACAGATGATCATGACATTATCTCTGGTCTCGTTGAGCTGGCCCCATGTTTTGTAGGCAACTGGGACGTCACGTAAAATCTCTCCATTCTCGAGTTCGAAAGCGGGTACGGTGTAGATCGTCTGGTCGATAAGCGAGGCGAAAGCCGCCATTATCTGGAGCATGAAAAGATGAGAATGAAGCACTTGTACAATCATTTTGAATAACTGACTATAGAGGTATGTGCGTGGCACGAGTTTGAAGAGATGTTCTAATTGCGCGTTATATTATCGCATGAGTAGACCAGGACGGAATTCTGGCTGCCAATCCTGTCAAGATACTGCGTCTGAGATCATTCTTTTTTCAATGCTCACCTACTGTGGTATGTAATATTATGAAAGCCGACCTCCGTCAAAGTCGTGCTAGAGCAGGTGGGTCGTTGTTAACGAGAAGTAAGGGACAGGTCGAGTCAAGCTCTGGGAGTCGGACGAAAGACGAGGGCGGCAGTGGCGGGCCGCCTCGGCCGGGGCTGCGTCCCCGACTTACTGACTTGTCTACTCCGTTTTTGTTTGCAACGTTCACCGAAAGTCACAGATCGTCAAGCTCAGAAGAAGGCAAGTAAGCCTACGGTATTTGCTAGTATGGATCCGACTTTACGTCTCCAAGCAGTGCCGAGGAGTCTGTGGCAGACAATGGCGACGAGCTGGACGACGTCATCAGCAGCGGTGTTAGCCATCGGCCTCTCTCTACCACTCTTCATTGCACTGCGCCAGTTCTCGCAGGTACCGCGATCCAGGAAGGTAAGAAAGGCAGAGGAACGCGTTCTGGTCATCGGTGCGAGCAGTGGGATCGGACAGGAAATAGCGAAGACATACGCTAGCAGAGGTGCGCGACTTTGTGTGATTGGCCGGAGAGAGGAAGAGCTCGCAGAGGTCAAGGAGGAATGTCAGACGTTGGCAGACGAAGCAGCGCGAGGGAATCAGGCAGCGGGACAGGTCTTGAGCGTGATAGCGGACTTTACGAGTGCCGATGACATGGTGAGAGTGCGAGATACTCTCGAGAAAGGTACGCCTTTTCATTGTATGATCAAATCCATGCTGAAGCGTGCGATCCCACAGAGTGGGGTGGTCTGGATACCTTGGTCGTCTGCGCAGGCGTATCTGCATTGCAGCCCCTTATGGCACTGACCGACTCGGAGAATGCGAACCCACCATCTGCCCAGGGCGTGCAGCGCGCCGCCGACATCGCCTCAGCCGCAATTCAAGGCAACTACACCGGCCCTCTTATATCAGCAGTAACCATGATACCCACCCTCGAACGCTCGCCCTCACCGTCCATCCTCCTTATTTCCTCCATTGGCGCCATCATCCCCGCGCCCACGCGAACCCTCTACGGCTCCACGAAGTCCGCTTCCCTTCTGCTGTACCAAGCGCTTTCCATAGAGCACCCGCGCATAGCATTCACGTATCTCCTTCCGAGCACCGTGCAGGGCTCGTTCCGCGCGTCCGCCGTCGACGGCGGGCCCGTGCGCGAGTCAGACCCGAATCTGCATGGGCTGAGGAAGGAGGACGTCGCGCGGAGGGCAGTGCGCGCGCTGGACGCGGGCGAGGGCGCGGTGCTCTATCCGGGGTGGTATCGCTGGGTGCACCTGCTGTATTGGGCCTGGCCGGGACTGATTGAATGGGGCGCGCGGAGGAAATACAAGTTCAAGTAATGGCTCGGTATACATGCTCGTGCAGCACTTCTGCGGAGATCAAGCTGCATAGGGCTGATTGCGCACAAACGAGTATTGCGGAAATCTGCACTGCATCGCAGAACCTCGAGGATTTCGTTTTGGAACACCCCTTCTCTATCGAGACAAGGCGTGTACCCATGTTACGCATGTTCTGCTAACTCATGGAGTCAACTTTCTGTCGTCTCAATGCTGATATAACCTCCGTGCATATCCATTTAAATGGACTTTGCCTCACAATCGCTATTTGCCCAGTGGCTTCTTTGTTCGTCATCCAGCTTCTAAGTACGTGGATCAGGAAAGCCGATCTCTTGTATCGTTCGGTGGTATTGGGGCACAAACACTCCAGCGCTCCGCTGCACACACTAGCCAGCAAAGCAATGGTCGGCGAAGGACATATCTTCTGTGTCGCTGCATCATCTCAGCTGATCCGTCTCCTACAGGCATATACATAAAGCAACGGCGCAAAAGATCACCTCGTACTTCATAGCGATGGCTTCTTCGTACGTCTGCCATGCCTCAAGGTGGGCTCAGCGTCTACGGTATCGTCGATGGATGGCGGAATGGGTTGCTGATACGCCCGAGACCGTATCTGCAAGCCCTTGAAACCCGAGACTGCGTTGACGCACGTAAGTAGATTCAGAAGACCTTTAGGAATACACTCGCAGGAGGATATCGCGCTTCTTCCGACAATTCGTCGGGCTGCTCAACCACAACCGTCTTCTCATCTGGGACAGGCTAGATCGCCCGTGTATCTTTTGGCGCTGGCATTTGTCGTGATGGCTTTTCAGAACTGAAAACCAAGCGGGAAATGCCAATTTGGCTATGACCATCCTCGAAGACCTAATGGTTGCAAAATCATGTCTCTATAGGACTCCTTGCGACTTCGGATTGGATAGCCTAGAATACTGTTCGTGTAATGGCCTCCGAAATTGAAGGTATTCTATCCGGGTCAACTTTACCTACAACTTGCATCATAGTGTGCCGCGGCAATGCTGTTACTGTCAGACTTACCATGAGAGACCTCCAATGGATTGATGCCACGGAGAAGCGGCGTCGTACATACCTAAAAGTATCTACAATACGTCCGATCCGACGAGAGTTTCAGTTGGCCTCTAACACGGCCATTCCTGGTATATCGACACATTTCTGCTGAAATCGCCTCCCTGGCCAGGAAAAGCTAAGCTGTGAGCCTCGTCCATGCCTGCCGTCCTTCCATCCCACTCGAGATCGCCCTCACATGCTGCGCGCAGCAATTCCACGCGGGCAGGATTAATATTACACTTACGAATGTGGACCGATATTGCAGGGGCTTGAGCAGAATGGGATGCGCCCTGCGATGTTGCTCCCTTCTTCCGTCGCTCGAGGCCTGATGCAAAAGGCCCTGTGACATCAGCAGAAAATTGACACATGAAGTCGAACTCCCGTATTTCTAGGCATTCAAGCCGTGGAAGGCACAGACGAATGCCCTGAGCCATATGCTGTGGGGGTTCGTCCGAGCCTGCGGTAGCGACATGTTTGGCGAACGAAGGTGCAAAGAATTCGGAGATACGACCAAAGAGCATGACTTTGCTCGGCGACATCTGCGATATCCAGTAATGCAACCATCCGAATTTTACCGGCCCTATTCCCCTGATGATCAAGGTCCCCGGAGAAATGACACGCTCCCGTATAAAGGCAGGACCAAGGATGTCGAGAAAGGCGGCACAGCAATCTGCGAATCTGTTGATCATCTGTATGGTGAGGGGATGGGGACCGTCTGCAGCGGATGAGCGACCGCGAACGTCGTCATAGTATAGTTGAAGGGTCTCGCGTGCAACATCTAAGGTCACGGAACCACGGGACAGCCATATGGAAAGACCATGGAAGGAGCGATCCAGGTGCGTGTCGCTAGGAATCCGTAGCCTGTAATGCTGGACCAATGCATTTGATAGCTGCACAAGGTCATCGGCAGGTCGGCGATCATAGTCCCAGTATTCGCCTGTTGGTTTCAAGTACAGCGAAACATCACTTGAGAGGCTAAGACGCTGCAAAAAATCGGCCAAAATGAGTGGCCAGTCGAGCAAGATGACCCGCTCCAGCCGTGGCAACACAACGATTTCGACAGTAGATATCAGTGGTCCAGAAGGCATATCGACATTTGGATCATTGATGTGGAGCCCTGCAGCAGACCGATTCAATTCCAAAGATGAAAGGTTCTTGAGATGGCGCAGGGTGTCAAGGACCATGGCGGAAGATGTGCGAGATCGTGGATAATCATGAATGGCGAGAGACGTAAGGCCGGTCAAAGTACTGAGCCACGTCCAGGATAGTTCGAGTGACCTCAATTCTAAGAACCTAAGCGAAGGCAAATCCCCATTGAATGGCATAGATGGACTGATTTCGCGAGGTTGGCGACTTGAGAGGCGGAGCAACTGAAGGTGAGGGGCAGGCTGTGAAGGGAGCACAACACCTATCGTCTCCTTCCGTGACAGGATGGACACAGATAGCGTTGACATGCGATGCGCGTGGAGATCATGGTCCGGAACGAGGTTAATGGTGCGTGCGGCAGACGGCGGATGGAGATCACCCCACAGGATAATTGGCAGATCCTTGCTCCTCTCCAGAAACACAGAAGCCCAACGCCAGTTGGCCACTGGAATGCGACTCCAAAGAAGCGGATTGTTAACGGATATCTTCCGCCAATGAACGCAAACCTGGCTGATGCTGAGTAATGTGTTGACCATTGAATGGTTTTCGGAGGCCAGAGTGCTTTCAGAGGCCAGAAAGTATCTCATGCTGCCGTTATCCGTTCTGTATAACCCATCTTGCCCGACCGCCGGAACATGGTATAGAAATATGTTGTTGAGCACATCGGGAGGGAGGCGATGAACGGGCGCATGCACGTTCAAATGCTGCTTTAGATCGGCAGCGATGTGAGCTAACTGTCTGACGTGCTCGACGATGTCTGCGCAACAAGTGCTGTCACAAGGGCTTGACGGCTTGAGAGATTGTCTTAATGAAACCCAGAAGTCCTCTGCGAGCATCGCGTTTGGCCTAATGATATGCAAACAAATCAGCTCTGAATCCCACGGAGAAATTCTGGATAAATGGCACAATCCCCGCCTACATACGTTGAGGTTGAACGTTGAAACGTTGATCGTGAAAGAAGATGGTATTCAATTTATAGCCGCTACGAGCCTAGCCAGACAATCAATATAACGGCAAGACCGTAACTAGAGAAAGCATACCGTTAAGTTCTTGCGAGGAATAGCTGGAAAGGGAGAAGAGCAGGGGGCATCCGCTGAAAGCCACCCGACTCGCGACTGCCCGACTCGGCGTAGCATAATCCAAGCATAATCATTGCAAACGTTATTTAACCCACGTGAAGAACATGAGGCTTTCATTTCACACTTACTCGCCTTCAACACCACGTTCAAACAGCATGCAGTGCGCGAGAAGAACGTACATACAGGCTGCACTAAATAGGACGCAGTGTAGCCTTGAATCGTCAGTGATGGTGCAGATGTAGCACAGATAAAACAAGTCTCCGGGCTTTGTCTGGGCTCCCCCATTCCTCATCATGCGTATCATAGACAATCAGCCTCAACGAAATCGGGAAACCTATTGTTGTCCAGTTACAGTCTGTCCGTCCCACTCGAAATTCCCCTGAAACGCTGTGCGCAGCTTCTCCACCTCGTGAACCCCAATTCCACAATCGCGAATGCGTAAAGTTATCGGTGCGGACTGTGTAGCAATGCCTTGATCCTGTCGCTGCTTGATCCCAGTGCTGAGCAGCTCGACGGTGACCGGGTGCATAACGTGATTGCAGACCTGCAAGTCTTCGAGAAATGGCAAACGCAGAGGGCCGCCCTCTCTCGGATCACCGAGCTCTGCAGTCGCGGCATGCCAGGCGAATGGCGGCGCGAACCAATCGAACGTGGATACAAACAGGATCCTGATGAGCGGTCGTTGTGACATCCAGCGCAGGAGCATTTTCTTTTCCTGCATCTCTGGTGAACCCATGATGACAAGAGTATCAGGGGAGAGTACATCGTTTCCAACGAGAAAGTTTGGGAGTTGTAAGTAATTTCTTTCTGTGATGGATATGATCATCCTAACAGCATATCGACGAGATGTGGTGATCACAGGGTATAGGTAAGATCTGTCATGGTGCGGGGGATTGTCGTACATCTGTTGCCCATCTTGCGCAGCGAGCAACGTGACATGGGAAGAACCAAAATGCAGGCCAAATCCGCGATACGAATCCTTGCTGATGCTGCCATGGGCCATGGCCAATCGCACCCTGTGATTCTGGGCAATTGCCTCCGCCAAATACAATAGATCCGTAGCTGCATACGTCCGCGACTCAAGATGGAGCAAGACGTCGCTAGGGAGACTTAGATGGACTAAGAATCGAGATAATCTCAAGGCCGTGTCGATCATTTGAACATACTCTAGTTGCGGAAGCTCCACGAGCTCCATGGGAGCCATTCGACGCTCGTTGCTGCCATCGTATCCCACGCCCTCGAGTTTCAAAAATGTGAGATTCTGCAAGTTGCGCAGGGCATTCAGAACATCAGAAACGTCGAGCAAAGGAGACCGGTCGATAGCGAGTGAAGTGAGGCTGAGCAATGTCCCAAGCCAAGCCCAGGATGGAGCAACCAAATTCAAGGTCAGAGACTTGAGCATAGGTGTGTTTAGCTGAAGCAGGGGCTGGAGCGGCATCAGTGAATCTTCTGAAGAAATTGCCATCGTTTGGAGTTGGGGAGCTGGTTGCGAAGGGAGTATGATACTGCGCGAATGTCCAGAGATCATGATGGAAAGCACCGATACACGGTGTAGGTGCTCTTCATAACCCGATAAAGGGTGACAGGCTCTGATCTCGTTCTTGTTGTGAATAGAGCCCCAAAGTGTGACGGCAAGATCTTTACTTCGCTCCAGGAAGGCAGAGCCACACTGCCGATTTCCGATCGGGACATGAGTCCAGAGAAGTGGGTTTCCAAGCGCTGTCTTCCGCCATCCACTACACACCTGCGTGATACGCAATAGCGAGCCAATAAGTGCTGGGCCCGATTGTCCATAATTGTATGTCCCATCTTGATCATCTTGATCAGACAGCTGAGCACTGTATAAGAAAATCTCCCCGAGCAGCTCTGAAGGGAGGCGGTTCACAGCGGAGTGTGCGTTTAGATGACATCTGAGTCCAGCAATAACCGCCTGCAGCCGACTGATGGAATCCATGATCTCTAGTTGGCATTCACTGGTGCACGGAGTTTCTGGCTTGGCCGCGTCGTTCACCAAGTCCCAAAACATCTGAGAGGGCATTGTGATCTAAAGAAGAGTAGATTCGATTCGATTCAAAATATGCGCAATCCGTTCGGTACGTACAGTCTGGGTTTACTGGCTGCGTCTTCTGCGAATGTGCATTGAGCTGCAACACAATGTCTCTGTGATAAGTCTATGTCCTCAGAATCATGACAATGGAACACAACGCTGGTGACTCACGAATAGCTATCGGCTTGAAGCGCGATAACGAGAGATACAATGACGAAGCAGCGTAAGTACTCTCCGACTCCTCGAAATGCTGTCGCTGTCGCATAGATCAACTTCAATATGACTGTCAGTGAATTAAAGGAGAGCATACCCAGGCCTGTACCGTCGCAGGTCGGTTGGAATTCGGGGAAGACAGATTAGTGATTGAGCGCTCTCAGATCGGAAGAGCCTTGATATAGATATCTGGTATCTTATCACGTGTCAAACACGATGCAACTGAACTATAAAAGAGTAGATGAATTGATTATCCCAGTCCTGTCGGGCAACGGGCAAGGTGGATGATAACCATGAACTGCATCAACGACTGCAGCTGCAAGGATGTCGGCCGCGTCGCCCGTGCGGAAGGAGACGCGTTCCAGCTGGAAGCCGTTCAGCCCCGCGTTGTGCGTCGCGAAACGCATCGAGTCTGCGCTAAGCTCGATGCCCACGACGGCCGCGAATTACGGCGCGAGCGAGAGCGCGACAAGCTCCGCGCCGCAGGAGGCGTCGACGCGATGCGTGAGTTTCTTTGAATTGGAGAGAGGCGAGGACGGCGGAAAGATCTCATCTAGGACGTAGGAGGTGAGCGGGACGAGGACGGAATTGATATTATGGAAGAGCGGGCCGGGTGGGTATACGTCGCGGAGCTTGTCGCCGACGCGCTCACGACGATTTTTTTGGTTGTCAACATTCCCCCAAATCGTAAATGGCAGCTTTCTATCGGCATCTATCCAAGAAAAGAAGAGCTACAGCTAGGAGACTCACAAAAGTTGTGCGTGAGCTTCGGGATGAACATCGACGCCTTAGATGAGACATGACGCCGTCAGCTGAATGCAGTCAATAGGCCAGCAGACTCGTAGCAACTACTTAGCTCTCAAACATACACTTTGTGATTCATAGACTTCTTGAAGTCTTCGTTGAATCGTTGATAAAAGGCATAGGTCGTGAGTCGGAGGAGCGTGATGGCAAACGTTGTGCCAACAGTGACCGTCAGATTCTCATTAGGGGGGTTCAAACCTTCCGAAGGTGAATCCGAAGGTCGAAGCCGAAGGTCGACTCGAAGGTCCTGTGGCGCAGCGCCACATTCAGTGACTTGTCGTGACCGATCGTTACAAATGTGACCGTCTCGGCCTTGCGGGATTTCGCCGTTGCCGGACACGATGGGAGTAGGCGGCTCGTCGCTGTCCCGGACAGCGAGCTCAGTTTTTTCCACTTGTAACTTGTCTCTCTGGACAAATATCATATTATTTGAGAGCTAAGGATTTATCCATCCGTGGGGGGAGCATCAGCACTGTCGTGCTTGGAAACTCAGCCGGTTATTGGCATGCATGGTGTTGTTATTCTTACGGCAATAAATATTTTTCCTCAGCCGGGATGGGGCCAAAACTTGGAGACAATGTAACTGATACACATGAGAACAGATACGTGACAATGCACTCGAGAAAACATGGCTTGTTGATGAGGCGGCCGCCCCGACGGCGGGAGGCGATGAGCGCGAGCTTGTCGACGCTGTGGCGCACGACTTGCAGACGCTTGCAGGACGATGCTCGGGCCGGGGGTGACAAGGCCGGTGACATTATGTAAAAACAAACGCCCGTCACGCCTTCAGCCACAGGACCTTCGGGTCGACCTTCGCCTTCGACCTTCGGATTCACCTTCGGAAGGTTTGAACCCCCCTATTCTTACTCTGGTTCACCCGATGCCGCTGGTAAAACTCACACGCTTGTTGGCCTGGGTTAACGTACGTCTCCAGATAACATTTGCATGTTACCATATCTCTAGCAGTTCCCGAAATAATGATAACACGGGCACAAGGCTTGAAAATAACGACCCGCCCATCAGCCTCGATTGTATGCAGCAGTCGACCGCATGAAGCGGGTGAACGAGGTCATTGCGCCCTACTACGCCTGACCGGTCTTCTCATCTCACTCAACAGTCACATCATTCTGAAAAGCCGTCCGTAATGCCTCCACTTGATCATACCCGATCTCGCAGTGGCGAATGCGGATGACCATCGGCGGGAGCTCTACAGGTCGTTGTCCGATTCCAGCGATAAGCTGCGAGATGACCTCCGGCTTGTCACGAAAGTTGAAATCACTGATCTGCAAATGCTCGAGGAATGGCAGGCACAGACGGCCTTCATCATCTGAGTTGCCCGGTCCCGCGGTCCCGATATGATCCACAAATTTCTCCGCGAACCAAGCAAACAACGACGTGGACACGAACATGATCCTGACGAGCCGTTGTTGTGACATCCAATGCAGCAGATCCTCCTGTATAGGCTGTGCTACACTGATACGTGATGGTCCTATGATGATGAGAGTATCGGGGTAAAGCAGCTTCTGCTCGATGAAGGTATTTGGAAATTGTGAAACACCTGTCGAAAAGGAGCCAGAGATCCTGATGGTCAGTTTATATGGGCCACAAATTGCAGCTGATTGGTACAGCGGTGTGGGTCTACTGAGTGGTGAAGCACTGTACATTTGTTGGCCATTCTGCGCCATATGCCAGAAGACGTGGTGTTTATCGAAATGTAGGGTGAGTCCATGAAATGGGCCGTTCCGGACAATGCCATCGGTGATCCGTATTCTGTAGTTCTGGGCAATTGGGACCGCTACTGGATACTGCGTATCATGCATGTACTCGTACGCGTCAAGGTCCAGGACCGCGTTGTTTGGAAGACTCATATGGACCAAAAACTGATGCAGTAGCAAGTTTGGACCAGACAGCAGAAAGTGTTCCAGTCTCGGAAGTGTTACGAGTTGAACAGGACGCGCAAAAGTCTCGGCGTCGAAGGGTCGGCAGGGGCGGCGCAATCGCAGAAATGACAGATTCTGCAGATCGCGCAGAGTGTCTAAAATATCCAGAACGGTGGTCTCAGAGCGAGCCGTCTGCGGAGACAGGTCGACAGTGAGTGACGTGAGGCTGGTCACCCCCGCTACCCAAGCCCAGGAGGGAGAAATGCAGTGCAGGGTCAACGACTTGAGAACAGGCGTGTCCCAGTGGAGCGGGATCAGGGTGTCCATGCGGGGCATATATGAAGTGGTAGAGAACAGCTCCATTGTTTGAAGCTTGGGCATGGTTTTCAAAGGAAGTAGATCTGACAGCGAGCGCTTTGGAAACATGATGGACAAGGACTGTATGTGGTGCATATGTTCCTCGTAAGCTGCTAAAGAAGTTGGGATAATGTTTTTACTTGGGCCGTAAACGGGGCCCCAAAGCGTGATGTCGGCCCCTTTGCTTCTGTCCAGAAAGGCAGATGCACAACGCCGGTTCCCAATCGGGATTTGAGTCCAAAGGAGTGGATTGCTGTGTGCCGTTTCTCGCCAGGTGCCGCATACCTGAGTGATGCTAAGTAGCGTACGAATGAGCACAGGGCTCGATTGCTCGTATTGGTATGTCCCATTTAGTCTCGGCGGTTGGACATTAGACAGGAAAATTTCTCCGAGAAGCTCTGGAGGGAGACGGTTCACAGGCGAGTGGGTGTTGAGATGGCGCGCGAGTCCGATGGAGATGGCATGCAGCTGTCTGAGGGATTCGGAGATTTCTGCATGGCAGTCGTTGCTGCATGGGTTTTTTGGCTTTACCGCTTCATTCACCGAGTTCCAAAAGTCCTGAGAGGGCATTGAGATCTGTAGGAGAGTGAACTTAGCTGAACTGTGACCGCATCATCCTGTACATGAAAGACTCACCAGTGTTGGTATATGACGATCAGTTATATCCTGCGATCTCGTGCATCCAGCGTGGTTCAGATCCTGTCGACATGCATGGATTAACGATCTAGACGACGGATACAGTATTGATTACTTACGATTCGTTATTCGCGTAACGCGAGCAAGCGTTGTGATGATGAAGTAGGGTGACAATTTGCAACTCGAAATGCTGAGTTGTCGCATGGCAAGACTTTAGTGACACTGCCTCTACATCAACGGGAAACGGACCTAGCTCTGAACGTTGAACTGTTAAGCAGGCCGATTGGGATTTGTGAAAGACGAATCAGTGGTTAAGCGCCGAGAGTGGACAATCATCGATACAAGGTATTTTACCACGTGTCCATGTCAAACAATGCTCAAAAATCGATATCAGTCTCCGGCGAACCAATTAAATGGCTACAATTGCAGACAAGTTCGCGACGAGGCTATTAATCCTTTTGAGAAAGAAGTACTAGATGGAATCTAGCCTCATTTTTTCCATTATTGCAGCCACAATCGAAATAAATCCAGCAAAATACACAGAACGACTATCTTCTGTGCAAGATTGGCAACGGACACCAGTGAAGAACCCACCTAAGTAACAAGGGGTCCATCACGGCGCATCCACCAACTCCATCACCGCCACCGACTCTACATGCGCCGTCTGCGGAAACAGGTCAAAACCCCTCAAGCTCCTCAGCACATACCGCCCCCGGCCCTCCTCCTTCGCAGACTCCCGCAGCACCATCCCGACATCGCGCGCCTGCGTATGCACATTACAGCTCACGTACACGACCGTGCGCGCGCGGAACGCAAGCAGCTGCCGCAGGAAGCGCTCGTCGCAGCCCTTGCGCGGCGGATCGATCACGAGCACCGTGCGCGCGGGCGGGAAGTCCGTCACCGCGCCGAAGATGTCCGCCGCGTCGCCCGCGCGGAAGGACACGCGCTCGGGCGGGAAGCCGTTCAGCGCTGCGTTGTGCGTCGCGAAGCGGATCGAGTCTGCGCTGAGCTCGATGCCCACGACGGTCGAGAAGTGTGGCGCGAGCGTGAGCGCGAAGAGGCCCGCGCCGCAGTATGCGTCGACGAGGTGCGTCGGCTTCTCGGATTCGGGAAGGGGCGAAGAGGGTGGGAAGATGGCGTCGCGGACATAGGAGGTGAGGGGGACGAGGACGGAGTTGTTGTTCTGGAAGAACGAGCCGGCTTGGTAGTCGAACAGCTTGTCACCGACGCGCTCCCGGACGGTCTTTTTGTGGTCGGTGACGCAGATGTGTTTCTCGAAGTCGGAGGACAGGCTTTCGACGGGATCGGGGGACGCGGGTTCGTTGGGTGGAATCTCCAGCGACTCTCGGAGGAGCAACGATACGCCTTTCTTGTAAGAGTAGATTTTCCTGCGAAGCCATGTAAGTAGGTACCAAAAGATGCCATCCTTCAGACGTACTGTTCGATGCCTGCACGAAGGGGCCTATACGCTTCGTTTAGCACAGGCGTAGCAATTGGACATTCCTAAGGGCATCGTAAGCTAATTACGATGAATAATTAATACTCGAATGATTACCTCAATGTCCATCGCATGCCGTTTGCCAATTTCGTTGAAGCCAATTTTCAGCCAGCCGGGCTTCCCTTCTCCAGGTTTTGGACCCTCTTTCTGAAGTTTCTTCGGCGGAGCGTCAAAATGGGGAGTTATCTTCGTCCGGTATCCGTATTGCAATGGAGAACCGATTGTGGATTCAATAACCGGCAAATCCGACTCGGGCAGATCTGAGTAATTTTGGTACGCCTTGACAACCACATCCCTCTTCAGCTTTAATTGGGTATCATATGAGAGCATCTGCATGACTCTCATGAGAACTCATGTCTTGCGCGAGCATAGCAAAGAGCCATACCTGATACTGGCATCCCGCGCACTTGCCGAAATACCGACACTTCACCAAGCTCATGTCGCGCATTTCTGGGTTGGGGGTATCGACGCTGATGAGATCGGCGAAGGAATGGAGCCGACTATTTCGGTAGACCCTTGCGCGTATTTGTTCGCCTGGGAGCGAAAATGGTACAACGACCACCCATGGTCGTTTTGACGATGGTGCGAGGGCGAGAGCTTCACCTAAAATTCAGTTTGGTCAGAGATGGTGACAGAGTCTTGAGACAAGAAACGGCAGAGGGAGACAGATCTGGAAATTCTAAAGATTTTCTGCGACCTGATTGGTTGGGCTTGCTCGTCCCAAATGTTGAACGAATGAGATATTCGAAAATTCCTTGGAAATTCCTGCCGATGCTCTCATCAAAGAGCTGTCGCAGCCATCGAAATAAAGTCAGGTTTGTCAAACCCTGCGCTCCGCAAGTCGCTTTAGGCGGGAATCCTAGGTTTGGCCGCCCATACCATTCCATCAAAATTCCGTCAGAAATGTTTCGCAACCGCTGGAATGGACTTTTGAATAGACTGGCAAAGCTGCCTAACCCTACGTCTCCCCGTGTAAAAGCAATTGGTGAGGCACAAGGTTCGAATGGGCTGATCCCATTCCGGCCGTTGCGGGTGGGGGGTTGTTTCGCAACCGCCCGATTCAAACATCGACCCGGCTGATGAAGCGGAGAATCGGACTCAGAAGCAGCCGTTGCAGCATGCAGATGCCCGGGCGGAGTGACGAGCGCAAAGCGCTCGACTCGTTGGTTCCCATCGGCCGGCTGCGTAAACTCTCCATTGCGGGCGACTAGTAGAATTGACGTACCACTTGAAGACAGAGCTGACACGGTGAGCTCGACCTCTTCGAGAAACGCAAACGGAGTCTCCCACTCTGTCCCTTTTTCGATCGCTTCGTCCACAGCGCTCTGTCCGAGCAGAGCCACGACGTCTCGCTGGACCACGTCCTCCGAGGTCCCTGGCTCCGGGAGTTTGTGCTTCTGTTTCCTCCCCTTCTTGCGTGCGTCCTTCTTCGCGGCCTTTTTGCTCATCCCCACGGCAGTTTCATTCGCGGCCACGACTACTTCCGGAGTACCATCTTCGAGCCTCGCGGTGGGTCCTTCAACTCGGGGTTTCTTCTCGACCGGGGAGGGTATCGGCTGTTCCATGTCCGACGCAGGCCTGATTTTGCCTGCTACTTCTGACATCTTTGGGCGTCCTCTTGATATTTTAGACGTAAAGTTGCAGTGTCCGGTGATTCGGATACGATGAGCGGAGGCGCGAAAAGCTTGAAAATTGGAGAACATTGACTGGACAGCAGAAGCGCCCGCGGGATTGGCGCCTACCCGCGCCCGCCGGCCGCCGCCGGCCCCGTCCAGAGCAAATCAGAGCGCACGTGCCTGTGACGTTGCGGCGACCCGGAGGCTTGGCGCGTATGGCTGACCCTGCTCCAGTTGAGATCTCTGAAACTCTTCGTTGTGTATACCCCTTAGCTTGTCTCCTACCCTCGCATCTGCATGTCCTTTCTTACGGTTCTTGTGACCGTTGTATCTTCTGCATATGCGTCACCATTCATAGGCCTCGCCGACCGTGCTGCCAAATCTGCGGTCAAACACCATGGAGAGGAATTCGGGTCTCCCGAGTTCTGGGAGAAAGTCATCGTCAGCGTCTTCTTAGTGTTGGCAGGCGGTGTCTTTGCAGGGTGAGCACTCTATTATGATTAAGTTGCTTCCAATGAGCTGATGGGTTCAACGAACGTGCGTTCTTCTTGTCGTGGGATGTCAGATTGACGCTCGGACTTATGGGCCTTGACGAGCTGCACCTCCGAGTGTTGTCGGCGTCGTCCGATGATGTGACCGAGAGGAAAAATGCCCAGAAAGGTATGCAATTTATTCCTCTGTTGAACAAGCCACTGATACCATACCAGTATTGAGACTCTTGAATAAGGGCCGACACTGGGTGCTCGTCGTAAGTCTATTCTTGTCTGAGCGTCGTTCTTCTGAAAACCAATCATCGTTTCCAAAGGTGCTTCTTCTGGGCAATGTGGTATGTGTGGTCTGCCCTTATGGAGTAACCGCTGGTAGCTGAGTCGCATCATGCAATACACAGATCATCAACGAAAGTTTGCCCATCTTCCTCGACAGCGCCGTAAGTGCTTAATCCCACTCCATCTCTGCCTTCACACCAACAAATGAAAATATAGATCGGCGGAGGGGTCGCTGCGGTCATAATCTCGACCACAATGATTGGTGCGTGTGCATAGTTTGCGCGTTTGCATCATGGTTTTAACATTCACGTCTGCAGTCATTTTCGGGTAAGCGCACATCCGCTTTCGGATGGCAAGATTTAATTTAACATTTGACTTTGATTGTCCCTTCAGCGAGTACGTCGTCGATCGATCTATCTGTCTGTCTGCACTTTGCTCACAACTTGTTCAGAATCATTCCCCAGGCCGTCAGCGTGCGCTACGGCCTGTCCATCGGCGCGACCTGCGCGCCATTCGTGCTTGCGCTCATGTATCTGTTCGGTTCGTCCTCCCTGCCCACACATACCATATGCCATCGCTCACACCAAGTCCAGCTCCCATCGCCTGGCCAACCGCGAAGCTCCTCGACTACGTGCTCGGCGCGAACGAGGCGAACACGTACAAAAAAGCCGAGCTCAAGTCCTTCCTGCAGTTCCACCGCACAGGCGAGGAGCCGCTGCGCGACGACGAGATCAGCATCCTCAACGGCGTCCTTGAGCTGAACACGAAGAAGGTGGAGACCATCATGACGCCGATGAAGGTACGCTTTTGCAGTGCACTTTGCGACTGTGTCAGCTCATAGTGTGTGTACAGGATGTTGTCACGCTGGGCTCGGACACGATTCTGGATGCGAAGACCGTGGAGTCCATGTCAGTACCGCCTTCACCACGCCGTGTCTGGTCATTGACGTCTCTGCAGACTAACAAGCGGCTACTCCCGCTTCCCCGTGCACGAGCCCGGAAACCCCCTCGCCTTCGTGGGCCTCCTGCTCGTCAAAAAGGTTCCCCTGAACTTCTTCTCCTTGTGGCCTACCTGAGCTAACCGCATATCGCAGATGCTCTCCTACGACCCCGCGCTCTGCTGGCCCGTTTCGAAATTCCCGCTCTCGATTCTGCCCGAGGCAGAGCCGTCGATCAACTGCTTCCAGGCACTAGATTACTTGTGCGTGCCGCAGCCCATCTTCACCTCTCCTCACTGATAAAGATGAGCGCGCAGCCAAACTGGCCGCGCGCATCTGCTGCTCATCAGTTGGACGCCCGGCATCGCAGGCGGCGCGATCGGCGTCATCACGCTCGAAGGTAACGCACTTGCTCTATGGTGATGTTCGTCGTGCTGAGATCGTGTGGCGCAGATATTATTGAAGAGATCATCTCGGAGGAGATCGTCGATGAGACGGATCGCTATGAAGACAACCAGTCGAAAAGGCGCGCGCGCCGCGTCACGACCGCCGCCGTTATGCGCGGGTGCGTTGCCTCCCTCCCCTCTTCTTTCCCACTTCGCTTACGCTTACGTTGTCAGGATCGTGGAGCGTGAGCGCCGCCTGGAACCCAACGCGAGCGCGGAGCGCACGCCGCTGCTCACGCCGTTACTCGCGCAGAGCCCGACCCCCGAAAACAACCTGCTTGCGCTCAACGGCACGCCGCACTACGGCTCGGTACTCAGCGCGTCGCCGTCATCATAACATTTACCTACATCTGCCCCATCTCTGGGCATCTGCAATGTTTGCCGTATCTACGCGCGTTTGATAGGAGTGCATACCTGTGACGTCGTGCTTTGTTTGCTGTGGTGTATAATTATTGGATGCTTCTGATTTTTGATTCGCGGGATGTTTGCTTTGCATAGATGCTCATGTAAGGGACGTGGGGTGTGGGTAAGTCAGTACAGAAAAATTGACGGCGTCAATTGCGCAGTCGCAAGTCCTGCTCTCCCTTCCCTGCCTTCCCGTCCAACTCCCGGATCCGCGCCTAGAGACATCAGGCAGAATGAGCTCCTGCAGCAGGTAAGGGAACACGGCGTACCTCGAGTGCATAGAGATGCGAGTCGTGCGATTCGGGCGCGAGCTTGCGCACCGCGGCGACTAGATTGTAGAGGTAGTCCTGCGCACCGCATCAGTGAGATGAAAGCGACGAAATGGCATAGGGAGGTGTTTGCCTTGTTGTGCCCGGAGGGGCCGACGGAGCGCCATATCCGCTCGGCGAGCTGGTCGAGCGGCTCTGAGCCGATGAAGGAGGGGTTGTCGTTGCGCCCGACATAGCACTGCGCGATGTGAGAATTATAAAGCGAGGATGGGGCGTATGATAGCGACGTACGGAGACTTTGTGCAGCACGACTTGTTCCTGCCCATCTACGAGGCCGTATACGTCGACTTCTTCTAGGGTATACCCGTCCTGCGGGCCGTCTCGTGTGAGCCTAGCACACGGCACCCGAACGGTCTGCAATACCTTTTCTCGGTAGTCTGCAGTGGGGATATGGTTATAGAATGGCGAGATGGCGAGAAGGTGGGGGAGCTGCCGTACCTAGATGGTCGCGCACCTCTGCCTGATAGACAGGGTCGATCGTGTAGGCGATGCCCCATACGACATCATCGTGCGGAAAGGGATCCTACGTAGCGCGCTCTTAGCATGGACGCAGCTGTGGTCGGCTCTGCACGCACCGAGCCGGAGAAATGGTCCCAGTCCTCGTGGTGGACGAGGGTGACGACCCGCCCGGGGTTCTGCGCACTATGAGAGGAAGCAGGCATAGTGCGGCGAGGGACGCACCTCTGGAGTGCCGCGGTGGTCATGCGACTTCTGGGCGAACCGCCGGACGTAGCCTTTCAGGAATCCGTGCGCTGTATATTGCGCTGGTTAGCGGCCGCTGGTGGGATATCAGTACCTGCCCACATACTTTCTACGATGACATGTGGAGGGGGCTTTGGTCGGCAGGATACGTCCAGGTTAATGTCTGATTCATTTCGATTGTGGATTGTTCACTGAGCACTCGACTTGCCTTGAAGATTAGTGAGCCGTAGCCGAAGACGATGTAGGGTTTCTCGCTCGCGATAGTCATGACGCTTGTCTGGTTTCTAGATGCGGCAGCATGTAAGATCTGTGGTTGTACACTGCAGGTGAGTAGAATGAGTCAGTGTGACGTTGATGGGAAGCAGTAAGGATGCAGAGATGCTGGAAGCTGGCGAGAAGGCGTACAAAGGCGCAATTCCAAGTCGCCGATATCCCCGACCGCACGTGGACGCGTCGTATCGGGCGCTTAACTCCGACGTGTCTCGAGGAAAGCTGCAACCCTTTCTGCTGTCGGCGTAAGACTTGTTTGTCAAATAGATATTTCAGGTCTCGCACAGCTCTGCTTGCATAAAAATGGGGATCCCCACCTGTCCATAAAGATTAAAGCAAGAAGAGTACAGTGTAAGTGTACACCCTATTCAACCCAAAGCTCGATATTAAAGTGGATACTTCATGAATAATTCATTCACATAATCCAGCTGCTCCTCCCGGAATGTGTCCTCCGTGACGTTTGAGGGCACATCATCCCACAATGTCAGAAGCCGTGGAGAACCGGGCGTGTACTTCGGCCAAGGCACGCTGCTTCCACCGTTCGGATCCAGATGTACGACGAAGCGAATGAGGTAGTCGGTCATGTCGCCGGGCCCCCAAAAGCTAGGCACTTCAGAGACATGGGACTAGCGACAAAAAGAGGCTCGGGATTAGACTGGCATACTTTCCAACAGAAGGGGACCTACCGCGCCAAGAATGGGCGTGGCCTTGTTGCGCTTGCTTACTTCAACCCATTCCATGTCAGACACGGGCCTCTGTGAAGTGGAAATTTTGCGTACAGAATGACCAGATGTCCTGTTTTCCGGACCGGTGTTGTAAAAAGAACCGTCGGGGAGCCTGAAAAGCTATGTCTCCCTGGAAGGCTGCAATCCGCTTGAATTCAGGCGTGATTGCGTTCGCCTCGCCTGTGCCGAATGGCGACCCAGCTGTGACATTGTCTGGGTACAAGGCCAAGATCTTGTCGAGTTCGGCCTGAGTTGCATCGGGTAGATAATTATTCGCGATGTAATCGCGCGTTTCGGCGTTCGTCCTGACCGTCAAATTTTTTTAACAATTTTCGGATGACGAAAACAGGCCAGTCCTTACGTTGTATTGAGATTCCAGACAGTGAACAACGTGCCCTCATCGTCGGCATCGCCTAAAATTAATGTCAACGATATTAGCGCCCTCCTTGTAGCTCCGCGGACGAACCACTGATCATGGGTAATTTGGCCACGCTGCCTTGCTTCACCAGTTGCAGCGGACTATCCTTAAGAAATACGCCATCAACACGAGGCATCCATGTCACATTCACGGCCTGTAAATCGTGTCAGTACTCAACGACATCCGAAACATCTGCAGCAGCGACATCACCTGATACGACGTGACTGCCGGTGTTTGATCCACTGCGGCTTTGAGCAGATCGTACGGAGCCTGTCTCAAACACTCGAGCGTATCAGAAGCATTGGAGCACCCGGTCTGTTGAACGAGTGTGTCGTAATACCTCTGACCGTGCGAGATGTCGCCAACGGGGAGAACGGTCCCGTCTTCCATAACAGCAGCCCGGAAGAGTCCTTCCGTGTTGCCGCCATTGGTGAGTAACTGCAGCCCAATGGATATCGAACCAGAGCTCGTTCCGTAACTGTCAAAACGTTAGGGAGGAATCATTTTTGCTTTAAGCTTTGCGTACATTGTCACTTTCTTGGGATCGCCTCCGAATGCTGTGATGTACTTCTGGACCCAGCGGAATGCCTCGCGTTCTATATATACAGACGATCAGGAATGAGGATATCTCTGAGGCCGAGATACGTACGATCATACAGTCCCAGATTGCCAACGCCGGCAGCTTTCACTTCTTCGCTAGCCAAAAAGCCGAACGCTGCATCGTGTCAGCAAAAGATTTAGGTCACATATACAGTTAAAAGCTAGCCATACCATTGATGCTGTGATATGCAGACTCGTCGGACACGCCGCACCGTTTCCAGACCGCATAACAGGGAGACCTACCGATAACTCAAACTGACGTACACAATGGGCTCTCCGATTTCAATAGATCTTTCGACGATCGGACGCCCATCCCATCTATGAAATTTCATAGTTCAGTAAGGAGGAAAGGAAAGGTGCCATACTAGAACTTACCCGGACGGTCCTCCCGATTCGAAGCCACCTGGTACGGCACGTTATAACCTTGTAAGAATTAAGCCATGCTATAATCACCCACCCGCAAAGATGTACTGCATACATTGATGTTATTAGCGAAACCCCAAGTCCTGACATGAGCACGCACAAGAAGGACAGGCAGTCGTGCGTCTTCAGTTGCATTCACAGGCTTGATGACATTCATAGTGAGACCTTGCACAGCATGAGCTCTACCCTCTCGAACAGACCACCGAGGTGCACCCACAGTCTTCGTCCGTGGGTGTAATGTTTCCAGAGAATGCGCTTTCAATAACTTGTCTAGTCTCGGCGGGAAGCTCCGGCGACAACGTGAAAGGACTGTTCTGCTGAGGACAGCTCGCGCCGAACGATGTCGCGTTGTGGACTCCGGTGTAGGGATCGTTCGGCTTCGGCAGACGGAAGCGCAGGTCACCGATGCTAGCAGAGGAAGCATGAGCGTACACTTCGGAGAGAAAAAAAAAACAAAGCCAGGACGTACGGCGGTTGGGCGAACGGGATCCCAAGGAATTGAGAGACATTGCCAGAAACTTGGCCGATGAATGTGCCATTGTCGAGCTGGATCGTGGGCTCGACGTCACGCGTGTCTACCACTGCAGACGTATGAGCTGGTATAAGAGCCAGAAGCCCAACAATGATGCGAGAGCGCCGTAGAAACATCGTAAGCAGGGTGTCTGTCGGACAAGGGAATCTATGAAGAGCACACTGCCGAGTGCATCTTTTATAGCTGAACGATGTCTCTGCGTAGTCAGAGACGGTGAAAAATCGAGGCACGTACTTTCAAGCTACCCGCATTTGCTGAAGCGCGCGGACGAAGGACGTGTACTGGCGGCATAAGGCGACCAGCGGCAAGCAGAGTGCCCGATCCAGCGCGCAGTCCATTCTCAAACACGGTGTGCCCTAGAAATCATCCACATTCGAGGTAACCGAACACCATTCGGCGAGCATGTCAAGATTGCCGCCTGCCATTGTGGTGACAATGTCCACTTGTGGGAGATGACTCGTGCTGATTCGTCGGACAGTCCCATCGCCAGGCCCGCGCTACAGGCCATCGACCCGTTGGGATCCGACGGACCTGCATAACTTACGTCGGAAGGCGTACAGAGTACTTAGACGCCCTGGCCAAACGACGGCGCTATTACTCCATTCAGCAAAGATGTGTGAGCGCGAGGTTCAAGCAATGGATCCCTGTATAAGAAACACTGACGAAAGTCTTCACATGAAGTACTGATCAGCTCTAGATCTCTCATTCGCTCGTGCCTTGAGGCGCAGCTCAGCGCTAGAATCAAATTTCAAAGTTCAAGGATCAGTGAAGATATCATCAGTCATGAGGTTCGGATTCGAGATGCCAGACGATGCCAACGCAGCACATAGATTTGCTGATACTATATTAGCATCGTCGCACGTTCCTTCGATCCCAGTCTGTACGATCTGTGGGTGAAGGCGGCGTCATTGAAAGATGTGCTGAATGCAGAAGACATGGACATACCGAGATGCTGCACAAGATGCACTCCAACTTCCCAGAATCTCGATAGTTGAACGACATGAAGGTGAAAAGACAAACGCGCCGCAGGCCCTGCAAGCTTCCGGCGCTCACGTGCCGCATTCTCGGTTAGCACTTCAAGTACAAGTTCAACGAATAGACAGACCAGCACGATCGTGACAAAACATGCATCTCCATTATATGGTAACGCGGCCATGCTGAAGATTAAGTATATGAGGTATAAGATCAGATCCGTCTATCTAGGCCTGCCCGCGCCGTAACTGTTGAAGTTCAAGTCTATACGCCTACTGGTCCTTGTTGTGCGGGACGAAGCCCATCTTTTGCCCGACCTTCACCTTCTGCCCGGCGTGCACCGCAAACTGGAACGTCGTGGGCGCCTCGAAGACGAGCACGATCGTGCTCCCGAGGCAGAACCCGCCCATCTCCTCGCCCGGCTGCAGCGGCTGCCCGCCGAGGACGGACGAGGCGCGCGAGTAGACGGCTTCGGTGTACGTGCCCGGGGGCGGCGAGCGGCCGCGGATGTTGGTGCGCAGGGCCTAGATACAGGTGAGCGAGGAAGTGAGAAGGCGAAGGGGAGAGCTACCTGATCGAAGTTGATTTTGATGCTGCCGACGTTGGTCGCGCCGACGGGGACCATCGAGAACATCCCGTGCCGCCATCGTCCGAGGAGCGCGACGCGCTCGTTCAGGACGAACAAGTTCTCGAGGCGCTTGGCCATGTACGGAGAAACGGAGAAGAGTTCGCCTGTGGAATACAGGTCACGCGACACGAAATTCCTGAATCAAATGAGACGCGCCTTGGAAGTGCCGCCGCTTCTCCACGACCCATGCAGTGGGACTGTGGAACCGATGGTAGTCGCCCGGCGCGAGGTATATCACAGTGAAGAATAGTGCATTCCCCGGCTTCACGCGCCCCGCGGCGCTGCGCGCTCGCTGCAACGCCGACTGCACGCCTATCTCCTTCGCGACTGACAATTCCTCCTCAACGGTCTCCCGCAGCGGCCTGTCGGGCTCTACGGACGCATCGATGCGCTCACCGTACTTCTGCGGCAGCGACTGGCGCTGGTACGCCTCGGGATCCGTCGGGAACTCTTTCCGGCCCTCATATTGCGCGGACGTGGGCGTCGAGGGCGTCGACGGTGCACCGATGAGCTGGGTCAGGCTGTACTCGATGCCGTTCACGTTCGCGAAGTCCTGGTCCGCGACGACCTCCATCTCGTCGCGCGTCGGGAAGTCGACGACGTGCGAGTGGGGCTTGCCCTTGCCCGGATGGCCGTCGACACCGAGCAGCGCGTCGAGCGAGTACGTGATGCCCTTGACCTGCTCCACGCGCAGGTCGGTGATCGTCCCGAAGTGCAGCATGGTGCCGTCCGCGGGGCTCACGAGCGGCGCGGCGTCGACGGGGCGCGCGCCGGGCTTGAGCTTGCGGTAGAAGAAGTCGCCGAGGCTGGCGTACGCGCGCAGGTCCGCGGGCTCAATCTCGTCGAGGTTGCACCCGAACGCCCAGGCGTACAGCCGGAAGCCGACCGGGCGGAGCCAGACGGGGAGCTCGAGCGAGTTGAGCCAGCCCCAGATGCGCGACATGTTGCGCAGCGGGAGCGCGCCGAGGATGTGCACCTGTGGGCAGAGCGTGAGCGATGCAGCAGCGGCGGTCGTGTGCCAGCACGCACCTGCCAAGGCCCCTTCAGTCGTATGACCTCGTTCCCGTCCTCGTCAATGTGCACCTCCTTCACGTTCGTCCGGCGGTACTGCAGCACGACGAGCACCAGCGCGCCGATGAACCATGGCAGCGGGTACCATTTCGTGGGGGTCGTGCGCCAGGCGGTGTGCAGCTTTTCTGAGGAGTACATGGCCGCAGTCAGCGCAAGGCGTCGGGAAGAAATTTAAGGCACGCACTATATAACGGCACCGCTCCCTCGTGATTCCTTTTTACGCTTTCGAAGCGCGCGCTGCTCCTGTGAAATCCGCGAAGGAGTGTCGTCCGCGGCGCGAGGCCGTTTGGCGAGATGATGGCACGTTCGTGCAGCGACGGCGCTGGCAGCCTCAGCCTCCCAGCATTGAGGTTGAGTATCTTATTCCTGCAAGCCAGCATCTAATTTGACGTGCAACCGTCGCAACATTCAACGAAGGTTGAGAAGAAGAGATGTCGGAGCGCTGAAGATGAAGGCAGGAAGCAAGAGACGGTGGGAACCGCTCCAGTGAGACACGCGCACCATCTCCGCGTAATGCTCGACGTCGTCTGCGGCAGCGCCGCCGCCTGGCTCTCCGGCACTGTTCTTGGCATATCACAGGCACAACGTAACGTATTTGCAATCAAAATGGTCTGCGCATTCTGCACTGCAACTCGCAGCACATAGCGGGCTCGGACCTTGGATGAAGTATAGAAATTTAAATAAGAACTACAGATGCGCTTTTCAGTTTCGGAAGACGACACTAGCGGATCCCACTAGACAAGGTATTCCCTATGTAGGGCAGCGGCATGCAGCGCGGCAATTATAGCAGACGTACAGTGGATACGCCGTGCAGCAGAATGGAGTCAAAGATCTGCTGCTTACTGGATTGGAAGGACATTACCGATGTTCAGTCTGGCCTCAAGGCGCATGGAACACGCGCACGAAGGATGGAAGTGATGATGATACAACCGTGATGATACAACCCGTGCAATTACAAGTGATACAGTACACCTTGTATGTCAAACATACACCTCTATCACAACATCGTGTCCATCAAGCGTACTGCAAAAGAAGGCTGGTTAGAGTCTGGGTTTAGATGCGAGTAAGAGAAGAACTTACCCTAGTGAACGTGCCCATGGTCATGAACGTCTCCTTCCTCTGCGGACCGTCCTTCGACCCGTAAAGCGACTTGACAGCATCGCTCATGTGCGCCTTCCTCTTCGCCTCCTCCATCGCCAGGCTGCTTGCGACAGCCCGATTGCAGCCCGTCATGTGCGGGTTAATGTTCGGCCCAGGTGAATACTCTTTCCTCTTCTTCACCGGCTCTGGCGTCGCGCCCTCGGGGGCGACCGCAACAGCTTTCCGCTTCTTGCCCTTCGGCTTGCTCGCCTCCACCGCACGCCGGCGCATCATTGCGGCATGCATCTTTTCCTCATCCTCTGGCGAGGGATTGATGATGCGCACATCCTCAATCCTGTCGAACTTGGCGGCGCACTGCGGGCAGATGTCGAGCTGCTTTTCAGCGGCGTGTGTCTGCTTCTCCTTGCCGTTCTCACTAGGAGGCGTGGATGAGGATACAGCCTTCAGGCCTGCCTGGGAGAAGACGCAGCCGCATGTGGCGAGGTAGACGAAGGGAACGTGGCCGGACATCTCCTTGAAGGTCAGCGGGCAGACGTAGGTCGCTCGCTCTGCCATGCTATCTGGCGAGGCAGGCGGCGCAGGGTTTGGAGTCAGCTTCAACGTCTTAATATCCTGGACAAGAGATTAGCATAAGCTGTCAGAGAAAGATGAAACGATCTTACACACCTTTAATGACCTGATATGACCACAGATCTGTTCGCCGTCGCCATACGATGACCGGTCTAGTAGGAATTCTATAACTGCATCCTTGTTATACAGCTTTCCTAGCGCGCATGAGACGATGGGCTCCTGCAAAGGTTGCTATACATAACACGTTAGCGAAGCTGCGCGACAAGATTAGAATAAGCGGACATACCTTAGAGAGAGCACATGAGAACCATCTTGCGCGCGTCTGGTTATTTTTGTCTGCCTGCTCCGCCTTGGGCTTGCTCCTCACCAAGTCTCTGCGGTCAGGGATACTTCCTCCGTCATTACCCATGGTGCTCGGTTAGGTATAGTAGGTATAGAGTCGAGTAGGGGGATAGTGAGATGGTGGTCAGTAGCCTGGGGGGTATTAGTCATACTGTGGCTGAACGGCGACGATTATGTGAAATTTCGAACTCCGCTTGCCTCGTGTCACGACGCTCACGACACGTCACAAACGCGAGGCAGTGTGACCTGTGTGACTACGCCTTCCTTCCCGCCTCCCATTGGCTCAGCAGCGCAATGCTGCAGGAACTGTCAAACATGGACCGCATTACCCAGCTGCAAGACGAGCTACAGAACGTATGTATCGCGTTCAATGTGCTTTTGGTGCTGATTGCTTATGCTGAAGTAGTTACTTACCATAATGTCGAGCAGCATCGCGTACCTCACGTCGCGAACCAACTTCGTGCAGGTCAGCCAGGACATACCTGTCACCAAGCAGCGCAACCCCGACAAAGTTGACCCACCAGACGTGTTCGAAGGTGTGTTTCGCCGTTTGATTGGCATTCGCTCGAAAGGAGGCTCAAGGACGCCGCGCATACACCCAGCAAACAAGAAAGAGCTGGTCACGGACCTAATGACGAAGGCCAAGCAGGTCGAGCTGCTGATCCAGTCCCTGCCTGCGCCCGAGCCCGAGGAGGAGCAGGTGAGCTCTGATCTGCGCTCTCGTAACGTGACGTCAGGCATGCGGCCGGCCGAAGGCTCACCTCGCATGCTTCTGCAGGCGCAACGGCTCCAGGCCCTCGAAGAGGAAATGGCCCGCGCAAACGACGAATATGTCGCGGCCGTCGCCCGTGCCAGTGCGTTCTTGCTCACACTGTTTGCCGCGTGCTGAAGACGAGTTGGTTCTGGCAGAGGCACTGCATCTGCGGATCAGCGAGGTGTTGCAGGGCATATTGAACGATAATGAATACGCGGACGAAGCGCCCGGTTGATAGCGCCCGCTTCGCGCTGTCAGTGGGCGCTTATGATGACTTACGGGAACGTGGCTACAGCACGACTGGGAGACAGCTGGCGCATACTTTGCATACTCACTATGGGCTCCTGCTGCCCTTACGGGTCAGGGAACATTTATAGGTCCCGCACTAGCTTATGGACTCCTGCTGGAGACATTCCGCAGATCGACGTGCGTCGTGGAGCCTTTGCTGAATGCATTGTAAATCCTGTCATATCTCAATAGCGTGCCCCAACTTCATTCAAGTTGCATACGCAAGGCTACCGTCAGCATCGTTCATTAATTTTTTTTTCCATTGCAGGATCTCCTCAGTCCTTGAGACTTATTCTAAATAGCGACCACATGTGGTGTCACCATCTGCCGAAGCATGTCAGTGCTTAACATTTGCGGACCGCCGAATGAAGCGCTTGAGCCTCTTCGTGCGGGTACTTATTTGCAGAGAAGTTTGTCTTTCGGAGCTCATCTCCGTCCCGTAAGTGATTGATTTGACCTCATAGGAGACAGGCTCTTACGAGAAAGTTGTATTCTTACTTTTGCAAGACTGGCACATGATCCTGCCCGAGCCCGCTAATGCCGCCGCTCCTCCGACCGCTTGAAATACATATCTACACCACCGACCACAAAGCGCGTCGCTTACGGGTTACAGAGGGACGATGAGTCTAGGCCTTTCCCAATTGATTCTTGATAAAAGCATCCTCGTTCTGAATTTCTTGCAGCTGCATCCGTTGCCGTTTGTATACGAAGTCCATGACTGACGTCCAATTGCCCACGTTTCCAGATGCCTTGTTCAGTCTGCATCGTGTCTGACACGTGGTAAGATACTTATATTGAGGCTTGTCGGCTCTCAGCGCTCAACCACTCATTCATCTTCTCCGAATTCCAGTCGACTTACAACAGTATAGGACTGGGTACGTTCTCCGACGATGTGGAGACAGCGTCATTAAAGTCTTGCTATATGACAGCGACAGCGTTTCGAGTTGCACGGTGCACTGCTTCGTCGCAACTTTTGCTATCGTGCGTTAGGCGAATCACTGATCGTAAGTCATCAACGCCGCATTTATCGTCTTGATTGTTGATCCGTGCGTGTTGGCAGGACCTATCTAAGCCATCCCGGAGGCACACAGTATACAATTAATTGTCACAAAACGATAGTAGTGAGTCTCTGTGTACAGAACATGATGACGCGGTCCTAATTTAGCTGGGTCTACTCTCCTACAGGTCTCAATGCCCTCTCAAGACTTTTGGAACTCAGTGAATGACGCAGTAAAGCCCAAGGATCCGTGCGGCAATGATTGTCGTGCGGAGGTCTCCGAATCCCTCAGACAGCTTCAATCCATCATTAATGGACTCAAACGCCATATAGGTTTCCACACGCCTGTCCTCCGTCTCCCTCCAGAGCTACTCAAAGAAGTCTTCATGTTTAGCGCCCAACCGCCGAGACTAGATGGGTCATACCACCACTACGACAAATGGGCCCCTACATTCATTCGTACGCTAGAAAGCATCATCCAGGTGTGCGGCACCTGGCGAAAAACGGCACTTAGTAACCCACTCCTCTGGACCGACATCCCAATTAGGCACCGACATTATGCATCTCTCTTTCTGAAGAGGAGCAAAGGTCTTGACATTACGCTATGGGGTCCCGTTCACGATTCGAGTCAAACTGCGAATGTAGTGAATTACCAGGAACATATGCACCGCGTACAATCCTTGTCCATCATGTTTCCACCATGCAATCTCATGGCCCCACTTCCTTTTCAAACCGCGGCGCCGAAACTCCAAACGATGGAGCTATTTTCGATCGATTCACACATATTCCCCACAGCTACTGCGCCCCATTGGGACATGCCTGTGTTAAAGTCTTTGTCCTTGATGTGGCTTCGTCCTTCCTGGGCTTGGGTGGGATCCCTGATTACCCTCACCTCACTCAGCGTCGTTCGATCTCCAAAGCTCGGTTTAATTTTGACTTCAATTCTAGATGTCTTGGGCGCTCTGCGCAACCTGCAAAACCTGTCATTCCTGCAGTTGCACCACGCGTGCCGAGCCTTTGATCAGGATCCTGTGCCTCCCGTCGAGCCTTCAACGCTTCCGAAATTACAGCGCGTTCTGTTGTCCGGTTCGCACTTGGTGTTGCATCAATTTTTGGTCAATATGCATCTTCCAAGCGACGTCTACCTGCATATTGACGCGTCTACGACCTTAGACACGGAGCGTGCGGAGGATATACACCGTCTGGCAACCACGATTGCCCAGAACTACAGGATACGGATTGCCGATGACAGTATGCGGAAGGGCCCATGTTGCGGACTCGCTCTGCATTTCGGCAAAGGCCATGTTACTTTGCATGCGGTGCAGGATGGCCAAGACATATACGACTCTCCCCCATTCCACGATAGACGCGCCTCTCTGCACCCTTCCTCTTCGGCCGGCGACCCATACGGATTCACCGTTAGGATGAAACCCTCCTTCTCAACAGGTTTTTTCGAGTTCTCCAACACACTCATTGAGCAGGGCATATTGTCCCCTGATACTTTTATCATCATGGGCATACCGAGTATCAGCGTAAAAACAAGATTGCTGCAATGGATATCACAACAGCCGCTCGTCAGGATCCTGTTCATGTCTACGTTCTCTTGGTTTTTTGATGAATTTGTCGACCATGATATCGGGACCGCGGGACTGGGTGATCCCGGGGATGAAGGGCGTCTGCGCCTGCCATTTCTCCGACAGTTGCAGATATCCGACTTCAACCTCCGTAACGAGCCGTACATCATCTCGCAGCTCGTCGCTGGAGTTGCACATCGGCAACGGCAAGCTACTGCAGCAGGGGGCGCCATTTCTGCGGAGCCCTCGCCAATGGTCATACACATTCGCGACTGCGAAATCGAACGCGATCAAGTGCAGGCCTTACGGACGGGCCTCCAGGAGAATGCGACTGTCGAGTGGGATGGGAAGACCAAACAGGTATGGCCTCCGGTCCACTTGCTTCACGTTATCTTCTAAACTTCTGCACATAAACAAGACTGATGGATGAATCTTCATTTCTCAGCCTTGCATATGTCTATAGTCAAATGTAGACCATTGTTAACAATATTTACGACCTATGCACGAGACGTGCGAGATGTTTCCTCCACCGCTATGTTCCTCAATGGGACCGCTGCGGAATAAACTTCCTTCCTTCCTTCCTGCGCGTCGACGGCCAGCCCCGCATGGCAGAGCGCGTACATACGATATGATTTACAGTAGCCATTTGATGTCTCATAGCTGCCTACCTACCAGTTAGTCTCGATACGTTTGTTTACAATCAGATAGACGCAGGAAACAGATTTGTTGGATCAATACCGTGACGAACAGCAGGTTGACTTCACCACGCACCGCGAGCGTGAGAAAGTAATCATAGCGGACGCAAGTCTGCCAACGATAACGCTCCTCCCGACTCGCAACCTGAGCCTTCTAGGCTTCTAGCAACCATAAAGCAAAAGCTTAAAGAAATCTAGGAATCTAAAAATTGTATGTTTAAGGACATTGCTACCAGTATGCTGACTTATTGATCGTATTCAGTGCCGTATCTCATCTGAGGCGTCGATGTTCACCCCGAAGCTCACGCACGACTTTTGGGAGAGACTGAAAGACGCAAGCGATAGTCTGGACGTCTCGTGCTCCCGAAACTGTTGTGCAGATTATCTCGAGCGTATCGGGCACTTGGAACGGCTCATCGCTGGCATCAAATGCCATCTCAACATGCATGTCCCCGTGTCATGCCTGCCGCCCGAGATCCTCAGCCAGATCTTCATGCACTACGCTCACCCAGCCATAGTGATGGGACCTATCAAGATGGCAAGTCTTACGTTACGTTGCTCAACATCGGCCAAGTGTGCAGGCGTTGGCGACAAACTGTGTTGGGAGATCCACGGCTCTGGACACACGTCCCCGCTCACAGTCTCCCTGCAGCTTCCGCTTTCTTGGAAAGAAGCCGCGGGCTGCCACTCACGATTTGGGGGAATGTACTCATTCCTGGTGAGAATAGAAGTCTCCGTCCCATGGGCGACCTCAATATCCCTATGGAGTGCGTACAATCAATCAGCTTCAACATAGCGGAGAGCCCATTTCAGGCGTCTTATTTCATTTTCCCATCCCACCCTGCTCCTCAGCTACGGTTTCTTCGTCTTAGCTATGATATAGACAAAACTCCCATTGCGCTGGGCTCACTGCCGTTTCGTGGAGATGCACCCTTACTCGACACCGTCATCTTACAATCCGTCCTCCCTTCCTGGACCTGGGTCGAGACGTTGTGCGGTCTCACTACTTTGGTCATCAACAACCCGATGCCCGTTGACGATACTCCCGAAGACCTCCGCACGATCATATGTGCTTTGCACAAAATGCCGAATCTTATACGCCTGGAGCTATGTAGCGAACAATGGAACATTGACTCTGATTTAAACCTGACCGGCGATGAGGTGAGAGATGGTCCTAACTACTTGGGTCCTGCTACTCTCCCTCATCTTAGGAGATTATGCTTGCGCTCGTTTGCGCCTGGAGTATATCATCTCATGGCCCGACTTTCGTTTCCTCAAACTGCCTACGTGGACCTGACGAGTGAAGAATTTGCTGATGAAACCGATATTGTCTACCTATCAGTTGCGCTTGCTCGGCATTATGCATTACAGCTTGACGCGAGCAGCATTTCTCGTCTCAAAAGCCTCTCCGTCCGGATGTTGAGCTCACAGTCTTTCGCTGTCCACATTGCGTCTGACAGCCTGCAGCCCTTTAATGACCCACCTCTTCCGACGCAGCCTCTTCTCACCTTGAACATGCCCGATACAGAGCTTGAGTGTGGAATATTGCTCCCCATATTCATCATGCATCTTCTTGATACATTCACGGATAGTCTTCAGGAGCATTTCTCACTCGACACTCTAATTATTGATGCGTACGTCGTTCACACTGGCACGCACTTCGAGAAGTGCCATTGGATGTCATACCCTCGATTGTCCATCGCAAGGATCATGCTCATCGGTGCATTCGTCGAGTTGTTTGCTGCCGCGTTTGCTTCGCAGGTATCCATTGCAGAATCGCAGGTGCACGAGGCAGGCTGCCTCTGTCTTCCCTTCCTCGAGCAGCTTGAAGTGCACCAATTCAATTTCATCTTTTCTGGGACAGCCTTACAGGATATCGTGATCGGTCTCAAGCGATGGAAGATGCTTTTCGGCCCAGACCAAGGGGTGCTACGCGTAGGCATTCGCGATTGCATTATCAGGGCACGACAGGTGGAAGAGTTACGTGCTACTTGCGATCACTTTGAGTGGGATGGGAAGACCAATTGTGTCGAGTAAAGGTTGCCGACAACGAATAGATGAGATGATGATGATGAAGGGTTTGGTGTTTTGTAAATTATTTAGTACGTTCCTCGCATTACTCGTGCTGTTTGATTTCGGGACTGGTGTGCTGACCGCATGGCCGACCGTCTAGATCCTTTCAAATGACGGTGTCGAAAAAGACGCCTTGAGCATTGTCTTTCACCCCGTGTATTTTCACCCGCCCGGTATCTAGCTCTCTGGGCAGTCCCACATCGCCCTTCAGTCCTGGCTGCCAAATGTCAGAAGCTCCATTCCTGCCCCAATTGCAACCCGAGAGTTGATGAGATGGCTGCTTCTACCTGGTAGGCTTGCGATGATGTCCTGAAATATATTGCTCGGGTCGACAGCTGGTTGTTTACATACGCGGCCAAAATAATAGATAGCAAAATGAGCGCGATGATTCAATACGCATACAAGACTAGCAGCTTCGTACCCCACGAACCCATCACCATGACCATCTAGCCATGTCTCTAGGCCGCGATCCCCATTCAAGCCTCCTAATCATCCTTCTTCTCGACCCGTGGCGGCGTCCTGGGCGTCCCCGGCGCCGGGAAGCTCCCCATCGCCGGCGTCGGCGGGAAGTGGCCAAAGGACGGCGTCACAGCGGGACTGCCGTGCGCCGCACCCCCAAACGGCGAGCCGAGCGTCGCAGCCGTCGGGAACGCGCCCGACGGCAGCGCGGGCGAGAGGCCTATCCCCGGCGCGCCCCCGGACACTGAGCGCGCGGACATCGGCGGCGGCGGCGGCGGCGACATGAGCGAGTTCGTGCGGGAGGGCGCGGGCGCGGGGGAGTAGGGCGAGTAGGGCGTGTGCGCGGTGGTGGGCGTGCCGGCGTAGCTGCTGTACGGGCTGCCGCCCTCGACGACCCAGCTGTTGCCCTGCCGGAGGACCTTGCTCGACATCGACGGGCGCGCGCGCAGGTGCCCGCCGACCCACTTGCTGCGCAGGCCGCTCGCGCTCGCGCTCGCGGGCGGCTCGAGGTCGTCGGCGGAGGACGGCGCGATGGTGTCGATGGCCTTGGCGGAGATGCGGAGGGCCCAGGCCGCGCAGACGAAGAGGCCGCCGACGACGCCGACGCAGCGGATGAGGAAGGCGAGGAGGGTCGTGGTGCGCTGCCAGATGACGAGGCGGACGGGCTCGATTTCGAATTTGAAGAAGATGCCGGGCGTGCCGCGGTTGTGCTCGAGGACGCGGGTGTAGTGCGTGACGCTGTATTGGTTGGAGAGGAGGCCCTTCTCGGGCGAGGTGTGCGGTGGGATGTAGGTCGTGGGGACGACGCGGAGGAAGTATTGGTATGCGACGAAGGGGTCGTTCGTGATCTCGAATGAGTTGTCCAGAGGCTGGATGATCTCTGGGAAGAAGGGGCCGAAGGAGAACTCGGTGACAACGTGCGACATGTTCATGAGCTCGTGGGGTGCATAGACGTTGCTTGCGTATCCGTGGCCGAGTGTCGTGATATGCAAGTTCGCGGTGACCTTCTTGACTTGGAGAGAGCCGAAGATACGACATGCGCTCCCGTCAGGTTTGTGATTGTAAGTCGGCTTGAACTTATCAGCGCGACGCCAGAACGAAAACAGGCCACGGTTCTTGCGCGATTGAGAGACAGCCTGTTCCGCAGACAGCATGTCGGCATGCTCCCTAGGCCGGACGTTTAGAACATGGTTTCACGAGGTAAAATGTAAGCTCACTTGAGCGAAGTAGCCTGACCGACATCGAACAAAGTCTGGATTTTTGCGCATAAGCGATGATTCCCGCTCATCATGCGAAGAGACATACTCCATCCCTTCGGAAACCCTTGCTTAGGAACAGCCTGTCTCCGACGACGTCCCGCAGGTCAACGCTCAAATCTAGAATCAGCGGGCTTTAGTTTGGCATTCCAAAGCAGCATATGAAGCTACTCACATCGGCATGGCATGTTCACCACCATGTCCACGTTCACATCAACGTAGCTGCTCTGATCGCGGTCCACCGTGAATTCGTAGTCGGGCCATCCCCATAAGAACTCGCCCACATCGTTCAGCAGCAGCAGCAGCGCCAAAAGACCCACGAAAACCGTCAGAAACCCGCGAGACTCGGAGCGAGACTTGTACGAAGCTGGCAGCTTCGGAAATGCGTCGAAGGTCTTGAGCGGTGCGGGTGCCATCGCGTCCAGCCTGTCGAGGAGCGACTCGTTCTCGTCGGGATTTGATAACGACGCCATCTTTCTCCCTAGCAGGGATTATAAGGGGGCGCCTGGGGCGGTGGGCGACGTGTCAGCTGGCGGAGAAGGGTATAGTTGCGAGTACTTCGGCGTTTCTGCAGGCCTGATGCAACGGATCACGGGATAAGTTTACACGTCACAACTGGCGCACACGGTTGTGTATCAATCAATGTACTTATGTTATGGGCTGGATGCGTCTGTATAAACGCTGCCTACGTCGTGGCGTATAAAAAGCAGACAGCGATGGAAGAGGGTGAGGGGCAGAATAATGCAAGCAAGGAGTTCGAGAGTCACCAAGTCAACGTTTCATTCTCCTAACACAAGGTCTTACTGTACAGTAAGTACAAAAGTGTACAACGGAATCGTTACAGTCTACAGATAACACTCTGAAGATTAAGGTTAGGGTTAGCGCCGGCGCCCGACATGAAAAAGGCCCGCTCAGCCCGAGGGCCGAAGCGGGACAGGAAAAGATTCCGACGGTGCATGGGCCGAAGCCCATGCAAACCGCAGGTGTCCCCTGCGGACAGGGTCGCCGTGCTATGGGAGGTCTCCGCGGCCCACAAACCCAGGAGGTGAGGGGGCCTGTGCCATCAAGGTAAGTATGAGGAAAGTAGGATGCGGAGGGCGGGCTTATGTAGGTGAATGGGGGCGCACGGACCAGGGCGCGTGGGGCGGGTTAGCCGGAGGGAGGGAGGACGGATTTGAGGGGTGGTTGGGACGGTGTATCCGATACTTATCGCAACATGTCGTGAATCGAATTTACCTTTCTTCAGTGGTCGTGTCTTGCATGCATCTGTATTTTACCCTTCGGTCTGTCGTATGCATGACACCGACTTATCTGAGCCTTCCTCCATCGGAGGCAAAGACTAGATCTGTGTCCAAGCTTCACTAGTAGCCTCGGTCCATCATGATAAGCAATAGATCATGTATGCATTAATCGCAGACAGACGTTATACCAGCACATATACCGGTATATCAGACTACAACCCCGCATGCTTAAGCAAATCCTCCCACTTGAAGTTCTCCGGCTGCTCGTGGAACGTCTTCAACAGCGCCTCCCTCTCCTTCCCATCCGCGCCCCCAGTCCACAAGAAGAACTTCTGCACAGCCAACGCAAGCAGCTGTGCGTCCTGCTGGCTAAGCAGGAAGTCGGCCTCGTCGGGGGTCGAATTCGCGCGCGGGGTGATCTCGCCGCGCATGAGGACGACGTCGTGCGAGCTCGCGAGGTCGGGGTAGAACGTGAGGATGAGGTAGGGCGTCGCGAAGGTCTGGCGGAGCTTGTACTCTAGCAGAGGCGTGAATAGGATAGTGGCGGTCCGTGGGTTAGGTCCGGTAGGCGGAGGGACGGACGGCGCTGGTACTGTGTCTGTGAATGGGAAGCCACCCGTTTGACCGGCCACAGGGATCGGAGGCGCCTCGTAGAATGCCCATTGCATGAAGTAGAACTCAAAGTTTTTCTTTTGCTCGGCGCTCTTAGCCTCCGACGTGTCTATGTCGGATACGTGAGGCACTGGCACAACGAACGTAGGGTGTTTCTGGGCTACAGAAAACATGATCTCGTATGTGCTTCGGGGAAGGGACGCGCAGATGAAGCCGCGGCCAGTTCCACGCGAACGTGACGCATGGTAGGTGGTCCATAGAGCATTGACTTGCGCGGAGGTATGAGGGGTAGCAAGGAGGCGGTCGAGATTAAGGTAACTGGACAATGACTAGAACATACGAATGATGTGTGACGGACGGGCTCGAGTAGACAAATAGGAAAGACATACCTTGACTGGAGAGCTGTCTTTGCGCACTGACGCGCCCGGAGGAAGATTTGCCTTTGCCGTAGAGGCAGTATTCGAGGTAGCAGAGGCAGTCACATCGGCAGATGATTGCGTTGCAGCTTCAGCTGCAGCTGCGAGTCTCTGCAGTCTCCGTTCACTCTCTTGCTCCTTCACGCGCACACGTAGTTCATCGATGCTCGTGCCCTCCCTGCCGTATCAAGTTCAAGAAGAAATGTGATGTCACCTGTTAGGATGGGGTTACTGGCGATGGAGGGCAAACGATGGGTACCTCACTCTTGTGCGCGTTTCTCAAGCTTCTGTGCGTACTTTGAAGTGTAGTCGGTGCTCCGTCGAACTGTTTGGCTCAAGCCGCGAGGAAGTGAACGGCGTATTGCATGGCTCGTGGACGCTCCAGGGTAGATGGAGAGTAATCTTGACCTTGCAAGGAACATTTAGAGGAGTCGTCGGACACGGTTGGAGGTCAGCGCAGCTGAGCAGCCAGCAGCCGTCTGAAATCACCGCTCGGCAACTCCCGTACACTGTTCGCACGCTTCGCGTGGTTATCTTATCTCCTTAGTGGCAGGCGCCTACGCTAATAGCTTTGGACTCGAGCTTCGAATCCTCCTACGTCGAACTGGCCGACCCCTCTGAGCTCTCTGACTCGAGTTTACTACTCAAATTTCTTCAAAATGACGGACATAATGACTCTCTTGACATTTCCAACAAGCGGGGATGCCTTCAGCGCCATGCAACCCTCAGCAGTTGATGAGTTTCAACAGTCGGCATCTCCTCTCCGCAAGGTAGCCCGTCTGGACACCGACTCTGACTCTGCTTCTGCTTCTAGGGTGCGGAGCACGCCTTCAAGCACTGTACCAGATGCTAGGAACAAAGGCCCAGTGCAAATCAAGCTGGTTGGCGAGCCAGGTATGTAGCGCTCAATCACGACTCCAGATCGCTCACACGGCGAGCGACGCAGTCAAACCGAGGACGGACAATGCATCTCTGCAGCAGCTAAAGCGCTGCATCAGAGTCTTGCTCACACGGAACTCGCCCGATCCATTGCCTCTGTCATACCAGCGTATCTTCACGATCTGTCAGTACATCGTATGCATCAAAGCCGGAGGCGCGGATCTCGCCGGGCACGTCAAGATGGAGCTGGAGCGATGTGTGGTATCATTGCGCAGGGATCTACTAGACGAGGGGAGCCTCGGGTTTAACTGGATCAGGCCTTTCGTAGATGCTTGCGCTTGGTTTGAGCAGCAAGTGGTAAGGCTGATGCCCGTACAACCTTACCTGCGCACCAACTGACTAGTCGCTCCGCAGAACCTGCTTGAATCTGTCCTGTCATACCTAGATCGAGTCTACCTGCATCAGGAAAAATATGAGAAAAGCATTCGGTATGTGCTACTTGCGAAGGGTGTCATAGCCTTATCTCATGTGCTTCCAGCGAAGTTGCATTTGGCCAATTTGCAGATCAAATCTTCCTTCACTCAAGCGTGGTCGTCAAGATTAGAGAAGGTATTCGTGAGTGGATAGAATGGGAACGCCACGATAGGTAGCACTTTTTCTGATAGCACCACATTGTCCTGACCATCGCACGCACAGAAAACAGCACGAAGCGCGCGCACTCATTCCGCAACTCATCATGCATCTGGAGATACACAAGCGATACCAATCGGTATTCGAATCCTACTATCTGGAACTTACGCGCGAGTTCTATTCCGACGAAGCGGCGAAGCTGTGCGCGCAGCCGACGCGGAACGCGCTGCATTTTTTCGACCACTGCGTTACGCGGATCGAAGAAGAGGCGCAGAGAAGCAAGGACCTCTTGCCGGCGGCGAGCTGGAGCGCTGTGCGCGAGACGACGGAACGCGCTCTACTCCTCGGTCAAATCGAATGGCTTGCGAAGAACGGTACGGGCGATAGCAACTCCGTTCGTGACCAGTCTGACCTGTTTACCAGGAATGAGCGCGCTCATGGACAAGCGGGACGTGCACGGCCTGCAAAAGATGTACCAGCTGTTCTCCCGCGTCGACGGGCTGAAAGCGCTCGTCACCGAGTTCAGGGCGTACATCCAGACGCGCGTCAAGGTGATCGTGACCGACGCCGCGCACGACGAGCAGCTCGTCGACCGCCTGCTCGACTTCCGCGCGTTCGCGGACCGCGCGCGCACGGAGGCCTTTGCAGAGCACGCGCCCGCGTCGACGTCCACCGCCGCGCCGACGCCGAACACGGACTTCCGGTACGCGCTCGACGACGCGTTCACGCACGGGTTCAAGGCAAGGCGCAATAAGCCGGCGGAGATGATCGCGAAGCATGTCGACCGGCTGATGCGCAAGGGCCAGCGCGGCGCGAGCGACGAGGAGTTCGATGCGCAGCTGCAGGGGGCGCTAGGCTTGTATCGGTTTACGGAGGATAAGGACGTGTTCCGGACGTTCTACCATCGTGCGCTGGCGAAGCGGCTGCTGCTCGAGCGCAGTGCGTCGGATGACTTTGAGAAGCAGATGTTGAAGGTGCTAAAGAAAGGTGGGTCCGTTGGTTTTTGTGGTTGGTAGGTGCTGAGACCGCCGCAGACTACGATCCGGAATTCAGCATGGGCGACCACATGTTCAACGATCTTGCGCTGTCGAAGGACATGATGCGCGAATTCCATGATAAACTTCCGGAGGGCAGCGCCGGACACAATCTCAACGTGATGGTCCTGCAACGGAGCTTCTGGCCGTTCGCCGCTCGCAAGACAGACATCTTGCTGCCTCCTTCAGTGCGTACCTCTGTTCATCTCTGCCGCTGTTCGAATCGTTCATTTCGTGCGTAGATGCAAGATCAGTTGACGTTATATGCACACTTTTACAAGGAGAGGCATCAAGGGCATAAGCTCGATTGGGATCACGCGCTCGGCACTGTCACCATGAAGGCTAGTTTCAACGCCGGAACGAAGGAGCTGTCCGTCAGTCTGTACCAGGCCGTCGTTCTGCTGCTCTTCAATGAAACCCCGGAGATCTCATTCGCCGATATCAAGGAGAGCACACAGCTAGGTATGCCCTTCCCTGTCGATAAGGAAAGCAATGCTGAGTATCGGACGTTGTAGAGGACGGCGAGCTCCGGCGGACATTGCAGAGCCTGGCATGCGGGAAGAAGAAGGTGCTGAAGAAGCGGCCGGCCGGGAAGGACGTGAACGACGGCGACGTGTTCGAGTTCAACGACGCCTTCACCGACCCCCGCGCGAAAGTGCACGTCAACTCCATCCAGGTCAAGGAAACGGTGCGTCTCGCCTCTTTTCTTTATTCCGCCGCTGACGAGTCGCGGGCAGGTCGAAGAGACCCGGCGGACGGAGTCGGCGATCGAGGGCGACCGGAAGCATTATCTCGATGCGGCGATCGTGCGCATCATGAAGGCGAAGAAGCAGCTGCACTATGAGCAGCTGAAGACGGAGACGATCGATGCGGTGAAGAAGCATTTTGTGCCGGAGGTGGCGAGTATCAAGCAGCGGATACAGGGCCTTGTGGAGCAGGAGTATTTGCGGCGGGACGAGGAGGACATGAACCTGTATATTTACGTGGCGTAAAGGGTGATCTTCGTTTCTCGCCCGTTTTCCGTGTATCATAATGATTCATATTGATTGCAGAGCACGCCATGCCTTAGGAAGTGAGCGTGGGTATGGTGTCAATGGTGGAGTTAGCTGTCTCAGTTGAAGGGGGCCTGTGCTGATGCCATCCAAATCGTGCATTTCGAACCGTGATAGAGCTGAACATGCATGAGAATCATCATTGAAGGAAATGATGCTGGGAGGACGTCAAGGTCAGCCAGTGAATTCGATGCTCGTACTTCGATCTACGATGTCTGATCCCGAACGTACGTACCCCTTTTGTATTGCCCTCTTGAGTTTATTACAGCCGCACTCGGTTATCACCTTGCGCACATCTGACACCAGGCTACGACCATCTCCGACCGCCGAGCCTATGCAAGTGTCCCTAAGAATCACCTCAGCCGCTGTCGATGCGCCGCGAAATTTACGGTTTTGTGCCCTCCGTCTGATATTAGCTCTCGTTTATCTTTACAACCAAGTCTGACGTTTTCATCGTCGTCGTGAAATCGTAGAATAAGCCTCGCCGCCGCCGGCTTCACTCAGTCTTCACTCTCGGTTACGGTCACGTGCAAGGGCGGAGGGAAGGAAGCTGCCTGTCTCGTCCGAGCCTCGAGTCGCCGCCTGTTTCACTTTTGCATCATCGTTCATCAGCAGTATAAGACACCCCATTTGTATCTAAGTTGTTGTTGTTCCCCTCCACCACCATTGGTCTTCAACGGTAACCCTCCGTGCATTAAGTCGCGGCAGCACATCCTAAGCTTTCAACGTTCTCCGACCGGAGATATCACCATCAGTTCTAACGTCACCAAAGTCGACCATGCGCGTGCTCGTACTCGGCGGAACGGGGGCGGCTGGGATCCTTCTCGTTGAGCAGGCACTTGCGGCCCACCATGTTGTTGTCGTCTATGCGCGCAGCCCGCAGAAGTTGCCAGACCACATCTCATCGGACCGCCATGGTATGTTCTACCACACTCGGACGAAATGACGCTGACATGACGCCCGTGCAGTTATCATTGTCAAGGGCGAGCTGACCGACGAGGAGTCGCTCTCGAAAGCCATGGAAGGCGTGGAGGCCGTTCTCAGCGCCCTCGGGCCCAGCGCTTGGCACCCCAGCGGCACGCCGCTCGCGAAGGGCTACCAGCTCGTGCTGCAGGTGATGCACGCACAGGGCGTCAAGCGCATCATCGCGCTCGGCACGCCGAGCATCAAGGACCCGAACGACAAGTTCAGCCCGACGTTCGCCGCGATGGTCCTGACGATCGCGACGCTCGCGCGCAGCGCGTACAAGGACATCGTCGCGGTCGGCGACGTCATCCGCGCGGACGAGGAGGCGGTGTGGACGATCCCCCGTGTACCGATCCTCACGAACTCGCCGAAGAAGGAGTTCGTGGCGGGGTATATTGGGGATGCGGAGGTGGGCACGAGCGTGTCGAGGGCTGCTTTTGCGGCGTTCGTTGTGCAGGAGCTGGAGAAGGCTGAGTGGGTGAAGAAGGCGCCCTTGATCAGCTCGCCTTGATTCTGGTTGTTTCGGCTTGCTTCATCTTTGTATTCCTGCTGCATTCGACTGTTAATGCTGTTTTCTTTTCTCGGCATTTAGATCCTACAGCATATGTTCGTGTTCTCGTTTTACAGTATTTCAATAGCTTACTCGCTTTCGTTATAATCCTATGTTTTATGGAACGTTGTTAAGAATTAAGTTTCCCGTTGTAGCTATTGTTTGGCCCTTTCAAATTGTTATCATCTCCAGGTCAAGCATTGCCGTTCAATCAACCAACCTTCATTTGTCCTTTTATATATCAAATTATAAGCACTCGCTTTTGCTCTTACATAGGACCAGTCTAATGCTAAGTACTGAACGCTGAGCGTGAAGGATGGCGCATAATTACTGCGAGCTGGTCCCGCAGCATGCATATAATTCTTTAGAAAAACAGGCCTCGTCACCATCTGCAACGACAATTTACCGTTCTATGGGTACTAAAAAATTAATGCCGCACTCAGTAATCCCTCCCAACCACCCCCACGCCCACCCTCCTTGCCACCAGCGATCCCAGCGCCCACGCGTCCTGGTCCGTGCGCCCCCCTCCGCCTACATAAGCCCGCCCTCCGCATCCTACTTTCCTCATACTTACCTTGATGGCACAGGCCCCCTCACCTCCTGGGTTTGTGGGCCGCGGGGACCTCCCATAGCACGGCGACCCTGTCCGCAGGGGGCACCTGCGGTTTGCATGGGCTTCGGCCCATGCACCGTCGGAATCTTTTCCTGTCCCGCTTCGGCCCTCGGGCTGAGCGGGCCTTTTTCATGTCGGGGGGCGGGGCTGACCCTAACCCGATGCTTAGCTAGTTCGATCTGTTGACTGGAACGATTTTGTTGTACACTTGTTAGGAAACTTACTGTTTACTGTCTTTAACCGAATCGACATGCGGCATATGTCTGTCAATGCGGCTGCACCGAGCCGCTTCATCTTGCAGGTCCCTTCGAGACTTACTATTTCAATTGCTAATAACTATGTCAGTCTTCGATGGCCAGGAACACTAGCAGCGCTGCGCTCAGGCTTGCGGTCGAGGGTGTTGCTGGAGACCAAGGTTCAAGCTCAAGCGTTCAAGCCTTTGCGTCTCATGAAATCCTCAATCGAAGTCTTATAATCACCCTGTCCTCCTTCTCACTACTCAAACCGTCAAAGCAGAGCCACCTGTCCATTGTTTCCTTTTGCTACGTTTGACGGCATAAAACTCGAACGGTTCGACTCGAAGATGCGTTCTTCCATCTCCCTCAGCTCTCTCGTCTCGAGTCGTCCTCGCCTTACCGGTTAGTGCCACTTTGCATTTGGACTCATGGCGCTCGCTAGTGCTGGAGAAGTCAATGAGTAAGTGTAGCTTCGTTGCCGTCCGTCGTTGTTGACATTATACACCAATAGCTGTATTGGAGCTACTACCGCCAAGATCGACCAAGCTGACGTGGCCGGCCATAACGTGAATGCCAAACTCATCGACTTTCCTCATAATCGGCGTATGTCGAAGAGCCTGGAACCGCCATCGAACGCTGTACCAACTGCTGTCGACTCTCATTTTCGCTGCCTACAGACCCGCAGAACCGTCGAGTTCCTGCCTCCAGAATTACTTTTGATGATATTCCTGCTTCTGCAGTACCCGCCAAATTTTTCCGTTATGGGTGGCGGGTCTGGGCTGGGCTGGTTGGCCGTTACGCACGTATGCAGCCGGTGGAGGCATGTTGCTATTGGTGCCCCTTGGCTTTGGGCCAATATCCCTTCGGTCTTCGGCCAGGCATGGATGAAACTCGCTCTCAAGCGGTCTCAACTGGCTCCTATCAACATGCATTTCTTCTATCCGGGCCTTCTTCTAGACATGGAGGAAGAGGTCCTTTCCAACTTTTCCCGTCTAAAGTATCTCAGCTTGTCGGATGATTGGCACGTCCTCCAGCGTTTTCTGCACAAAATGGTCAAGGATGCCCCTGAACTCGAGGACCTCAGGATCGAAGGCGTTGAGACGAATGGGAGGAAGATACTTCATTCTCGGGACACGCTGGATATTGAGCGCAAAGGGCGGCAAGTATCATTCCCTCCGGATCTGTTTGGTGGTCATGCGCCGCACTTGCGACATCTCGAGCTCTGTCGCACCTCCCTCCCTGGCACTTTTGCGATCTTCAGAGGGCTCACATCCCTGGTGCTGGAAGACCTCTATCCCGCGCTCGAGTTCCCGGTGACGAGTGACCCGTCTTCAACGACACCTTCGCCTCCATTGACTTCGAGCGGTCTCCTCACCTTCCTTGAGAACACTCCTGCGCTGACGACGCTACAGTTGACCAATGTCTGCGGGCAGGATCTATTGGATTCAGCACACCGTTTTCGTACTGGTCGTAAAGTCCAACTCTCGTGCCTGCAGTTTTTATGTGTCAAATCGCCGGGCTGGGGCTACATCCTTTTCTGGTATTTAATTGTCATTCCTGCCACTTGCAGGGTGCAGGTAACTGCTGCTTCGGATGAGGAATTCAGTACCATGCGCGCCGTCGTCAACACATTCTCTAAGCATTGTTTTCAACGGCCCCAGCCCTTCACACACGTCGAAGTCCTCTTCAACGACAACTTCTCAGATGAAGTGTGCATCGGCTTCCATCCTGAGTTCTTCCACCCACCTAACGTCTATGATTCTTGCCACTCCCAAGTTGGCATCGTGTGTCCTCCACAGCACCGTCCGCAATTCTATAGGCATATCATCTGTGAGGTCCTCTGCACCCTTCCTGGCATCCGGAGCATCTCTATTGACGAACGCTTGCGCCGAGTCCTTACCGTCGCGGACTTCGCCAACTTCTTCGGCAGCCCGAATCTGGACGGCGTGCACACCGTCCGGTTGAATTTCTTCCAGGTCGATGCGTTTTCTGCATTCCTTCAAATGATGCGCGTCGTAACACTGGACACAGACGAACGGGTCACGGTGCCCATGATGCGGGGTCTCAAGACGCTTGTGATGGGCGACAACGAGCCATGCGAATGGGGCCACAGATGCCTGGGCGCGGAACCGCGGATCTGGAACCCTGGAGTTGACGGTGCGCTTGCGGAGCTGGTGCGGTTTCGTAAGGCGTACAACGTACCGCTCGAGCGGCTTGTGATTAAGGGATATTGGGAGATGGAGCGGGAGTTCATAGACGCTCTGAAGACGAAGGTTGGTGATGAGGTGGAGATTGAAGAGACATTGTTGCCTCATACCCAAGACGAGCTCGAGGAAGACGAGGAAGACGAGGAAGATGAGGAAGATGAGGAAGATGAGGCAGACGAAGAAGACGAAGAAGACGTAGAAGACGAGGATGCCGAGGTCCATGGATTGCCCTGAAAGGGAAGCTAACGCTCTCATTGTATGCAGCCAATAATTTCGCGATTCGGATCGAGGCTAAGATCCTGGGCAAAGCGATTTTGAGTGTAAGTGAGCGTGGTGTGCGCGTGCTGCCAAGCAGTCGCTTCCCTCTAAGCTGCTCCACCATGGACGATAACTACATTTCGACGCTCCTTGACAGAATGACACCGTTTTCTCTATGCTTTGCAAAGTCTTATTTCCCGTACCGTACGAATTCAAATTTCTCACCGCTTGATTAAATTTCTTACCGCTTGACGGACGAAATACGCTGCAACATCCGCATAAAAGCGTGGAAGACGTGCAAGTAGTACGGCAGTGACAAGTCCGAGGTAAATGTACGCGTCATTTGTATCAGCAGCAGTCCCATTCTATTCTGATATGTTCTTTCTCTCTGATATGCATGCATTGCGTCACTGATCATTTTGATGGGCAGGGCATGGGCGCCGACCGCGATCACTGTACTCCAGTGATTCTGAAGATGCCAGAGCGCTAGCCTAAAGGACGATGATGAACGATACGGAGCCTTGCAACCTGCGACAGCACAATCGGCTTGGGCCATGATCACTTCGACCCTTTCTGAGACTGGCCCGACAAAGGCAAAATTCCTGGGTGTGTTTCCGTGTGACGAAACATCTTTTGCATCGCTCTCTAGTCAAGGTACGTCGAGCCGAGTCTGCAGTTGAGCTCGCCTACGCCTATCGCAGTCGTTATCCAGCTACATTCATCTCGATCGCCTCTTCGTTATTCCTCGCATCTCCGCGCATGTTAGTACTCCATGGATTGCCTACCACACATCGTGTATGCTTGGAATCGTTTTAAAGCTGCAAAAGCCTATGAAGAATTCCTCGATTTAGCAGCCATCAGGCTCGGACCTCATGAAACATAGACGGGGCGAAAGCCACCTACACTTCGGATTGCATGAATGCACTGAGGCATATCAGATCAGAATCGATGTTGATGCAATGTATTTTGGACAGCGCAAGCGTGACTTTGAATACATAGACCTTCGAAATTTTGAGAGAATTCGAACCTGGCTGGCGGACGGGCATTAATATTGCAAAGATTTTCTGTCAGAATTTTGGGCGTGCACATGGGCAGGATTCTAGGGTAAGCATGATTAAACCCGCAGTAGTATGGCACTGCACGGACACGACACAATTTCGAACGTATCAACGTCTGAGTCAATTTATCGCACCGTTGTCTACCAAAGGCTGGCACCACAGGTAGAAAGAGGTCTGTACAGTGGCATGGTAAGATATATGTACTGAATTTTCGGCAGAGGCAGATTTGCTCACCGGTATACTTTGTCCGTCCTTAGAGGCAGATTTACTTACTGCTCCGTCCCAGATCGAATATAGCCGCTACTGTTTGGAAGGAGCACTGAGCGGCGGCTCCATATGTCGAGCCTCCTCCTCCAACACTGCGATGAGCTCTCCAGCTTGGCCTTCCCTAGTCACGTCCATCTTCACCATATCCCGCTCGTATAGCCGCCCAAACCTCTCTACCAGCCCCGGAATCTCGCCCTCCACACTGACCTTCTTCCCCACCGCACCCTCCACAGACCCCGCATTCACATCATCCAGCCCACACGCCACAATCCTATCCAACCATGCAACCGGCTCGCGCGTCACGTTATACGCAAACCCGTGCGTCGTGAGCCGATGCCGCACCTGCACGCCAATGCTCCCCACCTTCGTCCGCGCGTCCAGAAACACGCCCGTGTGCTCTGACGGCGCGTGTTCCAGCCCGTGCGCCTCCCGCAACTGCAGCTCGACCATCTTCTGCATGCGGCAGATGTACTCGCGGATGCCGAGCGGGGGGCGCGTGCGGCCGAGGTCGAGCAGCGGGTAGCCCGTGAGCTGCCCGGGCCCGTGGTACGTGAGCTGCCCGCCGCGCTGCGTGCGCACGAAGTCGGCGCCGAGGTTCATCAGGCGCTCGCGCTCGAGCGCGAGCTCTGCTTCGGTCTGCCGCCGGCCGCCTGTGTACACTGGACGGTGCTGAAGTAAGAGCAGGATGTCCTTGTGCGTGCCTGAGGTCTTGCGCTGCTCTAGCTGGAGGGCATGAAGTGATTCTTGAAGCGCTAGTGTTCGCGCATAGGGAAGCGGGACCTTGAAGTAGTGGTAGAGAACGGGTGGGAGGGTCATGGCAGGGATGAAGGCATGGTTCGTCGAGACCGACGCCAAACCGACGCCGCTTGGTCATTTGGCGCGCGCCTTCCGGTTGCTGCAAAGTTAGCTAGTCACGATGTTCATACTAAGTACTGATGTCTTCCTCCCTCTACAACACTACTATTCTTGCGAGAAAAGGCAGAGAGCATGCAGAATGGGCGACTGTGTGTCCCAACAAACGGAAAACCCGAAATTCTTGCAAGGCGGGAGGTCACGTGACACTGAAATTGGGAAAATATCCAGATTTGTCGGGAGTGTCTTCTGGTTCAAACGCTCACTGCTGGGGCGTCCCACAACACTCAATCTCTGGATTTATCTTTCTAGACAATAGACGGACAATATTCCGCTCAGGCGGTACAATCACTGACGCTAAATCGACGGATCCATACCCGCCTTGAGGCCATAATCTTCGCAAGACATGACTATCGAAGTTGTTGAGAAGAAGCGGAAAGAGAAGAAGGAGAAGAAAGCCAAGGCGGCAGCTGAGGTCGTGCATGATGGAGATGTAGAGCAGGCAACGGAAAAGGAGAAGAACCACGAGGTGAACGGGGAGGGAGGGAAGGAGGACAAAGACAGCGAGGAGGCGAAGAAGGAGAGGAAGAGGAGAAAGAAGGAGGAGAAGGAGAGGAAGAGAAAGGAGGCGCAGACAGAGGACGAAAAACCTGGTATGTACTATGGTTCGATCATCTTGACTTTGTGCTTATCTGAATGTTTTATAGATGCCAGTGAGGAGATGCAGGTTGACGGCCCAGACGCTGCTGCTGAGAAGGCAGAGAAAAAGCAGAAAAAGAAAGACAAGAAAGCGAAGAAGGACAAGCGGAAGGACGTTCTTGCTGCGGAAGCCGGTGAGCCCTCTAATAGCGAAGCTTCTACAGAGCCAGCCCAACTTCCCAAAGACAAGAAGAAAAAGCGCAAGCACACTGACGATGTTAACGCCGCGCCTTCACCCAAAAAGTCCAAAAAGGAGAAGACAGAAACTAAATCTTCAACCTCCACCGTGACCCCGCCTACCGAAGCCGAAATTTCCTCCTACCTCACCAACAACAGCATCACGATTTCTACCCCCATTACCCCAGTTCTCTCCTTCCGCGCTCTGTCCCTCCCCGCCGCACTGTACACGGCCGTCCAAAAACTAGGCTTCGACAAGCCTACACCAGTGCAAGCATGCACCTGGCCAGCGTTATTAGAAGGGCGAGATGCAGTCGGCATCGCAGAGACGGGCAGGTATGTGTCTACTCTCACATATGTCTGCCTGCATACTAACAATCCCCCAGCGGCAAAACGCTCGCATTCGGCATCCCTGCGCTCGCGCGCCTGATCTCCACCCCCTCGTCCTCGAAAAAGGCTTGCGTGCGCGTCCTGGTCCTCGCACCCACGCGCGAGCTCGCTCTGCAGACGCACGACACGCTCTCCACCCTGCTCGCCTCGATCCCCGCGCCCGCGCCTCAAATCACTTGCATCGCGCTCTTTGGCGGCGTGCCGAAGCCCCCGCAGGTCGCACAGCTGCGCTCGGCGGGCACACAGATCGTCGTCGGCACGCCCGGGCGCATCCTCGACCTCATGCAGGATGGCAGTCTGAAACTGGAGGGCACGGACTACGTCGTGCTGGACGAGGCGGACCGCATGTTGGACTCCGGGTTCGAGAACGACGTGCGGACGATCCTGGGCGCGGTAGATAAGGGCCAAGGCACGCGGCAGACTGTGATGTGTGAGGACATGCTTTTTTACGCTGCGGGAGGAGTGCTGATGTGTGTTGGTGTGCAGTTAGCGCGACTTGGCCTGAGTCCGTACGCAGGCTTGCGAGTACGTTTCTCAAGGATGCCGTCAAGGTTACGGTGGGGAGCGACGATTTGACGGCGAATACTCGAGTTGAGCAATGTAAGTGCGTTGTGTCCGTTGCATGTTCATAAACTCATGCGTTCGATAGTTGTCGAGGTCTTCGACAATGAGCGGGAAAAAGAGTGAGTTATTAACATGCCGTCAACGCACACGCGCTAACACACGTCCAGCACGCGCCTCATGAACCACCTCCGCACGCTCGCGCCAAAGGGCAAGAATGCAGCGACCAACGACCGCATCCTGATCTTCGTGCTGTACAAAAAGGAGGCGACGCGCGTCGAGGGCACGCTGAAGCGCAACGGGCACGCGGTGACGGGCCTGCACGGCGACATGACGCAGAGCGCGCGGCTCGAGGCGCTGCAGCAGTTCCGCGACGGGACGACGCGGCTGCTCGTCGCGACGGACGTCGCCGCGCGCGGGCTCGACATCCCCGACGTCGCGTGCGTGCTCAACTACAGCTTCCCGCTGACGATCGAGGACTATATCCACCGCATCGGGCGGACAGGTGCGCGTGCTTTCTCGTGTGTTGGGCGTTTGCTGAGGCTGATTGGTGTGGCAGGACGCGGTGGGCGCAGCGGGAAGAGCATCACGTTCTTTACGGGGGAGAAGCACGAGCGCGGGCTGGCGGGAGAGCTGGCGCGCGTACTAAGGGATGCTGGGTTCGAGGAGCAGACGGCGGGGCTGCAGAAGTTCCCGATGAGCATCAAAAAGAAGACGCATAGCGTGTATGGCGCGTTCTTCAAGGACGACGTGGACATGAGCGCGGTGCCGAAGCGGATCGTCTTTGATTAGCACGCCTTTCCTCTATTATTGGAGCCTTTTCTTCGGGTAATACGTCGTCGGATGTTGGTGCTGTGTTAGATATCCATGAATTTTCCTGCTAGGGCCTGCGGCATGGCCAAGTTTAGATTGGCTGTATATTGTCTCCGCACGTGCGTACTTCCTTCTTTCATGGCCCCTTGCCCTTTTTTCAAGACCGTGAGCTCGCTTATTTGTTTTATCTCCATTGCAGGTGAACTCGCGGACGCCTTCTTCCACCGACGAAGTCGCTACACTGTCGCTATGGTACTTTGTAAGTCGCGAGTCCTTTTCATGGCCATAATTTGGAGGCCTTTGATTGTACAGGTCCGAGAAAAGAGTCCATGACATCACACCGTTGATGCTAGCTAAAGGTCGGGCCTTTGTAGTTAGCTCGGGCCATTCCGCTTAGGTGTCTTATCATAACAGTCAACAAACAGTGGAATGCGGTCCCGATAACAAAGAAGGCCACAGCGCGCCGCACCAGACTGTTTCGACGCTTTCATCCCGACTTGTATCTTTGTCGGCTGGGCCCTTTTCCATTTCGACAAAGCTGCCCTCCTGAAAAATACTTAAACCATTGTAAGCTTTAAATGGGGACGATGATTAGAACACCTAAATTTCCCGTGTGTCATCCCGTCCTCAGCCTATTGAATACATTTGCTGAATATTGCACAGTTTCTACAGCTCGAATTTCAAAAGTGACAGGTAGACTTGTTATGATGCAAGAGTCTTAGATCCGGCCCCCGATACCACCATGGTATGCACAGTCATGTACGTTGCGCGTCTGCACCCTCCGCAGCGTGGCTCTTCGCACTCATAAATCATGTGTAGCTCTTAGCCATGCACTCTCGTCTGATTTGGGCTCATCCCGAGCCACGGCTTCGTCGAAATTTGGCCTGCTCATGAAAGACGCCCAAGCCGGATCCGCCGCCGAAGCTATCTGTGGCGTTCGGCGTTAGCGTACAAGCCACACGAGCCTCCAGAATCTTAAGAGTCGAGCAAAGAACTGTCGTAAACTGTGGATTCAGAAAAGACTACCTAGCTACCGTACTTTTACTCTACTTATATACTTGATCATAACTAAAATTTTCCATCTCCCTCAGTCATGAGGGAGATCTTTATCGAAGACCGAAGAATCCGAGGGAACATTCAACGGATTGGCAGATCGGCCCTTTTCGGGCGTTTACAGGCCAGTGCGCGAGCAACGAACAACCTCGACGCTGTGCCCGAACCGTTACACTATCCGACGCTGCAGTTATCGGTATGGGCAGAACGGCGCCCCGACCTCGGAACATCGACATGTGCAGCGGGGTGCCTTGGTGTACGGCTTGAGCCCAGCGAATTTTGATAGACCTGCTTCAATGCGTCCTTCAACGCGACCTCCTTCAACACGACGTCCTTCAACGCGACCTCCTACAAGGCGACTTTTTACAACTCGACCTCTTTCAACGCGGCCTGCTTCAACGCGCGAGGACCTTGCGGGCATGAGTCGTTCTGACATTCGATTGCCGCAAGATGTGCGCTTGCATGAGCGCGGACGTGTTGGCCGCGACCTCTTTGTCTGCCCGGAATGCAGACAGTATGGCTCGAGTAGCAACAGCACGAGTCACCTAGAGAATTGCTCTAAGACCAGCTTTCAGAGAGACGACAGGCGTACGTAACTTCAGCACTGTTTCGCTTCCTGTAGAATAGGATGCTCATAATGCCTTTGATCCAGTCGAGTATGCCTGTGGTCATCCAGGATGTTGGAAAATATACCGTAACCGCGACGAGCTGTGGCGGCATCATATCGAGCAGCGGCATGTGCCCATGGCTGTTTCGCGGGGAAGGATGTGAGGTAGTTATGAGACTGGCATGCTGATCCAGAAACAGGACAGCCAGAATGTAGTACGAAGCATATTCTGCAGAATAGCTGTCGATACAACTCCGTGGAACGATACTCTGTCCTTCTGTGCGGAATCAGACCGTGCTTGATGTCCCTTACTTCATATACAGTATGCAATCGTTCAGCAGCTGCTGTACAGTTGTCTCGAAGCGTCGGGTAGCATGCGGATGACCAGGTCTTGAGTGGCCTCTCCCGCCGAGCGACATGGATCCGCCTGATATCCGACGCCGGCGGCTCGACGGAAGCAAATCCGCACGTCGGCGAACACTCGTTCAATTGACCGATCGTACCATCGGCTCGTCTCAATAGGACGAATGGCCCATATTTGCACCCTCGGCATATCTCGCGAGGAAGACAACAAGACAGAACAGTTCATGCCTGAGGATACGCTTGCGGGGTCTCGAGATGTGCACTGTGCAGCGGGTTTGCCGGCTCGGAAGGACTCGGAGACGAGGACTGGGACCAGGGATGGTTGGAAATCATTGACATCTCAGTATCACGACAAGAGCGACTAGATGACTAGAGTTGACGAAAGGACTGCCTGTCATGCATAAATAGGCTTGTTCAGTGTGCTTCGTGTGCTGTCCGTTGTTCTTTGGGAGGAATGGCTACTGGAACCTGGTAACTTACCTTCGGAAGCCTGAAGTCAGCGCTAGCAACGGAGACTACAGTAACCTTCCAGTGCCCCACCTCCGATTTGGGCTGATGCAGTCATTGAATATTATGAATACCCAGATCAACCATCATCCAAAGTGAAGACTGATATCCCGACGATGTGCGCGATGGCAGAACGAGATGAAGAGCGTGATACTTTATGTTCGGGGGTATGGACACGACCGCACTAGCGGGGCCGAAGGACTTCCTTCTTGAAACGCCTACATATTCCCACTCTTTCATTGTCCCGCCTCTCCTACTTTCCTGTGTATCTGTAGCGCTTAGTTGAATCGTGTGCTGTAGTCCTAGAATATCAGAGATTTCGAGTTGGAGACTTGGAGACAGGGGGTCGGAGCTGACTGAGCTCAGCGGACGTCACCGCCGCGTGCCGGTGCCGAGGCGACTGAGCAGCAATGACCTACTCTCCAGCCTACCGACAGCAGTCTCCATTCATCTCTCTCTCTCTCCGACCACTACCACTTCTACCTCGCGGGCACCCGTCGTGTAGTGTTTCGAACAGTGCTTTGCCGCCCGTACAACTGGCAGGGTTGCGAGGCTGTGTAACGCACTGCCGCTTTATACAGGCGCACGACTCGGACCCGGCCCTTCTCCTCCAGGCATTGACCTCTGAATCATCGAGCTAATAAGCAACTCCGTTGCTCCGATTCGTGATCGCCTTCCGCAGCTCGCGCCGCAGGACTCCATCCTAGCCGTACGCAGCACCCCCATACACGCGCCGACCATGATGAGTCTTTTCAATTCCGCTAATGCCCATCTACGAGGCAGACCACGCGGCGTTTCGGGCACCGCAGAGGACAGGGTGCCAGAAGACACCGACCCGGACGACACTTCCATCCTGTGCGTTTCTCTTCATCTCTCTTACCAACACCCTTTCCCCGTGCCCTAGCCCACCTTCCTTGCTCCCGACCATGACTCCTGATTATCTCGACTCCCCGCTCTGCAGTGACGAGGACGAGGGCTCTATCATTCTATCCTTGATCCAACAGTTGAGGTGCGTGGCACGTCTTTGGGAGCCGTGCGGATCGTAACGAGATGGCATGCAGAGTAGGAATGGACCTGTCCAAAGTCACGTTTCCGACGTTCGTCCTCGAGCCGCGAAGCATGCTCGAGCGCATCACCGATTTCATGGCGCATCCTGATCTTATCTTCGGGTGCGTGGCGTTCGTGGTCTCCCGCCCATCACCGCTTACATTCCTGCACATCCAGAGCTGAGAAATGCGACGATCCAGAGGAGCGCTTCATCCGCGTCCTGCAGTACTACCTCGCAGGCTGGCACATCAAGCCGAAAGGCGTCAAGAAACCGTGCGCGTCCCTCCATTACACACGTTGCTTGCCGTAAATGAAACTGTCCGCATAGATATAACCCCGTCCTCGGCGAGTTCTTCCGCTGCAGATACGACTACCCGAACGGCACGCAGGGCTTCTACATCGCCGAACAAGGTGCGTCCCATCTGCCTGCCCCACCCACCCCCGCCGCGCACGCTGACACGCACGCACGCTGACACGCAGTCTCGCACCACCCGCCCGTCTCCGCATTCTTCTACATCTCGCCCGCAAACCAGGTGCAGATCGTCGGCGAGCTGCGGCCCAAGTCGAAGTTCCTCGGCAACAGCGTCTCGACGACGATGGAGGGCGAGAACCGCATCCTGCTCCTCGGCCGCGCGGACGACGGCGGTGCGTCCCTTCTCCCTGCACCCTGCGCGCCTGCGGTGTACTGACGCGTGATTGTTGTGATGGTGGTGGTGGTGGTAGAGTACGTCATCACGATGCCGAACATGTACGCGCGCGGGATCCTGTTCGGGAAGATGGTGCTCGAGCTCGGCGACGCGTGCGAGGCGCGCAACGACCGGCTCGGGCTGTACGCCGACATCGAGTTCAAGACCAAGGTGCCCCCCCTTCCCTCCCTCCCTCCCTCCCTCTGTGGTGTGGTGTGCTGACGGGAGCGCGCAGGGCTTCTTCTCGGGGACGTACAACGCCATCGCGGGGCGCGTGCGGAAAAAGGACGCCGAGATCGGCGAGATCAGCGGGAAATGGAGCCACGTGATGGAGTACAAGGACATGCGGGTGCGTGGCGCGCCATGTTATGCGTGTGTGCGGTGCTGATGGTGGTGGTGAGGTGTTGCAGACGGGGAAGAAGCGCGTGCTGTTTGATGTGGACAAGGGCGGGGCGAAGGTCGCGCCGATGTGGGTCGCGCCGCTCGCGGAGCAGGAGCCGTACGAGTCGCGGCGGTGCGTGTCATATCGCGTCCGTGTGCGCGTGCTGATGCGCGTGTGTGTGTGTGTGTAGGTTGTGGAAGGAGCTGACGGAGGCGATCCAGCGGAAGGACATGGACGCGGCGACGGTCGCGAAGACGAAGGTCGAGGACGCGCAGCGCGAGCTGCGCAAGCTGCGCGAGGAGGCGCGCGACGTGCACCGCTCGCGGTTCTTCGTGGAGCGCGACGGGCGGTGGGAGCCGAAGATCGTGTAACGCCCCGTTCTTTCACCTCATGCTTGCATGCTGATCTTTTTGTGGCAGGGTGCCGCAGGACCCGCAAGAGGCGGTGAAGGCCGTGCGGGCGTTTATATGGGGCGCGGGCGCGGGCGCGGGCTTTCAACAGCCCAGGCCGTAGTGCGGCTTCGTGGGACGGCGGGCGACAGGCGGGGTGGGGTATATATACATCGATGCATAGAAGTGGGGGGGGGGTCTGTTTTGTAATATCCTCAGTGCCCTGCGATGCGGGGACGCGTTCGCTACATATTGCATATTCAAGGGCTCGTCTAATTGGCTAGATCCGTGCCGCTATTTATCTCGTCTTCGGTACAGAGTGTCCGTTCGAGCTGGGGCGACGGGCGTCGTACTTGGTCTCCCGCAGGCAGACTTAGTTTTCGTACCAAGACACCACGCGTAAGTACTATATCAGGAGGGCTGACGGAGCTTACAGGCAGACGAAGTTGAAGTTGAGAGAGTGATGGTCGATGATTAGTCGATCTCTCTGACGAAGATAGTCATCAAACGCGCTTGTCCGTTGTCACCGTGTCGATCCTTCCTACATAAGTATAAAAGTTGCTCCAGTCGTTCAACGGCCTTGATGAGGCTCTGCGGTGAGTGGTTCACGATTCTTGCACACTGGCATCGAGGATGCGCTTGCGGAGCTGGTGAAGAGCCGCAAAAACGTAAGGTGCCGCTCGAGCGGCTCGAAAATAAGGGCTATTGGTGGGTGGAGCGGGAATTCATGGACCGTGTCTGTTGAGGGCTCTGCAGAGGAAATTAGCTTTCTCTGACTATAGCAGATGCGCGGGCCTCATACGGATCGTAGAAACACTTTGACCATGCACTATCTCCACCCTTTTTTTTATTTACTGAGAGAACCTTAGGCTTGACTGACATCGTCGTCAAGACTGAGATAGGAATGTAATCTGAGAGAATAGCTTTGAGATAGATTCATGAGAAATTGAGCGGAATGTACATTTTGTTCGGAACAAGCACGGCAAATGAGGGTATAGAATCGGTATGTAATGTATGGAGAAACAGCATGAGTAAAGCAAGGCGTGAGCGGTATATGGATGTATGTGCAGCAGAGTCATTGCGAGATCCATAGATGAAGACAACAAGGAGAACGTGTAGAGAATGTGAAGGAGAAAAGCAATGCAAGGAAGGTGTGCTTATGCAGCGTATGAAAGAACTGCAAAGCCGGTGGAATACAATAAATAGGAAATGCATAGTGAATGAAACCAAACCAATCAGTCAGTGAGATGTGACCATCATGAGAACCGTCAGATAAATGAAAGTGAGATGAGAAATTCTAAGCGATTTATGACCACCAGCCGTCCTCGCCCTGAGTCGGCGTGACGGACACGACACTCGGCGTTGGCGAGGCGATAGGCGGGCGATAGTATCCCTTGACTGCAGGGCGGCTTCGCGACACGCTGTGGCCGAGGACAGGATAGCGCTTCGTCGGCGCGTGCATGGAGTCCCACACCGACGTCTGCGGCGGTGTGTTCGTGCGCGTCGTTGGCGCACGCGATGGCGCACGGGAAGCCGCCACCGGTGTGGCAGCTCGACTTGGGTATGCGACGGTGCTCGCGCGCGAGTCGGGGCGGGGAGGTGACGAATGTGCAGCGGCGGCCTTCTTGGCCTGATCGTTTTCTGCCTGAAGGCGTGCCACCTTGGCCTCGAGTGCGGCGACTTGATCGCGAAGCTTGTTCTCGCGGCCCTGTGGAATCAAAAGCGTCAGTATGCATAACAGTGGGCCGCCGTTGAGTGGAGAATTACAATGACTGACCTTCGTAAGACGCTCCTCCGCTTCCTTCTCATCGAGTTGCATCTTCGCCAAACAGTAATCCGCATCGAGTTGCGACGCCTTCTCGTCCGCCTGCTCAAGCGCCACATGCATATTCTGCACCTCCAGCTCGTGCTCCTGAGCCCGCTTCTCCCACTCCGCAGCGCGCTGCTGAGCTTGTATCAAGTTCTGTCGGGCGGCCGACGCAGCGCGGTCGCTGCTTGTCGCCTTGTTCTCCTGGTCCTTGAAGCGGCGCTGCAGCGCGGCGTACTCGCCCTCCAGGACCTTGCTCTTATCGCGCACGCGGCGGAGCTCCTTAAGCTCAGGCTCGTTGTTCTGCGTGACGAGTTGCGCGAGCATGTCGATTTGCTCCGAGGTGCGGCGCAAGTCGTCCCAATGGCTCTGTTGCGACAGGAGGACATCATGTTCCTTCTGAAGGGCGGCAAGGGCGGTCACTGCTGCGTCCTTGTCGTGGGTGGCAAAACCGGCTTGCATCTCTAGCTGCTGCATCTGATATTCACACTGACAGGTCAATAAGCCGCCCAAATCACACGCCTATCGTACTTACCTGTGATCTCAAAGACTGCGTCTCTGCCACGAGCTCCCTATTCGCCTTCTCAAACTCAATAATGCGGTCTTGCTGGGCTTGCGTAGTCACGTCGGAAGCCTTCAACCGCGCCAGAGCCTGCGACAGCGCCTCCTCAAGCTCGGTGTTCCGTGCTTCCGAAGCCGCTGCGTCAGTTGCCCGAGAAATCATATTCGCCTGCAACTCGTCGACTTGCAACCGCAGACGATCGCGTTCCGTCTCGGCAGCGTTCACCCGCTCGACCAGGACGTCCTTCTCCACCCGCACAGAGCCATGAGCAGCACGCGCCTTCGCCAGCTGTATCTGAAGATCGGCATTGGACCCCACGAGCCTGCGCACTTCCTCAAAGTCCTGCTTAGACATGCTGCGGGCCAAGATGTCTGCGTGTGCAGTCTGGATCGCCTTCGTCGTCGCGGCCATGCCCTCCGGCAGGACGGTGAGGCGGGACAACAATTCTTGGTGGAACGACAGGATCTCTTGTGTCCTCGAATCGAGCGTCTTCTGGCCGTTAGCGAACGTATCGATCGTTGATCCGATTTGCTGAATACTCGCCAGCGCCGCCGGGTCGAGGGATGCAGGACCCTTCGCGCGCAGCTCTTCCTGAACAGAGGAAAGCGCATTGATGGCAGCAGTAAGACGCGTCGGTAGATCAGACACGAGGCCAACAACATCGCGATGTATGCCCGACAAATCTCGAGTCTGCGTTGAGATGGTATCTTGGCTCTGTGCGAGGGAATGGACGGTGGAAATGACATCGCGCAAAGGCTCCAAGAGCTGCGCGACGCCCTCGCTGACCTTGCCGGAAAGACCATCCAACATACGATCCCGAGCAGCAAGTCGAGAATCGAGGCGCTCGACAACCAGATCCGACACTTGCTCCTTGATCTCGTGCGCATCGATGGGCGCAACAATCCTGCGCACCTCATTCGTGATTTCGGCAGTGATCGCGCTGGTGTCGATGGTCCTTTGGGACGACAAGATAGAGGGCAGGATCGGGATCAGTCTGTCGACGATGAGGCCAGCCGTCTCGCTCTTATCCGACGCCAGATCGATGAGCTGGTAAATATGCGGCTTGACGGCTTGCGTGAGCTGATCGGTGAGGCCGTTGTAGTCAATCGGCTCGGGGCGCATGGCGGAAATGTGGGGCAACAGCGTGGCCATAAGATCGCGCAGAAGGCCATCCCGGTCGAACGCAGGAGCGATGCGCGGGGTGCGGGCACGCTCGACATTGAGGCCGTCAATACGAGATGCAAGCTGCGACACGGCATTGATGACCGTATTGACCGTGCGGTTATGGAATTCCTCGATGATGGCTTGGACATTTTGTGCGTTCGCAGGCGTTTGTGCGCGGTCCCGGGTCTCCATACGACGCAGAACCTCGCTGAGGTCCTCTTGCAGAAGCGCGCGGGCCTCAGCGTGTCCCTGCTCGACGATATCCCTGACAAGCTGAAAGTCGAGTTCTCCGCGGGCATCCATCTGGCTATCATCTAGACCCCGCGCCGCGGACTCCTGCAGCTGCGCGCGGAACAGCGACACGACCTCATTAATCATAGCCTCCGTCCCCGGACTGATCGCCTGCCCATCAACGCCCAGCCTCGCCTCGCGCAGCTCCAACCGAATCGCCTCGATCTTCTCCTCCAGCAGCGCCTCCAGCCGCTCCTCATACTGCTGCATCTCGAGCCTGCGCGAGATGCTCGTCGGCGGGACCGACTCGCCGGAGATCGACGACGACTGGCTGTTCAGCGCCGGCAGCGACGAGCGCCGGCGGACCTTCGCGCCCGGCGTGAACACGTCGCGCTTCTGCAGCTGGTGCGGCGGGTCCCAGCGCCCGGGGTCCGTCACGAGGCGCGCGCGCGTCGCGGAGCCCTGTGCGGTCTTCGCGATCGCGGGCATGCTGAGATCGTCGAGCGACGGGCGCGCGACGTGCTCGAAGATCTCGCGCGAGCGTGCCGTGCGGCGTGTGCGCTCCTCCTCGCCGTTTGCGAGGTTCTTGAAGAGGCCTGCGGGCACCGTGTTTGTGGACACTGGGTGTTTGAAATCAAGAGGGATCGGCGCACGGCGGGACCTCATCGACGGCGGGACCGGGAGCTCGGTGGCACCGCTGTAATTCTCCTCGTCGCCCTCCGGCGTCGTCATCTTGTTCTCCGCATACACGAACGGCTCCGGCTCCGGCATCCGCACCGTGCCCTCGCCAAAGTGGTTCGGCAGCGTGGATGGCCGCGCCACGCCGTTGAGTCTGCGCACGCCGTTGGCGGGCGACGGCGGCGCGGACTTGCGCACGCTCGGTGAGTCGGGCGGGAACTTGAACGAGGTCATCGCCTCGCGGTTGAATTCCTCGTCCTCTTCCTCGTCGCTCTCGTCCGCCGCGGTGGACGGCAACGACCCGCGGCGCTGTCTCTTCTCGCGGCCCTGTGCCGCACGCGCGGCCGTTGCAGTCGCTTCAGGCAATTCAGGCTGCGTGCGCACCGGTGTCTGCGCGGGCTTCGGCGAGGGCGGCGGGAAGGTGAATTGGGGCGCCTCAGGCCCGGCGGGCACGCGGAACGTGAACGTGCCCGGCTTGAACTCGGCGGCGGCAGCATTGAGCGGCTTTCCGAATGACGGCGCGCGGGCGTGCGTCGGTGGGTTAGCATGCGCGGGACCGAACGTCCCGGGGGCCCAGGAGCCCGACGAGCCGGAGACACGCGACGAGCCGAATACGAAGGGCTTCGCGTGGGGATTGAGTGCCTCGCGCTTCGGCTGGGGGACCTGAGGCGCAGGCATGGGCGCGGGCACAGGCATGGGCGGGGCGGGTACGGCGCCAGGATACACGAAATGGTTATTATTGTTGTCGGACGTGCGACGCGAATGCGCGAGTGCGGGATCGTGCACCGAGAACTGGGCTGTGCTCGGCCGTGAGGACGGGAGGGGCGGGAGAGCACGACTGTCATGCATACCGCTAGACAAGGGCCGTGCCGGATAAACGTCATTAGACATCTGCGCGAAGGGATGGCGATACGGGTGATGCATGGGATGGTGGCGGTGACCATCGAGGCTCGGATTCGACAGCATGTCGTCGTCTTCTTCTGCGTGTTCTTGCTCGTCTTGAGGCTGATTTTCGGACTGCCCGAATGCGAATGCGGGAGTAGTCTGCGGCGGATGCGGGAAGTTGGGCAGGCGGCGCGGAGTCTGTGTATCTGGCTGATCTCGTCGTGTGCGGCGGATGATGCGCCGATGGAGACGTTCGTGACGTGCGCGTTCTTCGTCGGAGGGATTCGACCACTCGCCGATGCTTTCCTGTCAACGTCCACAGCGAAAGATAAACAGCGACAGAACAAGATCCGAGACAATCGACAGCGACAACAAAGACGCAATGGACAAGAACAAAGACAAGAAGAACGAGAAAGGGAGAGCGCAAAGACACCCAGGTGAACGCAATCGCCACGCGAATCAGATCAGCAGCACGCCCACCCCACGAAGCAGCATTACGTACCTCCTCCTCGGTGCTCTCCTCGCCCCTCAGATCCTCCGATCCCGTCCACTCGCCGACCGCCTCGCGGTCGAGTTCGTCCACCTCGGGCTCGCCAGCCCCGCGCACACGGGCCGGTCCGCCGCCGACGGACATCAGCGATAACGCGGCGGACAGGTGCGAGACGTGCCGCGAGTGCATCGCCGTCGCCGTGCCCGAGCCGGACGCGGGCGCGATCGGTGCGATGTCGATGCTGAGGTCCATGTCGATGTCAAGGTCCGCTTCCGGGTCGGCCTCCAGCTCGAACGTCCTGTCCGGGGCAACCTCCGTGACCTCCCCTTCCGCCTGCTCCTCTTCGGCTTGCTCCGCTTCCGGCTCTACCACTTCTTCCATTGCATCGAGCCCGAACCCTCTCGCGAAATCGGGCCTGCTATCTGCGCTCGCGACTTCCTTCTCGCTTGTGCCATCTGCCGGAGCCTCGGGCGCCTCCGCGCCCTGGATGGTATCGGAGCCCAGTACGGCGCTTGGCCCAAACGGGTTGAACGATGGTGCAAGGGAGAGGCTGTGACCGTGCCCCGCGCGGGGCTGCAGACGCGGCGGGATGGCTGGCGAAGTGTTCCCGAACGGCGGATTCGGGATCGGAGATGTGGACGCCGAGGCGGACTGGGACTGCTGCAGCTTGTTGAGTTTGAAGTAGAGCAGCGCGGGGTCCGCCGGGGAAGATATCTGTATAGCGCATTAGACCTATGAAATTGGACGATGAAGGCAGCTTACGGAGGCGGCGCGCGCATGCGGGGCGTGGATGTTGGGGACGGTGCTGTAGCTGCCGATCCCGCTGCTCGAACCCGTGCCTTTCTCCACGCCGAGTTTCTCGAGCTTCTCCTCGATCGCGCGTTGTCTGATCGTATCCCACGCGACCTGTCAAGCACAAAGATTAGATATGCGTTTCAGAAATGAAACTGCGATCGCGGTACCTTGCCTGGCAAGAACACGTCCACAGTGTCCGGTATCTCAAACCTCCAGAAATCGGGCGGGTATATCTCAGTCGATGCGGCTTCTACAGATGGCAGCTCTGGATGCACAGGCACCTCTTCGGGCTTCAGTGGTGTGCGCGCCCATTCAGGCCGGACGCCGTCTTCATTCGCGCTCTCCTTCGGGAAAGACACTGTCCCCTTCTTCACCTTCGTCTCGCGCGGTGGCGGGGCGGCCGCGGGCGATGGGGGCCGATAGTTCTTTCCCGCGCCACCAAGAGCGGCCTTGGGCGGGCCTCCGATGCTGACGCTCGGCTGGCGGCGCTGCTTCGGCACGAAGGGCGGCGCGAAGGGCAGGAGCGTGCCGGGCGGGAAGCTGCCCTGCCCCAATGGGGTTGGGGGCATCCCCGGGGGAGGATGGATGCCCGCGGCAGCGAGAGCCATGCTCGGGTGCGCGCGGTGCCCCGGCCGGCCTGGTGCGCCGGGGATAGGCGGGAAGAAGGCGGGCTGCATGGGGGTCTGGAGAGGCGCTGGTGGAGGGTGCGCGTGCGCTGCGAAGGGAGGGGGCGGATGGAAGCTGGATTGGAGGGCGGTGGGGAGGCCTGGGGAGAAGAGGGCTTGTACGGGCTGTTGTGCGTGGAAGGAGGGCCCGCCGTTGGGTATTTGGAGGCGAGCGAGATTAAACGGCGGACGCGCGTGCGGGTGCGGGTGCTGTGGATGGGCGGCCATTGTGTGCAGACGCGAGGATTAGATGGAGCAAAGAAGGTCTATGACGGAGCGCGAGTCGGCGCTGGTTGTGCCAGCGGTGGTATGATGGCCCGCGCGATCGACAGCAAGACGAGCACGCGAATCTTGCTGGTGACCAAGGGTATCTATCGGGGCAAGATGAGGATCCACGGACGAGAGAGATGGGTGAAAATAATAAGAGATAAACCTACGAGGAGGTGGAGGACTGACAAGAGAGCGACAAGAAGCAATCACGACGTTTCGCACACTAGACGCTGGTAGGCGCTGGCCCACGTGGCCCGACCGCTTGCCGACCGCGACCCTCAATTATTGTGCCCCGAGTTGTTTGTTTGCACACCAGCCAGGTTCAAGTTTGTGCTACTGAGCTGGACGGTCATTGTCATGTCTTGAAGATAACGACGGCAAGCATCCCACCTGAATACGAAGCTATTGATCAAAGATGTCTGGGCCCTGCATAGTAACGTTGGAATGTTGGTGGACAGGCTGCATGTTGGGCGACACCGCAAAGCTATGAACCAGTTAGGTCGCTGATTCTCTGGTGTCCGAGTCCGTGCATATGCTCACCTTGTCTGGCTTCTGGTCTTCACTCTCGAAGTCGTGTCGACCTGATGCATGGTCTGAGCCTGACTTCTCATAGGGTCGTTACATGGAAGTAGAGAGTTGCTAGCGCATGCTTCTTATTCGTTTTCGTGCACCTATCAAAGTAATAAGATCCAGACCCATGAATCGACGAGCTGCTTATCGACGGGCTAGTCATCGGCGATGCGAAGATGCTCAAGTCACCATGGTACCAGGATTCGCGCTTGGCACGTCCGTGAGCAACGCGGTAACCGGTGCTTGGAAAGACAACGACGGGCTCTATATCTTCCAAGAAGATGATGCAGTGAGAGGTCAGAAATCTCTGCTGGACGAGAGGAAGCTCATGTTATCGTCTTGTTTCGAGGTGGTAGTGTGGAGCTAGATGACAGGTGGAGTACTTCGTCTTACAACCCCTTTGAAGGCGTAGAAAATAATGAATATAAGAATTTGGGATATGTTCTCCCTGACGTGTGCACCATACCTGATTGTATGCGCAGAGTCTTATGGACGTACAGAACGCGAGACGGCGCGAAACGCGTCAAATCGCGTCGACGCGACGAGATCACGGGGCCGTTTCTCGATCATATATAGTGATCATGTGCTCGCGTCGCGACCTGCGCAGCCTCGTAATTGCTTCTAGTCATCGAGATATCGCCAGGTTCCACGTATCGAGTATCTACTTTCAACCAAGCGTTATACTCTAGATCCATACCCGACACGTTCGCAGTCATATTCAATAAAGACAACCGCAGATAACAGAACCATCAGACCGCCCGATGGCCCCGACGACCTATCTCGCCCCCGACCCGATCCTCAACACCCCCTCCTCCTCCGTCTTCGACCTGCCCACCTCGCCCGCGCCACCTCCCATCTCCTCCGCGCCTTCCCCGCGCCCCGCCCCGCAGACCCCCGCACACGACCTCGCAGACCCGACGCCACCCTTCCTCGTCATCTCCGGCGGCACAGGCTGCAACGCCATCTGCGCCGCCTTCTCCCGCGCAAGCTACGTCCTCCCCGTCTCCGACGACGGCGGCTCCTCCGCCGAGATCATCCGCGTGCTCGGCGGCCCCTCCATCGGTACGCGCTCCTCCCCTCCGTCATCCGCTGTCCGCGTTAACTCCTCGCAGGCGACATCCGCTCGCGCCTCGTGCGCCTCATCCCGCCCGCGCCGCCTAATTCGCCGCTCGACAGCCTGCGCGTGTTCCTCGCACACCGCCTGCCGTCGACGTCTGAACAGGCCGCGCGCGACGCGTGGCGCGCGATCGTCGAGGGGCGCAGTGCGCTCTGGGCCGGGATCCCCTCCGACCGGAAGGAGGCCGTGCGAGGTGCGTCGTCGCGTCGCTTTTTGTCCTGATCGGGCCGTGATGCGGCGTGTAGGGTTTTTGGTGTACTTCGAGAGCGAGGTGCTAAGGCGCGCGCATAAGAGCTTTTCGTTTTTGAATGGCAGGTGCGCCGTGTTTCTGTCTTTGACCTGTGGGTCGGCTGAGATGGTGTCGGGCGTAGTATTGGCAACTATTTCCTGGCCGCTGCACAGGGCTTCTTCCGCTCGCTGCCCTCCGCTATCTTCCTCTTCTCCTCCCTCACCGGGAGCCAGGTGCCCCCACTCCACCTCTCTAACTCAGCTGAACTCACATGCCGTGTGCGCAGGCAAGCATCCTGCCCGCCATCGTAACGAACCACACAGTCACCATCGCCGCCGAACTCACAAACGGCGCCCACGTCGTCGGCCAATGCGAGATCTCGCACCCCGTCGCGCACCCCGCGCCCTTGCTCGCACTCACCCCCGACTCGCCCACCTCGCCCACCGCCGACGCCGTCCTCCCGCCGCGCGCGAACCTGCTCTTCGCACACGACGCGGCGGATGTGGTGGCGCCCGCGCTCGACGCGCCGATCGCGCGGGTGTACTACATCAACGCGTACGGGCACGAGATCCACCCCGCGCCGAACGCGGCGTACCTCGCGGGCCTGCGCAGCTGCGCCGCGCTCGTCTACGCGCCCGGCTCGCTCTGGACCAGGTGCGCCGCCTGCATTGCGTGCCATCGAAAGACAGCTAAGGCAGCCAGCATCATGCCGTGCCTGGCGCTGCGCGGCGTCGCGGGCGCGCTGGCGCGCTCGCCGGCGCTCAGGGCGAAGATATTCTTCCTGAACGCGAAGAACGATAGGGAGACGGCGGGCTATACCGCTGAGGACTACATCGCGTGCGTCTTGCGTCTTGTTATGTTCCTCTCCGTGTTTCTGATGGAGATGTGGAGTGCGATCGCGCGCACGCTCAATGCGCACTACGCGTCGGACAGCCTCGGGCTGGGCGCCGCGTCGACGACGTACCCCGTCTCCGCGTTCGTGACGCACATGGTGTACCTGCGCGACACGTGCGTCGCGGTCGACGTGCCGCGGATAACGGTGCGCCGTCTCTTCTCCCGCTCTGCGCTGTAGGTTGTTGACGTGGGTGCAGGCGCTCGGCGTGCGGTGCGTGCGCGTGGAGAGCGCGGCGCGGGACGCGGAGGGCGGGCCGCTGTACGACGCGGAGTGTGCGCGGCGCGCGATTGATGCTGTGCTTGCTGAGGAGCACGCGAATTAGGTTTTTTTGGGTGTTTTGGGTGATGGAGAGTGGTCTGCTTGGATTTAATTTTTGATGTACGCTGCTAATGGATAACTTGCTGGCGAGGCGTGGTGACGACGCTTTGGTCCATGCTGCTCCCGCTGTTCGCTCGGGATCTGCTGATCTGCGAGCACACAGCTTGCGCACGCGAGGCGTTCACCAGCACTGCGTGGCCTATCGTAAGCCTTGATTTTATCAGCCCGTGATTGAACTAAAGGCAGAGGACACTCATTGAAGAATGCACGCTGGTGCGTGGCATCCGAGCTCGTCCTTACCTGTCCATCGTCCAGCAAGTAGCTCCGACTGATAGATCATTTAGATGTAATATGTAGTTGATGGCACAAATATGCACAGAATATAGCACCCATGAGATAAAGACAAGTCCTCAAATTTCATGCGTGAGGTAGGATTTTTTATCATTAGTTTGATCACAGACATATCGTACTTGAACTTTTCGATTATCTTTCGCACCCATAAGAGCCATCAGCATGAGGAAGGCCACTTTGTAGCAACTATACCTTCGTCAAGACAAGCAAGGTTTATGCCGACGCAGTCGCGCTTCCCTAGTTTTTGATGTACGCTCCTATGTAATGGATAATGGGTGGATTTTTCGCGTTTCTGGGTGTGTGGGGGAAGCGGACCCTATGCTAAGGCTAGGGTTGCGGGGTCAGTGAGTGACGTCATGGCGTGTCGCCCGCCCCGCCGACGTCATGCAGCGGGCGATGGGGAGCACACTAAGTACTTAACCTCCCCATCCTCACGTTTCATGACTATCAACACGCACACCGCCAGCATTGAACGCTTTTACCCCTCCCCAAACCTTTTTATTTTCTGATTTACTGCCATGTTTTCGCGCCGCGCCGCCCTTGCCGCACGCAGCCTCCCTCGTACCCGCATGGTGGCATTGCGCCAGCTGCATGCGACACCCGCAGCCGCCAAGATCCCAGCGACGGAGAAGGTGAAGGAGGTTGCAGATAAGGCAAGCGCCATTTAGGCTGGTTTTACGATGGCGGCTTATGTTTCTGGCAGGTGAACAAGAAGGTCGGGAAAGGCCTCGCGGATGCCATCGAAGAGGTCGAGGGAGTCACTGGGAAGACGAAGGAGAAAACGAAGGAAGTGCTAGGTTGGTATCGTCCTTCGTGTGTGGTGATTTATGAAACTGATCCTCTGCGCAGGAGCGTCGAAGGAGAAGACCGAGGAGGCAAAGCAGAAGGCGAAGCAGGTAGCGGTCTCGCTTTCCGTCTCGAACGGAATATGCTGACCGCATTCTTTTTTAAGACAGCGGAACAGGCAGAGAAGAAGAAGGACGAGTTCAAGAGTGAGGCGGAACGCCGGCTGTGAAGGCTTTCTTTCTTTTTTTTATTATAACCCAGTCTCGATGCGTCACGAACAGCACGATGGCACTGTATTCACAATTAGCATGGCCTGTACCTGTATCACCAAGTATATATCACCCCGGTCAAATGATGACGGCGGTCTAATTCCGACACACCCACCGCACCGCAGCGTTATTTTCGTCGACCCACACCCATAACGATCCTACTTTTCTCAGCGCGCGCTATATTAAGCGCAGCGGCGCGCCGGGCCCTCGTGCATCGAGACACAGCGCGCCGGAGCCTCGACGACCCCAATGCCATGTCCGCGCACTGATGGGGTGGGGTGGCAGGCCTTGGGACGATCCGCCCGCATGCGGCGCCCGATCCACCTCGCGCGCACGCATGCGGGGTGCGGGCTCGCACGCGCGCTCACATAAGAGGCGCGTCCGCCGCTCCAGTGCACCGGCGTGCCTGGCATGCGACGATGCGTGCCGGCGCAGGGGAGAGCCGCCTGCGCCCGGATTTGGCAGGTTTCGTCGTTTGCGAGGAGAGGGTGCTGCGGCACTTATCCGGGGACCCGCGCGATGATCAAACGCGTGCCCGTGCAGCGGTCTTTGGATTGGAGCTGGTGCAGCGGTCCCGAATCGGACGCAGTGAGCTAAACTTACGTACCAGCGAGCAGATGAGAACGTAGACTTGCAAGAATCAGATCCAGAGCGGCTGATCAGTTTGATCGTCGTCCAGAGGCGAGGGCTTTGTGCACCCAGGCAGGCTCAAAACGCCGCGGCGAGATGCTGTACTGTGTACAGGCATGATGCTGTCACTGGGAGGCCCTGCCCGGGCGTCTCTGCCGTAAAGCGGATATCACGAGGCCGAAGAGGTCGTAGCGCATAAAAAGCGGACGCGTCCTGCTGGGCTGTCCTCGCCCTCTGCAGTCTTTGCTGCTATCCTCGCGCCTACAATTACCGCAACACCACGACCATGACGCGATCATCCCTGTTCGCCAAGTTGACTAAGCCGAAGGTCTGCCCCGTTCTTGATGCGCGGAGGACGGGCATGGCTGACGTCTCGTTTCTAGACTGGAGGGCGGAAAGACGGTGTCGTGCGCGCGTCGGCGCTCAGCAGCGCCACGGCGTCGTACGAATCGCTCGCCACGGTGGTTGACAGCGCCGCGCTGCCACAGGCCTGGACAGTGCCCCTCTCCCTGTCCAAAGCGCCCGCATCGCCCCCACACGTAGGTTCTGTCTTGTCTGCCCCACATTGGCACAGCATGCTCATATTGATGATCCCTCGCAAGAAGGGCGCTGAGTTTGCGGAGATGCTCGATGAGGAGAACGCGGCATGGGGCGCGTGCGGGCGGCGGAAGGGCGCGCGGTGCTGATGGGCGTGACGTTTACATTGGCAGCGGCGGCGCATCTGCGGAGACAGGTAGAGGCATAATGTTCGATGGTTCGCGGTTTCGGGACGGACACGGAGATGGGGTGCGTGTATGTTATTGGTGTAGATTTGGTGTCTGGAGCTTCCTGTAACGGCGCAAGAAGCGCACTGTACGGTAGAGCACTTGTATTGGATGACGTTCCGCGGCCTTATTTTTATTCTATGATTTGTTTTGAAGCTCATTTAGATCCAAAGTCCGCTGATTTGCGCGACCTGATTGGATGAGGAAACGTTAGCGAGGCGTTTGAAATGGCCTCTGGAATATCATACCATAGATTCAAGGCCGTGGAAAGTCATCCATTCATCATGGAATTGTCTGGATAGGGCTGCCGTTCTTAGGTCCGCGGAAGACTGTCGAGACGTCGAGATCGGTCGTTGAGAGGCCTTCGCGGGACGGAGCGCGCGGCATGCACTTTCCGATCGTATTCATATCGACGCGTACGGCATGGATTGAAGGCACGTTGGTGCGATCATGGTGCGCGTTGAATTGGAACGGAGGGCCGCTGCAGAGTGGAAGATGCTGGCCATGTCGAGGTGCGTCGAGAGTGCGTCGAGAAGGAACGGAGGCGGCGATGTGGATGATGCGTTCGCAGGCATTGCGAAGCCCGATGAGAAGCTGAGATGCGGATGGGTATGGTAGGATAAGCGTGGACACAAAGAGGCCGGTCAGGTGGATGGTGCAACGGCAGCGCGAGCCTCGTGATATGACACCGCGCCGCTGCATGCTAGAAAAGAATTAATTCGCCCAAGCAGGTTTTGCTGGCGTGAACGTAGCATCTAACCATCCACGGCCTGCGACGCCACAAGACCTACCGAGATAACGGGTCTGCACGTCAGGTAACTGGCCAATTTCAAACTGGAAGGCATTCCGAGATGGTGGGGGCCGTAGAGCGACGAGAAAGCGGGCGAGCGCCGAGCACGATCTGGTGCACATCCAGGCATGTGGATGCGCTAGCTTCGGCGCGGGAAAGGGCTGCAGTTAGAGGTTTCCGTGTCCTAAATAGAGAGTTGCGGCTCACCAGCAGCGGTCCGAATTTAGATTCTGGTGTCAGCTGCCAGGTCGTCGAAGTTCCGCGGCGTGCAAGATGCGGGCCCGCACGCCGCCACGGTCGTCGTTGTCGAGAGCAACGTCCCAAAAAGGCAAGCGCTGTAGAACGGCGCGAATGATCAAACGGCGTCGGGCTCGACGAGCCACGGTTTCGTCCCGGCCATGACCCTTCCACCCGTCCTGTACCACTACTTCAAGGCCCCATTACCATATGCACGGACGCTAGCACTCCAAGAGTCGCTTCATGCGCTGCAGCTAGAGCAGCGCAAGACCTCGGGCACGCACAAGGACATCCTGCTCCTGCTGCAGCATCGCCCAGTGTATACTGGCGGGCGGCGGCAGACCGAAGCAGAGCTCGCGCTCGAGCGCGAGCGCCTCACGAACCTCGGCGCCGACTTCGTGCGCACACAGCGCGGCGGGCAGCTCACGTACCACGGACCCGGGCAGCTCACGGGCTACCCGCTGCTCGACCTCGGCCGCACGCGCCCCGCGCTCGGCATCCGCGAGTACATCTCCCGCATGCAGCGGATGCTCGAGCTGCAGCTGCGGGAGGCGCACGGGCTGGAACACGTGCCGTCGGAGCACACGGGCGTGTTTCTGGACGCGCGGACGAAGGTGGGGAGCATTGGGGTGCAGGTGCGCCATCGGCTCACGACGCATGGGTTTGCGTATAATGTGACGCGCGAGCCGGTGCGGTGGTTGGATGAGATTGTGGCATGTGGGCTGAGCGATGTGGGTGCGGGGTCTGTGGAGGGTGCGGTGGGGAAGGAGGTTAGCGTGGAGGGTGAGATTCCGGGGCTGGTGGAGAGGTTTGGACGGTTGTACGAGCGGGATATGGTGAAGATGGACGTGAGTAGGGCAGGTAAAGCTGAAGAGCTCATCGCAGCGTTGGAGGAGGAGGCTCGACATACGGAGCCGCCACCAAGTGCACCCAAACGATAGTAGACACTGACTCGTCAATATGAGATAGCCTCATTGGTAGCCAAATACATATATCGGTGAGTGAAACTGCTTCTGGCGGGAATATAGTATCTTTGTCTTATGCTGTTACTGTACAGGTCTCCTTTCACCTATGATATCAGCCTTTGCCAGACAACGTTATCATATATCCACTCAGACATTGATTTGTCCAAAATTTAGTAGAGGTGCGCTTGTGCTGTCTAAACCGCATTGTGCCCATACGGAATCTAGTCTGGTGGGCCTCAACATCTGAATATCGTGTACCGATGTGTAAGTTGCCTTTGCCTAGCTTACATGTCATGAGATCCGCGTCTGATGGGTGCTACAGTGCTTTGCATATGAAACTGCAGTCGACGCGCCGAGATCTTTGTTTGTTCGGGCCAAAGCGTGACATTTTGGCGCTCTGGATCCTACTTGCGAGTTCACGGCACACGCCTTCGTACTGTATGTCTTGAAGCACCCATATTTCCCTTTCACAAATAGGTAAACTACCCTACAGACAAGGTGTATGTACAGATGCTCAAGCTTCAACCAGCTGCATGCCGGTCGTTCTGTGGTTCCTATCCCCCGTGTCACTCCCGAGCATGTACTCGGACGAGTAGCGTTTAACCTCACCATAGTCAGCCTACTGGACACGTACAAATCAAGGTCACGAATTCCCCCTTGCATAGATGATATCTGGTTGCAGCAGAAGCCACTTGGGGCCACTTGGGAGTTGCGGCCGCCGGTGCCTGAAGCACACAGACTTGTAGATGGAGGAGAGCACGTTGATGTGTTCAGAATGTTGACGCACCACAGCCAGTACGAGCTCTTCAGCGTTGGCACTCATGGGGAGTGGATTGACATGCAAGAGCATATACGACTTCTACGCCGGGGGGTGGCTGGATGCGTGCCTCAGCGGGGCAAGCTTCGAGGTTGTGCATAGTCTACAAAGCAATCTGTGGCTGGATGAAATCCTCGTAGCTTTCCAGCTGCTTCATTTGAATATGATGGAGGCTCACAGAAAGTTAGTGCCCGTCGTTGAAGGACGGGCAAGACGCAGAGTCGAGTGCTGGTGTCGCTGATTCATGTGTGACATGGTGTGACTATTTGGCGACTACAAACAGATTTCTCGACGCGTCGACTGCAGTTTCATATGCAAAGCACTGTAAGTCAAGAAACTCTTTATAGGAAATTGAGGCGCTTTCTTGTCCTTCATATATTTTAGACGCGCAGCGATGGTATTAACGGCAATTGTAGAAGAGAAGAACTGGCCTCTGTCCGACAGGATATCATATCATAACTTACAGACAACTTCACCAGCAAGGGTAGCCACATATCTAGTCCTGGTACATCGAAGCAGCATCATCGTCGTCGTCCGACAGCTCGATGTAGGCCTTCGCAGGTCGTGCGGCGGCTCGTCTAGATGCCGTAGCGCGTGGCGGAGGAGCTGGTGAGTCGTCGTTCTCCAGTATCTCGTCGTCGCTCGATGCGATGGTCTTCTTCGTGGCCTGCTTCTTCGGCGGTGCCTTGGGCTTGCTGTCTGGAGCCTTCTTACTCGACGAAGCTTTCCTGGCGGTAGCAGCGGGCTTTGTTCCATTCGGCGCTTTGCCAAAGAAGTCGGTCACTTCTGCCTGTGTAGTGGCCTTCTTCTTCTTTGACGCCGGCTTGACGATGGCGGCGTCATCGCTGTCATCATCATCGTCATTGTCGGGCCTATGGTGGACAGGCCATCAGCACGAAAGCAGGGTCGTAGAGAAAATCAACGTACGTCTTGCGCTTCACAGCGGCGGCTTCTTTCGCCTTGCCTTTGCCCTTAGCAAGCGCAGCAGCAATCATGTCGTCGTCCGAGTCGTCGTCCGAATCTATCTTCAGAGGCTTAGACTTAGCTGGAACTTTCTTCTTAGGCGGAGGCGTAGGCTCGTCATCAATCATCTCCACATCGCTATCCGAATCCTTCGCGACAGGTTTCTTCGGAGGTGCGCGCTTCTTGGGTGGCGGCGGCGGCGGCGCCGAGGGCTCATCGAAATCGTCATCATCCTCCTTGCTCGGTGGAGACTTTGTCTTCGGTGCTGCAGGCTTGGCTTGAGATCTGGGTGCCGGACCACCTGCAGGTTTCTTCGCTTTGGACGCAGCGGCCTTCGTAGGCATGAACTCGTCGTCGGACTCGTCATCTCCACGCCTGCCTGGGCCTGGAAGTGACTTCCGCGTCTGTATGGTCTTCTGCTTGCGCTTGACTTTTTTGCCATTGGCATCGACCACGGCCTTCTCATCCCATTCCTGGCAATGTTTCTACAAAGAAGATATGAATTAACTGCGCATAGAAACTATCGGATGCACGAACCCGCCACTCCTCAAGGAAGTTATCCAAGTCTGTGTTCCAGATGCGGATCGGCGTGAGCTCCAGAAGAGTCAGCAGTTCTTGCTCCTTCTCAGCAGCTTGTTGACGCAGTTTGTCGATCTGCGAAGCGAATCAGAAAACGGTTGACGTCCGATGACATCCGAGCCTACCTTTTCTTTCGTCAAACTCCAGATAGCCATCCCCAGCAGGTAGTCATAGTCGGAAGAAGCACCAGTCGCCGCTTCCTCCTCCTCGGCCTCGACGACTTCCTCCGTCTCGCCAGCCGCTTTGGCCTTGACTACCTTCGGGAATGGACGGAATTCGAGCTTCCGCAACTCTGCCACGATATCGGCTTTCTTGCGGTTAGATACGACAAGTTGCTTGTCAACTATCATCTGCACGAAGCGAGCTTGATTCGACAGCCTCTCGAACTGGGTCTGCAGCTCGTTCGCGAGATAGTCCTAGGCATGGCTTAGCCTAAATACATATATCGAGCACAAGTAATACACCAACCTTGCGTTTCTGGTAGAAGGCGAGCCGTCTAGGATAGAAGTCCTCGACGATCTCCTCAGGAGAGCTGTACCTCTTGATCTTGCCATCGTAGTCAAAGCAGATCATGTTGTTTGTGCTGATCTTCGAGGTGAGCTTGAAGAACTCTGCTAATCCTTGTTCCTCGGCTTTCTCGACGTCCTTGGCAGCCATGTTGACGATAAAATGAATGTTGACATTGTCCGAGTGCTCTTTGTAGTCCTAACAACCGTCATCCAAATAAATTAGAATGTAAAACCAATTTCGAATAGTTTAAAGCCGACCTTGACCACACCATCGCCCTTCTCCCCGATCATGGCCTCTAGCTCGGCCTTGAACGTGATTGTCCACTTGAAAATCGGCAACTCCGTAATTTCGATGGTTGTATCGTTGATTTTGCGAGCGACACCAGTGACGTCGTACTTGTGCTCGCTTGTCTTCTTGATCGTCCCCTTGAAGCCACGCCACCACGGCATCATTGGCACCTGCTCTTCGCCAGCCATGAGGCGCCGAATGTTTGCCACGATGTCCTCGGGATTGTAGCTGGGAACCGAAGTACTCCAACCTGGCGCGGATCGTCAGAAGCAAGCCAATATATCGACAATGTTCCTTACCAGTCCCAATGCCCTCAGCTCCGTTGATCAACACGAGGGGCAGCACAGGCATGTACCACTCAGGTTCGATTACATCGTTGTCTTCCTTCAGGTTATTGAGAAGAGGGTCGTCCGCAGGGTGGAAAATGGCTCTGGTGATGGGCGCGGGTTCGGTGAAAATATACCTAGCGGAGGCGTGGTCCTTTCCACCCTGATCGCGCGTACCGTACTGTCCATTGGGCAATAGTAGGTTCAAGTTGTTAGAGCCGACATAATCCTGCGCCAGGTTGACGATGGTCATTGTCAGACTTTGTTCACCGTGATGGTAGGCGGCGTGCTCAGAAATGTAACCAACGAGTTGGGCGACCTAGTAACGAGATGATCAGAAGACCCATATAATAATAAAAAAGGAGATGGCAAACCTTGATTTCCTTCTTCAGCTTGCGCTTAAAGCAAGCCCAGATCACTTTTCGCTGACCAGGCTTCAGACCATCACTAACAGACGGGATAGACCGGACGTTGTCGGCCATAGAGAAGAGTATAAGTTCCCTGTTGATAAAGTCCGAATACGAGATCTCGTCCGTGTCATGATCAAGGTAGGTTCCAGGCTGTATGCAGCGCGAACGTCAGACCTCCGATAGCATACAAAAATTAGCTTGTGAAATACTTTGAATTGCCGTAACCACTCTTTACGATCATCAGCCTTCTTCTTGCTGAACGCCAACTCGATCAGCTCCTTGTCCCCTTCTTGAGTTGGGGCGAAAGGGATCATGTGCTTTGACATATGACTGAAATAGTCCCGTGCGTCGGAGTCTTTGCTCGTACCAAGACCCTGTTACGTCCGTTAGAAGGAAGCGAAGACAGAAAAATGGTCTCGAACTTGCCTTGTAGTACTTAGAGTCCCATTTATATGCATCAGGAGTTTGTTCAAGCCATTGCTCATACTCAGGAATTGTGAAGAAGTCGATGCGTTGTTTGCCTTTGGTGACCTATCATCGCAAAGTCAACATTTCAACCAGAAAATTATGCTGAAGAAGGCATACCCGGACAATGGGTGTGACAAATTCAACCAAAAAGTTGTCGAGCTTCAAAAGCGAAGGGAAGAAATGGTCCAAGAAGTTGATGAGAAGACCTTTAATATGAGAACCGTCGTGATCCTGAAAGGCATTGAGTAACCTGACGAAAGTCACAGCGCGACAGCTCTACCTGATCTGTCATAATCATCAAACGACCATAACGCAAGCTAGTAATAGTTGTATAATCTTTATTGTGCTGCAATCCCATGATTTTCTTGATGTTCTGAATTTCTTCGTTCTTCATGATCTGGTCGTGCCGGGCTTCTCGGACGTTCAACAACTTTCCGCGAAGTGGAAACACGCCAAAATTATCGCGACCAACGACACCAAGCCCTGCGACTGCAAGAGCCTTGGCCGAGTCACCTTCCGTGAGAATGAGCGTGCAGTCCTTCGCTTGCCTTGTACCAGCATTGTTGGCATCGGCCAGCTTGGTGATACCGGTCAACCTAAGTATCGCAAATTAAGTATACCCACAGAGCGAAGACGGAACTCAGAACGAACCGACTGCGTTTCGTGCCATCTGTCCGCTTGATTTGTTGATCCGCTCTGAATTTGGCCCAGTTCAGAATATTCTCGACGATGGGCGACTTTAGAACTAGTATCACGGTTAGCGCAGTCAATAATTTGGACGCGCAAATTCGCACCTTTCTTCATGAAGTCGTCGGTCAACGTAGGCCTAGAACCGAACTTCCCAGCTTGCAGGGTCATCTGCTCCTTCGTCTGACTATCGAAAGTCGGATTCTCGATCAATGCATTGATGAAGATCCACATATGCTCCTTGACTTTCGCCGGCTTCAGAGCTGCACCTTTGTTCTTCTTCGTAATCGCCGTTATGAGATGCTTCGCAATCTGGTCCGCAATGATAGTGACGTGCGTGCCGCCCTTGATGGTGGAAATCGAATTCGCGAACGAGACATGCTGGAACGTCCCGTCCGAAACGGCAAACCCGACCTCCCATCGGTCGTTGATACGCTCGTAGATGTACGACGGCTTTCCTTGCGCCGCACCGCCCGAGGTCTCTGCTGCCGTCTCTGCCGCCGAGTTCAGGTACATTTCAATGTACTGCTTGAAGTTCTTGATCTTCAGTCGTTCGTCGTTCAAGTATACCTTGATGTCCTTCACTGTCCCCGCCATATCGAAGACGCGCTTCTTCAGCAGCGAGACGGTGTCGTCGTCGATAGAGTCCATGCCAAAGCGCTTCAGGTCCGGCTTGAAGGTGACTTTCGTGTACTCCTCTCCGCGCCCGTTCTTCGTGATCTTCGCCTTGCCGCATTTGCTCATGTTGTCTGACCACACCTGCTTGTACTTCTGGCTCGTGCCCTTGTCTGCGGTCTCGAGGATGAACTCCGTCGAGTAAATGTTGGTGAGCTTTGCGCCGTAGCCATTGCGACCACCAGTGAGCTTCTTCTCGTCATCGTCGTAGTTCGACGAGGACAGGAGATGACCGAAGATGAGTTCTGGGATGTACATCTTTTCCTTAGAATGAATCTCGATGGGTATGCCGCGACCGTTGTTGTGCACAGAGATTGTGCCATTGTCGACGTCTATCTCGACCTTGAGGGTATCCATGTTGGGGTCGTTAATCTGCAGCGCATATACGCGATGAAAAACTGGGATACATCAATGTCAGGCGAGCACGTACCTTGTTGTCAGCAGCATTCACAAGGATTTCGTCGACAATCTTGAAAAAGCCAGGAACGTACTTCACGTCGCGCAAAATCATCCGCTTGGTATCCGAATCATAGGTCCAGATGTTCTGGGTCACGGTCTCCACGCTCCCAATGTACGAGTCGGGTCGTTTCAAGATGTGTTCTAGTTGCGTGAGCTAGCCGGCAGTCAGCATCCATCCAGACACGACAGGGACGGTCCCACCTTGGTATAGGTCTCGGACGCGCTCTTCTTCTTCCCATTCGCGGCAGCTGGCGCCGCCCTGGGCTCCGATGGCCCCGCGTCGTCGCTGTCGTCCCCATTCACGATGCTGTCGTCGGCATTGTCGTCCAGATCCACGAGGACCTTCTTCTTCGGAGCAGCCTTCGCCTTAGCAGGTGCCTTCGTCGCCTTCGGCTTTGCAGTTGACTTGGGTGCGGCCTTCGTCTGGGGCATTCAACCAACATAAGTCCGGTTCGTTTCGCGTCGGTGCCATTCAGAACACGCACCGTCTTCTTCTTCGCGACAGGCGAGTAGCCTTCTGACTCTGAGCCGCCTGAAACGTCGTCGATGTCAAAGTGCTCTCCTTCGTCGGAGCTCATCTTGTTCGTTGGAGGCGATGGGGGTGGGTGGCAGACAAACACGCGAAGCGGGAAACTCAAAACGCGACGCGTGGCACGTGATCCGAACGCGTGGCCGAAATTGGTTCAAGCCCGGCCGGCGCCGGTTGCCTGCCGACGCTCACCACAAGGCCAAGAAACGCCGCGCTAATATTTCCAGCACCAGATCACCTTGCATCCAACCAAACCAAGGACGCATGATAGATGTAGATTGAGATTCTATCAAAATACAAGCTACGATGACAATTGCAAGCAGATGTACATAGGCGGGTATGCCTGCAGATTCTAGATAATAAAAGTATGCTACAAACATGAAAATCTTCCAAAGATCCAGAAACTCTCCGGGTAGCATCTTACGGCTTCGCCTTGATATTGCTCACAATGAGATTCTGCAGCCTGTATTAGCACAAATGACATGCATAGAGAACCCGAGAACATACCTTATACGCCTGCACGTCGCCCTTGAACTTCGTGACTGCGCCATCGCCACACACCCAAAGCTGCGCATACAGTGTTAGAACACACGGGAAGAGGAACACGCTGTGGACTCACCTCTTTCGCGACGGTGGTGATGAACCGCTCGTCGTGGGATATGATAATCACACCGCCATTCCACGTGCTGAGCGCGTGCATGAGCGCGTCGAGACCCTGTCGCACATTATAACTCAACAGGATCCGCGACTAAGATAAGACAAGATCGTACCTCGAGATCCAGGTGGTTAGTAGGCTAACAATTCAAAAGACACGATTCAGTCGATGCACTAACGGCGACAGCGCAGCACACACCTCATCCAACAGCAAAATATGCGGATTCTGCAACGACAGAAGCGAAAACGCAACGCGCGACTTCTGACCCCCAGACAGCGTGCCGATCAGCTGTAAGCTGCATCACATTCCCTTCAGCATACGGATGGACGTCGCGCGGAAAGCGGCCTGCTCACCCAGTCATACCGCTGATCTGGAAGTTCCCCAGATGGCTCCGGTACTCCTGCTCTGTCCGCCCAGGGAAGCGCGATGCAAGGAACTGCACCGGAGTCATCGTCGGCACGAGCGTGTCGACATGGTGCTGTGCGAAGTACCCTCTGCGCAATATTGTTAACGATATAGAGACGGCTGAGAGGGATGCAGATACGTACACGCGCAGGCGTCCATTGCGGTTGACGTGACCCGCCATCGGTTGCAATTCTCCCGTCAGCAGTTTAATCCTAGGTATCCCGCCGCCGCTTTAGCATCGTGTGCCGAAAGCACAGGGACAGAGCTTACAAAGTCGATTTACCCGCCCCGTTAGCTCCGACCACCGCAATGCGCGAATCAAGCCCAACATCGATATGGACCTTGTTGAGAATAAGCGGCTTCGCTGGGTCGTATCCAAAGGAGACTTCGTCCAGCTGCAGAACGGGCGGAGAAATCTTTTCCGTCGGGGGGAAGCTTGTCGGACATCATCAGAACGCCGCATGCGGAGGAAAAAAAATGTAATTGCATACCGGAATGATTCGGTCTCTTCTGTTTCTGGTGGTGTGAGCTCGGGGAGCTGGTGCAGGATGAGTATATGCATATATACATGCTTGCGAAGGCAACACGTACCTTCTCGAGAATCTTGATTTTCGACTGCGCTTGTGCAGCTTCATGGACGAACGTTTCAGCCTACCGGTTCCGTCAGAACTAGAACATCGGGGCGTACCGCGGTTCGCATTGTATCTCCATCTGTCGATGAACGCCTGCAGATGCTTCCGGTACTCCATCTGTGCATCATATTCGCGCTGCAAGTTCCGTTCTCGCTCGGACTTGGTGGAGTAGAATTGTGAAAAGTTGCTATGGATGAATGGGTATGAGCCAATCTTGTAAGAACCCGTGTGAAGGGACGACTTGCCCTTTGTAGTAATCCAAACGGCCAGAGTGTTGATGGACAATGTCTGTCGCTACTGCGTCTCTGAGGTAACATAAGCGTGAACCCTACCAATATGAAATGAAGATAATACTAACAAGAATGCTCGGTCGTGCGACCTGTGTATTATGATATCAGTATCTGGACAACGGTGGAAGAAGCGGCATACATACACGACGAGGAGCGTCCCGGGCCATGTTTGAAGATAATCTTCCAGCCATGCCAAGGCATTGAGATCGACTGGACACAACATCGTTAGTGCAAGCAACAAACCAAGTTTACATCAAGGACCTACTGTGATTGGACGGCTCGTCCAGGAGAAGAAGGGCAGGCTGATCCACAATTAAGCAACGACACACGCCCACATCCGACGACCCTCACCTTGACAAAAAGTGCTCTCGCCAATGCCAGTCGCATCCTACGCCCCCGTCATCAACTGTCATCTCACAACGCAAAACACCACGCACCTCCAGCCACCACTGAACGACCGCGTCGGCCGCGACTGGTCCGCCTCCGCAAACCCGAGCCCAGCCAACAGCGCCGCCGCACGCGCAGGCCCGCTCTCCGCCTCCATATCCGCGAGCCGCGTGTGCACCTCCGTCAACCGCGCGCTGACCTCGTCCTTCTCCTCCTCCAGCCGCGCATCGCTCTCGCCGCCCTGCGCCTCCAGCTCCGCGAGCTTCCCGTTCAGCGCCACCTCCTGCTTCAGGAGGTGGTCGCGCCAGACGTCGGCCTTCAGGACGGAGTCGATCGCGGTGGTGTCGTCGCCCACGATCTGCGCGAATCAGTATCAGTTAGCGTGCTGGCGGGTTGGACGAGGACAGAGACGCGCCTCCTGCTCGACGAAGAGGATGGTGATGTGTGCGGGAATCGGGACCTCGCGCATGGCGATATGGCGCAGGAGCGTCGATTTGCCGACACCTAAAGGCCCGTTAGCTCTACCGCATCAGCGTGCAGAATCGTAGAATCGCCCACCGTTTCGACCGATGAGGCCATATCGGCGGCCATGAGCCAACGTCAGAGACGCGCCAGAACTGCAACATGTTCAGAAAGCCATAACATGACGGGACGGATAGGTTCGTACAGGATGCGGTTGGAGCCGAAGTTGACGTCGATGGACGGCAGGTGGATGTCCTTGCTCTTGTTCTTCGCGGTGGCGCTGGCCTCGAGAGGATTGATCTACGTGTCGTATCTAGCTTAGTGTCATGTGGAACGCGGACAATACAGAACAGCAGACCTTCATGAATATCTCCTCGTATGATTGCTTATTCTTCGCCTGCTCAAGGAGCTTAGAACCTTCATACAAATCCCGGCGTGCTCGCTTTTCAATTTTGGCCTTCAAGCAACAATTAAATCACAAGCAGGCGCACGACGAACGCGACCCAACGCACCCTTAGCTTCGCCTCCTGCTTCTCAAGCTTCTTAACATCCACCCGGGACGCCCTTCGCCAAACCAACCATCAGCCCTGCCCGTCCCAAGAACAAACAGCACTCACTTCCCCTTATTAATCGACTCCAAATCGACGCCCTCCGCAAACGCAATGGTGTTCGACATCGCGCCCTTGCTCATGTCCATCACCTTGTCGAGCCGCTGCAGCGTCGGCCCCGCCGTGCGCTGCGCGCGCTGGCGCAGCAGGTCGTGCAGCAGCGCGCCGAGCTTCGCCATCAGCGCCTCGACGGCGCCGTCCTTGCCCGTCGCGACGGACGCGAGCATGTGCCGCGCGACGGCGAGGATGTCTTCGTCCTCGCCGGCGTCGTCGACGAGGTAGCCTGAGAGGTATTGCACGACGATTTCTTCTGTCCCGGGCAGTGTTGACCGGATTTCTTCGGCGATGTCGAGGGAGGACATCGTGTATAGTTGAGTGGGATTGGCTGGGCTGGTCGGCGGTCTCTGAGCAGGACACAATGAAGGACAAGCAGGAGTAGGATCCTTGCAAAGCAGACAGAAAATAAGCGCCCATAAATTACTAAATTGCTGACGCGTCGTGACTCGCGCCACCGTGTCGGTCCCGTCTGTAGTGCATGAACCACGTTCATACTCATGATACTGTAACTACTAACTTCTCCGACCCGTCTTGTCCGTGTAGCTTGTATGTGAAATAGTGTATACGATAGATCATGAATACAAGTAGCTCTGCCGGCGAGATCCTCACACCACGCGAAGCCTGGGCGGATCTACCGAAATACCAGATGTCCGCAACTCACCGGTGCACTTGCCACTAACCATGTCACCGTGAAATCTGGGGTAAGACACGCTCTGCACCTCATCCGCACCACGTCAGCCCCGCGCGCGTACAGCTTACATGTGGAAGGGATCGCATCCCAGTGCAAACAAAGTTGCATAATTATAAAAGGCAAGGTGCGCACCCCAATCAAAACAACCGCGCCTTTCATTACGCTGTGCGATCCACCTCCACACGCAAATCACGCAGCGCCTCCGGCAGAAAAATATACCAGTCCGCGATCCACTGGCGCACCTGGCACATACCACCAAACCTGAGCAGCAGCGTCTCCCCGCGGTGCTCGAGCGACAGCATGTCGGCTGCGCGCAGGGACAGTCCGCCGTGCTCCGCTGCGAGGAGGTCGTATGCGGCACGGGGTAAGCCTGTCGATCTGAAGCGTGCACCGATGATAGATATCGTGCACGGCATATCAGAAGCTGACGTATGTTGTTGGTTCGTGTTGGCTGTCATTTCCATAAGGCGTCGCTGAAGCACGACGTTGAGCAGACAAAAACACGAGTGCTGGAACGACTCACCAGGTCCCTCCACCCAGACGCGACGCCAACGCGCTCAACATCCCCGTAAAAGCCGTCACCATCGACGCTGCACATCCGCACGCCTCCGACGCAGCCTCTCTCCGCAATTCTGCTCATATCCTCAAGCAACCCAGATCCCCTATGGAACGTCTTGACGACCTCAAAGACGAGCCCCGCGTACCAGAAGCACCCCTGGCCGCACAGCGACCACCGCGCGCCGCGCGCCTCAGACGCAGCGCGCAGCACCGCAGCGAAGAGCTCGAGCGTCAAGGGCGCGTCGGCGAAGCTGTACTCCGCGAGCAGGTCCGGGCGCGGCGGGACGAGCCCGGGCGGCAGCGGGAAGACGACGTCGTGCGTGGGGTCCGCGACGAGGTTCGTGAGGAGCGCCGCGAGCGAGCGGCCGCTGCTGCAGTCGCCTCGTTCTACTCTCGCCCACCATGCCTGCCCGTCGTGCTTGCGCAGGCGGAAGAGGAGGTATTCGTGCGCGTGGCCGGTTTGGTCTTTGCAGTAGGCGAGCGCGTCGACGCGCGGGTCGTGAGGGGAGCGGGATTCGCGGCTCCAGGATATGGTTGAGACGGCGCCGCGTTTGTACCAGGCGACTTGTTGCGCGAGGCTCTCGCAGAGCTCTGGATCGCGCGGGGAGATAGAGCGTGAGGATGGAGCAGAGAGGAGAGTAGAGGCGGCCGCGTCAGCCCCCTTTGGATCAGTAGAAATAGGTAGGGAACTAGAAGGGCGCGTCATGGTGCTTGAATGGAGGTAGAGAGGTGTGAGCGGGTGTGAGCGTTGGCGTCATACGAGCTTTCGGATTGAGATCCAGACCAGAGGTGTTCGGTTTGCACTGGTGGGGCGGGTAGTCAGCGAGCTGTCGCAAGGGCAATCTGGCTAGAGCTAGGCACGTCTGGTACGGTAGTGCCTTGCGCAGGAGTGGCCATGAGGGTTCCAGGAGGACCCAACTGCAGTAGGCAACTTCGAAGCCCCAGTTGAGCCCCAGTGCATATTTTACGTGGACGAATCCATGGATGCAGCGAGTTTGCTGAGGCTGATTCGTTGAGTGACAGCATGAGATAGTATACCTTGGCCAGTAGAGAAAGGAAAGCGAGAGCACGGCTGGGCGAACTAGTGCTGTTGAGGAGGAGTTGCACGGTCAAGGATGGAAACATACACCGGTGTGACGTCATGGCTCAAGTGACAGTCTGACATGAGTCTGACGCGTCCACAAAGGTACACACTGTAACACAGACATCGCGTCTCGTCTGCTCAAGGTGTCTTTTCCTCCTACCGCCATCTTCCCCACTTCCTGTCACCCAGTGCGCGATAGACATTAATGTCATAATTTTCTTCCCTCAACGCGAATCCTTTTCGAGGCGTGCCTTCCCTTCCATCATGAGCATACGATGGAGGCATAATTGATGCTCTTCCGCCTTCTTCGCGTACGTGTCACATCCTTGTGAGTCGGTCTCTGTGCATGGAAATCTGCCGGAGATTTGGCAGTGTGCTTGCTGTGTGTTCACCGAGTCCGCTTTCACCGCTCGGAGGCTCGGAGATATGACCCCAAGGTAGGGTTAGGAGTGGGTGACTGGACAGGTGGCGGTCACGTCACGGCCCTGCTTGTTTTGAGCCTGTACATCTTGCTGTGCACGCCCCTCTCTTCTCCTCATCTCGCCATGCTCTCTTCCTCCGCAGCACACCCTCCGCCACCCTCATTCTCCTTCTTCTCAAAGCCAAAGACCACGTCGTCTGTCGCGCCGTCTGTCGTTGTTACGACGCGTGTCGTGACCGTCCAGCGCCCTGCTGTGACAGAGAAGAAGCCAGTGTCATCATCTGCCACACCCAATCCGCCCCCAGCCGTCCTCAAAAAGCCTAGAACGAAACCCTCGACCGCCTCCTCAAAACGGAAACGCACTGAGAAGGAGGGCGCCGCCGCCGCGTCTGCGAGCAAGAGGGCGCGTACCGACGCGCCGACGCCACCCTCCACTGCCTCCTCGCGATCAAGCACACGGGAGCCTGCAAGCGTCCCACCCAGCTCATCATCAGCGTCTTCCTCCCGCGCTTCGACGCGCTTTCACACGTCACCACCTGCTTCAGATGCCGTATGCCGGAACAGCAGGTCCCGCTCAGTCTCGGTGTTTCCCTCCCCCGAAGAATCCATCGCTCGAGACTGCTTTCTCGAAGAGAACTACCGGTCGGAGCCGGGCTTTTTGAGCTGCGAGACAGTCGTGAAGTCTCTCATCAAGTCGTACAAAGCATGTACGTCGCGTGGCTACGCGTCTATTTCCATCCTGCTGACCTCTCATCCAGTTTTCAAGAATCTCGATGACCCTACCGACACGTCATTCGAGCCGCATCCTACGGAATATCCAATCGGAGAACTAGAATTCCCGAATACAGGGGCTTCTGAGCGATATATCCTCCTTGTTCCGAAGGACAAGGACCACTACAATCCTATAATGTGCCTAGAGCGGTCACTATACACCATAATTGACGCGTATCTGACACCTGCGCAGCAAGCCCTGTTTGGAACCACCCATACCGACATCTGTCCACCCAGCCCCGACCACGACGTGCTCGAACCGCGCATAAACCACATCCGCACATTCCAACGCGCCATCCACAAACGCGACGGCCCGCTCTTCCTCTCCACCCTCTCCACGATCAACTTTCTCCTCCGCGCGCTCAAATACCCGCGGCTCCCAGACGACCTCTTCGAGCCGCTCGCCCCCAACGCGCTCAAGACCTTCGTGCACAACTGGACGCCCACCGGCCTGCCGCAGGCCGTCGCGCTGCGCATCGTCGAGGAGACATACCAGCGCACCGTCGGCCCACGCACGCACGAGCTCGCGCGCTACGAGGCCTTCTCGAGCACGGTCTACGGCGAGCTGATGCCGTCCTTCGTCTCGGACCTCGTGCGCCTGGGCCGCCTGCGCCCCGGGCGCCTGCTGCTCGACCTCGGCGCGGGCGTGGGCAACGTCGTGCTGCAGGCCGCGCTCGAGAGCGGGTGCGCCGCGTTCGGCGTGGAGGTCATGCACGCGCCGGCGGACATCGCGCGCGAGCAGCGCCGGCAGATGCGCATGCGCGCGGGGATGTGGGGCGTCAGTATGGGCGCCGTCGAGCTCGAGGAGGGCGACATGCTGCAGAGCGAGCGCGTGTCGGCGCTGATCGGCACCGCCGACGTCGTGCTCGTCAACAACAAGGTCTTCTCCGAGTCTTGTGCGTCTCTCTCCTCACCCACTCTGTATTACGTATGCACGTGCTGAATGGTGATGGCTGCGGCAGTGAACGAGGCGATCCGCCCGCGGTTCCTCGATCTGAAGGAGGGCGCGCTCGTGATCTCGCTGAAGCCGTTCGTGTCGTCGGCCGCGCTGACGGAGCGCAACATCGACGACATGAGCGCGATCTTCGATGTCAGTGAGCACGCGTACCGCTCGGGCGCGGTGTCGTGGGGCAGCGGCGCCGGCGCGTTCTACGTGCACCGCGTCGACCGCGAGGGGTACAAGGCGGTCCGCGAGCGCTTCGAGAGCCAGCGCAGCACGCGTGCGCGGCGGGCCTGAGCCGTGCACTTCTCCCGTTCGCACCGTACGTTATTTTTGTTTATTTTTATGTTGTTTTGCGTGCCGCGCTCTCGCTGTTTTGCCCCCCTCCCCGCTTCCTGCTTTCGCATGATGTGTAGCTCTAGACCCCCGATACGCTACAGGATCGACGCCTCCGGACGCGTACGTCGTAATTTGCTGGCTGTGGCTGGTGTTTGTGTACTTTATATACCTGTCTAATTGACGTGTGCTCTGATCATCGGGGCGTGCTGTGATTGTGGCGAGGTGGGTGTTTGGTTGATTTGGGGTTCGTTTGGAGAGGTATGTACGGTGTTTTTGGGTTTTGAGCAGACCTTGTATGGAGGAGGCTCGTTCCGATGGTTTGCGTAGCGTCGGCGAGTCGACCGCATGATCGTCGTCATCTGAGGTCGGCGAATATACTATAGCTGCTAATGGCTCCGTCTGCATGCATATGTGCGGCAAAGCTGGCGCCTTCGAGTGCGCTGGATCTTGCATTTCTGAGTGCGCGGGCTCCTCGAAGCATGCGCAGGGGTCCGTCTTAATTTCCATGAAGATGTGCTGGATCTGGCTGGGATCCGTCTGTGTCTCAGACACTCCACGACGTGGCCTCCCCGGAGCACCAGAAAAGAGGCCTGCATGACACTTATCAATGCTGGAGAAAGTCATCTTGTAATATTTCTGGTACTCGGTCTACAAGGGAGTTGTGATAGACCCCGCGTCAAAGCAACAAAAGCAGACAAGAAAAACAAGAAAGCACTACTAGGCTGCACGCCAAAGCTAAAGAGACAGACCTCACAAATCCGTGGTATTCAGCATTGGCCGCCTCACTGGCTGCAGCCTCGGCCGCTCCACGATCCTTGTCCATTCGGCAATGACATGCAGATCCTCCCTGATCTGCTCAACGCCAGACAAGCCTCCCATGGTCACGAGGTGGAGCACGTCCACCGCCACGCGCCGCAACTCGTTCAGATTGCGCTGCTGATGGAATTGCGACGTCGGCTCGACCACCAACCGCAGCGCTTCCGCGCGCTTCGATACGCCGCTGTGGATTGAAAATCCACGCATGTCAGCCTATGAACACGAAACCCATCCGACGAGGAAAAAGGAAACGCACTTCAGCGTCGTCTGCCGCGCCATAAGGTCCTCCAGCTCACCATACTCCGCTGTGCGCACCCGCGCCTTTGTCGCGCGCTTCTCGTCCTGCGCGCGCGCGACCGCCCATTCGAGGCATAGCAGCGCATGCGGCACGATCGCGAGGAGCGCGCAGCGGTACCGCGACGCGCCTAGCGCCTGCGCCTGCGCGCCCGTCCGCGCCGCGTGGAAGAGGCGCTGGCGCGCCGCAGGCAGTCCGGATGTCGGCCGCCCCTTCGCATGCCCTATCATGCGGCGCAATGCGCGTTGGAGTGTGCGCGCGGCTGCATCCCGCTTCGCCGCAACGGCCGCCGAGTCCGCGTCGTCTGCTGTGGTGGCGTACCGCCCGTCCAGCTCGTGCTCGGCGGTGTCGGTGTTGGGGTCGTCACCCTGTGCATCCCCGGCTGTGGCCTCGGTGGGCTCGCTGGCCTCGGTAGGCTCGGTGGGTTCGGTGGGTCCGGCGGGCTCAGTAGGTCCGGTGGGCTCGGTGGGCTCGGTGGGCACCTCTGCGCTCGATGGTAGGGATGCAGGCTGTGTATCTGCATCCCGGTCGGGTGGATGTGCGCTGGCAGATGGCTTGAGAACTTCGGTGATGCGGCGAAGCTGCGCCCCTGGGTCAAGAAGGCCGGGGATGTCATCCAGCTTGCGGAAGTCGATGCGACGCACGGTTCGGGTTTCTCGGACAGGAGCAGGCTCGGACTGGGAGTTCAGCCGAACAAGTTCGTCCAATGTCGAAAAGGATGGTTGTGTGAGGGCCGTGAAAATGTCAGACCAGGTCTTCGCGAAGAAGTATCTAGAAACGTGTTCAAGGCATTGCAGCGGGATTCGCTAGACAACTGGCCGGACGGACCCTTGGTAGAGCTGCACTGATACTTCTTGCGCCTTCGATCTTGAATCCAAGGAGGTGATAGTGCGAAGAATATCACCTTTCAGCTGGTCGCTGCTGACATTGTACCCCACTGTAGAAGGTAGTTGAAATTGAATATATAACCGACTTATTGTTTAACTATTATGACTTACAGAGGCAAACCGAGCGCAAACTAGCATGGGAGTATGAACTGTTTGACAACGATCTGAAATCTAGGTGGCACTTACATGTTGAGCATTGCCACATCTCCGATTGCATTCCTTGGAATATCTCTTGACCTGTAGTATAGATACCCTGTGCGATGATTGTAAGTTGATTTCTAGCAGTCCGTATATCTTTGTGAGGATAAGAACAGACCACCGATGATATACCGTCCTCCTTGATCAACACTTCGACCATTTGTATAGAGCTGTTGGAGGAGCGTATGGACTGCACGGACCAGCGAGAGATCCGCACGAGAATACTTGTCTCTCGTCTGCACAAAATCGACCCAGTGATCGATAATCCATCTCCGAGGTAACATCACGTTGTGAAGCGTGCGGCGACTCTGGTAGTTTTTCACCATGACAAGCAGAGCGATCAGCCGCTGCAGCAGCCGGCACAAAGTACCTAAATCGATCGGCACGCGTCTTTCGACTACGTGCCTGCGAAATAGTCAGATATCAAGACAACACTGATATATCGATAGATTCGCGTACCGGAAGAAATCGACACCCCAGACTAAATCCCATCCACAAGCACCCTGCAAAAATCCGACTAGGCCCCAGAGACGATAGGTTGGACGTGATTCTGGGCCGCGGTAGATAACAAGGCCAGGATGCCAATGCGAGGGCCAACGCAGACAGGGAATACGGCTATAGCAATCAGTAATTGTTTTCCTATCCAGCAGCAGCCCCAATGTCGAAGCCTTCATGAAGTTGGTCACGAATCCAAATGCTAAGTTCGCATTCCTACGAGGCTCGAGATTGTATAATATGTCAGAGAGCCACCGCCTTACGACAGAAAATGCCTCGATTGCTTCCGGGATAAGTTGCAGGTCAACGGTAGACACGGATCCGGTCCACAATAGCATAGGGTTGAGTGCATTGTCTAGTCGATCTAGCCAAGATCTGTGACCGGGGGAAGTCAGCCTGGCATCTGATTATGGAAGAAAAAACACACCGTCGCTGTTGCATACGCTCAGGAAATATGTCGGATAGAGGCAGTGCTTGAAGGACATTAACGATGAGAATCTGGAGCATGTTGAATCTGATCTTGCTGTTGAACCAAGAAGCATCGAGTGCATGTCTCTGCACACAGCCAGGACGACTGCATGTCCCTGATGACCAGTTTCGGTAGCAAGGATCAAAAAGTCGTACTTGGCCTACAGTTCCGTTCTCTTGTAGAATTTTCCGTCGAAGACGACCTCCCAGAAACTGGATGATTATGGTCTTGAGCTCGGTTCGCGTGACCCGAACCAAATCAGGAAGGATCATGGATTGATCATGCTTCTGGGCATAGCACTGGTGCAAATACGTTCTCGGGCGCAGAAGTACATGATATTCGTCGACAATGTCAAAGCAGAATATCCTTCGGATCGCGGGTGATGACCAGGGTTCCGGATGGGTGACGATACCGTGCATCTGATGGACGTAGCGATTGAATAAGTCCAGCGAGCCAATAAGCTTTGAACCTTCAGATGCGTCAAGCTCCGCCAGTCCATCGTCGTCGAAGAGGTAGTCCAGGCAAAGTAGGACCAATCCGGTATACTCTTCACCGAGGGAGGATCCATTTCTGGCCAACTGACGGAGTCTTTCACGATTTGAAGTAATGACAGCATGAAACACATTAATCTGAAAGAGGTATTCCTCAGCATATTATCGACTGCGGAGATGACTGCCACCCACCATTAGCTTGTCAGGATCCTGAGGATCGAGTTTCTGAATCAAGCTCTGTAGCTCCTGGAAAGTTATCTCTCCCTTCTCGGGCCAGGAGTGTATCCTATACGACATATGCCTCCAAGCCATATCCAGCAGACACTCTTTGGCCTTAATCACAGACTCCGGAGCTGAATCTTCGAGGAAGGCCCCGATGGCCTTGACTGTTTGATCTTCTTTGAGATAAGCTTCAGCAGCTTCGGAGAACATCTTCTTGTCTTCCATGACAGCAGCATGAGCGTCACCCAGGTCATGATCATCGATGAACTCCATCTGTTCTTCATGACTAGAAAAGAGTTCTGCTGCATGGCTGCAATATATGTACGTGAGCATAATACTTGTCAGCATTGATAACCTAATACTTACTCCAGTTTGCGCTCATTCAAATAGACAAATTTGGCGGTGTTTCTGATGCGGTCGGTAACTTTCGGCTCCATGACTTCGTAGTACTCCTTGACGGTGGCCACAGCCTGATCCAAAAACTTTCCATCGAAGTAATGGATGGCGGCTTCGTCGTATCTCGCTGCCTTTGTAAAGGCCTCAGCGGCCTTCTTGTGATTTTTCGCGGCAGCATAGCATTCACCCGCAATGCCAAAGAGTTCGCGCTTTTCGCCGTCGGGAGCTTCTTCAGCACACTCCGTAAAAGACCTAGCTGCATCGAGATGAAGCTGGACTTGTTTTTTGCTCAGCTCCGGGGCTTGTCGTGCACGATCCCAGAATTGGTAAGCGCGAGCGATGGCCGCTTCGCGGTATTGCTTCGCACGTTGGAAGCCTCGGATAGCTTGGTCGTACTGATTTCGACCCATGAGAGTCCACGCGAGCCCAGAGTTAGCCCAATCCTCCGCTGTCGACGGACGCGCAAATTGTGCAAGGGTGCGTTCTCCGGGGTTCGCATCAATCAATCCGATGTCCGCCCAATACATCTGAAGATACCCATAGATTAAGGTCATGAACACATTCGGCAAAGACGAATACCTACTTTCATATGATCAGATCTAGACGACTGATCGACAAACCATAGGTTCTTTCGTGCTCTTGTAATCGCAACATATAAATGCTTGAGCTACATGGTCAGAAGGGTCAGACACAGTTATCCATGCCAGAGTGGCTCAAATACCTCGCTGGAGAGTCCTGAGAGGCGAGAGCCCTCGAGAGATTCTGAAAGCAAAGCAGATGGGTGTTGAAAAGCATGGTCAATCAGCTGTCTCCAACGAGATGAATCGATCGAGGAATCCTCGAAGAAGTTCCACAGTAAAACCTACGAAGAAGATTAGAACGATAGTGTATTATGAGACTGACATGGACCTACATCGTCGAACTCCAATCCTTTGCTATCAAACACCGTCCTGAAAGCGACTCATAGATGAGTATACGTATGATATTGTGCGATGATAACATACAATACAATTCCGATATCGCCAATCTTTTCTTCGAGTCGTTCACGAGCCGCATTATCCCGGACCAGGATGCCTAAGACATCGTCAGTGAGTGACGGGTAGAATGAGTTGACGGCAGCTTGCATTGTTCATGGCCAAGTTCTACAGCCACGTCTCTGACGCAATATGAGTACTATACATCTCTAGGCTAAAGCAAACTAGCAACGCACCCTGTCTTGGAAAAGAATTCGCTCAGATGTGATAGATCAAGGTGGTCTACGAAGACCGGCTTCTTGCCAGGCACGATCCCTCTTTCACGAGGCAAGTTGTCGATGGCAGTCGGCCAATACTTCAAAAGCTTGATGACCGAGTGTGCACAGTCCACGATCCCGCCATGAGATCTGTAATTGACGCACAAATGGTGAACTGGAGGTGGCAGCACGCGTTTCTGCATGCTATCCGTCACGGTCTGTCGCTGCGGGCAAGACATTAGCAGTATGAAGTATGCTCCGTGGGTCGACAAACTTACTTCAATGTTATATAGAAAAGCTTTGAGGTCATTGAACCGAAACGCGCTACCATTTGAGACTGTCTGAGCCGTATCTCCAGCCCAGAACAATCCGTTAGAGTTTCTGCATATGCATCGTAGGACTGAAAATCATCGACATCGGTATTGCATCAGATGACTACGGCCAGCCAAAACTTACGGAGAGTCTCGATTAGGAGACAGTCTTGGACTTCATCGACGTATCTGTAGAGCCCTAAGCACTTGCAATGCAGGATCTTTTACAGATCGACTGAAAGCTTACAGGTGGTCCACCTTGACCGTCGGGGCTACACCTCCTTTGGATTTGATTGCTTGGAGGACATCATGAGCTCTACGGAAATCTGTCAAGAATAAGACCGTGAACGAATATTATCCACCCGTACCTGTCAGCTGCATCGCGTTCTTCAGTCTCGCGTTCAAGTCCACGCTCACGCTTTCGCTTCTGATATGCTTGGAACAGGTCGTAGACCATGTCTCGATTCTCCGCAAACACAGCCTGGCCTCGCGCTGTCATATAGCCTTCGCGAGTTAGCATACGTCCCTTCTGCTTGAGCGTCTCCTTCGAACCCTTAAGAACGCCTGGTGTGCGGTGTTACAATAAGGCCGACCATCAAACGGTGTCCGAACATACCTATGAACTCGCCAAATACTAGGGCAGATGAAAGATCCTTCGTCAGATGTTGCGGGAGATGGGGCCAATACTCATTCTTGAAGACGTCGAAGGTGACCAGCCTTTCCGCCTTGCGGCTCTTCTGATACTGCGCGGACCACGACTCGTTACGTGAAGCGCCGCGACAAGGCTGTTCGATCCTCTGATCATCACTCATATCCGCTTGGATTAACCGAGCAAGCTATGCGCATGCCCAAGGTGAGTATATGAATTATATAAATCAGCTGAACACATTTGTGCAACTCACTTCATCAGTGGTGATAAACAAAGGGAAATGATGATCCTTCAGCTCGCTGAACTTCTCTGGCAAGTCGCTTCTTCGGTTGTCGCTACTTTCGGCATTGTATCTGGACGAGACTTCATTCCGCCGGTCCTCCCATCGGCGCAGCAGGTCAACGAGGTGCTCAGGGACATAGGATTTCATAGCGAGGGCGAGAGACCGGATAAGCCCCATGAAGTACTCCTCGACCTTCCTGGCGAGAACACGAGATTTGGTGACGAAAACTTGTCGAGGCCGAGGACCAAGACAATCTAGTTCTGCCCAGGCCTTCTCGATCCCGTATAACTTGAAGAGCATGGTTGTGGTCTTTCTGCAGGGAAACTGTGTGAATACGGTGTCAACACTGAGTGCAAGAAGTCGGGGTTCATACCCCGTGCCACTGCGACCAATGACATAGCAGGATTGCGCGGGTTCGATGACCTTCTGCTCTTCGGGACTGGCGTAGCTCTTTTCAGATCACATCCATAACATGGCTCGCATAAAGGCAACGTACGAAACACGGAACACGTGCTGGACCTCTTCGTCTTGGAGCATGGCTGGAAAGATATCAAAACAAATATCGTGACACATTGACTCAATACAGTACCGTTCAAGACGCTCTAAGAATTGATGGTGATGAATGCCACGTTTACGGTAGAAGTCAATTGACTAACCTCAGAAAGAGGAATGTATTTCTCCAGCCTGTTCCAGGTAGACATCAACGGCAGCCGTCGCTCAAAGAAGATGATCGGCTTACACCATTAGAGAATGAAACTATAAGGCATATAAGCACGGGTTTCAGAACTTGAGTGCAGCATGTCACGCACCTCTTCCAAATCACCGAGTCCCCCTGACTCTAGCGGAACCGTGTCACAGCTCTCTGCCACTCCTTCAGGTTCGGCGGGGAAGGTCAATGGTTCATACACGTCGTCCCCAGAATTACGAGGGTGGTTCCTGGCCCGGCAGCTATGCAATTCGCAGATAAGTGAGCCATAATCTAGTGAGGTCACCATGGACTAACCGGTCGCAGTGTGTTTTGCCCATTCGCGCAGCGGTATGGCGGGCTATTTCGTCCCATTGGAGTCGACGAACTTCCGTATGGTCACATAGACCAAACACGGTCAAAACTGGTAGAAGTCCATGAATATTGAACAAAGATAGAGATGATGGGCTCAGGATACCTTGTTCCACGCTCTATATGCGGGACAACTCTGAGTCAAATGAGTTCCGCAGAGGAGTTGTTCGATCTCACCTGGCGTCCGTAGTCCTTGAAGCAGTCGACTTGATACTATAACAAGCCATGATGTTGCTGCATGTATCCAGTTATGGGTCACTCACAACAATACGCAAATCTCCCGGTAGCCTGGCTTCAAAGATGTCGATAGGCGTACCAGCGCTTGTGAGCTTTTTCTGATTAGTCTCAGAGAATCGGCCATGAGATAGCTCCCTGTGAAATTTCAGCACCAGAAGCCTACAGGTCTGCAAGCCTTACTTGAGCTTGTTTCGAATGATCTCAGAATAGCTGGCATCTCCTTTGTTGATAACTCGCCATGCTCGGATTGTCTTGCTGCCTGACAAATATATTCGCCAGCGGCCGAAGCCGTCTGGACTCTCGACGTATAGCGAGGGTTTCAAGAAACTCGCCGACGAGTTGGTGGTGATGGTAGGGGACGTTGCCGCCTCGTCGACTGCGCCGAGTGGCACAAGGGGGCTCTCTGGCCCAGAACTCATCTCATAGCTTTCCACGTTGGCTTGGGATAGATATGGAGTCTTGAAGGTTGATGCAAATTCTTTCCGACGTAAGATGCTCAATAGAAACTGGAGGGCCGCATAAAGCTCAATGACGCCCTATAAAGCATGAGCAGGATATATACCTCAAGAATGTGTTTTTGTTCCAGAAGGACTTTCTGGGCTAAAGCCTCGGCATCCTCCTTGGTTGAAGGGACTTGTAACCCCAGGTCACGGAATGCTTTGTCGTCGATGGATACCTGAGACCACGCCGCAGTCTTTGAGTATCTTCGGGCACGAATTGGAGAGAACTTCCTTGTCGTTGGCGATGATGTCTTGTCCTCCTGTTGAAAAACTTCGCTGTCAAGCAAGTCGCGGAGGGCGACGAGCAATGGCGCTGCGAGTTTCACGGCTCGGTCGCAGTCATCTAGAGTTGAAGGCCGCTGCTCATCCGAAGGGTAGTCATAAAATGGAAGAGAGGTGATGAGATTGGATAACACTCGGAAAGGTAAGCTGGAAGAGGAATAGTCATCTAGGCTGGTCGACATCTTTCCCGACAACCAAGAGCTGATAAACGAGAATGTGGCGTTGTTGACGGCTGTAAAAACAGAACATAAACCAGATTCACCGAAAGAGTAAACGGTGTCTTACCGGACAGCACATATTCCAAACTATGCTGAAACTTGAGAGCATGCGCAATGATGCTCGCCACATTATGTGGGTCAATTGTTTCTTCAAAAACGAATAGCGCGGTGGAATTATCCTCCTCTGACTGCAGAGTCGTAGGCCGGAATATGTTTAGACCAAGCCGTTCTGCGGAATCTCGGTCGAAGACTGTGGTATCAGACATTTGTTGTTGAACAGGGGATTGCGTGAGACAGTGGGGTAAGGGCGAATGGCGAAAGCCTAGTACGAGGAATAGTGCAGCATCCTATTTAAGACAGGCTGCTGCGGATGGCAACGAGGCCAAACCCATGCAACACTCGTGGCGGATCAATACCTTCGATTCGTGTGCGACTGGTGATATCTGCAGCAGGACTTCCTGATACGAGGAAGCCTAGTACACTGAAAGGACGTACCCTGTCGAAAACGGGGTCCAGACGCGCTAAAAACTGTATCCTAGGACGACGATAAGATCAGCGATAACACAGAAATGACACAAGCTGGGTTCTAGAGGTCATAAGTCGTAACGCAGGTTCGTGAGCACTGCACTGGGCCAGACGCCTGAAGATACGTTAGAGACGCCGAGGTCTTCGAAGTGATTTATCGACGCTGCAAGCAGAAGAAAATGTATGGGGCTGCCGAATTGCCCTGAATATATTCGTTGTGGATGACTGGGGTGTGATCAGCGGCGGTGGTGGATCTCCGGCTTCACATGAGGTTGAGAACGTCGTGGTCAACGTTCAAAGAGGAACTGCTCCTACTAATGGCTGCCTCGGGCCATGCCCGGCGAAGCATGGCACGTGGAACTCACGTGGCTCCCCCGGTTAATGGCAAGCACCAGGGCTGGGGCTTGGCCTGCGTTACCACCATCTGCTGTCTCGCCATCGGTCTTGGAACTCTAGTCTTCGGTATGTCTGGTATTATTTCCTAACATTTTATGCTGAGACATGGTTTCAGGTCGTAGATAATTAGTTTCGTCAATATGCCGCCTCCTCATTACGACTTTTTGATCAAGGTGAGTGTTGTCTGGATTGCTGGAGGCACGCCTGACGTATCGACCAGCTTCTGCTCATCGGCGACTCAGGTATCATGAACCTTGCTCTGACGCCTTGTTTGGAAATCTGACCACCTTTGGTCCAGGTGTTGGAAAGTCGTGTCTGCTGCTCCGTTTCTGTGACGACGCATGGACGCCATCCTTCATCACCACGATCGGCATAGACTTCAAGATTCGGACCATTGAGCTCGATGGAAAACGGATTAAGTTGCAAATAGTGCGTGGTTTGATTACTCTCTAGTTAAGGAGGAACTCATGCGAGGCGCTGGCGCAGTGGGACACTGCCGGCCAGGAGCGATTCCGGACCATCACCACTGCCTACTACCGAGGTGCCATGGGTATCCTCCTTGTATACGACGTCACGGACGAGCGATCATTCAATAGTGAGTTTCGTCTGTATCCATCTAGTGCACCCCTCATAATGGCGATCGGCAGACATCCGCACCTGGCACGCAAATATCGAGCAGCACGCTTCAGAAGGCGTGAACAAGATCCTCATCGGCAACAAATCGGACTGGGTCGACAAGAAGGCCGTAACGGAAGAGCAGGGCCGCGAGCTCGCGGAAGAGCTTGGCATCCGCTTCATGGAGACGTCCGCCAAGATAAACGAAGGTGTCGAGGAGGCGTTTTTCACTCTTGCCCGGTCCGTCGCTATTTTGGTCTCTTTCGCGCACACACTAACACGACATTCCAATCATTGCTATGCAGGGACATCAAAGCACGCCTGATCGACTCACAAGCAGACGCGTCTGGCACGCCCGGAGGGCCCTCGGCTGGCGACGGCTCGGTGAAAGTGAACCAGCCCGCCCCAGCGTCCACCGGCTGCTGCACATAGACCCCTGCATATGCACACCTCGTGTCTATCGTTTCCGCATCATGCATGCTGTACATACACATGTTGCGGTGCAATTCTTTATGTGATGTGGACCCCGGATGGTCGTCTTGTGCCCTACGCTCCTGTTCTTGCACCGATCGTTGGCTCCTGCGTACCGTCTCCGCAATTTGCTACGGCACGGAGCTCTATGTTACCTACGCCCGTTTCTTTCTCCTGTAATAGTGTGCGCAATGGACAAAACCTATCTTCCTTTGCGTGACGGCAGTACACTACCCAGACTAACAACACATGTACGCATACATCTGAACCAAGAAAGCATACACCAGCAACAACGCAACTATCTCAAACCACGACACTCGAGTTCCAGTTGCCGCCCCACCACCGCTTTATGCGCTCCCCGCCCCACTCCTCGTACTCCTGCCGCGTCACCGCCGCCTTCCCGAACTCGTCCGTCTTCGCAAAGTCCGCCATCCCGCGCCATGCGTCCAGCGATGGGTCCGCCGCCCGCACGATCTCGAGCGGCATCTCCGGCGGGAGAATCGGACGCAGCGTCGCGTGCACGCGTTCGCGCAGGCCGGGAAGCTGCGCAGGCCCGCCGGTCAGAAACACGTTCTGCGTGGCAGAGCAATCAGTAATCATCATGGGACGGGCAAAGGCTGCACGCACCTGGACGAGCCGCCCGCGCTCGGCCATCGAGAACGTGCTAAGGACGTTCTGGAGCACCTCGCCGAGACCGGCGCAGTCGACGCCTGCCATGGACGGCGAGAACCACGCCTCGCAGACGCGCCAGCGCTCCGTGCTCAGATGTATGCGTGTTTTGCCTGCCGCACAATGTCATTATTGCGTAGAGGCACTGGGATGAAGCAAACTTGCCTCGCACATCCTTATCCGGATATTGCGGTCTGAAGGCAGAGATCAGGGCAGATCGCTGTGTGGTCAGGGCTGCGTGCGTCTGCTCGATGTTGAACGTCGGGTCGTACGCGAGTAGCTTCTGCTCGACAGTCTGCAGTTGCATCAGGTCGTCTTCCTCGTCGTCGGATGTTGCTGCCGTATTCTGTATGGTGGACAGTAAATGCCTGGTGCATTCAAGATAAGAAGCAACGTACGATCTGGCGATAAATCATCCAATCCGCGTCGTCCGCGCCGAATGTGTCCTCTGCATCACAGTGAGCACACAATACACCGAATCAAAACATGTGCACGCACCGCCGCCTCCCTTTCGCCGCTTTTTCGACACACGCTCGTCCGCCGCCAGACTCGCGATGTTCTTCATCCTCGCCTGCGACGCCGCGCTCTTGCGATCGGTCAACGCCGTCCTGCGCCGGCTCCTCTCCTTGATCTTGTTCATTATCGCCTATATACTGCATTGTTAGCAGGGCTCGTGGGGAGAAAAGACGGGGAAGACGGACCTCCTGTTCGCGTCGCATCTTGCCCGCCCAACCAGCGAGGTCCTGGCCGCGCTCTTCCTCTTCGCGCTTCTCCTCCGCCTCCCGCTCTTCCCGCTCTCGTTCTTTTTCGCGTCGGGCGCGGGCGCGGGCTTCGAAGCCGGCTTTCATCATCTTTTGTTTGCGCTTCTCTTTGAGGCCTTCTTCGTCGAGCTGTAGCATGTCGTGTCAACGAGTGGTCAGTAACGGAGGTAGACTACGTACATCCGCGTCAGGTACGTCGACAAGCGGGAATGAAGGCTCTTCCTATTTTGAATCGTGAATATGAGGGCGATAATGAGGACGGCGAAGGCTTACTATGACCTCGTCTCCCTCCGCTGCTTCCTTCTTTCTCGCCTTCTTGAGATCGCCCTCCAGCTTTTTGATAGCCTGGTCCAGCGCGCCCTCATCGCTGAAGCCCTCCGCTTGCAAGGAATGCTATCAACCCAGTTAGCCTCGCGTACAACATCTTTCGGATGCGGACAAACCTCCCACTCGCGCTTGCTCTCCTCCGCCTTTCTCGCCTTGAGCTTCGTCAAATACTGCAGATCATTCTCCTTCGACACAAGCTACGCCCGCCCAATCAGCATCGTGCGCACCGATCCACCGATCCACGCACCTTCTCGAGCCGCGCCTTCGCCGCCAGCTCCTGCAGCTTGCGCCCCTGCTCCCGTCGGCGCTCCGCGATCCGCGCGAGCTCTTCCTCCGAGCGCTCGTCCGCCGCGGGCAGGACGAACGGGAACTGCACGATGCGCTCGGCCGCACGCAACGCGCGCGGGTCGCTCAGCTGGTGGGGGAGCGCGGAGTAGTCGGGCGCGACTTCGCAGAAGTTCTGCAGCATCCACTGCGCAAGATTAGTTAGAGGACGAGTGGCAGGAGTGGAGAAGTCATACGTTGGTCTGGGTGGTCGTGACGCGCGTGGAGAAGGTCGGGTATTTGAGCTGGATGAGCTTGAGGAGGTATTCCGAGGATTGCTGGGCGCCCCACGGTATCCTGTTGTACTAGGATGAGATAAAGAGTGCAGACATGGAATTGAACGGAACATACCGCTTTGCCTGGCTCATGATGCCCTTGCCGCTTAGCATAGGTATGACTGCCGTAGACGCTGTGTTGAAGGAGACGACAAGACCGTCGGCTGTGAAAGGAGATGATGGAGATGGAAGGTTGTTATGGTAAAACGACATGACAGAGTCAACGGCGTAGGTCAGAGATGGGACGTTGTATAGCTCGAACATGAGCTCGGAGGTCACTTCGAATCGTCAGACGATAGAACAAAGACGATATCACAGATGTAACGCACATGCACGGGAGTGCAACGGAGATGCTAGTCGCTCCGTCATAACTACTGGATGATCTACCGTCGGCGTGTCGATACCAAGCTGGAGAAATGCATAATCCAGTCCGTGTTCCTGCGAACTACATCAGTTTATTCCCCATTGCCCTCGCTCATTGAAACCAAATATAAAACGCACCAATGCATCGAAATTAAGTAGCACGTCCCCTTCCCATGCTGTCTTCGCCTGGCTCCTCGCCGCACTATCCGCCTCTACCGCGTCGCCGAATAACAACACCTGCCGTCCATGCTTGCGCTCCTTATACTTCGCGACCACATTTGGCACAGAGCGAGGCGTGTCTGAAGTAGCAAACCCAAAGCGCAGATTGCTGGCGCCATTATCAATGATGAGCGGTGTGTGGGCGTCGCGATGCACGTCGTACTCCTCAGGAATGGAAAGAGCAGGTGGGGAAGGTGTCGGGAGTCGGGTGATGTTCAACGGTGATTCCGTCATAGTCCTAGGATTCGGTTAGTGAAGTGGAGGATTGAGTCAGAGACGTCTTACTACTAACAGAAGTCGTTGTGGACGACGGCAACGACAGCGAGCTCGACGTCGGGAACGTTGAGCGTGCACGGGATGGCGCTGGGTTGTTTGTACCGACAGATTGGTGAGACATACAGGATCTTATCTTATCTCCCTTCGAGCATGTTGAGTTGTCGAGATTTCCTCTTAACACCGACCTCAACCGGCTCTCAGTAGCTCTCAGTATACACTTGCTTTCTTCGATACCCTTTGGATCCACGAACACAGTGAGTGCTACGGAAATATGGTATAGTGCACGCCTTATGGCTAATGTCTGTCGTTCCTAGCCATTGGCTATCGCTCACGATCACTGATCACTTACATATTCTGACTGTCGTTTCAGCACCTCAGCATTCCCACTCTTTCAACAGAGTTCAACTCTACAGTGCCTTGTATCATTCTATATCAACGTCTTACTTGAAAACAAGCTGTAATTGTAATTCGCTTGGATTGAACATATACACGCAGTCATGAGCTACGCTGATCCTGTGGAACACCGTCTTGGACGACTCAACGACTATACTCTGAGTCTCTTGAAGCAGGCCATTGACAATGATTTTGCCGTAGATCTCACACCTATTCTCCGCATGGCCCTCGGGACATATACCATCAAAAGGTCAGAGATTTTGGACCCTGTAGATGACGAGTCAGGGTGGGAGGGTTCTCAATGTGAGTTCCGGCCATTGTCGGTACAGTTCATGTTCTGAATGAGAATGTCTGACAGATGATTCCACAACGCTTAATGGGGACTCCGAGTTTGATACTCTCTCCACCATTACAGGATCGACAGCTCCTTCTACCATTGTCGAAATACGACCATTCTACTCTCACATCTCCGGCCCCATAAACCTCGTTTCCTTCCCCACTCCCGAGGTCTTTTCCCTCGTCACTGGATCCTCCAACGTTTACATCCAGGACCCATCATCCGCTTTCGCACACCTTCCACAAATCCTGGACCATGGCCGCGTCCTGTGGGCCACCCAATCTCGCTCCATTGTCCAGCTCAGTGAAACCATCGCCGTGAAAGCCGGTCCGACACACGCGCTCGACTATTCAGAGCACACACTCCTTTCTACCATCGCTCAGCGCGCCCCGAACATCCCAGCTCCACGCCCGCTCGGGATCGTCCAAATCGGAGGCATGTCCTTCATGTTCATGTCTTTCCTCCCTGGTACCACCCTCGAGAAACTCTGGCCAGATCTCACAAAAGCCCAAAAGGTTGCTGTCCGGCGACAGCTCAACCAAGCCATGCATCAGCTACGCCAGGTCCCATATACCCCCGGCACACCCCTCGGCTCGCTGTCCTCGCCCTTCACCTGCAAAGACACGCGGCCTACCGCCGCGCTCCCGCAGCCCCCGTCATCCACACCGCACTCGCATGCGACGCCGACATCACACACGCACACGAGCCCGCGCGCGATCTACACCGTCGCGGGGTTCAACGACTTCCTGCTCGCGCGCCCGCGCGCCCGCATCGCGCCAGGTTACCAGCGCTGGGTGCGCAGCCTCTTGCGCGACACGCACCGCATCGCGCTCACACACGGAGACCTCCGCGCGCACAACGTGCTCGCTGTGTGCGAGGGCCCCAACTCGCACATCACGCTCACGGGCATTGTCGACTGGGAGCGTGGCGGGTGGTATCCCGAGTACTGGGAGCTGCTGAAGGCGATGCGGACGCGCACGCCGGACGACGAGAGCGACTGGTGGGACTCGCTTCCGGATACGATTTCGGGCTATCGGAACGAACTGGCGGTGGATCGCGTGGTGGAGATGGCAATAACGGTCCAGTGAGGATTTTTGTGGCCATGATGTTGTCTGTTGCGTCTTCACATTGGACATTTAACTCATGTCCAGTACATGTTGAGTAGCTCAAGTTGAAATGATTATTAGTGTAGTCTAAGTCTGTATCTGCCACGCTCTCCACTGTGTTCCTCAACGTTGGAAGCACTACTACTGCACTACTTCCTTCTCCTTTGCCGCGAAGTTGACAGGCACCATCAAGCAACTAAACAGTGCGATGACGTAGTGATAGGACCCCTGATAATCCCGGTAAAGGTTCGACACCCTTAACCCCGAAAACCGGCCCCGCCGGGCGCGAGCTATGATCTTACACCCCGAAAACCCGGGCGGTTTGCCCGGGTGGACACAGGCCTGTGGGCCCCGAAAACCGGCCAACCGCCGGAGGGTCTCATCCCAAACCCCGAATTTGACACGCCATAGGGAGGTCGCTAGGATCATTGACCGGTCATTCACTGTAACATTCAACTGTGTCTACATCTAGGAGAGACCAGACTAATGAAATATGCATTCTCTCGGAGGTACTGACTAGTGGTTGTGGCTAGATTTCACCTGCTCGACGAGCGACGAGGAGTTGCGCGCCCAGTTGAGAGTCACGCCAGCCCAAACTCAGCTGTATGATCAAGAGAGATAAATAACAAATGATTCGTTGTTATTCTCTGCCGACCTGTTTAGGTCAGTGACCGTGTCTCTCAGACACCGACGATCAAAGCGAGTATTGTTGACAATGACAATGTGTATGCCGCTGGCCGCTGCAGCACGGCGAAGCACAATTAATGTACTCTGGCAAGTTCAGAATTACATACAATGCATCTCCAACCTGAACGGCTGGTGGTGTCTCAATAGCCTTCAGCAATGCTGGTCCCTCTTTGCTGCTGCTCATCCACGGTATTTATGCCTCTCATTTCGCAGGGCGACGCTCAGATTTCGTGTTTTGATGAGGTCCGATGCCTTGCTGCCCCGAAAATCGCCAATTTTGGTCGAGGTCTGAGGCCAAACCCCGAAATCGGCCTCCCGGCTGGACCCCGAAAATCGACATTTTGGGATCGAACCTCTGACCGAATTATCAGGGGTCCTGTAGTGATAGGCTCGGAGCAGTCGCGGCCGCGACGTACGGTCGTTCATATTTTGTCCTCACCTCATTTTTCGTTCAAGGGTCTCATTAGGCCAACGACAAACCTTCAGATGACCGCTGAGACTCGATCGTATCAGAGAATTGCATTTTGCGATATCATTTGCAAAGTCTCTACGCGTCCGATTGCAAAGGTCTTGACTCGTAAGTCCATCCCGCTGGTCTTAGAGCACTCCTTGATGAGTTGTCATCGCAGGTTGAGACTACTCCCTGTACTGTTCGAATCACTTCAGAACTCAATGCATCTTCTGTGTGCTCAGTGGGTTGAAACTAACCAAGCCCCAATGGTATCAGCTGCCATACGGGATGTCGCGGACCGTTTTGGTATGTTCTACTGGTGCATCTAAATCTTTCTCTAGATCACCACTAGATCATGAGGCTACTTTCCCGGATCGCTGGGCTATACAATCCTCAGTTCTGAGTCACGCGCGGCGGTCATAATTGTCGTTTCCTATTTCTCTCCGTTTTGGACGCGGTCGGATTACCCTCATCGCAGCTTCGCATCTTTGCTAGCTTCTGATCTGATGTCACGTTTACCCAGTTGCACATGGTCTGTGCCTACCATGTACCTCGCTCGCGAATGCCTCATATACGACAGTGCAAGATTTCACGAATGCGCCGTACGCCCATTTCCAGAAGATGATGGCGGTCGGCTTCGTCGCGCTATGCTCCCTCTTCTCTCTAGCGCTCGGGACTTGCGTTCCAGAGTCATGTCCAACGGCGTCCACACACAACGTCGTCGCGCCGCGCGTCGACCGCGACGTGTTTGTCGACGCGCTTCTTGACAAGATGAATGTCGACGAGCTCGTGCGCCAGTTACATCTCACCTTTGCCGACAACGTCATTGGACCAGATTCACGCAACGAGCTATACAATCAATATGCAGGCAAATCCGGCGTCGGTGTCGTGCATGACTGGTACCCCACGAACAAGTCCCAGTACAACGACCTCCAGAAGCTCAACCTGCAGAAATCGCGTCTCCCAATTCCGTTCTTACAGATGGCAGAGTGCCTGCATGGTATTGGGTCCTTTCAGCAGTCGCTTTTCCCCGTCCCGGTCGCGCTGTCTGCGACTTTCGACCCAGATCTGATGTACCGCGTCGGAAGGGCCATTGGAGAGGAGGCTACGTCCATCGGCATCCACGCTTGCTATTCTCCCGTTTTAGACTTGGGAAAGGATACGCGATGGGGTCGTGTGCAAGAAGGACTGTAAGTACTCAATGCTTTTTATATAATATCTGACTCATTATTCTCAGCGGCGAAGACTTTGTTCTGACGACCCACATGGGCGTGGCTTACGCATCGGGTCTTTCGAAGAACGGCTCATGGTCTGAACCTGATGCTGTGGTCCCGGTCATGAAGGTGTGCCAAGCCCGTCTTCCCCCTGTGTGACCCTCAATCACATATGCTGTACAGCATTTTGCGGGGCACGGCAGTCCGCAAGGGGGTCTCAACGCTGCCCCCTATACTGGCTTTGGTTGGCGCCAGATTCAGACCGAGATGCTCGTGCCTTTCAAGGCTGTTGTCGAACTCGGCGGTGCTCGAGGAGTTATGATGTATGTTGTTTCCAATTAGCCATCCATGAAATCATTCACAGTCCTCGAAACTAGGGCCTATCACGATATTGATGGAATCCCTGCTATCATCCGTGTGTTATCATTTCGCTCCTTACGTCCGCGAGGGCACATCTGACGAGCTGCAATAGATCCCGATCTCTACGACTCTCTGGACTCCTGGGGATTCGATGGCTTCCACATTGCTGACGATGGGGCTGTCAAGAATTTGCAAACCGTCCACGCTGTCGCAGACTCACCAGCAAGCGCCATCGCTCAATGGCTCAACGCTGGTGGTAGCATCCAATACTACGACTATCCTCTCCCCGTTTACCAAGGTGCCATCGAAGATCTCGTAAAGAACAACACCGTGAGCATCGATACTCTGCGTAAGCGTGCCCGGGGCGTTCTCAACGTGAAATGGGATCTCGGTTTGTTCGACAACGCCTACATTCCGGACAACGTCTCCGAGTCTGCATTGACGGCCGCACACGAGCCTCTTACCCTCGAAGCTGCTCTGCACACGTTCGTGTTGCTCGAGAACCGCAACGGCACTCTCCCGCTGAAGCCGAAGGAACAAGGTCTCAAGAATATCGCGCTCGTCGGACCGTTCGCGGACACGTACAACTTTGGCGACTACTCCGGCTTGTGGGGAGCCGCGCCGATCGACCGCGCGTACACCATCCGACAGGGCATCGAGGAGTACCTCGCTGCGAATGCCTCGGACGTCGACCTGTCCGTGAGCTGGGGCGCGAATAGTTGGCTCTACAACGCGCAATACCCCGTCCCGCGCGACCTGCTTGTGTCGACAAACGGAACACAGGGCGGGCTGACCGCGACGTACTACCACGACACGAACTTCTCGCAGAAGGCCTTCGAGCAGGTCGAAACGCCAAACCGGCAGTGGGGGCTGTACCCGCCGAATGGGCTCGCATCGAACAACTTCTCGGCGACGTGGGAGGGCAGTTTCAGCGTCGCGTCGGACGCGCAGGGATGGCTCGGCATCGCCATTGGCGCGAACTCGACGGGGCGGCTGATCGTGGACGGGAAGGAGCTGATATACACGCCGTACTCGGACTCGACGGGCAGCCCGACGATCCAGGGCAACATCCTCCCGCTGACGTTTGCGCAGGTCAACGCAACGGCGCCTCCGCCAGGTGCGGTGCCGTTCAACTTCACGAAGGGCGCGAACCATACCGTGCGGATTGAGTTCCAAGTGTGGAATATGGTGCAGAAGTTCGAGAATGTGGACAGCTTGAATGCGCAGGTGCAGTTGTTCTGGAATTTGGTGGATCGGGAGGACCCTGTTGGACTGGCGAAGTCGATGGCACAGGATGCGGATGTCATTTTATTTGCTGGTGGGGCAGCGTGGAACTCGGATGGGGAAAGTGGTGATAGGGCGACGATGGGATTGTCGCCTAACCAGAGTGAGCGCCGTTTTTCAGCCGTAGCCTGCCTGTTCCTGACAGGCACACGCGTATAGCCGCGCTCCTGGATGCGATGTTCGAGCTCGGCAAGCCTGTGGTTATTCTTCTGCATGGTGGGAGACCCTTCGCGATCCCTGAATACTACGCCAAAGCCGCTGCCGTGCTCTATGTCGTACGTATCTGATAGCTCTTCTGCTTTCCAATTTCATTCAACTGCGCCTACAGTACTTTCCTGGCCAGCGCGGTGGACAAGCCATTGCGCAGGCGCTCTTCGGCCTCTTCAATCCCGGAGGTCGTATCCCGCTCTCGATCCCCTACTCCAGTGAGACGCTCCCCGCCTTCTACAACTACAAACAAGCTGCGCACCATGTCCAGTACCTCGACATCCCATCCTACCCGTCCTATTCCTTCGGCTACGGGCTCTCGTATACCACTTTCAATCGCTCTCATTTCCAGGTAAAGTCGACCAATGCGAACCCTGCGCACTTCACGACGAAGGACACCATCACGTTCTGCGTGACGGTGAAGAATACGGGCGACCGCGCGGGGAGCGACGTGCCGCAGGTGTACCTGCTCCGTCGTGTGTCACAGGTTGTGCAGCCGCTGCGCCAGATGGTCGCGTTCCAGCGCGTATACCTCGATGCTGGCGAGGAGCGGGCGGTGCAGTTTACGGTCGACGTGGATCGATTTCTGAAGACATTGAACCGGAATAATGCGTGGGAGCTGGAGAAGGGCTCGTATGTGTTTGCGCTGACGACGTCGGACCATGATGGGTCGACGGATGTGAATGCGACGTTGCAGGTCATTTAACTATCGATGATAGGCTTTGGGAGAAAGGTCCCGGGAATAAAGATTAATATGTACTGTACCTGTGGTTCAACCACCATGCTCTGCTTCCACGTTATCAAACATTGTGTGAGTCATCCTAAGATCCATTCAATACCTCACTTCATATGGGCCAATGTATATCGCTATGAAAGTTCACCGGCTCCCAGCGACAGCTTCTCCCAGTTACCTATTACACGTATCGACACTGGACTAAGATGTTTTTTCTTCTCATTCCCGGCGGTAAGTCCGAGGAAAGGTGGGCCCTGAGGCCTGAACTCGCTCTCTTCGTTCATCTTCTGGCCCACGACATAGCTGGGTGACTATGATGGCATGGGTAGCAAGATAAGTAGTTGACGAAGACAAAGAGATGCACTTCACGGTCGACTGGATTGACCAAGGTGGCCTCGATCATAGCGAAGCTGTACGGTGACGCCGACGTCGAGTGATGAGCCGGGACCGGATGAGGAGTAGGACCTATTCTACTCCATGAAGCATGGTAAGAGCTGTGGGATAGACTGTGGATATGTAGAAGTCGGCGTACATTGTTTTTGTCCTTTTATTCGAGTGAAGCTTACACTGACTAACCCAAGCTAAAACACCCTTGCAATGCACTTGCAAAGGGGTTTGGACCAGGGCCATACGACTTCTCCCCAGACCAGAAAACAATGCAGTCCCACATCTCCCGAGGAGCCCAATTGTCCCACACAAGATCCTCATCCAGCACACTCAGAAGAGTCCTCATTGCCTCGCCGGCGTCATTTGAAAACTGAGAATCCATCTTCCAGTAGCTCTGTCTCGTCTGCGCAAAATCGACGAGTACGCAATGCGCAGGTGCAGCCTCCTCGCCGGGACTATCCGGTTCTGACACGAGACAGAGTATCTGCCCTAGATGCCAGTCGTGCTGAGATACGTCACTGCGCTGCAGGACCCGGACGGCATGGCGCAAGCTATGAATCTGCTGACAGATGTCAGAATGCATCCGAACACTGTGGCAGGAAGCTTACCAGTTGTACCTGTTGATCGGTGGTAATTCGCAATGTCAGGCTTTGAGAGAGGGTTTCTGCCGGAATGTATTCAATCAGGATTCCGCACAAGGTATGACCAGTGGGAAGGTCAAACTGCAAAGTTAATTAGATGATAGGGTAAACTTGCTTGGAGAGGGTACAAACCGTATGAGCGCCGTGATAGCGAGGGATAAGAGAGCCTTGAATAACGGCCAGCTTCTTGTACGCAGCATCTTCTCTCCGCACGCATTCTTCGGCAGTGTCCCAGTGTTTAACAAGCACCGACAATTGTGCCTCTTTTCTGTTAGGATACTGGTCATCGTGTCCATAGTGGTCGAACGAGTAGAAACGATCATCGAAGAACTTGACGCAGAAAAAGTGGGTATGGCCGATAGTTGGATGTACGTCAACGCCATCTGTGGAGCGTAACCGGCATTGATATGTGCGGCACATTGTAGCCCCTCGATGTGTAGTCAAGTCCTTCATCAGTTCGATCGAGAATGAGGATGATGTCCAAATGCGGCGAGCTATAGCACTAGGGTTGCGCTGATGCGCCTCAATGTGTCTCATTGTATCTGCAGGAAGCTCCTCCATGGGAAAGCACGGCGAGAGGGAAACATTATGCTTAAAGAAGTCTTGCGTCTTGCCCTTGACCGTATCACCAACCTTCGCAAAACACCATGGCGTGTGTTTCTGGACATGTGCTTTCCAACGCAGGAACTGGAATGCGCTTCCCTCATCCGCGAAGAGCATGACATTATCAAAGTCAGAATGATGGGAATGAGTAAGAAAAACTTCGGTGTCAGACAAAGGCGGCTTGGTCGGATCAATGACAGGTCCGGCAGGCAACCTGCGTCCGTCTTCACGAAAAATTGCTGATATGTAGATAGGATATCCATTCGCCTCGAGGGCACGATAGAGGTATGCAGCGATGATGATTGAAAGTCGGATAGGGTTGCGTCCGATGTCCTTTGTCTCGTAAAGCATCCTAGTGGTCATTGACTGGAAGATGGTGACGTTCTGCATGTCGGTGCAGATGATACAAGAATCCCAGCTGCTGTCGATGAGGCGAAGGAACGATGTTGTGAAAGTTGAATGATCTTGCGGGCTCCTCAACTTGTCAAGGATATCTGAAGACTGACACAAATAAGTCAGCTTCCACTCGCGGATCCGAAGAATGATTACAAACACAAAGGACAACAACAGGAAGCGTAAATATTGAGGAGTGAAACTTGAAGACCGAAAACCCTGGAAAATTTGTTATATGTCTACGAAATATGAAGGTGTCAAACAACACACCATTTTTAATCTCAGTGGAACACTCCACCATTTCTTCACACCAGTACTCCCGTAGTTCGGAAAATAAGTGTGCAACACGGGGCATAATGATACCCTTCATATACTCATGAATGCTTTTAGAAGTTAGTATCGTCCAAGAAGGAATGCGACGACAACACACTTGGAGGGCGACGATGGTTCGCACTTCAGCGACTTGACCCTTCTGCGATGAGCAGAGCGTAGCCCCTGACATAGAGAGAAGAGTAACTGGCGAGCAAGGCTGTCCCAATATGGCTCACAGAACGTGAACATAGCAGTACCGGAATCGGCAGGGATATGTCTAGCGGAATTATATGGCATCTCTTCAGGTAAATGAGGAAGCGTCTCTAAAAGAAACTCGTGAGGGCGCATCTCGTTAGGCTGCATCGATGAGAGTAGCGGGCAGGAAATATTATATCGGGCAAGTCACATTAGGAAGTGTACATGCTACTCGGGAGCTAACTTAGAAAAGAGTCTCGGATCCTTCTTCGAAGGTGCGCTTCGGCAACTTCCGCGCGCCGCCACAAGCGCGTTCGACGCTGTTCGACGCGGTCGTTGGGCGCTAAAGTCAATAGTAACGCTTTGACTTGACCTTGTATTTCACGTCCTTGTTTTTGCGTCCTTGTACTTTACCTGTACACCCACCCCATAAAACCCCCATTCGAGCCATTATTGTTCTTATCCCTTTCCTCATTTCTTGTCCATTCCAGCGATCTCACTAGCGACCTTTCCGAATAGCAAAGCACGAGTCGTGTGCTTTCACAAGCACCGAATAACGACGCGACGCTCAGTCCAGAATCACTCGTACTTCGCCACAATTTTCGTCAAGGAAAAGAAGGTTCAGTGGATACCAGTGGTGATTACCAGTGTTACTCACCGACATCCCTCAAGCCCACGCATTCGACCCACCACGGTCGACCCCAGGACAAGAGGTCAGCTGTAACCCCGACAATCCCGCGTATATAGTATACGGTGCTGGTAGTGCCTTGTGCTCCAGAGCCATACACCCATATCCCAGAATCTTATAATCTCGACATTGTAACACCGCCAGTTAACCATGCGGGGCGGCGACTCTGAATCGACGGGCCGACGTCTGCGCGGGTTGCTCTGCCAAGCCTTTGAGCATCAGTTGATGACCAGCGAAGATGCTATGAGGACCGCAATCGCGACCTTCGAGGGCTATGTAGGAGAGACTAGCCCGGGACTACTTCTCAATGCCGTACTGGGGGTCCCTTGGCTCTTAGAGTTTATCTTGTCAGGTCAGTGCGCCTTGCAGCTCACAGTGTTTGTTCTCATTCCTGTCTCCTAGTCATCTCAGATGAAGCCTTCCAGTCGCTGCAAACATCAATTTTGAGCATGTACCCTGTCAATCCTGAAGACCATGTCTTGTCATCCCTCCCATTCACACTGCTAGCACGGATTTTCGATCCCGTGTGTAGTCTTAGTCTCAGTAGCGACAGGCTAAGAAGTTGCGAGCCGTCGGTGCGCTTTGCAGACCGAGTCCTCCAGCAACTCAACAACTTGCGACATAACCTCGCCGCCGATGCCCATGCTGAGATGGAGCACGCCGACGAGGATCTAGACAACTGGGCGGCCATCGGCACTATCAAACGTGGTTCTCAAAGGGCTCGTAAGCAAGCAAGAACGCTAGCGAACCGCCCAAAGAAGTCTCGGACCGTGCTGGTGGACGACAAAGTATTCCATCAATATGGCCTTCCGGAGTTCGAAAAGGACAGCGCCACCCTGGAGGATACTGTAAGACTAGTCAAGGTTCGGCACAAAAGTGACTTGAAGGTTTGGCGTTTTTCTTCCATAACTTAGAAGCGCGGGCTGACAATGATATACACAGTACATATTGTCTCTTCTTCGGCCTTCCAGTGAGGACAATGTTGCCGCGGCTATCAAGAAAGCATACATTCGACCTTCACTGATGGGCTCGCTCGGTGTCGAGCCAATGGCTGGCATTCCGCACTCTCCATCTTCGGAAACAGACTCTTCGACGCTCATCAACGGTGAAGCTGATGACAAGGCCGACGCTCCCGCCGCGTACCCTATGGTACAACCGATGAAGGCGGCGCTGTACTTCGACAGCGCCGATGGCTTTGGAGATTGGCGCATCTTGATCTCCACAAGAGCCGATCGCAACTTGCGAGAAGCAAGGAACAAGGACCAGACATCTTTCCGCATCTATATCAAGAAGATTAAGTGAGCATGCACGTTATTCACCTGGCAGTCTACTCATGTAGTGACTTCAACCATCAGGGAGCTCTCGAACGGTCATTTTTCGGATGACAACCAGAAGAGGCTGACATCTGCGGATATCCCAGTGCCGATATATGAGGCCAAGATGACGCGTGATACACGTCTTGTGGTGAGTTATATCTCCTATACTGGAGAGGTCTAGTTAAAATGGAATCGTTGGTAGTATCAAGTAGATTGTGTACCAGAGTTTGACAGCGATGTAAGTGAATGTTTACCGTCAATAACTTTATCAAATATCGACGCATGCGTTTTTTTTGTAGGTGGAACGCCAAGGTATAAGCTCTTCAGAACGATGTCCTCGTAATGCTGATCACCAGGAGCAGTCATCCGTATATTTGGCATATATACCCATGCGCAATTGGATAAGCGCTTCTGGAATTCGATGGGTTACCAGCTTGCACGCAAGGGCAAAGAATACAAAGCTAGGTACGATCATCATCCAATGTTTATCCCAACAGAGCCGCTGATTGTACGTGTCTCGTTTAGGTGCACGTTCCGCAACCAACCCCGAATCAAAGGAGACAATGTATTTTCTCCTGCCTCCTTCCCGCCTATCCCTGAGAATGAACCCCAAAGCGCCACATTCGAGATGCCAACCCTGCGGACAGAGGATCTGGAAGAGGTCAGTTCACATGGCGAATGTATGCTTTCTGTCGACTCGCCTGACTTGCGTGTAGTTGCATTCTCTCTTGGTGTTAGTTTTCATCCATCCTACCCTATATAGGTGCTGATGAGAGCAAACACTAGTCTTGAGAAATTTGTTACTTTCTCGCAGGCTTTGCTCAAGAGTAGGTTCACTTCTAGAAAAGCTGAGGCAACGTTTACTCATAATCGTAACAGGTATCGTCGCGGACCAAGATATTACTCATGTTTTCCATGTCTCGTACGGTTTCTTGTGTATGAATCTTTATGCCGCATTTTGACAGTTCCACAGGCCACAAGAACAGCAAATTATTGAGCATAGCTACTCATGCTATGTTCTAGGTCGTAGTGGTACTGGGTACGTCTCGGCTTTCTCATCGGTTCACGGTATTTTTTGAACCATACTTGTGCTAGCAAAACTACCACCATGCTATTCAAGATGCTCGGCATGGAAAACAGCTGGCAGCAAACCCGCGACATGCTCCCGAACAGGCCGCGCCAGCTCTTCGTGACGCAGTCTCGCGTGCTGGCGGACAAAGTGGAAGACTATTTCATGAAACTCCTCGAGTCTTTGAACGTCGACATGGGCACGTCAGGCGATATCGCTGAAATGTTGGAACGGAAGAAGAATCGTGAGGATGCGGGATTGGTGGACCGCGATGAGGCTGCCAACTGGAGGGACGATCTGCCGAAGAAATTTAGTGACTTGAAAGACGCGCATTTCCCGATGTTCATCACGTTCGACAAGGTAGATGGTGTTCTCTCATTCATATTTCGCATTATTCACAAGCGCTTATCTTGTTTGTCAGTTGTCCGCTATGCTCGAGGCGGACGTGGAACAGTCTAGGAACGAGGCCAGCGAGTCTGCCACCTGGGCTGCGCGCCACGGTGACCCGGCAGACTTGCCGCCGAGCGATTATATGCAGCAGGACAAGCAGTCCTTCGTTTCCTTCAACGTCTTCCGAGAGGCGTATTGGCCGCATTTTCCGCAGAATCTGACGAAGGGCTTAGATCCCTCGCTTGTGTTCAGCGAGTTTATGGGTATGTCACCCAGGAAGCCTTTGCCTGCATATACTGAGCAGTGGCTGCGTTAGGCGTCATCAAAGGATCCGAGCAAGCCTTGGGTTCGCCGGATCACGCGCTCAGCCAGAAAGCCTACCTTGAACTTAGCCATCGCACCCAAGCGACATTCGCGTCCAGGCGGGCAGAGATCTACAATCTTTTCCAGGCCTACACGAAAATGAAGCGTGGACGGGGCGACTATGATGCAGCAGACCGGTGGGTTTCTCTTCATTCAGATGCTCGTCTAGATTTTACTAATCCGGATGACAGCACGCATTCCATTCTTGAGCAATTGCGCACGACGGGGGTGATGGGAAATAAAATGGATTTCTTGTAAGCCTGACCGTAGCCGAGTGGTTCTGTAGTGGACCGAGACTGACGACGTTACTAGGTATGTCGATGAGGTGCAGGATAACCTTCTCATCGACGCCAGGCGTGAGTTCAGAGCGCTAGATGTAGATCACCTGCTAACTCACCCACAGTTCTCCGGACAATCTGCCGCAATCCGAATGGCTTGTTCTGGGCCGGTGATACCGCGCAGACGATTTCGGTTGGCAGCTCATTCAGGTTTAATGATTTGAAAGCGTTTCTTCACCGCTTCGAGGTAATCTCTCCGCAGTTTGCCTTTCTGGATCTCAGTCCTTATTATGTGCTCAGGAGTCGATGCAGATCAAGAGCTCGCAGAAGGAAGCTCCTCAACCGAAATCGTTTCAACTTCTTACGAACTATCGTTCCCATGGCGGCATCGTGCAGTGCGCGCACTCTGTGATCGAGCTCATTACGAAGTTCTGGCCGTATGCGATTGATATCCTCGCTGAAGAGAAGGGTATTGTGGATGGTATCAAGCCCGTCTTTTTCAGTGGGTGGGATCAGGACAATGTCCGATACGAGTCGTTCCTGTTTGGTGCTGCGTGAGTCATTGCTGGTTTGTATGTCTGTGCTGTGTTCTAACATCGACATCTTCTAGAGGGAGCCATATTGAGTTCGGTGCTCAACAATGTAAGTCCTGCTAATGTACAATCCCTCGCTCAGCGGTTGCTAATGCCAATTAGGCATCCTTGTGCGAGATGATAAAGCACGGGAGAGGCTTAGAAGTCAAGTCGGAGAGATTGGCCTCATTCTGTTAGTTGTTCCTTATTACCATCTTCTCCCCTAAGCTGACACCTGTTAGGACGCTTTATGAGAGCAAAGGCCTAGAATTTAACGACGTATGCTCTCATTGATAGCCGCAACTCGTATCACATACTGATACATTAATCAACAGGTGCTGCTGTATAATTTCTTCGAAGATTCAACGCTGGATATCGCACAGTGGCGAGTTATCCTAAACGCCTTAGAGCGAGGGAATCGCTCAAAGGTGATGGCTCCGACGTTTGACGAAAATAGACATGCTGGAATTTGTACTGAGGTAACAAACGCAGACTTTCCAGAGCAGCGATGAAGTACTGACAACGACACACTATAGTTAAAGTTTCTCTACGTCGCTATCACCAGAGCGCGGAAGAATCTCTGGCTGGTCGACCGATCTGATAAATGTGAACCTATGCGTGTGAGTGCTGCAAAGAACTCTAAATATTGGCGCTCTCAGACTGAACTCTCTTTGAGACATACTGGATGTCCAAACAATTGGTCCAGCATTGCACACCCAGCACGGGAATCCCTCACCTTGCGGTTGCTTCAACACCTGAAGAATGGGCAAGCACCGCCAAAACGCTATTCACCAGAAAGCGTTATTACCAAGCTATGCACAGCTACGAACGCGCTGGCAAAGCACGCGAAAAGGAAGTCGCCCATGCGTATTATCTGCGCGAGAAGGCTAGAGACAAGGATGCTGACCTTCAGGCTCCGTTGAAAGAAAAGAAGGAAGCTTGGTCCGTTGCAGCCGAAGCATTCATCAAGTCTGCCCATGAAGCCATCAAGGAACGGTCCGAGTATTTCCGTATTGCTGCGGACTGTTACATCAAAACCGAGGACCATGGGAAGGCTGCACAGGCGTATGCGAATGCATCAATGTTCACAGATGCTGCAAAGCACTACCGCAAGGCGGGTATGTTCGATGACGCGGTGTCTATCATCCAAGAACACCCCGAAGAAGTGAATGAAAGTGATGCCGAGCGGATCATGAACGTCGCTCGTCTGTACTACTTCAATCGTAACGATCTTAAGTACGTGTCCCTTATATTCTCGTAAATTTAGTATACTCACAATATTTGTTATAGGAAAGCCGCGGGTCTTTTTGAGACTATAGACGAGCAACTGGAATTCGTCACAGATTATGATCTCGACGTAGCTCGTGCGGAAATTTTAGTGGCAGAGCAACGATTTGCGGAAGCTGCATCCTTGCATCTGGAAGAGGGTCGAACAATGGTGGCCGTCAGGCTATTCTTGAAGGACCAGGACGAAGTCTCCAAAGAACATTCACTAGACAAAGCAAAGGAATGCCTTTTTAACGAACTCTGGCGCCACTTCTCATTTGACGTGGTACCTGACCCCGACAATCTAGGAGATACAACATTTAAGGAACTTCTGCAGTTGCTCGCTAAATCATATTTGGGGTCAAGAGATCAGCGTGAGGTCCGTCTATTATGCTGTTTGAAGGCTGTATAGCTTTGGTCACCTAATGATGTCTTTTAGATGCAGATGTTTAGGTTCATCAAAGATCGCGATATACCTCAACTTTTGCGGCTAGGATCTGTCATAATCATCAAAGGCGACAACAAACTGGCAGCTGTCCTATCTTTGGACCATGTGTTCAACGATCTTAACAATTTCAAGCTGGCCACGATGGAAGACACAAATGCTAGCTTACAGACATTCCACAGCTATGTCAGGCTGGTGCAAGAATTGATCAATCTCCAAGAACCATGGATAAGCAAGTCTGTCCATAGACTGTTCTGTGTGCGACCAGTTTCCGAGGTTGAGTTACGTCTGTATCGCGGCACATTTCTACACCGCTTTTATCAGGATGAAACCAGGGTACGGATTGACGCAGATGTGGAAATGCCTAATGGCGCTTTTGCAGTCTTGTTGCGACGTGCCTTGGCTCGACGTTTACGGGACTTGATTGAAAGGCAGAGCGATCGTTGTCTCCGCCTCACCATCTTCGATCCTTGCCGAGACCATGCAATTCAAGGCCGATGTGGCAACAGCCCATGTGGACGCCAACATACTCTAGACGAGCATTGGTTCAACAAGAGAATTCGGTTTAACCTTCAGCAAATTCTTATTCTTCAGGTCCATCAGCTTCTTCCATCAGGAGTCGTTGGGTCGCAGACCCGCATGAGGCTCAGACGGTCCGTGTTTCTCGATTAAAACCCATGCTTCCGGCTTAAAAATTGTTCAGAGTCTGGTTACAACGCCTGTATGATTCACTCAAGCCAGTGCACCACAAGTTTGGCTCCATCAGCAATCTCAATTTGCAACTTGTCCCCGAGGCAAACAGAGCTTTCGCTGTGGTCAAGGAGTGGGTGCGGGGACACTTATACGACCTGGATCCTTATAAAAGCCCCGGCTTCTTTGCGGAGGTATTTAAGAGTGTTGTCCTTGGATTCTCGTTCGACAATCCTGCAATTCGCGAATACGTTCGTCGAGCATGTTGCATTCAGAAGTATCCCAGAGAGCTTGATTATGCTTTCCGTCCTCCCGTTGGAAAGTACATTGTGGAAGATCTACTCGACTTCTTCGAAGGTTACCAGAAGTATTCCTTGGATGTCGGCATCATTTTTCTCCGGTGAGTTCGCCTGTGACTATTGGTGATGCTGCGGGTCCTCACATCCACCATTTGCAGGCACGTATCAGGAAAACATGTTCCAATGGATGCAGGAGTAATTTGTGACTTTATGGAAAGAGTCTGTGCGGCTTTGATCATCCGTGGGCATCGAAACAGGGTGCCATTCCACAACTTGTGCTTGCCTCGGAGTTGGATCCTTGAGTTCTTCAGGGAGCCAAATCAACTGAGAAAACGTGGGGAGGAGCCCAAAATGATCAAGTCAATCGTCGATGTGGCTGGAGACGTCCTAAAGCGATTGTACACTGGTAAAGATGCAGGTGAGTCGACGAATTTTTAAGGGGTAATTTGTGATCTCACCATTATCCAGATAATTTATCGTACCTCGGTAACCCGATTCCGCATGAACGGTTCATCATTCGGAATATATTGATCTCGCGAATGTACGTATATGTACTGTGAAAGTTGTATCTTTGGCTTAATGACAATACACTCTTTCATCCAGATGTCGATGTATTGCCCTTTGTAAGTTATTTTTCCATGCTTAAATTGCAAAGCTCACAAGTGCCGTCTTATAGTGGGGTATAACTCGCGCGACCGGGACCTCAGACAGAGAGTCTGGCGGGCTATTACATCCTTGAGAGATGGCCAGCATTTTTCAGCACTCTATTCGCGGTTAGCACAACCATCTATGATCTCGCTGAAGGATCCCAAATACTCAATGAGAACGTGATGCTAGATATGTTAACGCCGAAGGCTGGAACACTATTGAGCGGACGGTAATGGCTTCGATGACCGATAGCCCGCTGGATGAAATCGTCCATCTATGTGCAGAAACAGAGCAAGTCACGCACCCTGCTTCAAACCCTGCTCCACGACAGATCAGGTTCAAGAAATTCGAGGACATACCACAGCTACTCTCCCGTGACAAAGCCCCCGTATCCGTGCTTCGAGCAGAGGCGTTGGCATTCATACCAAGGGAGACGGTTGTCGACTCTCCCGACACCAGTCCAGTTCTTGGTCAGAACGAAGAAGATTCCTTTGAAGAGCTTGACGGCGAGGTAGAGCCAACGAGGCAAGTCGATGTCGAGGCTGTCATCGACTCCATCGACATTGGCCACACGGAAGTACCTACACTCGTGGCTGATGAGGAACGCACTGCAGCCGCTAGCACTCTTCAGTATTACTATCGTCAGCTCGTAGACCGGCGCCGAAGCTCAGAGAAGACAGGCCCTCTTTCCCGGGTCTTCGCCGCTTGTCTGGAAGCATCTCTTCAAGTCTCGGCGGAGTGGAAACCCAAGTCTCACTACCGCTTTGTATTCCTGGGCGCTCTTCCGCATCTCCTGCTGTGCGTTGAATGGCTCTCGAGCGCTGCCCAGGCCGACAAGGTGAAGATCAAGAAGAAGAGGAAGACGGCAAAGCATCAGGATCTCGATGACCTCATGGATTATCAGACCAGCTTGAAGTGCGTACGAGCTCAAATTCATGTGTGCCGAACACAGTCTGATTCTGAAACGCAGTAAACTTATCAAGGAAGTGAAGTCGATCCAACAGGTGTTGGAGCCCCGCTCAGATTTCCATCAGCGTCGAGATCTGGAGGGGCTAAAGCCGTACGTAGCGAAGGTCGAGGAGCTCCTGGGCCGCCTGCCAGGTTCAGAGGAAGCTCGACCGGATTTCGACCTCGCGTGGAAGTGGATCGTGAAAGAGCGGACGGTGAAGAAGGTCGAGAAGCCGAGCTTGAACACGGACGATCTCGACGAAGAAGAGTTGTGAAGAGCATGTAAGATATGAGCCACATTGCAGTCTATCGCTATAGTGTAGCTTTCGTGTAGTTATCATGACCTACCTTCTTTTGATTTTTAGCCTTACAATCTTCTGTGATCTTATACATTGGAGTTCTATGCGTGGTCATTATATTTCGTGTGCTGGTATACATCGCATGTCGTCGTAAAACCCGTAAGATCGTCACAGAAAGGCTTGTGCCTGCATGCGCCACAACCGAGAATATTCTCCGTCGCGCTTTAGAAGTCCCTCGTGGGTTCCGGCTTCCACTATTCGTGCATCATCCATGTACCTGTTTGACCAGCATGAGCCCAAGAATGTCAATTGGAGATCGGGCGACTCACAGGATGACATCTGCATGGCGAGTCAGGTTGCCGAAGCGATGCGTAGAGAATACCATAGTCTTGCTTCCTCTTAGCTCGCGTAACCGACCAAACAAATCTGCAACGCTAGTTAGCAGCAAGTAGCATCAGGACCAAAAGCAGGGACTCACCGTGCTCGGCCGTCGGGTCCAACGACGCGCTGGGCTCGTCGAACAGCAAAAGACCGACCTTCTGCTCCGAGCTCATAGAGCGCATGAACGTCCGCGCACTAGCCGTGCCCAATCAGATCCGAAGACAGCAAACAGAGTATAGAATAGCCGAACGTACACGGCGAGCCGCTGCATCTGCCCCCCGCTCAGCGACACGTTGCCCTGCTCCCGCGCCGCCGCGCGCCGGCCCATGGCGCCGCGCACCGCGCGGTAGCTCACGCTGCGCCCGAAGAGCGTCGTCGTGCCCTCCGGCAGCCCCGAGTAGAGGTCGCGCACGGGCCGCTCGAGGTACGTCTCGAACCCGTCTGGGAGGCGGCCGATGAGCTCCGAGGCGCCGCCGAGGCGCGCGGCCTCGTGGACGCGCGCGTCGTCGTGCGCGTTGTCGGGGTCGCCGAGCGCGATGTTCTCGCGCACCTGGAAATGGATGTGTGAGGTGGGTGGGTGGGTGGATGGGGGAGGGGGCGGGGCGCTTACGGTGAGGGGGAAGTGCGTGTAGTCCTGGAAGAGGATGGCCATGGCGCGCCGGATGTCGTGTAGCTGCAGCGTGCGGATGTCGTGGCCGTCGAGGAGGATCTCGCCTTCGGTCACGTCGTAGATGCGCGCGATCAGTTTAAGGATTGTGCTTTTCCCGGAGCCGTTGACGCCGACGATGACCTGTCGGGATACACGCGTTAGGCAGGACTGGGATATCTGTGAAGCTAAGGTTGACGAACGCATAACTGCCCAGGCGCGATCTTGAACGAGACGTCACGGAGGGCATAGTCGTCGCTGCCCGTATATTTGAATGAAACGTGTCTGCGACAATGGTCAGATGGCATACGACGAGATGTCCGACGAGAGTCTCACCGGAATTCAAGACTGATGCCATTATGTATCGACTGTGCGTTCTCGGGGAACGGAATGCGGCCATCGGGCACCTTGTTGGGTATGTTCGCAGCCTCGTACAACTTGCGCAGGCCAGACATCTTCTCGGATAGTGTCCCAGCCTGATGGGTCAGACTCGTCATCATGCCCATAAAAGACTGAGACGACTGTTGAATGAGGTGGAGGGAGGCGAGGGAGACGGGGATGGAGGTTGGGTATTGGGCAGCCCGCAGAGTAAATACTATCTAGGATCCGGTGGTCAGTGGCGCACACGTACGGAAGTGGCGGAGATGTACCTGCGGGAGTTCTGATAGCGGTTCACGCAGGATACTTTTGATGACGGTGCTTCGTCTGTTGGTCACCCATCTGTTATGCAGACTCCAGAAATCGCCTGCACGATCTCCAAGTCGAGTGACAAGTTTGCGGTATTCTGGCGGGACGAAATCTGAATACGCGATGGGAGGAAGCTAGAGTTGGTGCTTACGCTTAGTGAGATGCTCTGTCATGGATCCAGCGACAAGCTCCTGCCGATGGCGCGGGTTGGAGATTACGCGTTTCATGCCTTCCATCCTCAGGAAATCTTCGTTGGACACAGTCGCCGCCCAGACTACATCGGAAAGTTAGAAAAAGAGCTCATATGCAGAGATTATGCCTTACCGCCGGTGACCTGCAGTGGACCCGCCGAGACGTCAAACCAGAGTAGAACACGATCGGCCAACGACAATAAGGCGAGAAGAGGCCCATCACGTTGCTCGCTGAGAACCCCATACAAGACAAGGAACTGTGATCCTACTTGCAGGATACTGGACACAATACGCAGGAGGCTTGATATGGCCGTCCACGCGATGCTGCTCCTCTCGGACGGGATGATGGCGTCCAATTGTCTCGCGACGACGGGGTCTTCATACGTGGGCACGTCCAGACGCGCCATGGAATGGAATATGTGCACAGAGTAGTGCTGCTTGATGCGGCTGTTGAGGTCTTGGGAGACGCGTGTCCGTACCTGTTCGAGCAGGCGTTGCGAAAGTGTACAGAGAACGCGACCGCCTGCTATGCGGAAGAGCAGATTTTTGTCGACGGTTCGATCTTCGACTGCGATTTGGACCTACCGTGTGCGAGCTTTAACTTTCAGATATACAAGGCGGCCGACGGCGACTCACGATCTTTAATAGCTGCCCCGAGTACCTTTGCCAAGTTCAGCACGAGACAAGCATACTACACATAATCACGCACCAAAGCGTCAAGGCAGGCAGCAACGCAATGATCACCGTGATCGTTGCATACACGACGAGGAAGTGCCAACACGTCTTGCTGATGTCCTTGACTGTCCGCCATAAGTAGGGCATGTCATTGAGGATGCTCCCATATTCCTCCAGCCGATCTCTCCACGCGCTGGGCACATACGACAGCAGCTTCTCCTCGTGTTGGACGTAGAGGTCCCAGACGCCTATTCGATGGTGCTCAACGCGTTCGGCATCTTTGGGATCGAAGGTGCTTGAAGAATTTCGGGACGATGTAGTTGCAGTGCGGCGCTTATGGCCCATGGTTTATCGCCAAAATGTGAAACTTGTCGCGTCGGGCGCGTGCCAGCTGGAAATATATGTGATTTTTGACGCTGTTGAAGGACTGGGAGGATAGAAAGGTAAGAAGGTGCGGTCAAGGACGCGCTGCAGTGAGCGTGAGGACATCATGGCATCTTGACAGACCGGCTGCAAGCACTTTTGGGCGCCAAAAGTGGCTGAACGGTTTGAAGCGCGTCCGATCGCGTCTCGTTGTTCTCCTCCGACTGCATTCCTCGAGGCAGACTACTTCAACTGTAAAGTGAGTACATTTCGCCTCGTATTGGAGAGCTTTCTGATTCCATGTAAAGGGTCCATCTCCGCTGCGTACTTTCTATACAGAAGCGGGAGACTTTTGATTCAATTAGGACGCCATGGCCTCCGACCTTTCCTCCCTCCTCACGTCCTCCAAGGCCCTCAATGCCCACCTTTCAAAACCTGACCTGCCCCATGTCAACTTATCGCTTGACCAAATTGAAGCACAGTCGCGGCGCTTGGTATCCAGGCAACCCGGCGCAGCTGCCGACAGCGGGCGGGCGTACGTCTGTCTTTCATTTAACAACGGACTTTGACTGAGTTACACCACAGGAACTACCTACTTGCACAAGCACACGTCGATGCTCCCGCGCTTGCCTCTTCCATTGCGCATCTGAACACATCCACGACCTTCTCGCCCCTCCAGCCGCTGCAGGACACGGACATCGCAGGCTACCTTCGCCATGCGCATGAACAAAACATCATCTCCACCATCGAGGAGGCGCGGCGGGAGACGCAAGAGGAGTTCTACCGCGTGCTGGAGGATCGCGGGCGGAAAGACTGGGAGGCACGCAAGAAGCGGGTGTTCGAGGAGCTCGGCGGGAGACACGCTGGAGGGGAGAGCCAGGCTATGGCGGAGTGGCGGAAGGGCTCTTTGGCAAAGAGCACTCTCGCGGTGCGTATTGTGCGCTATGGAATCTGGAGCTGCACGTTTATGCTAGTTCTTCACAGCTGAGCACGGGCCCCAGCACAAGTCTGCAGATGCAGAGCAAGATGATGGCTTATGACCGCCCCATCACCGAGCTCAACGCAGCTCGCCTCCGCGGTGTCTCTTACCCCATCATCCACTCTCTCATGCATGCGTCTATCTCCATAATACAAGATGTAAGTTCTCATGCCAAGGACATACAGCACACCTCATTGATTTATCCTAGCATACACAGGCCATCCCGCAGCTGTTCCACCTCCTCGCAAAGATCACCGCAGAGCCGCCCTCCCTCCCTCCACTGGAGCACGCCTCCGCGCACATTCTCAACACCCCTCTTATCGAGCGCAAATACGCGCGTGCGTACCTCGGCCCCACACCCTCGCCTGAGCTGCAGAAGCAGATTGCGCGCGGCGCGCGCGAGGCGCTCGAGGAGCAGTACATGGACGTGCTCGAGCGCACCGTGCAGGCGCGCCCTTTCGAGGCAAAGCTCGGCGGCGACCCGAGTGTCGCGAACAAGGTGCGCGCGTTCTTGCTGGTCCGGTACTACCGGAACGGCGAGTGGCAGGATCGGATTGAGGTGAGTTGGCTTTCTTGTGTCGTGAGATGCGGAGGGTATTGATATGTTTGGGTAGCTGGTGGCGAGCCAGCCGCTGTGGGCGAAACTCTACTTCTTGGTGCGGACGGGTCATGGGCCGGAGGCGCTTGCCGAGGCTCTGCAGTACCAGCAGGCTATCGAGCACCGCGAAGACAGCTTCGTCTCACACTTCCGCTCGTGGATCGAATCGCCGGAAAGACGGTCAGTGGTTGTTGCTTATCCATGCATTCGTACTTCTGACGGGGGGTTCTGCTCTACTGTACAGCCTCCCAAAACCGCATCGCGATCATATCCAGTCTATTTACAACGCTCACATGCTCCACTCCGCCACTGAGGATCCCTTCAAGCTTGCGCTGTATAAGCTCATGGGCAGGCTCGACCCGACGCGGAGGACGGTTCCTCTCGTGACCAACACGACGGAGGACTGGCTTTGGTTCCAGCTCGCTATGGTGTGTCGCGCAGATTGTCCGTATATTATCTATCTAACTGCATGTGATGCGGCAGGTTGACGAGGAGGAGAACGGCGGCTTGCAAGGTCTCGCTGATGTTTTGCTCGGCTATGGTGAACGCCACTTCGAGCCGCCTGCGCAGAAGGGCGGGCGCACTGGTGTGTGGGCCTCCGTGCTCCTCATGTGCGGTCAGTTCGAGAGGGTGAGTTGCACTTGTATGTCAAGCTCTGCATTCTGACCCCCTACTTTTAGGCTGTGGCTGCGCTCTGGGAGCACCCAGAAACAGAGATTGAGGCCGTTCATATGGCGATCGCGCTTGCATACCACGGTCTGCTTCGCGTGCCTTCGCGCGCCGAAACGTCCGACATGACGCCCCGTACGCTGTATACACCGTCTCATCTTCCGCTTTGCACTCACGCCCGTTCCCGCAGTATCCCTGTCGCCCGGCGCCCCACCCGCGCTGAGCCTCTCGACGCTAATCTGGCGCTACGTCCGCCAGTTCGTCAGGATGGACGCGAAGGAGGCGCTGCAGTACGTCTACACGGTTACGCTCAGCGCGGACCAGCCCGGCGGGATCGGCCAGGAGCAGGTCGAAATCGCCTGGGACCTCGTGCGGCGCATCATCGTCCTCGCGAACCCCGGGCCCGCATGGGACGAGCTCGTCGGCGGCTTCAGAGCCGACGGCACGCGATTCGTGCGTGCCCCCTCTGCCTTCCCACGCTCTTTGCAGGACTGACTGACAGTGCGCTGCGACACAGAGCGGCGTGATCGAGCAGGGCGCGGCGCTGCTGAAGCTGGCGGACGCGCGGCAGTACAACGCGCAGATCCTGACGCGCGCCGCGGCGCACGCGGCGGACCACGACCGCGTGCTCGAGGCGATCAAGCTGTACAACCTCGCGGGCGAGTACGGCACCGTCGTCGCGACGCTCGCGCAGGCGCTGGGCAACACGGTCGCGCAGCCGCACGGCGGCGGCGAGGCGGGCCGCGCGCTCGAGGGCACCGCGGGCGAGATCGTAAGGCACTACGAGCGCATGAACCGCGCGGTCGGAAGGGAGCGCGAGGCGGTTGTGAGGCTGCTGCGCATTCGCGAGGCGATGGCGGCTAAGGCGGAGGGCAAGGTCGAGCGGGCGCTCGATGTGCGTGCTTTTTTTTTTTTGCGGGGTGGGTGGGGGCTCATGGTGTGGTTGTGTGTAGATTATGGAGTCGACGGATCTGATTCCGCTGGATGGCGATGTCGCGAAGATCACGCGGCGCACGGAGGAGTTCAAGGACATGCACGAGGCGCTGCAGCGCAATCTGCAGACGTACCTCCCGCTCACGATGGACTGCATCGCGGCAGTGTACCAAAAGGTCAAGGCGTCGCCTGTGCCCGACGCGTCGCGGCAGATGGTGCGTGTCGCTTCCGCTCGTGTCTGCGTGTTGGTGCTGATGGTCTTGCAGACGCTGACGGCGCTGAGGCGCAAGTCGCGGTCGCTCATGATTTTCGCGGGGTTGTTGAAGTACCGCTTGTCGCCGGACATCTACTCGTATCTGGCGCGGCTGGATGTCGAAATTGCTCTGTAGCATATGTTCGTTCTGTGTATTTTGTTTCGAAGTAGGTTGTGCTGCGCAAATGTCTGAGACGTTGATATTTCTCGTTCACGCGTCGATCACGTCTGTGGACCGGTGCGCCAGGTCGCCAGCTAACTCTTCGAGCTACTTGTGGGCGATGGTACGAATTGCTCCGCCTGTTCATGATACCGTCAATGCGCGCAGAACAGATACCACTCAAGATGCCAGTCAAGGCCTCGTGGGAGCTGTCCAAGAGCAATGGCAATGCCATTGCCAGTATCAGGAACTCGTCAACAACTCCGTGATCGAATTATCCTCATCCGAAGCGGGAATGCCATGGATGACTTGCACTTTGTATGCGCATGATGCAGCAATCGTGACCGAGTTCATGCTGGGTGAAGAGGGCGCGGCATACCTGGCCGACTGCAACTCCTCATCTCAGTAGTGTGCCAGCATCATGGCGGGCTGCATCTTAGTGTGGTCCTTCTGCTTCGTGCTTCGTGCCAGATTGGTGATTGTACATAGAGAGTGTTGTCTCGCTTTTCATACAGAAAATCTGACCGTTAGCTGGTGAATAATTCACTGTTCAAAGCAAGTAACCAGAGGATATTCCTGCATGGAAAATGTGGTCACAGCCCAATTTGAGATGAGGCGTGATCTTATAGGATCATAAGTCTATTCTACTACAGCATGAAAAAATAGTACCAACCATCTCATCATTGTACCTTTCTGTGTAGAAGTTGACTGAGGAAACTATAGATACAAAATGAGTATTATTTGACCAAAAAAAAAATTGTCAGATGTCAGAACATAGTTAAGATGACATGAAAGGTATTTCAATTCTAATGATCAAGATGATTCATCATGTATAACAAAACTAGCAATCATAATGAATATAGCACTGCTTGAAGTATTAAAGTGGTATTTGCTGATAGCATTTAGTCCATGCTTCTCCATATTCAAATTTACTCAAATCAAGAGTAACAGTGTCAGGCTGACCAAGAGTGATAGCACCATGTGGCCAGGAAAGATGTTGATGATAATGCTGAGGAATCCATAAAAGAAGCTCTGATGCAGGTCCTTGAATCCAGCCATCTATGAAATTGTTATTCTTCCTATATTGAAGATTGGTCCAAATTGCCTGTTCAACAATATCAAGAGTAATATGTCTGCATAAATGATTTGTTGAATCATAGCTTGTATCTGTAAAGTTATATATTAGAACTAGATGATTAGAATTTATTAGTAAATGTAACACTTCTTACCAGAATTTGTATCAACATTAATATCAGATGCAACAATTCTCTTCTCATTCAATGCAAGTGACCTTGCCTTTCTCTCAGATTCACTAACACTTTGCTCTTGCATGTGAACTTCCACATCCTCTTTTAACATGTCTGCTCTCCAGAGTTTGATTGTACCATCATTTGAGCTAGATGCAATATATGTGCCATCTGGTGAAAATGCAACTGATGTTACCCAACTCATATGTCCCTTTAAGGCACAATTTTTTATGGCTTCACCAGTATCTGTTATCCAGATCTTAATTGTTTGATCTTTTGAACCAGATACAATGTATCTGCCTTTTGGAGAAAATGTTACTGAAGTTATGCCTTTTGTGTGTCCCTCTATTGGTTTTCCTATAGGCTCACTAGTATCTACTCTCCATAGTCTGATAGTATTATCATCAGAACCAGAAACAAGATATTGACTGTCTGATGAAAATGCCACTGATCTCACTGTATTAGTATGCCCTTTGAAAGGATTATCAACAGCTTCACAATTATCTGCTCTCCAAAGCCTAAGTGTACAATCAAAAGAGCCAGATACAATATATCTGCCATCTGATGAAAATGCTATTGAAGTTATTTCAGCATGTCCATTTATAATTCTCACAGCTTCACCAGAATCTGTTCTCCATAATCTAATTGTATGATCAAAAGAACCAGATACAATGTACTTATCATCTGGAGAAAATGCTACTGATTGTATGCTTTCAGTATGTCCTTTTATAGGATTTCCTATAGCTTCACCAGTATCTGTCTTCCAAAGTCTGATTGTTTTATCCCATGAACCAGATATAATGTACTGACAGTCTGCTGAAAATGCTACTGATGATACCCAATATGTATGTCCCTCTAAAGGTCTTCCCACAGTTTTTCTAGTTGCTGTTCTCCAAAGTCTGATTGTATTGTCACAAGAGCCACATGCAATATATTGAGCATCTGGTGAAAATGCTAATGATTCTATACTATAGAGACTATTGTATCTTTCCTTGAAATTGATCTCACTTTTATCAATGTCAGGCCTCCATAATTTGACTGTATAATCCTCAGAGCCAGACACAATGTATTCACCATCTGGTGAAAATGTTACTGACCAAACAAAATGTGCATGTCCTCTAATAGGGTTTCCTATGGCCTCACCAGTTTCTGTTTTCCACAATCTAATTGTATCATCCATTGAGCCAGACACAATATATTGACAATTAGGTGAAAATGCTACTGATGTTACTTCTCTGAGATGATCTGTCATAGGATTGCCTATTGCTTCACCATTGTCAGCTCTCCAAAGCCTGATTGTTCTATCTTTAGAGCCAGATACAATATATTTACCATTTTGTGAAAATGCTACTGATGTTACATCTTCCTTATGTCCTTTTAAAAATCTTTCTCTAACTTCACCAGTATCAGATCTCCATAGTCTAAGTGTTGAATCATCAGAGCCAGATACAATATATCTTCCATCAGGTGAAAATGCTACTGATCTCACAATTGAAGGAGTATTATATCTCTCTTGTAAATTTTTCATTGGCTTTCCTATAGCATCACCTGTATCTGCATTCCATAATCTAATTGTGCTATCCTGAGAGGCAGATACAATATATTTACCATCAGGTAAAAATGCTACTGATGTTATTCCTTCATTGTGTCCTATTAGAAGTTTGGTATAAGTGCTTTTAGTATCTATACTCCAGATTCTAATTGTAGTATCATAAGAGCCAGACACAATATATCTGCTATCTGATGAAAATGCTACTGAATTTACTTCCTTAGTATGCCCTTTCATAATTTTTATAGCTTCACCAGTATCTGTTCTCCATAGTCTGACTGTTTCATCAACAGATCCAGATACAATGTATTTTCCATCTGGTGAGATTGCTACTGATAGTACTGCATTACTGTGATCAATTAATGTCATCATAATTTCATTAGTGTTTATCTTGAAATTGCAGTATACTGATAGAAGTTTGGGAAACAATGCAATATAAGTCTTAAAGCTTTTAAAGTCTATAACTGCAAAGGCTAAAGCTGAGATATATATATGAGGTATACTTTTTGATATTGGCTCTTGAAATATATCCAAAAAGTGTAATGTATCATCAAGCAAACTTTGAACATTTTGTGACATACTAGGCATCTAAAATGTATGACTAAGATTATAGCTATAACTTGAAAACAAAATCACATACCTTTTTATATCTTTTATATACTTTTCTCAATCTGACTATGCTCTGAATTACAGTATTTGTCATACTAATCACTTCCAACCAATATAGAAATAAAATTTGTATCCAGTCTTTAATTAGATTCATTAATTCTTGTTGATTTAAGGATCTCAAAAAATGCTCAGGCCAATAAATGCATGCATAACATAGTTCTTCAGATAGTATAGCTAGCTTTTGCTTGTCATTGGACAGATAAGATGTTTTGCACTCTGAGATATTATTGCTGTTTGCAAAAGAGTTGGCGCGGCGCGGAATTCACACGAAAGTGTCCACGGCGGCCCCGGCGAAAGAAATTACGATTCTGCTTGAACTACTGTAGCTACACTAAAATGGACTTCATATTCTGAACCAGCGATTTTTTCGCATCACATACGTGCCCTCGTTTGCGTGTTTTGACCGTTTTCTGAAATTCGAGTTCAAAACACGAAGAACGCGAATATCTCTGGAAATAAAATACTTAGAGCCTCACTGAGACCATAGAATGTTGACGTACAGTAGTAAGTATATGCACAAAAAGTTTGAGAGCAAGCCGTTGTGTCTGGAATATACTGCGAGCTCTGCATTGCTGAAGGGGGGGAGGAGAGACCGGCCCAAGCCGAATTTGGAATTGTGCGACGCTGCGATAGATACCAGGGCTTGCTGCGACTCGGATACGACTCGCATTCACTATACCCTCCTTCATGCCGCCTTCAACGCGCTCCGGTGACTCGGGGAGTCCTGCGGTAGATCTGCCGGTGCCCGCAGTCAAGAAGGGGCGTGGTCGTCCTCGGAAGACTCCAACGGGCAACAATACACCTGAACCGGTAATGAAGTCTAAATCGGCAGTTCCTCCCCGAAAGGTTCCACCTCGACCAACTCACCGTGGGGTTCAGAAGTCCACTCCTAGCACTGAGGCACCGCTCGCTGCCTCAGGCATCGGAGCGCCAGATTCTCGCACCCGCAGCTCAAAGGCGACAACGCCATCTCATACCGCTGAAGACTCGCTTGCTGCAGAAGCCCTTCTCCGGATCAAGACTGGAGCCCGCGGCGAGGATGATGTGGTAGTGGATGACAATCGGAGGGAGGCAGAGGGTGATGAGGACCAACAAGATGATCTTGATGGGTCACTGACACCAGTGTCAAGGTCGGACGACGGAGATATGTATGACTGTAAGCATCATTTTGTCTGCTCGTCAATGGATTTGTAACGTACCTTTTTTACAGCTGACCATATGCCCATCGCAAGCGACAGAGCTCCCGCGCGCACTACCTCGATAGTCAATATCGATGCGGCCTCAGCAGCTACGCTTTCAGAACGTAGCGAATCCATCGAGCCTGCCTTTACCGTCACCCTGCAAGTTCCGGTTGATGGAGCTCTTGATACACTCACGGTCTTGTCCAATATCGGCTGGGAAAACTTTCAAGATGCAGTCGCTGAGCAGATGGACATCCGTACCAGCAAGCTGAAGCTGTCGTACAAGTTCTCGAACGATGCCAAATCGGATATGGCTCGACGGCTTGCGAGTGCCGCCAATCTCCTTAGCTTGATGACGGCAATAGAGGAGAATCAGTCGCAAATGAAGAAGAGCCGGGCCAAGAAACCCTTCACTGTAACGCTCTTCCAAAAAGACATCGAGACGACGGCCACCTCTGAAAACAAAGGGAAGCATCAGGTATGTACCAAAGTTCCTATGCGAGCGATCGAACAAAATTCACTCGTGAGAACAGGCTTCTGGGTCACGGTCAAAGGTGTCTGGAAAGAAGACGGAGCGCGACGAGAACATGATGGATGCTCAATCTGAATTCCGGAGTTCCAGTTCGAAGTTTGTGATGGCCCTGCAACTGCGGTACAAGTGTGAGAAAGAGAACTGTCATAGCTACTGCTGGGTTCGAGCAGATGGCATGCATGTCAAGTTGGACACGTCGCACCTTAGTCTGTGGGGACTGCTTCTGGTAAGCAAGATCACTGTGTACTCTCGGTCAAGATCCATTCTCATCCTCATGCTTCTTAGAGCTTTGAATCTGCAAAGTTGGATGAGTTGCCAGAACAGCTTCTCCGTGGTGACTTCATTCTGCCGTCCAGTAACTCTATGGATCATGTTCCACGACGTCGTGGAACAAATGGTTCTGCTCAGAAGCCCGCTGAATTGCCACAGCCTCAATCTTTATCTCCGAGTAACAACCTGTTGATGGCCGGTGCATTCCATCCTCACGCTTCACCGTATGGATACTACCAACCCATTCCAGCACCATATCCTCCCTATCATCACCATCCCCATTCGGGTTCACACCGTGCACGTTCCTCTTCGCCAGTCCGCGGTGATGCTCCGAGTTCTGACAGGCCGATCTCAACGTCAGCGGAGGAAGATCCGACAATTTTCCCTTTGGTTACAGAATGGTTGCGCGAGCTTGACACGTCTGCTCGTGGGAAGGACGGTACCAAGTATAGCCAATACATCTATCTTTTCGAAGAGAGATGTATTGACCGCATTGTTGAAATCGGTGACCCTCACTCTTTCAGTGCTCAAGAGCTGGAAGGACTGTTTGGAGGCAATATGCCAATCGGGCATGCAAACCGCATTATAACATATGCTCGAAAGGATGTCCGCTCGATCCGAGAGCGTTTGCGGCAGGATGTGGCTCACGAGCGCAAGGCAAAGCGGCCTCGTCATCGTTACTAGTAACCTTTTTTTGATCATTTCGCACTCTCCACTCCTTCAGTCACTCTCTTTCTTATCTTACTTTGAGATATAATCACTCTAATGCACATTTCACACTTCACATGTAATTACATTTACGAAAATAACCCTGTGCATGTTCTGCCGTGACTGAGAAAACTGCCTCATGCAGTGCTACATAGACATCTTGATCATTGTCAGGGACGGACATGGAAGCCAATATCTCATTCGAATTGCGTTGCAAGCTGCTTTTGATTGCGGAGAAAGCTAGCTCAATTGGGTTGAAATCGGGTGAATATGGAGGAAGAAATTCAAGTCGCATGCCTCTAGACCTCAATGAGATTACAGATTGTATGCATAGTGAAGTCACTCACCGCTCCTGAATCATCTCTAATATAATTGGATGTTTATGAATGCGACAATTGTCCATGACAAGAACTGAATTGGGGCCAGGATATGGATTCATCTGATCGAGGAGGCCATCGACGAAGTGAGCAAATGTCAGTGATGTAAATGAGCCTTCGATGATATCAAGGGCCAGAATGCCATCAAGAGAGATAGCTGGAAGTAATGAGTATCTGTCTTGCATATCAAGATCAGAGCCCATATATAAATCACTACAAGCTCACCGCTTCCCGCGAACAAAGAAACATCGCTTCCGCGACCGGGTACCCATCATACTCCATCCATTGATGCGTGTTGGTGTCCGCTTGTCACATGCAGCTTCATCTCCGAAGACAAGCTGCTCTGGTGTATAGATGAGGCCCATTCGGAACACAAAGTCTGCGCGTTTCTCGAGACTCCTTTCGATAGCGTCGCGTGTAACCTATTTTCGGAGTTAGGTTGATCTAGTACTGAGCATGACATTCAGAGACGCACCCGTTTCATTGAGAATCCAGATCGCCTTAGAGCCCTCCATACGGATGCCATAGACACCTCAACGTGACAGGTCTTGTCCAAGCTTGCCCGCATCTCATCAAGATAGACGTCACAGCTGCGAGCAATGAGCGAATGCAAAAACTAGTGCAAATGATCACGGAACCAAGGTGAGCATATCAAAATATGCACGAAGCAAAGCACATACGCGTACGTTCTGAGCTTTGAGCGCTCGGGGCCGGCCCATATTCTGTGTCGGCCGTTGATACCATGGTGCTCCAGTACGTCTCCAGAGTGACTGGATCCGCTGGATTTGATGCTTGCTCAGACCTGTATAAGCAGAGATATCATCCATATCACGAAGAGGAAGCATGCGAATGATGCACCAGGCCAGATCTTCCGAGGCCTTGCGGCCACGCATGATGGAAGAATGACAAGTGCGCGACGCCTGCATAAGCGCCGAGTGACATCGGTGATGTACCCGCGGCCACCGGTCAAAACACTCTACAATGGTATAGGCTCGACGAACTCCCTCCAAACTTTTTGTGCATATACTTACTACTGTACGTCAACGTTCTATGGTCTCCGTAAGGCTCTAAGTATTTTATTTCCAGAGATATTCGCGTTCTTCGTGTTTTGAACTCGAATTTCAGAAAACGGTCAAAACACGCAAACGAGGGCACGTATGTGATGCGAAAAAATCGCTGGTTCAGAATATGAAGTCCATTTTAGTGTAGCTACAGTAGTTCAAGCAGAATCGTAATTTCTTTCGCCGGGGCCGCCGTGGACACTTTCGTGTGAATTCCGCGCCGCGCCAACTCTTTTGCAAACAGCTATAAAGTGCAGATTCTGACTCATAATTTTAAAACACATCTGTGTCATATAATAATGTGCCTCTGATGTGTCTATGTACCAATCACAATTACTCTTTAACTGCTTGCTAGTAATGTAATCTCCAAAGGATGCATGAAATACAGTTATATAATCTTTGTCATTGTTAAGTGGAATATTAAGCACAGAATAAAACCCACTTGTAATAGCACTCATTTGATGAACTTTTACATTTAAAAAATGGCTAATCATTTTAATTGACATTGGCTGAAATCGTGATAAAATGCAGAACAAGAAGTGCTGACGATCTATTTGTTCATACTGGCTAAGACCTTCAAATGCATCTGAAAGTATCAAATGATATAATTCATAAAGTTGATCTATCATAGTGACTTTGACACTCAGTTCATTGTCACTTGTCAATATATTTAGACGTTCTTCAGGATCTGCATTCTTCCATCCTATGTACTGCAATGCTGTAAATGCATATATAAATAGTTTATCAGCCAAATTTATCAATGTATTGATCTGTTTGATTGATGGCATGTTATTTTTAAAGCAATAATGTTGTTGAAATATCTCAGTCAGCTTTTTCTCAAGATATTTCTTTATGTCAGACTTGACAAAACTCTCTTCAACATTATGAAGATATAAAATGTGATCAGTTTGCAATTGTGTAAAACCCTTTCTCAACTGATGCTCTGGGCGACTTGTCATAAAAATCTTAATATTCAATGTCTTAGCATGCTTAAGAACAGATTGAATGAGTGCAAATATTCTGTCATCATCTTCACATTCATCTAAGGCATCAATCACAAGCACATGTTGCAAACTTTTGTCAAACATATTAGAACAAGGTTTATATATCAAGTTCTTTAACTGCTCCTCCAAAGATAGTTGTGCAGCATCAGGCACCTTATCAAGGCTTTTCAATAAGGCAACAGCATATGATGAAGATGCTCTAGCCAACAATTGTGCAAGGGTAGGAACAATATATTGAACATTTCTTTGCTCTAGAGTAGCATGCCTTGAGCAGAAGAAGCTCCCGCCAAGAAGACCAGCATCATTTAGAAGCCTGCATAGGCTATAGGCTATAGCAGATTTGCCTGTCCCAGCAAGACCAGTAAGCCAGTAGATATTTGAAGCATCAGGCTCAGAATCAACAGCCCATGACATCAGATCACCAAGAATAGCAACTCGAGTGCCAGGCATGCATCCTTTGCCAAAAGAGTGAGGCCCATTGAAAGCTGCCTCCGCAACATATTTGAGCTTATTGAACTTAGCTGCAACAATAATGTTTAGTTGAAGTTTGAAGACAGAGAGACGTGCAGCTTACCATCCTACATGGCATGAATCTGGTCAGCATTCCACCGTTAATAATCACACAGAAAACATACCTTGAGTAACTCCGCTACATTTGCATCCGTATTGAGAGCAGTTGCCATCTACCAGTGGAAAATAAATGCGGAAGCTGCGATGCAGAAGGCCTTTGGGCACATACCATGAATTGATCGACCAGATGTCCAATGGTGCGGATGTAACGCGAAAGATCGGTCTTGTCACCCGAAGCCTCGACGGTACGCTTGATCATCCCGCGGTTCAACTTGTCCTCGATTGACAACTTCTGTACATCGAGCGCACTATATTGCGAACATCAGCAAATGGACTATGTGCTACTCGGAACTGCACGTACTTTGCAAAGCCATTCACTCGGTCGTGAATGTCCATGGATATGTTGCCATCGAGGTTTTCATATTTCCGAATCATTTCGGCGAAGCCTTTGACCTTGTCTTTGATAGCTGAAAATTCTTCTTGGGCTTCCTGAACCATCTGAGAAAGGATGAGTGATCGTGTCTAATTCGAGCACTGCTTGAATTCACACCTCGATGCGATCGAGAACGATATTTAAACCGGATAAGACCGACTTGAGTGGAGGAAAGGCATCCGAAAAGCCCTCAGTTATCTTCAGGGCCTCTTTGAACGCAGTCCATGCAGTACGTGCTGCAGACGCAACGCGCTGACCTGACGGACTGGGCGACTCTGAAGCCAAGTCGGGGGTTGACAGACCATCAAGAGATATGATAGGTGTGTGCCCGAACATCAGCGGTTCCTCTGACGGATACATCGAGAAATGGTTGAGAAATCCTGTGTTATGATCAGAGAGTTTAGCATGACGTACGAGAGGGATCCTCGCGCAGAGCATGCGGCGGGTTCAGGTCGGTTAGAGTATCTTCCTGAGCAAGAGAATCAATGCTCTGATAAGAAGGTCCTTGCACTGCAATGCTCATGGTCGCATCCGCGGATACAAGAACGGGTTGTGCAGGAGCGTGAACATCGTCGCCTGGGGTCGGCTGCTCGGAAGGTGCATTGGCATCTTCACTGTCTTGATTTACGGGTAGAGCTTCTACAACTCGATTGCGAGACGGAGAAGGTGGGCAAGATGCTGATCTCCTGGGCGGTGAATGCTCAGGGTTGGTGTTCAGAGGACGACACAAGAAGACATCGCCAATGAATCGCCAGACGCGGCGAGATCTGCGAGATTCTTCGGTCATTGCTGTGGGTAACCGTTAGCATGGTCCGACCTCCTGACACGGGGTCCATGTATTGCTCACCGGCAAACAATGGCAACTAGATGGAAGTAGCGGTATGGGGCGACTGAGAGATGCTAGTAACCTGAGGCAAAGAGTGGAGTGGAGACTGCATCGATGCAGTCTCACTGCCAATATCGATCAACACGTGGTGTTGGGCGCCAGTCCTAAGACTCAGAAAAGTCGGTGGGCGACACAGGCGCGCATTAGAGCTGCATTGACAAGCTCGATCCCAGCAAAATATGAATATTATGCATGTTGCACTCAGAGAAGAGGGAGCAGCAATACAGCAATCCCGAGGACAAAAATACGCGCGTCCAAACCAAAATGAGTCAGAAAAGTCGACTAATGTCACTCATAAAATTCTGCTGGGTTGGACAGTTATCTCAGACGAAAACTTATGGGCAGTCCGACAGTATACGGACTATTCCCTGCGGTATTGATATCCACAACTGACTTGAACACTACAATGAGATTCGGTGGAAGGTTCAATGCAGGTATGCTGGACGAATCAGTCAGTGGTTAATGCTCCGTGTTGAATTACACCTACTTACAGTATAAGAAGCCCAAGATGCAAGATCGTCCAGCTCCGGAGGCACATAGCTAAGCAGGATCACCGCTGAGTCGAAATAAGCTCCTCCTCGTCCATTTCTTCGTCTGCGCCTGCGAACTCAGCATCCGCATCTTCATCCAGCACACCCGTCGCATTTTGCTGCTCTCGGGGATTGCTACCCTGAGCATGACTCTATGGCGATTTGAACGGCTATGAGTATCTGTGGACGCCGAGATGAAGGAGATGGAACGGAGAACGCACATGATACACGGCTGTCCAATATCCCGCCCAATACATCGCTCCCAGTGCCCGCTGAAAGGCTTCGTCCTTGCTAGCCCACTCACCCATCCCCGCATCCCCGAGCTGATACTCGCTGCTAGGGACTGGCGGTCCGGGAAGGGAAAGCGACGCATCATGCTCCGGCATGAAGGTCGCGAAGTCGAGCGGTTGGGAGGTCTCCGCGCCCGCGCCGGTCTGTTTGAATGACGGGCCTGGGGGCGGCACAGGCTCCTTTTTGGTTTGTGAAGCTTTGAGCTTGGAGGGCGACGGAGGGACGTTGTACCAGCTGCTTGAAAAGCAGAGCGAGTCATCAGTAATGCAGAATATACGAGCATGAATGTATGGGCTGGGACGTACAGCGGCGATTTTTTGACTGGCTCGTCTTTCCATGATTTGCCTTTCCCGTGGAATGCCTACGAGACCATCCATGAAACATAAGTCACCGCGCCCGCGCACCGCACGAAACGGCGAACGCACCTCGTACTCCGCCATCGCGCTCTCCCAAGCATCCACCAGCGCCGAATCGTCCCAGACCTCCTCCTGCGTCAGCTCTCTGCTCTCCTCCCCCTCTCCCTCCTCCCCCTCCTCTACACCCGCGTCCTCATACGCCATCTCCGACTGCTCCTGCTGCAGCACCACGTCCCCCTCGGCCCCGCCACCATACGACATCGACATCCCCGCGGAGCCGGGGTCGTCCCAGTGCTGTGGGTACTGCCGCCCACCTCCCCGTCCGCGCCCACGGCCGTTCTGCGCCCGCTTGCGTTTCTTCGCTGGTGGGCCGTTTTGGATGTGGTGGTTGGGCGCGGAAACCTGTGGGCCTATTGAGGGTCCGGCACCGTTGGATAGGTCCTCATAGGATACGATAGATCGGGCCATGGGCTGGCCGTCGATGGGATGGTGGTGAAAGACGCGAAGCACACGACTCGCGAGCCTGCTGGGCACGGGGCCAACACCCTGAGTCACGTGGATGCGGCGCGTATTTCATCTTTTGCAGGCGCGCTATATTTCCGGATCAAGCCATTGAAGAAGCGCATAAAATAAAGCATGGCATTTCGAAAAAAGGTCGTACAGATATTGTACAGATATGCAAGAAATTATATCCTTCCATATCCACTCAGAGCTTCGCAAACTCCAGCACCCGCTCACTCGCCTTCTTCGACTTGACCTTGTCTACGTCCTTCCGCGTGACGGGTCTGCACTCGTGCGCATGGTTATAGCCAAGTCTACATCACGAAACGCCGAGTCGTCAGTCTGCGACCATATGTGGTCGGGCAAAGCAGCACGTACCGATCTCTGCCATCGGCCCCACCCTCTTTGAAGAACTCGGGCCGCCGCAGGAGACTGACGACGACGGCGCCGCCCAGGCCAAGATTGTGCACGAGGCCGTACTTGCCGCGCTTGTCGGGGATGGAGAACAAGCCTGGAGCTTGCATGGGCCCGGCCCCTGCAAAACATTTAGCTCCGATACTAGCATGGCCATGCGCACGTACAGTTTCGGAGTTGCACTGGAAGGCATGCGAGTGAGCATATAGTAGAAGTCTGAGAAGACTGAGGCTTACTGGCAATGTAGAAATGCATGCCTATGCCCGTCGCGCCGAGCGGGTGGCCTTTCGCCTCCAGTCCGCCGCTGGGATTGATGACGAATTTGCCGCCGTACTAGAGGGACTTCATTGTAATCATCTCAGCAGACGTGCGGAGGATACTCACAGTGTTGTCGCCGCGTTCTGCAAACTTCCACGCATCTTCCAGAGGACAGAGGCGGAGTGCGCCGTAGGTGACCAACTAAGGAACGCACGCCCAACAGTCACCTCATTAAAGAAGTCCGCGCATCACGAGGAAGACGCGACGCACCTCGTTCGCGGCAAAGCAGTCGTGCAGCTCCACGACGCCGACGAGGTCGCGCCCCTCGCCGACCCCGAAGCCCGCCTGCGCGAAGACGTCGTCCGCGCAGCGCTGCGCCATCCCGTACCCCACGACGTCCATCGCGTCGTCGCCCGTGAACGCGTCGGGCGTGTCCGTCTCGAGCGCCTGTGCGACGATCTCGATCGCCTGGTTCTCAAGCCCGTGCGCGTGCACGAACGCCTCGGACGCAACGATCGCGCATGCGCCGCCGTCCTGCAAGCCGGAAGTCAGCGCGCGACGGTGAGGGGAGGGGGGCGCGTACGGAGGTGGGGCTGCACATGTACTTCGTGAGCTCGTTCGTGATCTGCGGTGCCGCGAGGACCTCCGCCTCCGACCACCCGTTGCGGAACTGGGAGTACGGGTTCTTGACCGAGTGCTTGTGGTTCTTCGACGCTGACACCAACACCATCAGCCCCTCCGTCCCCCACCACACCCACCGCAACCACGTACCAATCTGCGCGAGCGTGCGCGTGTCCCCGCCGTACCGCTCAAAGTACTCTCTCGCCGCATTCGAGAACTGGCGCGGCGCGCCGGGGCCCTTGTTCTGCCCGAGCCGCTCCTCCGCGAGCGCGGTCGCCTTGTGCAGCGGGCGCATCGGGTCCGCGCGGTCGGGCCACTTGCTGCCGAGGCTGCCCGGCGCCATGCGCTCGAAGCCGAGCGCGAGCGTGCAATGCGCGAGGCCGCCGCGGATGAGGTTCGCGGCGTGGTAGAGCGCGGTGCTGCCTGTCGAGCAGTTGTTGTTGACGTTCGTGATGGGGATCGAGGTGAGCCCGAGGTTGTAGAGCGCGGCCTGTGCGCGGTGGATGAGGGGGTAGGGGAGAGAGAGTGGGGGATGGGGGACGCACCTGGCCGGTTGTGGAGTCGCCGTAGCAGTAGCCTACGAAGGCGGCCTCGATGGCGTCGTAGGTGATCCCTGGGACACGCGCTGTGAGCGTCCGAACCAGCTCGTCTGCACTTGAGCATACCGGCGTCAAGCAGCGCTTTCGTCGCGGCCTCCAGGCCCATCTATAGTGGCCCATTAGTGCTGAGGTATAGGAAAGACAAGGGTAACTCACATCGCTCATCTCTCTCGTCGCTCGAGGCTACATGGCTCATACTGAGCACAGTATCGTGCGCGTGAAGACAGGGCAACGCACCTTGATGAACGCCGTACATCCCAGCCCGACGATGAACACGCGCTCTGGCTTCCTAGCGTTTGCAGACATGTCTGATCTGGCACAGCAGTATGTCTTACGTCGTGACGGTCCTGGATATATACTCGGTCAAGCGCATACGTTACCCACGGCGATATCAGTGGGGCTTCCAGCAAAGGAAGAAGAAAAGCCTGAGAGAGAGATGGACTTTCCAAGTTTGTGCATGATGCGACTCGAGCGCAGAGGTTATATCATGCTGTCGACGCTCGACCGGCTAACTGAGCAACCCGGCTTGTGCAGCCTTCCCCACATGAGACCATGTCAGCTGCTGCGGGGTAATTGCGGGGTCCGATCTTATGGCAGAGGTACAAAATGAGCTGTGTCACCGGCATTGCGATCTGTTTTCGTCAAGGGAAATTCCAAAGGCAAACATTCGGAAATAGCATGATCATCTGCATTGAGTAAGGATTTAAAATGTTTATGCATGAAACGGAAACTTTACAAGCACTAGACTAGTATCGTACGCAAGCCTGAAGACAACATAGTACTGCAGCAACGCAATGAGTACAGACCAATTTACTCGTCGTCATCCTCCTCTTCATCATCATCCGCTTCCGCGAGCCACTTCAGGAAGGGCTCACTGGCCTTGCGAACCTTCTTGCTCGTGTCCTTGTCCACATACTTCTTGCTGACATGGGTACCCCACTGGGTCACGACTTCCTCGTCAAGGACATCGGCCTGGTAGAATGGCATAAGGATCTTCGGGATGGAGGGGATCAGATCCGGGTGGGTCAACCCCACAAAGCGCTCGACACCGCCCAGCAGGGCCTTCTGGTGTTTCTCGGACGAGACCAACTGCAACAATTGTCAGCAAACGGTTTATGGATTATAAAAAGCACAAAAACATACCTTAACAAACACCGGCAAGTACTTGGGGATTTCCGTCATAATGTCCTCCGTGAAAAGTGTTTGGACGAGGACTTGCACGGCCTTGTGCTTCTTCTCGAGGCCTAGATCCTGTACCTTCTTGAACACCTCGACGGCGCTAATACCCGGGTTCTCCTGGGTCCAGCGTCCGAGCTGCGAGTACGGACTATCCACATCCTCATCGCTGTCAGCCTCCCCTCCATTGGTGAGGGCAATGCCTGCAACGCCGGCACTGAGGGCGCCCATGCGGGCCTTCACGGCCTCGGGCGACGTGTCCGCTGACCAATCCTCCTTGGCAAGCGTAGCCTCTGGGTTGAGCTCTGCGGCCTCTGCCTTCAACCGACGGGTGAGCTCGTCGTCGCTCTCAGCGCCTTCGTCTCCATCCGGACTGCCGCTGCTGCGATCCGCGCCGCCACTAATGAGGTCGCCGCCGGGAGGGGTCGGGGCCTCCGCATGCCCGCCGTCGCCCTTCTTCTTGCCCTTGCCCTTCTTCTTCGGCGGATTCTTGATGATGTACGTCGCGAGCTTGTGGCGCATGTCGATGTTAGACCGTACACCGCACGCCTTGCAGTCGCGCACAATCATCTCATTCTTAGTCAGGATGAGATCCGTCTCGGGGTTCTTGCAGGCGGCGCAGAGGACGAACTTGTCGATGAACGCATCGAGCAGCTCACGGAGGCGCGCGGCGTCGTGCGCTCCGTTGACGATGTAGCGGTCGTTCTTCTCGTCGATGGACGTCTGCGCGCCGAGCTCGGAGCCGAAGAATTTGGTCGGGTACGCCGGCGGGCGGGAGAGCGCGCGCGCGACGTCGGACATGTTTGGGATGACGGTCTTAATACCGTTGCCTTTGCCTTCGATCTTAGTCATCAGAAGGGGCATACTATGGGGGTCAACAGGTTAGGATGGGTGTACCAAAAATATCAAAGATGGGACGTACCGGTAGCGATAGAATTTGTCGTCGACATCGCGACGGACATTGACAATACCGGCAGCCATGCTGGGCAAATTTTAGCGCTGCAGAAGGTGACAGAGTCAGTATACAATGCTCCTGAACGAAAGAAAATGAGATGGACGTACTGTACTAAAAAGTATATTCGGATGCAAGAAACGCTGGACTTGTGGTATGGTGGTTAAGGGTCGAAGCATGAATCGTCTGCCTGGACAGAAGACCGCAGATGGGGGGTGGTGGCTGGAGTAGGACGAAATTGTGGGCGATGTATTCAGCTCAGTGAGAAAAAGTGTTCTGCAAGATGGTCGTGGTCGGAAGGAAGTGCTGGCGTGGAGGACTCCCTCTTATGTAATCTTTCCTTCGGAGTATCCCGAGTTTCCCACGCTCTCGACCTCAGTCTCAGTCTCCCTTCCGCCATCCTTCCAAGCAGCACCTGAACACCATCGAGATGTGGATCACTCTGGAACACTATCGAGACTCTCCGCGTTGACTAGAGAAGGCGGGGGATAGGAACTCGGTCTTTCGGCTTACTCGGCATCTGCGAAGCGCCTCCCAGCCTACCTTTAGTGGACTTCCTTAATGCAAACCTCGAGCATTCGAGGCCAGCGACTTCTCCGAAGTCTTCACTATGTTCACATTTACCGATCAGCAGTATGCATACAACATGTCCAATTCAAGTCTCAAACAGATAATTAATTAGTTCAGTCACCACGCGTACATTGACACTGTTGCCTATAAGTCTGTATTTGCTCTTTGTAGATATACCCTCTGGCCAGTAGAATGGATTGGAGCCGACCTCGCTCCTCCCTGTGCTTTCGAAGCAGAAGAGCCGGAGTAGCTCCGCTGGAGTGAAGTAGCGCAGCATGAGCGGGTATAAAATCCGGACGGCGTCGGGGTCATGGGCTTGCTGAGCGGCGAGGAATGTATCAAACGTCACTGTAGTCTGTTTACGACACCTACAGGTTAGACACGTAACACAAACGAAATATGGTGAAGGACCTACGTCTAGCTCTTCATTCACCTGCAAAATCGAGCCGGCGCGCTCCACGAGCTGGGTATAACCTGCGAAATAACGTCAGAACCCGCGAATCTGTATACCCTTAAGCAACCTACCTCGTGTAAAGCAACACGTTCGCCTCGCTCCTGGCCCAACGATATCGAACAGCCGTCCCCACTTCTCCAGCACCTTGTCCGGTACAGCATGCGGATGCCTGCTGCTCCCTTCTTCCGGATCGAGGTCGAGATATGTGCGGAGGGATTCCACGGGCGTGTCGACCCTCTCGACGTCCCTCGACCCCGACCGAGGATCGACCCAGGGCTCACCATGCCCAGGTATGTGCCGCAGCACATCTCCTGCAGAAACGCGGAAGGACAACGCAACCAACTTCGCGAGGAGATAGTACCGCAGGCGCGAGTTCGGGATGCCGAACTGCAGCGGCGTGAGCAGGTGCTCGGAGGTGGTATAGCCTAGGCCATGCAGTGTATCAAGGAGTAACTGGCGCGTGGTGGAGGTCTAGGGAACCTTGCGCAACGTCAGTCTCAGAACCGCGCACAGCGACAAGTGGATGCACCTCGAAGCCTGCGACGTTCTCTACGAGCAGGTGTGTTGGAAGGGCGTCCGGGTAGTGCGACGCGAGTTCTGGGAGCACATTCTGGACGAGATGCAGGAAGGACTGTGCGCGGGGATCGAGTGCCCCTTTCGGGGAAGGTGAGAGCACCGTATAGGGCTGGCACGACGGAGAAAGGAGCCATAGGGACGCGCGATAGGCCGCGAGCTGTGCTGCCGTGAGCGTCGATATGTTGACCCTATGCACGACGCCAGGCCCGCGATTCGCAGCGTAGACCTGACAGGCCGTCTGATCCCAGTCAAACGCGCGCACAATCCTCCCACGTACAGCGCTTCGCTGCAGTGCGAGGTGCAATCCGCCTGGTCGCTGCGCCGTCAGCTCTCCGCTCCATCACGACGCGCGAACGACGCACCGATTCCACTGTAAAACTCCAGCGCCCGCACACCGTCCTCTGGCTCCATGTCGTCCAACTCCTGCACTGCCATAGACCGTGAAAATTTTATGCCCGTAGCGAGTGCGAGTTCGCCACGTCTGCGGGCGCGCAAGATAGGTGGCGGCACGTCGCAGATGGGGCTGGCGAAGACGACGGGGACCTTGCTCGCTTGGCCTCGCGCGGAGTCGGCCAATCGCGAAGCAAAAAGTTCGGAAATTGTATTGTTCTGGATCTCCGATTAGCTTTCGAGTGCGCGTGGGACCGGATCTGTTCCCACGCTGGTCCACGGACCGGAGTTGCCTCAGTCGATAAGCATTCGCTTGCTCACGCTGCGTGTTCTGAGCAGCATTGTTGCTCTGATCTCTGCCCTATTGTTCTTGACTTTCTGCCAATTTCTGATCCAGAGGAGCGAGAAGGCGCACGCACGATTGATCAGAGACGGGACAAAACCCTCGGTCAGACTGCAATATGATGGACATACCCGATCCCAACCTTGTCCCTGTCCCCGAGAGCTCCAGCTCCCAGCCCAACAGCGCACATCCTCTTCACCTCCAGCCTCAATTTGTCTTTTTCCAACCCTCTGACCCTGCGTCTTCCTCATCGCGAATAGTTGCTTCGCCTCCTGACCCGCACGCCGTGGAGCAAGGTCCATCCTGGAATAGCCCTGCTGCTGTCGAGTGAGTCTTGCAGCTCAGAAGATGCTTGAACGACTAATGCTGACCTCTGACGGACATGACAGACATAACCCGATGTCGCGCGAATCCCTCGGTCTTCCGTTTTCTATCGCAGGAAGCTCGCGCATGGCGCATCTGCCAACGCCGCAAAGGTGCGCCCGCCCCCTCTTCCAATGACTTGCCGCTCACCCCTCCATAGCCCCAGCACCTTCCCCGCCCCGCACATGAACGGCGCATCCGCCAGCCCGTCCTTCCCGCCCTCGCAGCGCCGCTTCGCCACCGCGCAAAATAGCTCTGTCAGCGACGCACCGCGCGGCATGCTTACCCCCGACTCGAGCCCGATGGTCGCGCGGCGCTGGGGCGCCATACCCGGCACAACCGAGTCAACGCCCATCAAGCGGCGCCGCTCTCCGCCTTCGCCCACGCCCAAGACGCCGCCCCCGGCAGCGGGATCCTCGTACGTCCCAGCAACGCACGCACCATCGCCCGGGAGCGACCCGCTAACCGAGCCCCATAGCTCCATCAAGACCGAGTCCCCGTCCACTTCCCAGTCGATGCAGGTCCAGACCCCTCCGCGTCCCGCCGCGTCCGCGCAGTCGCACTCCTCGCGCCTGTCTTCCCCGTTCACGCCCACCCGCCGCCCGCCCTCCTCGTCCCAGCCCCCGCCGCCCGACACCCAGGCCGCACCATCCCCTCTCCCCGACTCCGCCGCCGAAACTCAGACCGAAGCCGACGCCCGCGCCCCCGGCGGCGAGATCGCGCGCATCCGCGCCGAGCACGCGCGGCGGCAGGCAGAGGCGGAGGCGCGCCGCCCCGAGTACCTCGTGCGCCTGAAGCAGCCGCACTCGCCCGCAGACGCGGCGATCGGCGTGACGGAGTCGCCCGCGAAGGGCCGGCGGCTCGCGCTGTGGGGCTTTGCGGAGACGAGCGAGGAGAGCTTCGAGGAGCGCCTGATGGCGGGCGGGTACGGCGGGTACGGGTCGACGGCGCCGGTGGAGACGCCCGTGGCTGCGTGGGCGGACGCGGCGTCGCCGGAGGCGGGGGGCGCGGGGGAGGGAGAGGTGGTGGATGGGAAGGAGGCGCGGAAGAGGCGGCGGTTGGAGGCGTTTAGGAGGGGTGGGAACGCGGTTGTGGGGAGGGCGAGTACGTTGAGGCCTGTGGAGGTGGAGGGGAAGGGGAGGATGCTGTTGGATGTGGGGAAGGAGGAGGTGGGTGAGCTGGTGGGTGGGTTCAAGGCGGAGGGCCAGGCGCCGGTGAGCACGAGAGGGAAGAGAGGTGGGAGACGGCGACGGCGTGGTGGACGGGCGGCGCGAGGGGCGGTAAAGGACGAAGGGGTCGCTGGGATTGCGGTAGAGGGCGAGGCGAAGGAAGAAGGTGCTAAAGCGCTGAATTGGCCCGACGCAGAATTCCCTTGGTGTGTGCGGACAATGGAGAGGAGAGAGACAGAGCGGATGGAGGAAGCGGAAAGGATGAAGTGGATTGAGCGCTTCTTGGAGGGCGAGAGCGAGGACAGTAATGAAGAAGAGGAAGACGTGGAGATGCAGCTCGGCGCGGGGCAAGACGAGTACACAGTTCGGGAGGGTACAGTGTGGTGGAAGCCTGGAAGAGGGAAGATGGTCCCGTTGAGGGACTACAACGCTCCTTCGTCGTCGGCGCGCATCGCCTTCCCGAGCGATCCTGCAGACGCACGCGCAGCTCTGCTCTCGAAGAGGGAAGTCCGTCAACTCGCCTACAAGCGTCAACTCGGAATGGACCTCGGTGCCGAATTGGACGCGGAGCCCGAGGAAGAAGAAGAAGTGTGCATCTGTCGCGGGCGTGACGACGGACGGGAGCTCGTGCAGTGCGATGGGTGCCGGACATGGTACCATCTCGAGTGCATAGGCATCAATGATGTGGCAGAGCTCGGGCGAGAAGAGGACCCATGGTATTGCCAATGGTGTCTTTCCACGCGGGACGAGCAGATGCGTCTAGAAGAAACTCAGTCAGAGCCAACATTCGTCACAGACGAGGGACCAACCCCGCACCGGCCACACGACCCGCTGTTCTATCAAGGCGCAATGCAACAGTCGCCCCTGGGCGCATGGGACGCGCCAGGCTCCCCGCGGCGGACTCAAGCCATGCCTACGACACCAACGCGTCGTGCCCGTGCGGAGAATTTCTCCTCGTCGCGCTCGCAGGGGCCCGTCACGCCACAGCACCCCACCGCGGACGCGCCGGTGCGCGTGCATCCGTCGCCAGAGTACACATATACGTACGCGCAAGACGGCTCTCCATTCGACCCGACATCGACGCCGTCGCGCGGCTTTCGGTTCGGCGCGCCATTTGCCACGCCCAAGGCAGGCCCGTGGGCAGGACGCCCCATCCCCGCGAGCTCGGGCCCGTTTCTCACGCCAGGGAACCTGAACGCGCGGCATGTATTTGCGCGCAGGGAGAGCGCGGGCGCGGGCGGGGTGTACGATGATACGCCCGTGGATCGCGTGGGTGGCGCGGCGGAGGGTCCGCATGTAATGCCGGCGCGCAAGCTGATGGACTCGCCGTTGATGGGGAGGGCTGTGGCGCGGCGAGTTGGACCGGACTCGCCGGTGATGGGCGGGAGGGGAAAAGGGAAGGGGAAGGGCACGGTAAAGGAGAGCTGACGCGTCGGCGTGCTTGTGCGGCCTGCGTGGGTTGGAGGTCAGTGTGCCGCGTGTCTCGAGGTCGAGAAATTTTCTGGATGAGCATATAGCGCGTTTAGTTTCGTATTTTTTGATCAAGCACAATCAGTAGTTGACTTGCATACCTTGTACCAGTTTTATCACGTCCTTGACGCGTCCTGTGCATTTATTTGTTACTTGTTTCCCGCATCCCGCGGCATGTGTGCGCCGTCCCATGGCATGTCGCGGTAATAGCTACTTTCTGTTAGCCATTTGTTCGTATATCGAATAGACCCTCTGTCTAATCTAATTTGAAAATCTTTGTATCAGTTATGAGCGATCAAGTCAAGTCGATAGCATTGACTAGAGTATACCAAGCAGACGCGACGGGCCCACCATCAAAAGCCCGAAGGACAAGATCGACATCGAATGCTGCGGCATCCAAAACAGCACCTTTCATCTCGTATTTTCGACAACAAAAGGAGGGGTGCGATAGCATGGATCGAGAGGTGATCAATGGAGAAGAAAGAGGGGGAGTGTGTGAGCGGAGCGGTGGTAGTCGCGAGGCAGCTACGAGGTGGACGCGTCTGTCACGGTTCGGCCGGTTTGTGACAGCCGCGTTCCGGACTCCCTTCATCCCTTCACCATCATGTCAGGCATCTCACGCTCGCAGAAAATCAGAATCGCCATAGTAGGCCTCCGAATAACTTTGTTTATATTGAGTTGACCCTTGGATTTGGGCAGGGCCTTGCTGCGCTCAAGTTTAAGCCGCCGGAGCAGTCTGTCGAAGGTATGTGATATGCCAATTTCATGCGCACAATAGAACTCCTACTTATGCGCGGAAAAACAGCATATTTGCTTGATCTGCAGACATCATTTACTGCTCCGTGCAGCAGACAAAGCTTACAAGAAAATGCGTGGCGGAAACGCGCTCTGGAGCTCGAGGACGCGCTTGGAAAGATCAAGGCGGCCTCTGAAGCAGAACACATCGGTGCGGTATTAAAATATTATCTGAACAGCAGAATCTCTTATATTCTCCATAGAACTCATTTCGCTGAGAGCTGCGTCGGTTCTCGACAATGAGCCGTCTGATGAACCCCCAGCGAAGAAGAAGAAAATCAAGAAGGGTGCTGCTCCGCAAAGCACACCGTCTTCGCGCGCAACAAAAGCGCCAATACCGCCCCAACGGCCCAGGGTAGATCTTCTGCATACTTTCGACGAAAAGAGTAAGAATTATACATGCAGTGAAACGAACCAACTAACGCAGAAAAAAGCCATTCCGGTCCCCGCTCGCAACTCGCTCTTCCCCGCCCTGTATGCACTCCAAGCCCTCTCTACGACCATCTCCGGAAACCCCTCGAGTCAACCTCCTCCTGCATTGATCATCTCTACATCTCACCGCTGCACTGCCGCCTTGAGCTCTCTCCTCTTCGTACTCACCGCTCCACCAGCCTCTGACCACCCAATTCCCGCGCCCACGCATATATGCGCTGCCTTAACCGGTACAATCCCGCACATGCTGCGCACGCTCATTCCGCCGCTACTCAGCGCATACAAAATCTCCGGCAGATCCGCCAAGACGCACTTCGGCCCTGCGTGGGCGGCCAGCGACCCAACGCTCGAATTTGCTCGGTCGTCCTATGACACGGTGCGCGATGCGCTGGATGCGCTCTTCGGACCGCTCGCGTCTTCGGTTCTGGTGCCGCTCGTCAAGTCGTTCAAGCCGTCTGTAGAAGCTCGGGCCATGGCACTGCTTGCTCCGTCTTCTATTTCTGCGCGATCTGATACTTCATCTAAGGCGACCGGCTCGAGCTCTGTGGCGTCTAAGCAAGGGCGAGCAGAGCAGGACCTCGCAGATCCCTCAGACCTGGTGCATGTCCTCCAATGCACTTTCGAAACGCTTCACCATCTCTGCGATGAAGCGGCAGCTGGGGACTTGAGCGCGAAAAATACGGCGCGCGCCGACGCGCTGGCGGGCTGCGTGCAGGCTCTGGAGGACCGCGTCGCGCTGGAGGCCGTCCGCGAGCTCGACGGCCTATTCCCTCCTGCTCCGTGCTCGGACGATAACGCAACACTCTGCGGCTCTAGCGCATCGTCGGTTGGCTCCTCTACGCTGTCTACTACTAGCGCTGGCTCTTCCACTGATCCTCCAGCCCATGTGGACCCGCGCATCCGCCGCCTCGCACGCAGACAGACGTTGCACTATCTCTGTACCGCACTCTCGCTCTGCCTCTCGCCCTCTGCTGGTGCGCACGCGTCGAGCGTCGTGCGTGAGCTGTTGGGCGGGCGGCTGGCGGCTGTGTTGCGCAGCCGGATGGGCGGTGGCAAATCGGGAGATGGTGACGAGATGCAGGAGGTCGAGGAGGGGATGGTGTTGAGTGTGATTGAGAGGGCGTGGGCGGTTGGGGTGTGTGGGCCGTTAGTTGTAGAGGATGAAGGGCGGGATTCAGGCGGGAGAGATAGTTAGCAGGGGCTGCAGCCCAGTGTGCATACAGCAGGCTTCGCTGGCATTGTTGAGTGGAGTTACGGTCGAACAGCTCGGAAAGCTGTCCGCTTTTTGCTCCTTGGTGCAGGCTGCAATCAAGGCCCTTCTCCTGGAGCTCTCGTTCAACCACTCAAAATACCTCCGTCTGCGTGATTTGAAATGCCGTCGAATACTAGACCTGCCTAATCAAGCCCGCCGCTCACCGAATCGTTCTCCATCGATTCACCTCTTTCGAACTGTCTTCTTCTCTAGCCATCGCGAACCATGTCGTCGCCACGATACCATGAGCAACCCAAGCAGCGACTTTTTCTTGACGCATCTTACCGCCGTGCTCTCTGCCTACGAGGCCGGCGGCAACGGTGAGGCGCTACGCTACGATGGCCCCGCGAACGAGCAGACGCACAGCGTCCTGCGATCGCTAGATATTATCGCGGGCCGCATGCAGGCCGCTGAGGACAAGCTACGCGCGATCGGCGTGGAGATCGACGTGCCTTTGCCTGGAGGAGGCTTGCAAATGGATCGCGGGGGTACTACGGAGCCCTCGACAACGCATCTCGAGACGCAACCGGTCGATGAACCGGCTTTGCGGACTCCGCCGTTTATCAGGCCCGAGCATAATTTGGATGCTGAGGAGGAGCTGCGATCGCTGCGATCGCAGGTGCGCGATGCCACAAGGCCGATGCCGTTGCACATGGAGACCTGTCGCAGCGCGTCCACTCGTCCGCCGGGGGTGCCGAGGCAGCAGGCCTGCATACCTCTATGAACGCGATGGTGGACGCACTGGGCCGCGGAACGACGGAAATGCTGGATATCGTTCGGAACTACGGGGAGCCCCAGTGAGTCTCGGGTTACTTTCGGAACAGGAACGCCTGCTCATCTTGCACTGCAGATGTTGCCATGGCTCGCCTCGTGCGTTCCCGCCCCACGAGGGTGTCTGGGCGGATGTCCTCACAGCGCTGCTGAGGCTCGAAGGGGACTTTACGAACACGATACGCGGCGGATGTGAGGTCCTCAAGGCGGTCGCGTTCGGCAACTTACCGCGGACGCTGACCGTCGACGTCCACGGCGAGCTGCTCGACTTCAAGCACACCGTCAATGGGATGGTCGGAGAGCTCAGAAAGAAGACAGCGAGGATATCCGAGGACGTTTCACGGATCGGTGCCGAGTTCTGAGTGTTGGTTACTCTGCAGACAAGCTCGCGCGCTGATCAGGGCCACGGCTGAATGACATAGACAGGCGACCATGTGCTCGCACCCGCGAGCCTGCAGCGTCTGCTTGCAAGCATCGGCAGACGCCGCGCCCGACACTTGCACGTTCCCATGTCGCCTCCAACCTGCACAAGCTCCGCCCGCGCCTCTGTCGGCGCAGCCAATGGATGCGGATGGGCTGGGCGGTGGACACTCCGCGTCGAGGCGCCGACGACATTGCCGGAGGCTGAGCTGACGCAGATCAGAGCCCCACGTGCCACAGCGCACTCCTCCCTCCGAGGAGCCTCAGTTCGTCCTCCGAACCCGCACGTCAATCGCAGCCCAATCAATTCGGCGGCTCTGCCTCGGATCTCGCCGCGCGCGTCTGCCGCGGCTGGTATGGGCATTGTGGGCGTCCGCACACCGGAGACAGAAGCTCGCAGGTCATTTTGGCCGGCGTCCATCAGCATCAGATGCGCGAATGCAGGTGAACTTTGTCTGCGACACACCTGGGATCCTGGGGGCTGCATTTAGACATTCCGGGCATACTGGCTGCGCGACATACGCGGGGGAAGAGAGACACGCAGGCGCGGGCTGATGGTAATGCATTGGCGGCGTCCGCATCGGGTCCCACATACATACACACGCTGCAGGTATCTGATGGATGGAAATGTTCGCGACATGACATAAGTTAAACAAGATAAGTGCAAGGGATTGGGATACATGCCGGCCTGCACGATCGGTCCGGCAGAGATCCTGCATCTCCTCTAGGGAGGTGCATCGGGAAACGAGATACCCCGGGCTCCGGCGCGTGCAGTGTGCACAGTATTTACAGCGTCGTCTTGACAGACACGCTGTGACGCCATGCGGCACAGATATGCAATGTCCATTGCCTCGCTGCAGTGTCCGGTCTGTGCATCCGGTATACCAGCACATCCACAGAGCGACCCGAGCTGGTCATAGGGCCGCCTCGAGGCGGAACGCTTATCTGACAGAGCCGCGAGGCGGCAGATGAACAGCGAAGGACGACGGATGAAATCAGGGATGATAGGGGTGATGGCGCATTGCAGCGAGGACGACGAGCTGCGAGTGCTGCTCGGACGCGTTTTGATTGTGGGGAGCAGGGATGATAAGATTCTGAGATGCGGCGGCGCGGATCAGAGATGCGGGCGGTGGCGCGCCAGGCGGAACTCTATCTGTAACTGCCATCTTGTTGATCACCCCTTGAGCTTGCATGTGTTTAGGCTAGCATCGCGATGATTCAGCATTGGGCAGGAACGTGCAACGTGTTGCGTTCCTCGGCTCCTTGGAGACGGGCCACACAGGACAGAGTTCCTGGGGCGGGGCGTCGTCGGAAGTGTAGTGTTGCACTTTGCACGTTCTTTGTGTCCTAGGATACGAGGCTGGGGAACGATGATCGCGCGGGTAGGTCGGGGGTCGGGTGCAGCGGCGACGGGTGCCATAGCACGCTGAACGCGGTCGTGTCGCACGGGCCAGGCATGACGAACAATAATTTGCTGATTTGTGTCGTTACAGGACTTGGTTTGTTGTCCTATTAGATGCGTCAGCCTTGTGCATCCAGAGGCGAGGCACTGCGTTATGGGGAAACGAGTAAGGCGATGGCGGACGTGTCGCGGTCGAGGCCCAGAACCTAGAGCTGGAGTCTTGATGAACGACACTTGCGGGCCTCTGCTTTGTCGAAGCCTCGGAGGACTTGCTTTGTCGTCCTGGAAGGGCCTTTACCTTCTCGATCGCGAAGAGTCCAGCATTGTCGTCCCAGCCCATAAAGATATCGCTGCCTGCACGCAGAAGCGAAGCGCTGCTTTACTTACAAGGATGCGGATATAGAACACCACTGAAGCCTGAGCTCGCTGCTCCGATGAGCACTAACGAACACACCACAGTCTGGACCAGACTGGAACCGTAACCACCCACTTCACCACTGGCAGCGCCCTGGGAGTAGCTCCAAGCGCCCACGAAGCCGCTGCCAAAGCCAGCTGCAGCCGCCGGCACCACCGCGATACTTATCATATGCCAGGCCGGATCTTGCGCGTGTGGAAGTCCGCTCGCGTAGGAACTCTGCACGGCGTGCAGGCGGAGGCGGCCCGATGCGGATGCGGCGTGCAGCGTGGCGGGCTTCGGATGGAGCGGTGGATTGAGGAAGTGTGGATCGGGGGGTTGGAGATGCGGCAAATGCGGTCGGCAAAGAGGCGGTGAGTGCTGTTGTGTGTGGCCGGTGCCGTTTGCGCGTAGGAAGAGGTGTCGACTCGGTGGTGCCGGAGGGAGTAAGAACACGTCGAGATGACCGTGTCTCCAACGCTGACCTCACATGGAAGACGGTTGATCTGTGTTATAGGTTGATCAACTATGAATGAATGGCCAGTATATGCGCAATGACTGCATCATGGTCAACAGCGGGAGATTGACGTGGAACGAGACCACCCACAGGCAAGATGGTGGTATAGATGGCCCCGCGCCTGAGGCAAACACCTAGGCCGGGGTAAATGCTGATCGACTGTGCGCCATATCAATATATCATGTTTGAATAACCGGGCAGCATACACACATATCTGCATCTGCATCATGATCAACAGTCGACCAGTGCACGGCGCAGCGGATGCACTCACGGTATTGCACCCATCGCCTCGACGCGCAGATCGCCCATCAATGCAATGAGTGCGCGACACCCGCAGCGTCGCACATCGCTGAAATGCGCGAATATTGCGATGATTGATCGGCATATCTCAGTGCGGGAGGTATGATCGCCGGTGCTTGAACGTGCCTGTGCGTCGGCAGTGGGTCTGCGAGCGAGAACAGCGTCAGAGACCGCACAGCCGAAGCATCACGCCCAAATACGCACCATACAGATGCGTACCCGGTCCACCCGCCAGAACAACGACGAGCCTTGCGCCGACGACGCAGCGAGACAAGTGGTCCGATGGGTGCGCAAGTTGGGCGGGACGATCGACGCGGCGGGATCGAGCGCGTACGTGCTGCTCGACACTGCCAACGACGCGCGCGTACGTGTTCGTGTCGTCCGACTCAAAGTCCACGCGTCTGCAGAGAGTCAGATTCAAGAACGGCAGCCCACGCCCCGCACGACGTAAACCGAAAGCCCGTCCAATCTCCGTGCGCACATACTTACCTACAAACCACCGCGATCGTAACCGCGTCGTGTACGATGTCGCCCTCAAGGCAGAAGGCAGCAGAAAGACGTAAACGCGTAAACGGTAGCGCGTCGCCGTCCAATCGCCGTCCATGTATGTGTCAGTACGTACCGACGCCGCCAAGCCCCAACCGTCAACGTGGCCAATGGCGTCGTCGCGTTCCGCTGCCGTCACCGAGCAGAGCACGCAGCGTGCCTCCGTAACGCGAAGCGGGATCGTCGCGGATATAAGCATAGATCGCGTGCGTGCCGTCATCGCGATTCTGCGCGTTTCACCTTGCGTGAGCTTTGCGCGTCGCGTGGCCGGTGGGCCCGACGTCGCTAGGGCGGGGGCCGAAGGGGGGTACAGTACGGTGAAAGGGCTCTCCTCGTCCTACATAGACCGGACGCGGCCGTCCGTCGTTGCGAGACACTCTGCAACTGCCGGTGTGCATGAGACCCGCGGACACAGAGAAGGAGAAAGAAAGAAAGGCCATCTGCGGCGCTCGTGCGACTTCCGCGGGTATCCAGACAGATGCGAAAGGCTCTGCTTGAGGCCACCGTTCCAAACTTCCAGACGCCCGCGAACTTCGAAGGCGCTGCAGGGTGGCACCGTCTGGATCAGAAGTACAGAACGACAACTGAAAGGGAGCTGAAAGGGAGCTCCATTCTCGGCCAGGCGCGGGCGCTCTCCACTCCATTGACAGGCGCATCGAGAGACGCTGTGGCGACCCGTGGCCAAGGAGCGCAGGAAGAGAAGGACGAAGGCTATTTGGCTCCCTTCGACGCTTTCGCGCGCCCGGATGGGAATGCGGGCGGCGGCGATGTATGACGGCGTGGGAGCTCTTACGAGAACGGGGACCTCGGATGACAGCTGCGAAGTCGAAGGACGCTCGCAAGAAGTGAAAGCCAAAACCCCATAGAGCATTAATCAACGACTACCTATGCACAGGCCCGGCTCTACAGGCGCGGGCGGGGGGGTACAACAGACAACAGCACTATCTATGTACAGAGCATGACAACATGACGTGGAAGAGAAAGAGACGGAGTGTTCAGAGCAATGGTGGTATCAACATGCGAGCAATTAGCGTATGTACGGATGGAGGCGGGCGATGCGGAATATATATGCACAATAAGATACCGGGCGGGTGTCGCAGAGGGGGCGCCTAGAAGGTCGCGAGGACCCACGGCCCGCCGGGCGAGGCGGGGCAGACCTCGCGCGGGACGCGGTACATGAAGTCGCCGTCGCGCACGAGCGGGTTCTCGCGCAGGCGGCGCGCCTCGGCCTCCTCGCGCTCCATCTCGAGGGCGAAGGCGGGCTTGCGGCCGGGGACCTGGAGCGCGACGGCGCACGGCTTGGGGGTCCAGCGGCCGCCGCCGGTGCGCTTGCAGAGCTCGGAGCGGATGCGGAGGGGGTAGGCGTCGAGCTCGCTCGCGGGGGTCGGCGGGGCGTCGCCGGACTCGGAGGAGGGCGGGGCGGGGGGGCAGGCGGCGATGGTGCGGTGCCGCCGCGAGGGACGCGGGGAGAGGGCGTGCCCGTCAGGCGGGGTGATGATGACGGAAGAGGATCGGGAGGAGCCGCGCGAGCGGGATGCGGAGGTCTTGAGGATGGGTTTAGGGAGGACGCGGGCGTGTTCCGCGGCTTCGATGAAGGCGGGGAGACGCGAGGCGCGTGATCTAGGAGTAGGAGATCCGTGGATCTGGTCCCAGCAGGCATCACATACGCGGGCGGGGAGGAGCGGCGATGATGGGGATGCGTAGAGGGAGAGCGGGGTATTACGCGGGGGGTGGAGGAAGGAGAGGGTAGTGGTATCAAGGAGGGGGGTATTACGCGTGCTGCAGGCAGCACAGAAGATGCCGCCGCACTTGCGGCAGTGGTGGCGGCGCTCGAAGAGGGAAAAGCGCTTGTGGCAGATGAAGGTTTCGCAGTGGGAAGCATGGGAGTCGGGCTAGACGCGTTGGATAAGTGATAGTCAATGTAGGAAAGACGGAATACACACCTTCCACAGATCACGGGGGAGGAGGACGGCGAGGTGCTCGTTGGCACGGAGGGGCATGTCTGTGATGGAGTGCTGGAGGGAGGATAGGCAGGAGAGGGAGGAAGAGGACGAGGCGGGGGTAGAGCACTCGGCAAGGGAGGGGAGGGAGGAGGAGGAGGCGACGGAGGAGGGGGAGGAAGCGACGGAGGACGCGTCGAGGAACTGGGCGGGCGAAGACATGGCTACAGAGATTCCGTCGAATATCGGCCTTGATATTTATTCGTATCCTGCCCGACGCAGTGGCGCACCCAGGCCAGGCCACCGGGCATTTGAAATGGGATGTCGCGTAGAGGCCACAACAGGTTCCGCGCCGCAAGATCCCTGACGCACCAGATCACCGGCCGTCCGAGCTCGGCATGTTGCCACCGCCTCGCCACGCACCGCCGCAAAATCGATAACGGCCCCGCTGCTCTTGCTCTCAACCAGCCGCGTGTCAGCAATACATAATATTTTCGCCAGCATGTTCCCATTTTCCTCGGCGTACGGCCCGCCAAATAAGGTTGCCCGACCCGTTGCCCCTGGTCGATGTGGCCTCGATCTCCCGACGGGTCCACTTGAACGCACACGACCATCGCCCATTTCTCCTCCATTTCTCCCTCCGCATTCCCCATTATTCCGCATATTGTCCATCTGCATTGTCTGCAGCGCACGCATTGTCCATTGTCCACAGCAAGCGCACGCTGCATTGGCCAACGCCATGAATGCCACAATTAGATGCCACAGCGCTCCATTGACCGCCGCCACCCCAATGCGGCGCGCGCCCTGCCCGTTCAAGCAGTGGACGCTCCGTCGCGCTCGCGCTTGGCTCGCTCGCTGTCGCGCTAGCCTCGCCTGACCTCCGCGATCGTCCCTCGGCCCCCGTCCCGAACGCACGCTAAATTGCAGTACGACATCGACTGCCTGCAGCTCCGCGTACCGTAACGCTAACCTCACTGACCCACCGTCCTGATCCAACCTCATTTGATAGCGTTTGATCCCCATTCATCTCCCAGCCCGTCGCGCCAGGCGCCCGCCGCTCCCACGCCCCTACGCCGTATGGCAATCCGCACCCTCTTCGAACGCGACGCTGGCATCTCCCGCGCCACCACTTATCCTCGCGCTCGCCAATGGCGCCGGGCGTGTTTCCTCAGGCAAAGCATCGTCCGCGCCACGCCCTTCTCCTTACGCATGTCTACGGCCTTCTAGCAGTCTGCTCGACGTCCCGGGTCGTCCAGCTTCCCTATTTCATGTCCACGTTGTTACCATGTGCGCGTTGGCAGGCGCATAGCTAGTTTCCAGGGGCTCCTCGGCTCGCGAGCGGAGGTGCGCGCTGCTTCTCTGTTTCGTGCGTTTACATACATAGCACAGTGGCATCGTTCTGCCTCCACAATGCATACGTGCGTACGTTCTCTGCCTTCCCGCCGCAGAATCTGCGCAGACAGCTCTGTGTGCATAGTCGCGCATCATCCCATCAGCCTCAGCACCCGGCAGAACAGCCCGGTGCCAGTACTCGGACTGCAGATCTCCGCACGCATCTTCGCGTCTCGCGTCGGTGGCAGGAACGGGTGTTGCAAATCTGGCGCTCGTGCTTGGGCGACCGTCATGCTCCGCTTCACTCCAGTGAGTAGCAGCGAGATGCTGCCGAACGCACTAGTGCGCTGAAGTTGCGCCGTGCCTGGCCTGCTGCCACGCGCCACCCGGACATCAAGACCTTTTCGCGTGCGCGCGTGCTTATGTACCGCCGGCTGCCCGTGCGTGTCCGCAGGTGCGCGCGTGGACTGACGTCGGTGGCGTCGTGGCGGGACCGGGCGGGGCTGGCATCCGCGCCAGCGCCCTCGGATGTTGGCGCGCCGCACCCCAGTTGCTCGATTGTTACGTCTCTGCCGGCTTCGTTGCATCCATTCTACGTCGTGGATCGTCGATATGTCAGTGAGCGCCCGCGTCCTTCCGCTATCCCCGTCCGATGCGCCGGTCTCACTTTGCCTCGTCCACATACTTTGTCAATCTGATCGCCCATTTCAATATTCGTTGCGATTGGCGACGATGCGCGACGAGCCCCCGACAAATCGACGCGCACTCCCGTCCGTCCGTCCCGCTGCGGTCTGCTGACCCGCGCAGCGTTCAATTTTACACCGACCGACGTGCCTACGATCTGATTGGCGGCCCATCGTGACGATGCGCACTCCAGAGTCTGCAGGAAGATCCTTCTTGAATCTTTTTGCATGCTGGGATCTGATGGTGCCGCGTCTGAATCCTCGACGCGTAAGCACACGTACAACGCATCAGAAGTGCAGAACTCCGAACATCTGCATCGTCGTCGCGATCATCTATAACTTATTTTGCGCATTATCATGTCCATCGGCGACACGTTGTGTGTGCCTCGGTCTCCTTTGCATGTCGCGTGACGGGGGTCGTGGCGGCAATCGACATCGACATCGGCGGCGCGGGCCAGATCGGCGGGGGCGGCCTGCCGGATTCGCGGGCGCGTGGGGGCGTCGAATATCGATGGGTAGCGCGGTATTCTGCGTAGAACGTAGAACGTAGAACTTGGCACTCACTTCGCGCGGCGGGGACGCTGCTGGATCGTCGTTGCTGCATGCGGGCGGGGCGTGTGCATGGACATCGATGTTGGGTTCGGCTTGGGATTCGGGGGCGGGCATGTGAATTTGTGCTCTGGTGCTGGTTGGTGATTTTCGCTGATGATATCCGGGATTTTGAAGGGCCTTGTCGGCAGCGCTGGGCGTTGTAGCTATGGCCCGGCGTCGGGGCGTCGTTGACCAGCGCAGCGCGGTCAATCAGATGATGCATGATGCCACGGACGCCAGGACCTGAATTAAATGTGTGTCCTTCGCTGTCCTTCTTCATCGATCATGTGTTGAGTTGCGGCTTCGAGAAGTTGTCGAGAAGTACGGTTGGCCAGAAGTTCTGGAACGTGGACTGGTTAGCGCTTCGGTGCGGCGTCCTCTGGGAGTAATAAGTAAGTCTGCTTGCCTGCGAGTTGTGCGTTGGGGTGACCTGATGTCATTGCGCGTGTCGATGAGGTGTGTGTTCCAGTGCGTTCGAAGGGTGTGTGTTCTTACTCGTCATACCTGCGTAAGGATATCGACGTCCTTTCAGCTTCCATTGTCGGCGAGTCAGAGGAGTCTTCTCCTTGATCGTGTGACAGTGTGGACCTGTCCGGCTCTGCACTTGCGAGTACATATTCTTTTCCGTGCAAAGTCTATATCTCGCAATTTCCACCTGCGTCTGCGAGAGAAGAAGCCGCGGCGAGGCCCATGCCGCATCCGGAGTCGTACCGAAGGGACTGTCTTCCTTTGTCTTCTCCATGGTGCGGATACCGGCTTGCTTCCTCGCCAACCGTCGAGATACGCATTCGATTGACGGGGCGCACGCGCGGAAGCAGGATCGCCCGAGCAGCCTCTCGACTCCCGACTTCAGATCGGCGCGACAGCTGTGTCCGCTGCGTCGAAGCGCAGCCTAAATATCCGACCTGCAGCATGGAGGATCTGCTCAGTGCTTCGCGCGAGCCGCAGGATCGCCTGCACCCGTCGCATGCATCCGTTCTCGCCAGCCATCCACGCCACGGACGGACGATCCTCGGTCTTCTTCAGCTCAATGTTCAAGCTCAGGATTCTCGACGTACCCAGCCGGGAACACAGCTCCCAGCAGCAGCCAGAATAAGGTTCCGTTCGACAGCGGCGCTATCCCCTTCCGACGCCCGTCCGCGCCGAGCATGTGCTCCGTTCCCACCTGCGCTTCCCACCGCGTCTCCCTTCGCTGGCGCAGCGCGACTGCACCCGGTCGCCATCAGCGACGCTGCGCGCTTGTCAATGTGCTGCTGGCATCATGCAGGGTCGCAAGCTGGCAGATATGTGTATGATGCGTATGCGCGGTGCGACAGGGTGGCGTCGTGCTGCAGGACCTGGACATATGGAGGTACAGTACTCACGAGCATCCCGTTGCTGATCCGTGGATTTCCCGTGGCATCTCCGCTGTCTGCGCCCGCCCGCTCGCGCTGCTGCTCTGCGTCCGAGGTATTCCAGCTTTGCGCCATTCCTGCGGATACTCGCTCGCTGTATACATGTAAGTGATAGCATTCATGAGCGCGCTTCCAACTGCCCCCGCCGCCAGTGTGATGGGCGAACTCTAATCTCTAAAGCCTCCAAGAAGTGATCTGCGTATCAGGCCGAAGAAAGAGCCTCAGCCTTGCGTGCGCCAATGGGACGCAGCGCTGCCACTGCGCCCGCGGACGCCGCGAGCCCCGGAGCGAGTGGATGAATGGGTTGCGGCGCGCGCGTCCTTCTAGCCTGCTCTCGTGGGAGATGGTGTACACGCACCGCATTACAGCAGCTCGTTATATCGCCTGGCGGCGTTCGTTATGGCGTAAATGGTTTGTCCGCGCAGCGTGCGCGCTGAGCGACGCGAATCAAGGAGTGCCCGCTGGCACGCCTGGACATCGTGGTGCTGCTGGCACGATTCCTTTCTTGGGGGGATGTTCCCTGCGCGAGATGTGGCGGGAGTTGTACACGAGGAGGGGCTTACCGAGTTGCCAGCAGCATGGTAGTACGGTGAGCGGATGATGTACTTACTGTCATTGAAAGTGACGAGAGGCATCTCGCGGGTGAGATGTGCTTGGTGGTAGCACTTGGTAGCATCGCGGATCCGCGGTAGCATTATCGTCACAAGCCTAGGCTAGTAGTTTCGTAGGCTGAAACACTTCTCTAGCTCCGTCACCAACATCGGCAACGCCGTGCTCGAGATGAGTCTAGGTTCAATGGGCGGCAGACCGGTATGCTAATACTCACAAATGAAGCGGCCGCGCTGGCATGAGCTCGAAATGAAACTGGGCGTACGTAGTATGCAGAAAAGTCTGGATCATCGAAATGAATATTCCATCTAACGCTTCTCGAGCTCCACGGTCGTCTATGCACGCCGCGTTTCAGCGCGCCACGGCCGGGCCCATCCCGCCCCACGCGCACAAGGCTCGCGACGCTCGCTGGAATCTCACGCGCGCCATTGGCCGCGCCGCGGCGCTGGCCGCCAACATTTCATATGCAGCCAACCATGAGCCGGAGGCACGTCGGGCCATGCCCGAGGCATGCCCGATGTGGGGATGCGCCTAGTGCCGGATATAGCGGGGTTGGCCGATGGGATCTGCATAATGCCCGAAATCGATTGCTGCTCCGAGTCCGTTGCTCCGTTCCTGGAGAATGGGATTTGCAGCGGAGCTTTATTGCTGGATGCATTGCATTGTGCCGTAGTGGTCGGGGAGGTCGATGGTCCGGAGAAGGTCGATGGTCCGGAGAGTGCATGTCGGTATTTTACGATCGCGAGCAAGGCGGGCATGTTTTTCGATCGTAGTGGAGTCGCGGTTGGACGGCGCAGCGAACGGAGAGAAAAGAGATCAATGATGTACGTGGACATGACGCATGCGAAGTGACGATGTTTCACGTACAGGTCCTAGGATTGAATATTGAATGCGCAAACAATTTGGTTCCGTTTTTTGTGTGTAAATGGATCGAACGTGGATGTAGGTTTACGTCGTGCGCAATGGATGCCCGACCGATCAAAGTACGAAGCTACACTCTCAATACACAGAATGATTGTCTTCTGTATGAGGTCAGCTACGGAGAGTAAGCCACACCAAATCCAGGCGGACGTCGTCGGACAGCCTCAGACAACACCGGTCGGAAAGCATCGTACTGCCGGCAGCAATGCATGCACATGCTGCGACGGCACCCAGCACACCAGAGCAACCGGGAAAATACAGCCTACACACTCCCCGCTCCACGCCTCGTCTCGACCAGCAGCGAAAACACCGCAGCGTTGCTCGCCGGCTGAACCTGCGCACACCGATGACGCCGAGCCAGCAGCATGAGCCAGCAGGTGGTCCGTGCGTAATTAATGCCAGACGAAATACACACGGGTCAAAGGAAAACGAGGAAGATGGCACACGAGTAAAAATGCCTCCGTGGCGCGGCGCTGGCGACCGATCGGTGCGTCGCGGAGGCATATTTATGACGCGAGCCGCGATTGGCTGCGCGCCGATCGGGATGGGTGTAGTGTTGGGCCCGCCAGGTACTTGCCCTGGTGCGCCGGGGTTGTGGGTGGCATTTTTTGCGATCGGCGGGGGGCTTGATTTTGGCGGCGGGAGGGCGGGGTGTGGAGACCGAGTTGGTCTGTGCGGGCGGGCGGGGATTGGATGGTTGGAGGTGGGCTGCTCGGGTTACGCACGATCAACAAATGGGAAGGAGGAAATTTGAAGGATGCATTTCATGTTGGGATGTGCACGGACTTTCGATCCTGCCTATACAATAGGTTTGAGGCGGACTTGGAGCAAGCCTGAATTGATTTATGCAGGACCAAGTGACGATCCGAAAGGGCTGGACTAAGGGGAAACCTGGTTAGAAGACGATTAGTAGTACGGCCTTAACCAAGCTTAATGCATTAATGCCTGGAAATGCAGTGACCCAATTGTTCAGCATGGTGTGGTGGGGACCGCAGTCTGCCGTGTTATGCTTTGATGACGTAGGGCATGTCGTAGGCAACTGATGAGGGTTAGATGATGAGCTGTAGAATGCTCACCAGCTGGAAGCGTGTACGCATACAATGTCGATTTGGTGTACAGATCCCAGGAAGCGCATAATCAATTCAGCTAGTGAGAGTATGAATGAAGATACGATGAGCACTGTCGGGGACGACGAGGACCACTTGCCAGCACACAAGTCCCCAATAACGCGTCCACAAGCGTCAACAAATACACGCGCACGCGTTTCTCACATGACAGACGCGTCGTGACTTTGTTTACCGCCCCATGGGCGCGTATTTAGAGCTCGCGTGCGGCTTTACACCCTCTCTTTCTCCCTCCTCCTCCAACCACTCTCTATCGCCCTTTGTAAGTTTGGTTAGTACTTATCACTGAATACCACACCCGTTCCATTGTTAAGAATATTGATCGTAGCCTAAGACCATCACCGACACGACTTCTAGTAGCACACGATGACGATGAGACAATTCACAAGCGCTGATCAGCGTGCCTACATGTCGCCTTCCTCCTCCCCCGCATCATCACCAGACCCCTTTGACTTTCACGACTCCTCACCGCCCTCCTCTCCCAGTCTCGAACCTATCTCACTTGATGACCCACCGTACTCCGGCTCGCCCTCGGGCGCGGTGGTGCACCCATACGCGGGAACAGCGCGAGCGACGCGCCCTCCGCCGCGCTACGAGATGAAGCACACTTCCCCGTACAGCACGCCGCCGAACACGCCGCCGTCTATCGACTTCAGCAGCCCGCGCAAGCGTCCCGCGAGCCCGACGCCGACGCAGCGCAACTTGAAGCGCATGTTCGACGAGGCGGAGTACGTATTTGAGACTAAAGAGGACCGGCAGGCGAAGCTCTGGCAGAAGACAATCACGGATGCGGTGGACAGCGCGACGCTGAAGATCGACCTGTCGTACGTATATTTCATTGCCATTCTCGTCTGGACACTGGCTGATTTCTGCTCTTGCAGAAACAAGGGTCTTACGTATATTCCTGCGGAAATATGCGACCTCGCGAACGTGGTCGTGCTCCCTCCCTTGAAGGAGGTGCCTGTCCCTATCCAGATTCCAGCAGCCCGCACCTTTGCGCGCAGCCAGACAGCGCCAGCCGCTGTTCTGTCCTCAGCATACTCGTTTCGCTCGAAATCAGTAGAGAGGCCTCATTCTGGCATTGAACTATACCTCGGGCCGAACGAGATTCGGACGCTTCCTCTGGAGCTCTTCCAGCTTCGCAATCTGGTCGTGCTTGTCCTCCGTGAGTCGAAGCTGCCATCATACGGAATTCATATACCAATCATGTTGTTCAATGCTCGCAGGCAATAACGCTCTTACGCATATACCACCGCAGATCGCAGAGCTGCGAGGGCTTCGCAGCCTTAATGTCGCGCTGAACAAGCTCCAATACCTCCCGGCAGAAATGACAACCATGCGCCTCAAGGAATGCTACGTAACCCCCAACCCCTTCCTCACACCCCCCGAACCACCCGCTCCAACCCCCCAGACCACCTCGTCCGCAACCCCCGAGACCACATCCGCCACCACACAGCCTGTCCCCTCCGAAATCCCGCCTCCACCAACCGTCACCCCGCCGACCCGCCACTTCGGCCGCGTGCCCCCACTAACCGAGCTCGCCCTCCGCACCCTCCTCTCCCCCGCGCCGCCCGACCCCGCACATCCGCTCGCGCAGCCACAGACCAACCTCCAAGCACACTTCGTCCTCCCGCTGCCCGCCGACGCGGTCCCGGCGCCCGCCCGCGCCGCCCTCGCGCGCGCGGTGCCGGGGTGCGTCGCCGCGCCGGACCTGAACCCGACGATCCGCACGCTGCAGCGCGCCGAGTCCGCCGCGAGCTGGGCGTCGGGCGTTACGCTCGTGCCGTTCGGGCATACGCCGGGCGAGGAGGCGGAGGAAGGTGGTGAGGGCGGCGTCGGGCGATGTCCGCATGACGCGGCGCGGGAGGGGTGGGCGCGCACGGGGCCGGTGTATGTCCAGCATACGGAGGAGCGGCTGGCGTGGGCGAGCTGTGTTGCGGGGGTGGATGTGGGGTGCTTGGTGCCGTTGTTGTGGCGGGGGTGTACGGTCGGGTGTCTGGATTTCTTGGAGGGTGGTGTGGAGGTGCGGGAGGAGCGTGAGGGGGAAGGGGCGGAGGAGGAGTGGGCGGTGCGGGAGGTGAAGCTGGACGCGGTGCTGGAGGACGAGGATTGGGAGATGGGGGAGGCTTGAGCTGTGCACCAGCTTGAATGGTGGTCTCACATGGATCGTGCTGCTTTGCTGGTTTATATGAACTCATTCTTTGTCTGTCCGTGCACATCTACTGACCTATTGCTCTGACATTTGTAATACCATTATATAAAGCATTGTAAGATACCGTCTGCCCCACAAACAATGCCGAGACACTTATCAATCATTCGAAACCCCCTTCGACCATTAAAATTGCTCGGGAAGAGCAACGGATGGAAAAAATATAGGCATGATCAAGAGGCCCCAGATTAATATTTATCAAACACGAGGCCCGGGGGGGTGGGGAGGGTGGTACCCCCCGAAAGGCCAAATCTCAAATTTTGTGCATAACCAGTCAAAAAAGGTGCAACTATGGCTTGTGATGGAAATTTCATGTATTTTCTGTCAATATGAGTAAAGAATGAGCAAACTTCAGCCTAAATTTCCGCAGACGGCCGAGATTTGGTAAGTTTCAAGTCAATCCATATGGTGCTTCTCACTCGCACGCTTGTAAATACAGAATGACTTTCTTCTGTGTAAGGAATCCAGGGGATGCAAGACGACACAGAGATTCCCAGAGTCCCATGCGTATGTGCGTGCTGGGGACAACGCACGGCGCGCGACATGAGCAGCCACCAACAACGACACGTTCCGCCGAGGACGACGTGCATGTCGCGGACCGCGTGCGCAGGCCAGGGCAAGGTCGACACACTTACGTCGACAACAATGCGCACATGCTTAGCACGATCTGCTGCGGCGCAGGTGCAGTGTTGGATATGACGGCAGGTTCCCCGTGCCCTTCGCGCCCTCCGCGCCCTCCTCGCGCCATCCGCATGCAGTCCGCCATGCTCTGCGCTAGTTGCACGTCATCCGCCTGTCGTCCATCGCGCTCTGCGCTCGCCGTGCTTCACCCGCACCCTCCCCGTGATTGGCCACGAGACTACAGCAAGGCCATTCAGCTGCCGTTAAGTTGCTTCGCATGCGAGACCATTTAGTAGTTAGCAGTAACACCAATAGCTTGTAATATATAGACGAAATAACAGCTTCGAAGCCAAAAATATAGGGGGTGGGGGGGTGGTCACTAGGAAAATCCACCCGACTTGAGAAAAAAAAAGTACAGTGGGAGGGGGGTGGTTGGAGATTTCGGAGATTCTGGATAAGGAGGCCTCGTGTCGGGAAATAAAATCCCTGGGGCCTCTTGGGCATGATAGCCCGAGAGTAGTCCGAGTCTGAGTTCCACGCCGACCGTTCCGCAAAAGACCAGTCAGCGCGAACCGCGAAGTGAACTCAAGGACGCGCATTCTGCCCGAAGCCTCCACCGAACGAAAAGCCTGCCTCGTGTGCCAGTCCTTCGCGGCGACCACATCATCCGCGTGCATAATGCATGGCACGATAGCAGACCGTACGTGTACGCGTCGAGCAGGAGACCGGACATAGATGCGCGCCCCGCCCTCGCGACGTGTTCGCAGCCCGCTCCTGCTTCCTCGTACGGTCCATGGGCCGCGAAAAGTTATGCGGCCTTCCGGCGTAGGTCTTCGGATGTCGCAGGAGAAGGCACATTCTGGTCAATGTCGAGCCGACGCCGTTATGACTGGTGTCGCTAGTACAGGGGCGAAAAGAGCTGCTCAGACTTGCCTGCTCATGAGGAGAGATGTGCCGCGGATGCGGCCCGTCTGTGTGGGATGAGCTTCGCAGTCTTCGGGATATCGTGGGAAGGGGAGGGGAAGGGAACACGGAAATCGGTCGCCGACCGTCGAGATCAAGTCGTCCGGGAGGAAATCGCATCCGAAGAATACGGAGGGCTCCAAAAAATGAGTAGCACGACAGCTCAAGAGTAGTCTGAATCGAGTTTCACGCCGCTGAGCACTGACCCAAGAAGGGCCATGCGCGACACTGGCACTAGCCGCGAAGTGCGCGAAAGGGCGTCTGTGTTCGACAGAGCTTTGGGAAGCCTACCACACCTTCCTCGTACGCTGCCTTCGTATAGTACTAAGGTAGCCTCTGGGTGTGTAGAGGCGTAGCGCGATAGCAGGTGGAACAGGAAGCCTGACAAAGCAGGACGCCCCATCCTCGCGACGAGTTTCAAGACCGTCTTTATCCCGCCAGCCCCACCTGTAGCTCTGCAGTCCGATAAGGTGGGGAACATGCTATATCGCTACCTGGAGCGGGAGTCCAGACGTCGCGTTTCTGGTCCGTTGCTGAGCTCGTTAGAGCTCTGCCCTGCTAGAGTGGGTCGAGGAGCTTGATATGCTCAGACCTTGGCCCGCTTGCGAAGGAGACGCACGGGGCGACGTCGGTGCAGGTTGAGCGTCGCGGCCTTTGAGCTGTCGTGGTGGGAAGAAAAACGAGGCGCAAACGAGGCAACTTTAATACAGAAACAGGTCTGTCACATGACTACACATCTTCTTTCGAAATTTGAACGACGGAAGTTCAAGAAGTACGAACGCGAGAAGGGTTCCAAGACTCCATTTCACGTCAATTCTCCATAGAAATGATGAGGACATGGAGCAATGCAACACTGGAAATAGGGATAGATGTAAGTATACGACAGAGTATATTTTAGATATCTCGCCATAACCGGAGCGAGTAAACCCCGTCATAGGGAAGACTAATCGTCTGCTTCACTTTCAAGAGCTCCAGCGTGAGCGAACTTCCAGCGGGTGAAATAGGGCAAAGCGGCGCCCGCCGAAGGAGACGCCCGACAAAATTGGATTGGCGAAAATGCGTGACAAAGTACCAAACGGCACAAACTGTGGAAGCAACATGAGAATGCACAAAATACAACAGGAGCGAAGAAACGGAGAAGAGGCCACAGACGGCGGCAGAGGGTTACAATGGAGGAAAGCATAAGCGAGTATGTAAAAGTGAAATAAGTCCATGCAGCGGCAGCATTTGATAAGTCGAGGCGACGAAGTCGGTCAAAAGACGAGAATCGAAGGCGTTCGAAAAGCGATGAGGGTGGGTGAGGTGAAACTCAAAAATGCTGCGGAGAGAGCAGCCAATCAGCACGCGATGCATATCTCCCCATGCGCGAGGATACGAACCTGAGAGGAGAAGAGCGAGACTAGGGGACAAGCCGTTCCTCTGCACTCGACTCTAAAACTCCCAAGTCATGCCAGGAGGATCCAAGACAACGCTGACCGACTGCGACAGACAGCCGCGGTCAGCGCGTCACTCCTGGCAAAAGTTCCGCGTTGCCTGCGAGGCTACTCGCGCGGCGAGCGCACGATGGATTGCGACCAAAAGCGAGTCCAGGCATGGCCTGACAAAAGCGACGCGTCGCAGGAAAGGGGACAGAAAGTTAAACTCGTGTAACCATCGTCAAAACACGATTTAACGGGTACTGGGGAAAACGACAGAAGCTGGAGGATCTATGCCAGGCTTACAACTGATCTGCGGCAGCCTATGGTGGTCAGCATGTCGTCGCTGCCAGAAGCCGAAGAGAGCGAAGCGTCGCCCAGAGCATATCGAGCGTCGATTCTCCTTGTGCGCTGTCTGCGAGACTGACCCGCGCGGCGGGTGTAGTGTAGGGCGCGGCCTGCAAAAGCGAGTGCGTCGCTGAGAGGACATCGAGCGTCGATGTGTCTCATGCCCCGCGCGGCGGGATGCATTGGTCTGCGGCCAAGACGTAGATAATGTAGAGCTGACCTACAGGAGCGATGCGTCGCCTGGAGGATATCGAGCGTCGATTCTCCTCGTGCGTTGTCAGCGAGACCAACCCGCGCGGCGGGTGTAATGCAGGGGCGCGGCCCACAAAGCGAATGCGTCGCTGAGGGGACATCAAGCGTCGATGTGCGTCGCACCCCGCGCGGCGGGGTGCGTTAATCTGCGGCCAAAACGTAGATAATGTAGAGCTGGCCTACAGGGACGATGCGTCGCCGAAGGGGGTTTCCGGAATACACAGTCTGCAGGATCGACCCGCACGGCGAGCGTAGTATGAATGGAGTCTACACAGGCGGTACGTGGTAAGAGGACATCGAGCGTCGATGATCCTCAAGCTGTGAAAAAAATACCAGCATGTCCCTGTAAATTTCAATATTAGATATGACTGCAGAATGAAGGCGGTGCGCCCGGCTTCAGCGAGAGAGCACGAACCTGGAAGGACAAAGAAAAGTCTGGGAAGCGCAAGACATCTTCGTGCAACTCTTATATCCTCCCCGCCATGGCAGGGGGATCCGAGACAACGCTGACCAACCGCGGCGGAAGCCGCAGTCAGCACGTCACTCCCGCCAGAGGTCCCGCGTCGTCAGTGAGACAGATCGTGGGTCTCACGCGGCGAGCGGACGGCCAAAGAAAATAATCGCGCCGAAGCGTCGTAGGGAGAGATCGAGACGATGAGCTTCGTGTAAACACATAGTCTAAACACGATTAATCGTCTTCTTCAATTTTGGATTGGATCCTGAGCATGAGGTAGGGCAAATGGACGCCTGCGTCGATAGGTATTCGAAAAGGGGGAAACGCTCACTGCACAGCCAACCAACAATTACCCAATGCTCACAAGGAGCACACGAGCAAAAAATTGTAGGAACGATAGCCCAAGAGTAGTCTGAGTCGAGTTTCAACGACCGCTGTGCTCTTTGCCCCGAAGCTGGGTACAAGAGCACGCCAGTCGTGAACCGCGAATCAAACTCAAGGGCGCGCGGTGCGACGAAAGCTCTGATCCAGCTGGAAATGCCCCCCTCGTATGCCGGTCCTCCGTCCAGGCCCATTTATCTTGCCTGCATGTCTACCTACAGGGCGAACAGCAGCAATCGTGGTCCAGGGACGGTGCCTTCAAGTCCACTGCTAGTCAACAGGACGTAGCAAAAGCTGGGGAGCGTCGGGCGACGCATGGCAACGATAGAAGAGCAGCTGGAACAGGCGGTGTCGCACGAGCATACGCGAGCGGAAGACACAAGCACGCAGTATGCTGGAAGATGTGGAGGCGCGCCCCGCCCCGCGACGTGTTTCAACCCGCTCTCCGCCGCCTCACGCTGGCAGGCCCTGACCAGCGACACTGCAGACGGATCTTCGGGTTCGGCGGAGAAGGGAAGTTGCTGGTGCGTCGCGCAGTCCTTGGACCTGAGCTCTGCTAGAGCTGGTCGAGGGGGATTGCTCAGACCTTGCCCGCTCACGACGAGGGACGGCAGGCTTCCGGTGTGGAGTGAGCTTCGCGGTCTTTGGGCTATCGCATGAGGATGGTGTGCTCTCGAGGAGCAAGGGTTCCAAAAATTAAGACACGACAGTCTGGAGCGAGTCTGCATCTAAGTCGCGCGGTACCAGCGGCAGTCCGAGGCTAATCGGACCAGGCAGCGGCGCGAGCCGCGAAGTGTAGCGAAGACGCTGGCGATGGAGCTCGCGACAAGGTCAACCAGTTGCCTCATACGGTGGACAGAGAGGTCGGTTTGAATACCAATAGTCAGAAGGATCCATCGCCCAGTTCAATGAGAGCATAATTCGCCATAATGTAAACCAGACTGACATCTCACCCCAAGCACAAGACAAGGCGTGGCTCTGCGCGCCAGAGCCACAAGTCTCTCATGTCAGGGACGAATCGCCAGTATTCGGCTAACATTGTGACCTAGGCCATGACTGAACAAGGATAGAGGGATCACATTCCTCCACCAGTAGCAAGTGTCGACCAATCGCCCGTGCGATAGCATGGCGACCAGTCAGGAGCTCTGCAGAGAAGCCCAGCGCTCGGTCCTCGCGACACATTGCAGGCCGTTCCCTGTCCCAAGCCTACCTTGCACTGCATTCCGCAGCGCCATGGGTAGCTATTGGTTGATTGTGACCTACCTCGCGGTCTGCCACAACCATGACACGGGCAGCGTATTTCCGGTGCGTCGCTTGGCCCCTAAGAGCTACGCTCTGCTGGAGCGGATAGAGGACGACGCATTGTAGCTCACGAAGAAGATGTATGCCCAAAGGGCAACATCTGTGTGGTGAGAGTGTCGCGGCCTTCAGACTGTCGTGTGGTAGAGAAAAAGAGAGAGGAGAGTAGGCGAGGAGAGACCAATCTCATAGACTGCCGCGGACTTCCAAATTGGGATACATCACATGACCAGAATTTTCTCGCCCGACGCGACGTCGGCGAGCCAGCCTGAGCTTCCTCACCGTCGACGACAGCGACGAGCACCTCCTCTTTCCATTGACGACAGCGTCTTCATTCGCCCGACAATTATGCTGGCGCTTCGCAGGTTTCGCGTCGCGTCACGTCCTCTCGTGAGGACAAACGTGACGGTCCCGTCGGCTACTGCATCGTCACCACCGTCTCCGCCGCCTCCCAGCGCACCCGCACCCAAGGCTGACGCCAAACCAGCCGCGGCAGCAGATGCTAGCGAAGAAGCGCCGGTGAAGACCCGTGGGCGCAAGAGGTATCCCACCCGTCGGCCCTTCATCACTGCTGAGCGGCCACGCGAATGGTGTCGTCCGCTCGCGCCCGGCGTTCTGCCCGCGTACGACGAGGCGTTGCGCGTCATCGAGGCGGACTCGCAGGCTGTCAAGAAGGAGGCTGAGGAAGTGCGCGCGAAGCTGATGAACGGCGAGTTGACTGGCGAGGAAGCTGAGAACGAGAGGAAGCGGTTGGACATCCTCGATGTCATGGCTGAGGTCAATTTGCCGGACGTGAGGTGGAAGGCTGCTAACGGCCTGGGTATGTACGGACATCTTATCCTTCAAAGTAGGACTGACGTTTGCATGTCTGCGTAGCGGACTTGACCAGGCCGGTCTACAGGCATCTGGTCGAGCAACGCTGGAGACAGGACGGTGCTCTGGACCTCCTGGTGCGTTGTTTTCACTCGCCTGCTTTCTGCCTTATCTCACGTGGGGTTAACCCATTGCAGATGGAGCGCATTCACCAGATGAATGTCGTTCCTGACGTATTGCCCGACTTGCGTCCCTCCTTTGACCTCCGCATCAACTTCCCGGAGCCCCCGCCCCAGAGCGTATACTTGCGTACCCGTGTCAAGCGGCGTTACATACCTGTCGAGCCTGGTATTTATTTGCTGAATGAGCAGGTACGTTGTTTTATGTCCTTGGAGGTCCCCACATCTCGTGACATGACAACTTTAGACGAAGAAACCGCCGAGGTTGTACACAACTGTGTTCCACACGGACCCGAGGCTTTACACGCTGCTAATGGTTGACCCTGGTGCGCCACTGACATGATCATGTCCGCTATTCAGTCTTGTCTTAATGCATGCGCTGCAGATGTACCGGATGAAGAAAACGCGACCTTCAGCACCTACCTTCACTGGCTGCAGTACGTACCCTCTTCGTGTTTCTAATCCAGCGAGCTCATACGATTTCTGAAAGGCCGAACGTCACCTTGTCGCCCTCGTCCACTCTTCCTCTCCCCCTCGCCACGACGCACACGCCCTACATCCCGCCCCACCCGGCCCGTGGTACGCCCTACCACCGCTACGTCCTCCTGCTGCTCCCGCAGTCCTCGCCCACCGAGCGCATCCACGTCCCCACCGGCCTCGAACGCCGCGATTTCGACGTGCGCAAGTTCATCGAGGAGTACGGCCTGCGCACCGATGGCGGCGGTGCGCATATGTGGCGCTCGGTCTGGGACGAGGAGTCCAGCAGGATCTGGAACGAGGTCATCAGTACGTGCTCACGTCTACGTCGTGTTCTTCAAGGTCTGACGCGTGTGCGCTACAGAAATGCCAGAGCCGCGCTATGGCCATATGCCGAGGCCGGATCCGTATGCGGAGCTGAAGAGCAAGCCGAAGTACGCTTCGGTAGAAGCATAGGTTACAGTAGTGGGCAATTGATTCCATCGTGTCGTAGAGTATATCACATTTATTCTCCGATCTGCCTATGGGTTTGCACTGTTCGCACTGTTCGCCTGTCGGATTGACTCCCATTCGCATGGTTCCCTGGAGAACCTGGTTCTCCATCTAACTCAGTCGCAGATGGGCAGATGCTTGAAGTCCATGATGAGTGGAAAACGATATAATTCAGATATAAGGGTTATTGCAGCATTGTTTGAGGTGTAAGTGAGTGAGGGGGGTATCAAGAAGTATCTATAGCACAGGCCAGGCCGATGATGGGATAGGACAGTCCATATTTGCAACAGCTTATTGGAATTTCTCCTTATAGATCCATGCAAGCCCGACGTCGCTCGCGCCCTGCTTGACCTAACAAACAAATCAGTGTGGGCGCCCATCTGCGGTGAAAAGGGTACTCACGGCAGCGCGGTACCACTTCGCGGCCTCCTTCCTGTCCTTCTTGCACCCCTTCCCATTCGCAAGACAGAACGCGAGCTCCTGCTGCGCATCCGCGTCGCCCAGATCCGCCGCAACGCGGAAATAGCTCTACAACCACATCAGCATCCCCACAACCCCACAGCACAAAAGCACCTACGACAGCCATCTTCGCATCCTTCTTCACGCCCCACCCCTGGAAGAAACACTGCCCGACCTCATAGATCGCAAGCACGAGCTCCGAGCGCACCGCATCCGCCGCGGGCCCGCCCCCGCCCAGCCGCGCGCGCTCGAGGTCGCCGACCGCGCGCTCGGCCGCGCGCCGCAGCCAGCCGAACGCGCGCGCCTCGTCCGCCGCGCAGCCCCAGCCGTGCCGCAGCGCGAGGCCCCACATGAGCATGCCGACGCCCGAGCCTGCGGTCGCTGCGCGCTCGAAGCACGCGGCGCTCTCGGGGAGGCGGTTTGCTTCGTGGTGCTTGATGCCGAGCTGGAGGTCGTCGTCTGCGGTTGGGGGCGGCGCGGCGGGCGTGGGGGTGGAGGGTGAGGGGAGGGTCGGTGTGGGGGGGAGGCCGGGGACTTGGAGGGTGGAGGGGGTGGGCGAGGGCGTGCGGCTGTCGAGCTGGTAGAAGGAGTAGCCGGAGTAGAGGCTGCTGGGGGAGGCGGGGGAGATGGACGGGGGCTGGGGTGGGGTGGTGATGATCTGGGTCTGGTCTGGGGGCGGGGGGAGAGGCGCGGTCGGTGGAGGCGCCGCTGGAGGTTGGGAGCGCAGCGGCGAGGAAGGGCGAGAGGGGAATGCTGATCCCGTGGGCGATGGAGAGATGGAGCGTGCGGACAGTGATCTCGGTATTTCGGGCCTTTCAGGGTGGGAGCGACTCGCGAGGGAAATGTTGGAATGGCTCGCGAGGGAGGTGGCCGACGAGGCTAGCGACGGGGAATAGGTGCTGGTAGCAGCCGCCCGCAGCGAGGTAGCTGCGTGCGTGCGATGCGAATTGCGCTCTATCACGGCGCGCTTGGTCTCCGCATCCGAGGGCACGTCCTTCGGGCGGCGGGGTCTTGAGAAATTCGTGTCGCCGGCGAGCGGGACCGCAGAGGGGACGCGGCCTGCGCGGGAGCTTGCAGAGCCCATGGAGGAGGGAGACGGGAAAGGCGAGTCGTGCGCAGCCGCAGGGTCAGGCTCGGAAGATATCACCACGGTGGGCACCGCCGCGTCTTGTTGACGGTCAATTGATTGCGTCTCGAAGACGAACGGGTCGATATGCTGGCTGTCGCTGCTGCGCCGCGGCCGGGCCTGCGTCCACAAGCCGTGGCTCGGGCCCGTCGCGGTGGCGATGTCCTCGGGCTGCTCCCGCACCGTGCCATCGCTCCGCCACGACTCGCGGTACTCCATCATCGACGGCACACCCGAGTAGTACTCCCCGAGGTCCACATCGTCGGACGCCCTGCCTGGCTCGTACTCCGACGCACGCAGGCCGCCGTCCCACGGGTTGGGATACAGCTGGCGATGGGCGGGCGGCGAGGTCGGGGTGGAGTACACGCTCTCGTCGTCCCGCAGGCGCTCGTCGCCGATCGAGCGATCGAATGAAGCGTTGAAGGTGTTGTACGAGGAGGTGGTGCCGGTCGACGTGCGCTGGAAGCGCGTGTGCAGGAGCGGGGAGGACGGCGGGCGGCCCTTGCCCTGCAGTTGCTTCGGGGGAGACGCGACCTGGAGCGTCTCGAACGACTGGTCAAGTGGAACGGCGGCGGACGCGAGCCTTGCGGTGTCGTTGAGAGGTTCTACTCTGCCTCTGCGCGACGACGTACGCCGGACGAGGGTGTCCAACGGCGAGGTGCCATGCAGGCTTTGGACTGGCCTTGCTCCGTACTCGACTGGTCTTGTTCCGTACTCCATCCTGTCCGTCGCGCTCGGAATTGCCGGTCCGCAATGCGATGTCTAGGTTTAAACACACTGCCGGGGTGATCAGGGGTGATCACCAGTGAAGAAGAGGAAAAGGAGGAACGAGGGTCGGGATCGGGAGGGCGGGCGGGCATGGGCGCCATGTCAAAGAAGCGTTTCCCAAGACTTTCTTGGTTTGACGACGGCGGGCGCCGGTCGCGCAGATGTCCACATGTTACATTACCCAAAGGTATCGACCATCTCCATAATGCGTTTGTCTACTGGTACAGTGAATAAAGATACTCCACGTCCTTCACTAAATGGTAATGTTCTCTCAGCCCTGGTACGGGGGTGGCGCGCCTTTCCCAGCAAGCACCATCTCGTCTATGATATCGCCGGTGTCCAAGCGTTTATACGTGCGGATCGTCTCACCGTAGTCTGAGATGTCGTACACACGGAAGCGGCGGTCGAAGCTAATATTGGCGTCAGCGGTCTGAGATGGACATCGGTGTATGAATGAGGCTTACCCGACTTTGCTGTAGCCTTGGTAGGAGCCTCCACCGCCAAAGCACAACCACACACCCTTCACGCGTCTGCAGTTCTCGGTGACTATCGCCCGTCGTCAACACAACAATAACTGCATGCCGAAAGCAGGATACTGACCATGGCAGTGGCCATTGCCAACGACCTTGACTTCAGGAATGCTCCCGCTGCCGGTATGGTCGCTCTCGGTCGCTTTCAGCAGACCCTTCTCGAGAAGCCCGCCGTTGGTCTTTGCCGCGCCGCTGCGCTCCAGATCGTGCTCACCGACGTCGAGCAGGCGACCTGTGGTCGGGTCCGTATCGGCTGTGCCGTAGGATTCTTGCCTGGAACAAGATGCAGATTAGTGCTGGAGATGGATGAAAAAGAGCAGACACGTACAGAGGCATGTGGAAGAACATGAGCGCATTGGGCTTCGCGATTTTGCTCTGCTCTGGGGTCAGCTGTCCAGATGCCTGCCGACGCCAGACGTCACCTAAGTCCTTTCCAGTGTCGGGCGTGAATGGGCGCTGCATCACGGGAACCGAAGCTGAACGGCAAAGTAAGCACCAGAACGTACGATCAACGGCGTATATACGCACCAGATTCCTGGAGGAACCAGTCGATCTGATTCTGCCGAATCCAATCATACTCCGTGGGCATAAAGAACCCAAACCAGTCAATGAACCCCTTCGAATAGCTCCCCGAATCGAGGAAATACAGCGTCAACAACTGCGTCTTGCTCGCGTCCGCGCTGAACACCTTCAGCACATAATTGCCCACGCCATGTATATCCTCCGGGCCCGCCTCGACGAGGCTGTACGGCAGCGCCTGCATCATCTTGACCTGATCGCGCCGCGACCCCGTCGCGCGCGCGTCCTCGTCGTCGTGGTTCCCGAACACGGCCGCCCACGGGATCTGCCGCTTCGCGACCTCCGCGCTGAACTTCGCGAGCACGGACTTGGCGTCCCACGACGTGCCCTGCCCGTTCAGCTGGTCGCCCGTGAAGACGACGAGGTCCGGCTTCTCGAGGTCGAGCGTGCGCGAGAGCAGCGAGGCTGTGACGCTGTAGGCGCCGGGCTCGCAGGCGAAGTCGGGCGGGACGTCGCGGCAGGGGCCGTCGGCGACGGAGAAGTGCAGGTCTGCGACTTGCAGGATTTTGAACTTGCCGTCGTGGGAGAAGTGTAGAGGTGTGGGGCGTGGAGGAGCTGTGCGGGTTCGCGCTGTGGTTAGGATGCGGGGGTGTATTGAGAAGGGAAGCACGTACTTTTTACGCCGCGGCGGATGGTGAGCCATGTGTTCTCCTTGCGTCTTCCCTGGGCTTCCATGGTAGGTGGCGAGAGCTTCTCGAAACCGAACCAGGGCTGTCCGTCGCCGTACAAGACGTCGACCTCGGTGATGAGCTCGGCGCGTTCTTCCATTGACATGGCGCCAAGGGTCTTTCCCGTGCGGTACCAGAGGTATAACGATGGCGTACGATAGACTCCATCACGAAGGGAGCGCGAGGCCTTCGTCCAGGAGTCGGGGTCTGGTGGCCTGGTTGAGGAATCAAGGAGGAGGATGTCCGTGATGAGAGGTACATCGCGTCGGCGAGTGCGGCGGTAGTAGATATGCTTCGCGACCATGAGCATAAGAAGAATGCCAGAGAAGAAACTGACGCACAAGATGCCACATCCCAGACTGGAGATTGAGGTCTGGCTCGACGCGCACCCACTTCCCCTTGACCGCCTCTTCCTCCTTCGTCGACGGCGGTGCACACATATCACCCATCCGCATATCAAACATGCATCTGACCACTGTTATTTCGGACACTGCGGAAGCATTTCATTCAGCGTTATGATTCGAGCTATATCAAAGGACCGAACGTACGACCCGTGTCGCGGGGAAGCAGCGGGGCCCACACATCCAGAGGCAAGCTCGCACTGTCCACGTTCTGTGGTGTGGGGCGCGAGACGTTCCACCAGTCGACGCCGTCCGGTACCGCCGCGTCCTCCTCGGCGCCTTGCCCTGCGCCGCCTGTATTGACGTCACCGTCCGCACCAGCAGCGCTGGGCCCGGAGGAGATGGTGTCCCATGATTGCCAGCCTAGTCGCTGGAGCTCCCCAGGGCCGTGGGTGGGCTGATATAAAATGAAAAAGAAAGTAAGGAGGCAGGAGAAGGCGATGATGGTTGTGGCTGGTATGAATATGGAGCGCAGGAAACGAAGGATCCTGCCGCAAGTGATTGCCATGGCGGCGGCAGAAGGTCAGAAATTGTCGCTCTAGTTGGCCTCAATGCTTTATGATATCGAGCTAATCGATGGGTAGAAAGGAAAAGAGCGTGTGGTGCTGCGATACGTGTCCTGCTGGACCGTATACAGATCACACGTGATACGGAAACAAAAGTCGAGGAGGTTGTTTGTCCGTGTTAGGATCCAAAGCCTCTGGCTGTTCGACTGAAGCGCTCGGGTCGCAAGGTTGTTCGGACGTTCAGACAGTTATATCATGACAACCGCAGCCATGTGTTCTTGGACACGCTCCTGTGTTAATTGCTGCAACGAGCCGTGTATGCACCCGTGACGGTACGTCTGCGGCAGTTTCGCAGTGGAATCTAACCATGCCGCGCCATGGCTTACGCGTGTTCTGATGAGCTAAATATTCAAATATTCACCATTCAAAATCTTGATGTTTGCCAGTACGCGTCGAATGCGTTATCGTATCCCCCTTACATCCTGCACCGACAAGAATGCATATCCTCATCACCGGCGTCATGGATTTCGTGGGCAGACAGGTGCTGCTCGAGGCTCTCCCCGATCCGCGCCTCGACAAGGCCACAGGCGTTGCGCGCGGCTCACCCACATTCAACGCGGATGTGAAGCAGGATAAGTTAGGCCTCGTCATACGCGAAGACCTAAGCAAGTGCGACCTCGACGATGAGGAGCTCGTGGGCGCGTTGCAATTGCAAGATTGCGACGCGTGTATCTAGTGAGCTCTGACCCAGCGTCTCGCCTGCGTGGGCGCTGTGCTGAACTGGTGGAGGTGCATAGGGGGGAAGACGGATTTTCCTGGTAAGGACGTCTATGAGCACGTTTCGCACCGATACACGCTCGCTACTGCATGCTTTTTGGCTAAACTTGCTGAGAAGCGGCTGCTCGAAGAGCCGTTTTAGGTTTTGCTACTGCAGCGGGCGCGGGGCGGACAGAACACAGTAAGCCAATCAAGGATACACGAAGATGATGGCGTTGACGCGTTTGGTCAAGGTCTGTCTGCGCTCGTTGAGGACAGTTATTGAGCAGTACTGATGAATTGCAGGGCCGAGTTGAGTCCGACCTCATCGAGTTCAGCTCCAGCCATGCTTGTTTCAAAGCCCTCATCTTCTGCACTGGTGGTATACTCCCTGCTGAACGGCTCATAACGGGACTCGGCGAGACGTTGCTCTCTGGGTAGATTGTTGGTGTAGAGCATCTGGCCAAGGTGATGATCGACGGGGTAGTCAAGAGAGCAAGGGGAACATCGGCCAGCGACGATAAGGATGCATATGAGAACGCCGAGATTTTGGAGTGGGCCCTTGAATTGGTTTAGCGGATAGGTGATTTCAAAGGAGTTTGTGCCTAGTATATTATGCTGTTGACTATTCATGTCCGGGCTGTAAAAAGTGCTCCAAGAATTCCTCGACAACGAATAGATACTAAAAGATAATGGTACACGGCGGATATCAATATCCCGATAACTTACAAACAACGCGCTCTAGTAGAGAACGGCAGTCCTCATATACCGAAATCCAGTCCCTACTTAACGATAGGAACTACACCCCGCGCCGCCAGATAATCCTTCGCGGCGCTGATGGTCTGAGCAAAATAAGTCAGCTTAGCGAGATAAACGGTACGATGTATCGTACCAGGCCCTTGATCAACTCGTAGATGCTCTTGTCATGATATCGCAGTCCGGTCGCTGGATCAGTATACCGAGCCTGAAAAGACAAGCCATGAATTCCGAAACTTGTCACCAGAAACGGCGAAACGCACCTCAAGACCCGTGATATCGCAATAGTGTCGCTGGGGCAGCACCGACGGCGGTGCCTCGATAGAGAGATCTGCAGACACGATACACCTTTCAGAAAGGAACAACCCGTATGAAATGCCACTCACACGTAGCCAGGTCTTCCTCCACCACTGCATCCTGGCCCGCAGCCCCGCCGTCGACCTCCATCTCCTGCTCCTTCTCCGTGCGCCGTCTCTCGCGCAGCTGCCGCTCGCGCTCACGCTCCTGCGCGAGCACGTTCTTCAGGTTCTTCGCGCGCCGGTTCACGTTTTTCGTGTAGTGCGGGTTTTTGAACGGGCGCGGGCTGTTCAGGTAGGAGAGCTGCTCTGCGAGGGTCTGCGATGGGTGAGCGCGTGCATGCTGTGTGCGTAGGGAGAGGAGCGACGCACGGGGACTTGGGGCGTCGCTGTGCCTTCAGCACTTGCTGAGACGCCGACGCGCTTGCGGGTGGAGCCTTTGGGTGGCCTGAAGGATGGGAATGAGTGTGAGTGTGCTGGAGATTGGATGGACGGGTGCATCTACATGGTGAAAAAGTGGGAGATTTGGTCGACGGCGTAAAAGAAACTGGGGAAGATGCAGCCTTTGAACAATGTATCTAGTATGCCATTGTTTGCCGTTCAAAAGGTCGAGCACGGATAGGGTCGAACGTTGAGATGTCATGAAGCTACAGTCAATTGACGCGTACGCCGCAGCTAAACTCCGCTACTAAACGTTCTTCTTCCGACGATTCGTGGCAATTTCGTTACCTAGTTCCTGCAGCTCGTCTCGACACAGAGGAGTTGTTTGGCTCAACCTTAGTGCTGAAAATTCTCTCCACCACTATTTCTCGGGATTGTCAACCAGCGTACGTCACCTATTTGGGGTGTCCGTACTAGTGCGTGCATGGTACATTGGTAGATCATTTCCTCGTTCCTTATCCGACGTCGCCCAGTTTTTCTACCCTTGTTCCACCCAGTAGGTACGTTCTATCAGATCTATAGTACGTGTTCATGATATGTCACAGGCGGATCTTGTATGATGGCCTCGCAATAGACGTCCCTTCGTAGCTTGGTGCTCGCACCTGCACCCTCCGAACAGCACTGCTGCACGCACTGCATCACATGGCATCCTCCTTCGTTCCCCACTGCCTGCGTGCGCAGAGCCCGTGAGCTTCAATCAGCACAACTGCTCCTTTGTGCTGCTTTTAGCACGGCGTTGCGTTCTACATCGCGGGAGAAGCACAACCGTCGGCGATACATCTCATGATCAACTGTTCAGTATCTGCGCGCAAAAATATACATGGCACAGCTCATGGGCATGGATGTTCAACATAGACATGATGCAGGCTGCTTAGAATATCCATGGCCACCCGAAGTGGTTCCAACTGCTCGAGGCATTGCGGAATATACGGAGACACATTGACCATCAAGGTGTGCTTGGTTGATGTGAAACAAGATCAGGACAGGAGTCGCTGCCTCAACTGTTGCTCTGATTTTAGTTTGGTGCAAAGTACGCGGCCGAGTCCGTGCGCTATCGCACCAATGGAAGAAATCTCATAGAAGGTCAGTCTTCTGTCTTCATCACAATCATGATCCATCTTAACTTGGGCGAACATGGCTATGCGCCGACTACGAATATAAGCCGATGCCCTACGGATCCTTCTGCATTCGACGCATACTGTGTCACTCCCAACTCCCGTGCGGGTTTCCGTCCATCCATTTGACGAGTTAAAGCTGTAGTCTGCGGTATATCACTGCAGCGATCAGTTTCCTTCTTCGACGTCTTGCGTCATCTTCAGATTTAGATATGTGCGGTGAATCCAATTACAGGGTATGGCAATACACTTTTGACTACTGAGGTTTCGATTAACTCGTGCTTATGTCTGCAGCTCGAGTTGGCAACCATTTGGGTGAGTCAGGACTTGCTGTTGCGTGACAGTCCCACTGACATATCTCTTCAGACAGAGGCCGTTCTATATGGTGAGCGTCATCCCTGTTTGTTGAATATTCTATCGGGGCTTAAATTGTATAGGCATCTATATAATGCTCTTCGCAGGGTCTATCTACATCACCGGTTGGCAACGACCAAATATGCGCTATCTCATCATAACCAACCTCCTTTTCGTCTCTATTACTGTCTTTGTTGTTGCCGACCTTCTTCGCATACTTCTAACACCCATGATTACTTCTTCAAGTGAATTCGAGGATGGCGGCCTTGTGTCTTGCATTCTTTCAGATATTCCGGCTAGGCACCATGAAGTGCTAATAAACAATTCAATCACTATCCTACAGGACAGCGTAGCGACAGCCATGTTGTACGGAGACATTCGTATCTCTTTCTACCTTTTGAATTGATGTAATATATTTTAGCTTTATTGGCGATTCACTCCAGGTGCGTAACACTTGTCTCGGCCTTGTAGGAGCAGGATGCTGATGAACTCTCACAGATACATCGGTGCTTCGTGCTCTGGGGTAGTAAGAAGCGGATCATCGTTCTTCCATCAATTCTACTACTTGCCAGTACAGGTTTGTGCCATCACTATGATATGTATAAAACACTCACAGCATACTGGAATCCAGTGTGCAATATCGTGAGCATATACTATGGCGGTAGACTCACAACCCTTCTGAGGAGTGGCTCTCCGACCCTCGAAACTCAAGAAGCTCTTGGAGCTCGGAGCGTTGTTGTCGGCAACATCGCTAATTGGTTGTCTTTAGCAACAAATATCATCACAACGTTCCTAGCAGGTATACTGTCATTCAAAGTCAATTACAATGGTGGCTGAAGATGACTCTTCGCAATCTAACAGCACTAAGAATATGGAGCATGACAAGAGATATCAAGGCTGGCTCAGTTTCTACAGTGATATATTATTCCGCAATCGCAATGTTGTGCGTGACTTGTATTCAATGACATGTTTATGGTCTCTACTCATCATTTCAACCTTCATGAAGGGTTGAATCCGGTGCACTCTATTCCACAGCCCTCCTCGTTGTTTCGATTATTTCAAGTTTTCCTAATATTCAGTTTGTGAGTTTTATTCTGTAATGTCAAACTCTCTATTTAGGGCGACCATGACAGATTGTAGCATCTGCAATTGGCGAACTGTTTCTAGTGAGCGAATCGGATTGCACTCAGCTGGGCCTCACATGAACTCTATTAACTGGCGCCGTCGCTTGCACAGGTGATTGCTCCGACCCTCATCATTGTTCGTGTCGGCATGGGCAAGGGGTTCGATGACGTGCAGGACTCGCTGCATGCCAGTTACGTTGCAAATAGCCGTGTTCCGGCTTCGCATCAGTTCGCCCTTCGTGAGCGCGGAACGGGCACCATGTCGGGCATCCAGTTTCGAACGGTGCAGGAGGCAGAGTCGACAACCTCAAGGCTCGACAATAGCGGTGACAGTGGTGGGGCCCAGGATTTATCAACTGTAGAGAAGAGCGAGGGGAAGCCCGCCGACAGTGGAGCAATGGTCTAATTTTCCGACTAAACAAATTATTTATGGATTGCTCCGATCGCTCTTGATTAAGGCTGTCCATCCCGTCCTCGATATCTTCGTATTTATTTGTTTTGCTCATTGTCTTGGCACGTATTTATATAACTATCTAGATGAGTTTCTTGAGTCTTTGCTACGAGCTAGTGTCATTTCGTGTTCTTGTACCGTACCAGTCCCAGGGTTGAATAAATGAATCTCATATTTTTCCAGTCATCTGTGCCAGTAGGAACCCCCAAACGATAATCCTTGCTTGAATTATGTGTCACTACGGTGACGAGATATGCGCGCACTCGGCCCTTTCTCAGTGCGTCAAAGTGCGGTTCGAGCACTAGCGAGGGTATCCACCCACAACGCGGAGCAACGTTCCCGACACGCGGTATATTGAGGCTTTGCGTTCTCGTCATCCAGCAGATCTAGGTCCTTGTCATTTCACCTCAGCGTGTGGAGCTACGAAGTAGACACGGTCGTGAACGAAGCTCCAAGATCCGCATGACCTGCCGGTATGTGTTCTCTTCATGATGACTATTCCGCATTATTTTCCCATTCTCTCGAATGGGTTGTGTCCGTTTTTTTTTGCCCCCTAGTCACGTGCTAATCATCACGGCAGGTCACAGCGACTCGAGGACCGAGGCCTACTGTAACTTAGGCGCGCTCTCCGGCGCTAGCTTCCCCTTCCTTGGGGACTGCATGGTGGATAAGTCATAATTCTCGAGATAAAGGTACAGAGTCTTATGGACCAGGCCCATCTATACATGTGCATATTATGCTCTCGCATTCCTCGGTCAAGACAAACACTTGTGCAAGGTAGGAACGGGGCATTTGGTGCCAGAGATCTTGAGAAAAACTAATATAGTTACAGTAGCTGCGAAGATCATATGGCCTTCGCAAGGAAGGTGGGCTGTCAGGTGCACAGATCGGTTGGTCATTATCATTGTTGACATTGTGATACCACAACATATGCCCCAATGACAACAACATGGTGGAACGGCAGTATGACGAGGGCGCCGGCATCTCGCTCGGGCTCCCGACACGCTCGACACTGTGGTCGAGTACTGGAAGGACCGGCCCGGGTGGCACTGTGCGCGGACAGCACCGTCAGCTCACGACTCATCTGCCTTGCTTTATAGCCATCATCGCCTGCTCCGTACTTGTGCGTGATGAATTTGCATATGTCGTAGGGCATATCCTTCGTGATGCCCTTCGGGTTCCACTTCGGGTTGAGCTTGAGGTGGAAAAGGAAATGGGCCTTGATGATTCTGAGGCAGCACATAGTGAGTGAATGCAGGCTGCAGTGCCAGCGAACGAGCGACACACTGCCAGTAGTCCATTCGCATGTCCTCGGTGATTGAAGCACGGTGATGTGTGGACCCTGGGAATGGAGGCGGCAGCCAAAACCAAAACCAACAAAGTACCAGGGGGTGCGAGGGGACCAAGTATCTCAAGTGAGGAGTGAGGTGAGGGCAGCTGAGGGTCACTGCAGCAGGACGATGGAACAGCTGGTTCGCTATGGGCGAGACTGAGGCGATCTGGTGATAAGCGGCTGGGAAGGATGAGGAACGGCTGTAAAATGACAAGGAGAATGACGAGACACATGGGTCTCCGATACGATGGACTGATCCTAGAGAAAAGGACTGAAAAGCGGCTGATATGACTGAATCTGACGAACGACACTGTGGGCGGACTGGCCTAAAGGAGGGCGGACTTGTCTAAAGTCCGGAGAATGATGAGAACAACAGTGAGAGAGACTTCTGAGGTCTGAGCTCTGAGGGGGAAAGGTGCACTGAGGGGTTCTATTCGAAGCTGGGACTCTGTCTACCATACAAGTAAAAAACTCACCCTTGGCGGTCTCAGGCGATCTCGGACTCGGCTGCTCTATGGTACATCTATGGACCGAAACCGTCAAAAGGCGGCATCCAGGCATCCTGTACAACACAGACCCGGTACCATAATGCCAGCAACCTGATTGGCTCACCAAAACCACTGGGGACGACCTGGAGCGAACTTGAGGAAACCTCGGTGAGGCCTGCAGTAGCTGACAACTCCTGAGATGAGGGACATCACCGCTCTGAGTGGGGTTGGTGGGTGAGGAGCTGGAAGCTGGATGGGAGTGAAGGGGAACTGCATGGGAGATGGTGAGATGAGGTCTGACGTTGCTGAACACAGCTTGAGGCATATCAACGGGCGATGCGTGCTGCATACGTTGCGGGCTCGGATTCACTGTCCACAGGGAAGTCATCAATGCACTCCTTCAAGGGGACATCGATGCTCGCCATGAGCGAGAATATCAAAAAGCGCCAAGTCGCGAGCTTGCTCTGCTCACATATGTTTAGAATGAGGCCATCTTCCGCTAAGTTCCACGCGATGCGTACATGCTGATGTTGCCATGAAGGGACTGGGGTGCCATGGCTTGAGCGTGATTTTCTGTTAAGTTTTTGAATTGCACACCCCATGTAGTATTACGTACTTTAGTTCTCCTGTCCTGCATTAAACATGAAGATATAACAAGCAGAAGATCATGTAGTAGGCGTATTGTTTGAAGCTGACATCTTGCGATGTTGTGGGTGGACCCGTGCCGTAACATAGACTGACTAATGTTTGCAACACAGGCTGACCACTGCAGCCTAGAACATGAAGAAATGAGTACAGTGAGTCCAACATACGAGGCTCCAGGACTGCCTCGCTTGAGCATAGGAGACGGGCATCCCTCAGGCTGCTAACCTCGACTGGGTGCGCGTGTTATGATCAGTCGGAAAGAACAGACATTTTCCATCAAGCTTCAACTCTTACTACTGGCACTACGTCGATTGGACGTCACGCACGCGATTTCTTAGGATCTATGTAAGCATATGCTGAGAGAGAATGGGAATTGGTGCTTGCGCCGCTACGATCTAGACAGACATATCGAGATGGGAATGATCTAGTCGGCGATGGCCGAAGAGCGGCTCTTGCGACAATGATTATCCATCTGGGAGCGTACTGAACATCGTGTTATATGGAGAGGCCGCAATGTCGGTTGCGTCAAGCTGGGTTGGCAGCGGGGGACGAGGACAGCAAATATGGGATGTCTCAATGGATTCTAAGAGGACCTATCTCATGCTCTATCTCGTGGCTGCCTTCCAGTCCATGCTATATCAGGATTGTCCGAATCACCTATGTTCAGGCCTTCGTGGATCCCGCGGCGATGCCAGCCGTTTATGGACCTTTGTCTTCGCATGTGCGGCCCAGTTTCTCTCATCGATCATGACAGGCTGATGATCATCGAGCGTGCACGTAGGGCAGATCACCTTGCGTTGGGCATCGAGAACAGCGACTGGACTAGATTGTCTGTTAGACATGCTCGTCGAGAGTGAGTTGTCAGCAAAAACATCGCCTACCTTGTTGGCTTGAGTGAGACGGAAAGCATTTCCTTTGCATATTCGGATAATGAGAGCGGATCTGGTAGGGGCTCCTGCCGAAGAAAACCTGCTTCTAAGCTGAGTATAATCCTGAGGAAATCAAGAGAGTGTACTGTACGTTCTGTTATATTTATTGCCGTACCCTGAACATCATATTTCCATCTATCCAGATCTGCATATTGTCAATGAATTGAAGAAAGTAATAACGACGATGATTACTTACCGGTTGCATCCAAAAGAAATGCAGCAGGATCGTCGGATTGGGGAACAGCAGGATCAACTGACGCATAGATGGCGGGCAAAAGTTTGTTGCGGATCCACGATATTTGTCTCTTAGCGTATTTCCGCGTTGACACTTTCATAGCCTCAACAGCATTTTGATAGGACTCTTTTGAAGGCGATGTCTCATTGAGGTAGCCATCAAATTCTCTATACCCTGCAAGTCGGATTTTTGAGTTCTTCATCCGTATGATTTGGAACCTTTTAACTGACCGATACATTGATATATGCCCGTTGTATAATCCATATCCGATGCAACCCTTCCCGGAGATGGGCTGGCGATAAGTCTTCTCAATTCTTGAATTTCCTCCAAAACGCCTTGCTGAAATGCATCCCTTGAACGGCATAAATGGACCCGGTCACGAATGCACTCACAGCAAGCATCGCGTCTACGCGCTCGTCAAGTCGTACATTTAGAACATCTGGACTCGCATATAACCAGAAACACAGAGCACGATATCTATGACGCGGATTATCAGTTTCTGGATAAATGATACAATAGATTGGCAAACTGGCCTTGGTCTGACGACCGTGCGCGACTGTTCAGAGAAGATCTCGCCTGGTGTTCTACCTGTGTCTCTCATGATAGAGAGACTGCGTAACACCTTCCGCGTGTCCTTCCAGTGCCATCGACTGGCTACTGTAGGATCAAGTGCATTGAGCAATGCGTGTAAAGCAAACGCGGCTTTCGGATCGTCGGACGCAGATGGCGGAGTGTCTGGAAGCATATTGAAGAGATCCAAAAGCTCTGGAGGCAATTTCGTGAGAGATTTTTTCAGTTCTTCAGACATATCCATTGGTGTCTTCGCCGGACTGGAAGGAGTCGGATCGCTGGCCAGCCGGTTGGGAAAGAGCAAGTGTTGAATCCAGTAACCAGTGCCTCCAACTACAATTGGTACCTTGCGTTCTTTGTGGGCTGCAGATATCTACGGGAATATGTCAGGATTTGATCGTACAGGGAAAGAAGATGGATATGCCACCTCCTCGATCGTGTCCTGAACCCACTCGCCGACGACGTACTGTTCACCAGGATTCTTAAAGTCCATCAAGGCGTGTTCGACGCCATGTCTTTCGTGCAGTGGCACTTTATTTGTCAAGATATCCAATCCCTTGTACACTTGCATGGAATCTGCGTTGATTATCCTTGCACCGTGCCATCCGTTGATACTAGGACCTTTTGAAAGCTTCAGAGCGAGCTCTATGGCGAGCTTAGATTTGCCGACACCGGTCGTTCCACAGATTGCTATTAGAGGGGAAGATGACATGAGAGGGGATAAAATTCGACGAAACCAATGCAACATTCCACTGGTTGTAGCATCTGATTCTGAGGACGAAGTTGTTCTGGACAACTTGAACCAAGTATTTGTCGAATGGGAGCGGCAGATCACGGCCCGGTGCGGTCCGCACAGCGGGCCGCAGAGAATGGCCGCCAATCCTAAGTAACGGTCATCTTTCCCTACCATCCTGAGCTCTCAACCCTCCTTGTCATTTACCAACAAAATCCGCCGCAGTTCTGCTTTTCTTATCCGTGGTAAGCACGGCGCATAGCTCTGAGTTCTGCCTCGTATAGCCCCGTAAGTTCCATCCATCGTGTTTCATTGCACTACTTGTGCGAACTTCACCTCAAAATCTACGTAGCTTCCCTGCGGGACTGGACCTGTTGTAAATGTTTCGCGGATTCAGCGTCTGCCGCAGGAGCTTCTCCACGTCATGCCGCATACACCATGAAAACCCTCTGGTAAACCACCTTGCATGTTCGTTCACGGAAGTCATTGACCTAGCCAGGGCTTACCAAGATCCTCCGCGAACGCTCCCCCTCAAATTCCTCGGAGAAGTGGCCCGATCGTAAAGCGGCCTATTCCTCATGTGAAGAAAGTCTTGGTGGTGGCGAGTGGAAAGGGTGGTGTCGGTAAAAGCACGGTTGCAGGTGTGTGTACTCACGATAAACTGTTGAACAACGAATTCACGCAGTGTGTTCACCAGTAAATCTTGCATTTGCGCTTGCCATGCGCAGTGGGTCCATTCGGCCCCGTGTGGGAGTACTAGACCTCGACATTTTCGGTCCATCCATTCCTAAGCTCATGGGCCTTGACCGTGCAGACGAGCCTGAGCTCACACCTTGTATGTCGCTTGTGTTCGATTTCTTTCGTGTTGATATTGACCACGCACGTAGCTGGTGCTCTAATCCCTCTAACGAATCATGGGCTACCCTGCATGTCCATGGGATTTCTTCTACCCCGCTCTTCTGAGTCTGACACCAGTGACGATGTCCCAGTCGTATGGCGCGGGCTAATGGTGCAGAAGGCTGTACAACAGCTCCTCTTCGACGTGGATTGGCGCTTCGCTGCTGGCGGAGACTCTTCGAGCCCCGGTCTTGATGTCCTCGTCATTGACATGCCTCCTGGTACGGGGGATGTGCCACTGACTTTAGGGCAGCTCGTCCACGTCGATGGTGAGCATAGATTATATGTCATTGAAATTCCATTTTTCATGGTCAATTCGATAGGCGCGGTCATCGTGTCCACCCCGCAAGATGTAGCCCTCTCTGACGTTCGCAAAGGCATCGCCATGTTCCGCAAAGTCGGCGTTCCTGTACGTCCCACTGGGCGTCCTGTTTTCGTTCAGCGTTTGACATAACTGTAGGTCACCGGGCTAGTCCTGAACCAGTCTTATTTCTTATGCCCCTCCTGCACGACTCCGCACTACCTATTTGGCTCCTCTGAGCTGTTTGGTGCTACTGCTCAGAAGCTTGGGGTGCCGGTGCTTGGAGAATTGCCGTTAGTATCTGGCGTCAGCACAGGCGGCGATGCAGGTCTGCCCTACGGTCTGGTGAGCGATACCGGGTTACAGAAGGCTGATGGTGCGGGTGGTCTCAAGTGGAAAGAAACCATGAAAGGCATTGCGGACAAGATCTGGGGATCCTTTGCTAGTACTTCGTAGTGCGTGTCCGAACAGTTGGTATGTGTGGGCTAGTAGGACAAGTTATCATTACATTACATGCTTTGACATCATAATACGAGGTCATGAAAACAGCCGTGATGAACATCTAGTATAAGAGATGAACACGAGATAAATATGCGATTGAACTTCAAATGATCCATGTTATATCCCAACGCTTCTTCTAGGCGTTTGAGTAACGCGTGATCCTGCGCCGATGCCCGCATGCCGAGGCGTTCCGGGGACAATGACCCTCGAGCTGCTTCCAGCGGCCTTCACAGCTTTGGCTTCTTCCTCCGCCTGCTTGGCAGTCCTATACATCCAGACAATGTAAGTATCTTGTCGTCAATCAGATGAAATCTCGTTAGACTTACAGCTCTCTCTGTTTGGCCATCTCCATCTCCAACTCTGCTCGCTTGGAGAACTCGCGGTCGGCTTGACGTCTGTTACCACGTTCGTCGAAACTCTTCTCCTTGACGGAGTAGAACACGGATCCAAGCTCGGCTGTACAAGTGTGTGTTAGCTGGAATTCTCGAAAAAGCAGGAAGATGCATACCTAGCCAGTACGGGTCGACTGCTGTGACTTGAGTCATGTATTCTTTCGATGTCAAGATCAACTCGTGGTACACGACGTATGACGGAGTGTCTACGCAAACGATTAGCTCACACGATTGTTTTATCGACAAGGCAGTACTCACATCCTAGTCCATACAGTGCACTAGTCGGATGCAAATGTGTTGGCAGACCAGATCGGATGTTTACGAATTCTCCGATTCCCTTCACTCTTGCTGCTTGGTGGAAGTATCCAGACGTGATCGCTTTCCTGTTAACATATGAGTGAGATGATTTTCAAGGCAGCGACCTGATATAATACGCACCGAATGAGGTCGAAATCCGTCCCGGCAGAGATGATCGCCATCTTCTGGAACTTCATGATATCTTCGAGTTGGACGCGTACTTCCCTGGCCTTCCTCAAAAGTTTGGGGTGCAAGAAATGGCGCAGCGCCCAATCGTCGCGATATCTGTGGGAGAAAATGGTCAGCTCGCGATGCAGAGCACAGGCAGCCTCGTACGTACCCGTGACTCTTCCACTGATTGAACACGTTGAGCAACGTCAGGTGGTCGCTTTCGGGGACGTTGAACTTCTCGCGAGCAGCATCGGCCTCTTCCATACGTTCCTTGGGTCGATAGAATACGCTCGGGACGGACAGCATTGACACGATAGTCAGCATTTCTGCCGAGGCCTTGTACTCGACGGACGTGATCAGCATCTTGGCCATCGATGGTTCCATGGGGAACTCAGACATCTTGCGCCCGATGGGTGTGAGGTCGCCAACATTGTCAAGGGCGCCCAACACCCACAATTGGTACATGGAGTTAAGGATGTTCGCCTAAAGGAGAGTTAGACAATGTTCATCAAGACTAAGGAAAGGAAAACGAACCTGTGGTGGCGGATCCATGAAGTCGAATTCGAGCAAGTTCTTGACGCCCAAAGACTTGAGCAGAAGGACAGTGTTCGCCAAATTGGTCCGCTGAATCTCGGGTATCGTGTTCTCGAACAGCTCGTTCCTGAAAGCCATCTCGGTATATAGACGGTAGCAGAAACCACTGCCTGTTCGACCAGCGCGTCCTGTCCGCTGAGTTGCATTTGCTTGACTTATGGGCGTGATTTGCAGAGCGTCCATGCCGACTTTCGGGTTGTACACCTTGAGCTTGGAGTACCCAGCGTCGACGACGTAGAGGATACCATCCACTGAGAACGTTTAATCGAAAGTCAGTGGAGAATTGAATGATGAAAGCAAATTCGACTGACCTGTCAATGATGTCTCGGCAATGTTCGTGGCGACGATGACCTTTCGACGACCATCTGCAGTGGGCTCGAAGATCTTGGCTTGAAGATCAGCGGGCATCTGCGAGTAGATCGGAAGGATGGCAAGTGGAGCAGGTTCATCAAGCTGGGACAAGCGCTCTGCAGATATGCGTCAGAAACGAACAGACCTTGGAATATAGCTAAACTCACCTTGAACAACCTGACAAGTGATTTCGATATCTTCTTGACCAGTCATGAAGACAAGGATGTCGCCCGGAGGAAGAGACAAATGAATCTGCAGGATCTGCTTGACTGCGCTATCAACGTAGTCCTCACATGGTGATTTGGAATGGAAAGTCTCGACAGGGAATGTGCGACCGGGAATTGTATAACATGGGGCGTTGCCATAGAACGTGGAGAACTACAGAGGGTAAGTGAGCAAAAGTATGCTAGGAGTAGAAGGGTCGAGCCCTTACCTTCTCGGCATTCATGGTTGCGGATGTGACAATGAGTTTCAGATCTCGTCGTCGCGACAAAACTAGATAAAGATGTCAGCTATGCGTTCGCGCTGGCTGAAAATGATACGTACTTTTCCGAAGCAGACCCATCAGAACGTCGGTGCTCAGGGAACGTTCATGCGCCTCATCCAATATGATGACGCTATACCTGTCCAAATCGCCTTCATTCAGGGACTCCCGAAGAAGTACACCGTCCGTCATATCTGGCCAATGTTAGAAACAACATCATAAAGAAAATAGAGGCGCTACTACTCACATTTGATCTTCGTTTGGGCGCTCGTGCAGTCCTCGAAACGAATGGCATAGCCGACTGTGCTTCCCAGCTTGCATTCCATCTCCTCGCTCACACGCTTGGCAACGGACATGGCGGCGACGCGACGAGGTTGCGTACAGCCGATAATGCCGTGGGTGCAGTATCCGTCTTCATACAGGAACTGCGCAAGTTGTGTTGTCTTGCCGGATCCCGTTTCACCGACGACGACGCTCACTACGAGAATCATGTGAGCAAGAGCGAGAAATAAGTTCGCAAAGGGGCTTACCTTGGTTTTCGCGTATGACGCGCATCAGTTCCTCGCGACAAGCAAAGGCGGGGAGATATTCCCTCTGTTCCTTGAGGGTTCTGCTCTTAGCGAACGAGCTGACACCTGCAGAGCTCTTCAAATGGCTGGCAAACTTGGAATCGCCCTTGTAATCCTCTTTCTCGCCAGTCTTCATTTTTGCTTCGGATGCCGCTATAGATCGAAACAAGAGAAACTACGTGAATGTCCAATCCGGCAGCGGGAGAGTTATAGGGAAATAGCACGTACCTTCGGCCTCGGCCTCCTCGTCCTTAACTCCCATAATATTTCCAAGCGACGTTCCACCGAGCGCTGCGAGCTTCGCTGCCGCCTTTGCGCGTTCTGCTTGCTCACGCTTCTCTTTCACCAGCGCTGAGCCCTTCTTCGCGAATATGGCCATGTCGCTAGTCGGATCTCGGACGGGATTGATGGGGTCGAGTTGCTTAGTATAGACGATACGGCCATCGAGGAATGGCGGTTTCAAGTCGTGGACCATAACATGCACGGTGGATTCAGATTCGTCCTCGAAATCGAGATCAAGTGCTTTGCGAGTTGCGACGCCAGACGTGACCATGCGATTCGCTTCCCAAAGATCATTGTCTGCATTCTGTAATTGAAAACATGAGCAAAAGTTCGACTTGCCAGAGTTAAATACTTACATATTGCGCTTGTCGAGCAGATATCTTTTTCTATAGGCCGTTGCAGATTCGTAAACCGTCAGTGGAATTCAAAGCACGGTCGAAGAAAGTACGTACCATCTGTTTCTTCGCAAGCTCTGCCTCCTTCACGGCGGCCAAGTCGTCGTACTGAGCCAACGGGTTATGTTCCTCATCTCCTGCCAGCCCGCCGTCCTCCGCACTCATATACCAGTCTCGGTCCAACCGAATCTGCTCTTCCTCCCACTCTCGCGCATCCAGCCCTATGGCACCCTCGCCATCCTCACGGGGACTCTCACCCCGCGATGTCCGTGGCGTAGGAGCATCCCACGCACGGTGACGTGCCCCGCCCCAACCTGCGCCATCGTCCCCTCTTCGGCCGCGCGGTGTTGCATCCCAGCCAACGTTAGGAACGCGCAGACTAGGGGCCTCGTCGCGAGGAGTTCGTCTGTCGGATCGAGGCGTGGCGTCCCAACCCCTGCGGTGGTCTCGGCCATCCCGACCGTCTCGACCATCTCGACCTCGCCATTCGCGCTCGCGATTTGAGCGACGCTGAAACTCCCCGAGCCCACGTGGTGCATCGGCGTGGGGCTCATGACGGGCGGTGATACCCTCTGTAAGCAAAAGCAGGCGGTCAGATTACATGCTGATTGATTCGATAAGGAAGATACGACAGACCTCGCTGCTGCGCCCTAGTTCGTCTATGCTCTTCAAGGCGTCGCCTGCTCGTTTCGGACAACCCACCGGGATGTGAGGGCGTATCTTCAACGCGTTGCCTGACGTTGCTCATGCGTGACGCGGGAAGGGCAGGAACTGGTAAGAAAGGACATGAGAACATCCCCCAGCTTCATTCATATGATGCAACGTACCTTTGAAGACAGGCTCTCCGTCGTCTAATCGAGGTTTCTTGCGGCTGGAGTCATCAAGAGTTGCTGCTCTCTTCTCTTGAGCCAGCCTATCCAGCCCAAGGACGGATGCGCGGGGCGTCGGGGGTTCAAGGGGTTTCGCGGGCTTCCGGAAGATATGTTGCTGTAAAGACATGAGTGACAGATTCGACCGCAGTATACATTCGACGTACCGAGTCTGGGTGTACAAGGCCTCCTTTCCTGACAGGATCCGGCTCTAACACATCGCTGTCGTGGACGGTGATGCCCGACACGGGTTTAGGTGAGAGACCCGTAGCCTCCTGCTTCGCATGCGACAAGATTTCTGCATGAAGCTCGACAAGAAAGGAATCTTGGAACTTGCCAAAAGTTTTCGCAGCTGTATAGAGTAAGTATATTGGTTAATAACAGTGATTACAGTACGAAGCATATAACGGCGTACCTTTGATGAAACCCTCTTCCGTATTGGTTTTCGCTATGTCAGTGACGCGAGTGGCGAGCAGGTTGTTCGGATTAATGAGGTTAAGGGCCCTGGACAGCTTTATGGCAAGCTGATGGGTAAAATCGTCTCTTGGAGGAGATGCCATGGCTAGCCTGTGGTGGAGAAGGCCAGGATGACTTTGCTGAGTCCGATGCTAGGCAGGCAAGCATACAGAGCGTGCTGAGTCAGCGACCCGATAGTCTGGCGCTCAGGAAATGACCATTGCGACATCCGTTCAATCCCCGTTGCTCGACACTTCGCAGCCCTTTTCCGTGTATTGTGCTGCGGAAAACATAATACATGCGTATAAACATCTGATTGTTACTGACACAACTTTCATGGCGAGTGGATCAGCTGCAGATATGTACGACTCGTCGGAACACGAACCCCATGAAAGTGAACACCTAGAACCAACTTCCGAGAAAACCACGCGAACATTGTATCTGGCCTACCGTATTTTGTCAGCAAAAAAAGATGAATGCAGTATGTGATAGTATAGGGATGGGTTAAGAACGAAGCATAAAGACAAAAGCTGATACTTATTGCAGTGAGTCATCAAGAAGGAGAAAAACTTCTCGGCACGCCAGACCTGTCTCCACTACTATCCAGGCTGAGCTAGAGACAGGACGGTATTCTTGTTGGTCGGCAGCATCCTGTTCTTCGTCCAGAACGTGATGCCACTGAGCAGGCACTGCACTAGTCAGACTAAAAATGTGAAAATGGCGGAATGGCACCGGAATTATCAGGACATACCGACGTCAGCTTGACGAATCCCAACCTGAGCATCTGCATTGAACTCGACAGAGTCGTAGATGCTGTCAGCGATGACGGGCGCATTCACATTCATGATACCATTGACATCATCTTCCAGATATTCAAGCTCTCGACGACGAATTTGATGAGCTGTGTCGCGACTTACCACGATCCGGCTCTGTCGTCCTGAAGCGCGGATAACATGGCGGTGACGTCTTCGGAGACATCGACAGCGCGCAGCCCAACGATGGGCACCGGCGGCCGGATGAACTTCCAGGTCTGAAGCGGGCAGTCCAACCAGTCCATGACGTGCTTCATAGCGAGCATGATATCGGCCTCAGAGTGACCGCCTTGCAAGAAGATTTCGAGAACGATCTGATCGCCATCGACTAACCGTCGACATATTGCACAAACCGACCTCTCTTTGCATCTACTTCCGGCTACAAGGCACGATCCGTATTGAGAAAATGGAATTGAAGTCGACATTCGCGATCCGGGGGTAGCAGGGCATACTGAACGGAGATGGAAGATGATGAAGCATAAGCATGGGTTAGCAGAGCGGACGAAGGGGAGTAAATGCAGTGTACGGTGTACGGAACTCGATGCACATCGACAGTGAAGGGCAAGGTCCGGCTCGTTCACACCTCTGCTCGCGCGGCCAATAGCAGGCTAGGATCTGTTTCATTCAGAAGGACAACTAACCATGCAATGCCGGGGATACTGAAATGGGAATCGTGCGTCTGCCTTCATGAAGACGACATATTTGCGGTGCGAGTGCTTCGCCGACTTCAGTGCATCCGCCAGGGCCACCGAAACGTTTCGTCTCGACGAGATTAGAATCTAGTCCTTCAAGACAGATGGTGCAGTATATTGCTATTAATGAACCCCAATATTAGATAGACTGGATACAGGAACAATGTTTAACGCGTACCTCTACATGTACATGCCATCCTCCTGCTCCTGTGGGCCCGCCCCGGGCGACTGCACCTCAACTCTAATAACCAGCCTCCATGGAATCATGACTTGTCCGACATATCTCCCATCCGGATTCTCAGCTGGACCCAACCGGAATTCGTCTGTATTGACGAGGAGCAGGTTCAGCGCCTTATCTGTCCCGGCGAACGTTCCCAGGAAGATTCGGCCATCGGAGATGGAGATACGCAGGACCAGGCGAAGCAATGATTTGAGGGCGTCGATCGCCTCGGAATCTTTGGGCGGCATAGACGTGGCCATGAGCAACGTCCTGCGCGTTGCAGTGAACTTGCAGGCAGTGGACGGACTCAGAATGGCGGCAAGCGGAATATCGAGTCTGTACCGCCACCGGATACAGCCGTGCCCGTCGCTTATGGGCGTTGCTCAGGGCCGCTTCGGGCAACCTCATATGAATCCTTTCGAGAGTACCGCCGCTTTGAACATGCAGGGCTCATTCTCCACCGCCAATACGCACAAATATTCAGTCATCTTACCCACGTACAATGAGCGCAAGAACTTGCCCATTATAATCTGGCTTCTGGCCAAGACATTCCTGGCGAAGTGCGTGTATTCGCTAATGAGTTTCTGAATCGTCATTGATGTGCTGGCGGGGAAGGATACAGTGAGTTGGATTGGGAGGTCATCGTAGTAGATGATAACAGCCCCGACGGAACCCAGGAGGTTGCGAAGCAACTTGCAAGTGTCTATGGCGAAGACCGAATCGTCAGTAACCTTCGATGCTTCGTGTACTTCGGTTTAACCTTTACATAGGTCCTGAAGCCCCGGGCGGGAAAACTGGGACTTGGGTATGCTCATACCTACATCTGTCGTTTCTGTTCGACCCATATTCTGACTCCACATTGGTTTAGTACTGCATACATCCATGGCTTGAACTTCATCACTGGTGACTTCGTGATCATTATGGACGCTGATTTCTCCCACCACGTAAGTACACCATTACTGACAGCGTCGCATATACTCAAATGGTCCTTTTCAGCCCAAATTTATCCCGCAATTCATTCGGTACGCTTAGTTTCCCAATAAAGTTACTTCTGGATATTGACTGGAGCACAGTTTGCAGCAAGCGCACAACCTCGATATCGTCACCGGTACCCGGTATCGGGCTACATCTTCGCCTCCCATGCCAGACGCCAAACCGGGAGGCGTGCACGGTTGGGATTTGAAGAGAAAGTTTGTATCGAGAGGTGCCAACTTCTTGGCAGATACCGTCTTGAACCCCGGTGTCAGTGATTTGACTGGCAGTTTCCGGTATGCGTCTCCCTTATGCCTTGGTTTGCGCATTGATTGACTGCTCGAAAATAGGCTGTACAAGGTCGCTGTTCTCCAGCACATCATCACGGTCACTGTATCCAAGGGATACGTGTTCCAGATGGAAATGATTGTGCGTGCACGCGCGTTGGGTTACAGTGTTGGTGAAGTTCCGATCACATTCGTTGATCGTCTGTTTGGAGAGAGCAAGCTTGGTGCTGACGAAATTGTACAATATGGCAAAGGTGTCTGGTCGTTGTTCACCAGTGTCTAGGCCACACTAGTACCAGTACTTAGATGCAGACCCTTTGATTTGTCCAATTCATGATGCCCGATATGATTGGTGCCTAGCCGTGATAAGATAAGATCCGCCCGCACATGACGTCAGTCAGTTTCTGGAGCAGTCCCGAGCTGATTCATCGCTCCGTGCGGATACATAACGTCTTAATTCCTGCTTGTTCGCTTTCTACACACTTCATCTTCTCCCATAGACTACATTCAGTAGACCATGTCGTCAAGTCTATTGCAAGGCGTACTCAAGCAATCTGCCGCCGAAACTGTTGACAAGAACGTGGTTTCCCCACGCACGAAGAATCTACCTTTGAATGATAGGGATGATTCAGATGAGGAACTTGTGAACGTCGTACGTCTCGTCTTCTTCTCAAGACGAACTTCCTCTGATAATAGGTTGATCAGGTCTCGCTTCCTGGTACCCCAGCCCGGTCGCGGCAGTCATCTCGACCGTCGTCACCTACGAGGGGCGCTGCAGGTCGACCTGCACCCGGACCGCTTCTTCTCTCAGGCCGCAAGTCATCAACAGATCCGCTCAGGGCACTTCCAACAGAGTTGTCGCAGAGGATCTTCCGGGAGTTGAGCATTCGCGATCTTACAGTCTGCGCTCGCGTTTCGAGGAAATGGGGGAAGAGCCAGACTATAAACTATGGTACGTTCCAAGTTCATAATCAAGATGAGGAAGCTGATAGCCCGTGCAGTGTGGTTCCAGCATTACCGGAAAGCGAGTTTCCACGATGAGAGTCTACCTCCTGGAAAGTGGACGAAGCGAGAGTCGAAGCAAAACTGGGTATGCATTCTCCTATGTTAACTTCGGTTCCAGCTGACTTATCGTGAAATTTGCACCAGTCATCGATGTATGCTCAGTATGTTCTGAGAGAGGCGCCGACGGGACCTGTTCGGCCGTTGTCTCGTAGCTCAGACTTTAGCTCCGGTTCAGGCTACCAGACCCCTCGGGAGGTACGAGAGGAGAAATGGCGCCAAGAAGCGGAAGTCGTTGAAAAGCCCGGAAAGGTAGAGATGCGCGAGATGTACAAAGAGCTTGGTGGAAGGAAGAGTCGGACGAAGGGAAAGCTAGGTGGCACGGCAGGAGCCAGGGACAAGGGTGGATGGGGAGATGCTGCGGACGAAGACTGGTAGATTTCGCTTTTCTGTCATTCTCACTATCAGCCCGTTTTGCATTTTCGATGATCGAGTACTTATTTCAATCTGCATTCTCTCATGATTTTTCAGCGAATAGAATCGGAGCATGCTATCAATCACGATGCCGATATGATGGAATGACCAGTGCATATTTAGCACTCCCGTTCTTTCCGTGAGTTCTAAAGGTCTGACCCACTATGCACCACCTACAGGATCGACATTCTGCCTCACTAATACCAACGATCGAGGCTATTCCTGTACGAAATGCCGTATACCATGAGGCAAGGCAAGGTACATCAAAACTTATAATGATTTCAAAAATGCTGATATTTATCGTTATAGGTTACGAATCCAAACGATTTGAAGTAACTCACGCAGCTACATATAGTAGCTGTCCGCCTGTTGATAAGTCCTGCTTGTGTTCCTGAACGGACCGCTCGGGAACTGCACTGGAACCGCGCGCCCCACGAGGGCAACGCGACGGAAGTTTGATGTCTCGCTTCGCTTTTGAGGGTTACCACTCGCCGATTCAGCATCGGCACCTTTACAGGGTCGGCTGATTCATTATTTATGACCTTCCATGGTTCGCTCGTCGGTCGAATCGCTGCCTATGGATAACTGGGCATGCAGCAGTGGTATCTTCCGTGCGTTCTGATAAGGCACTCGATTTCGCTAACGGGTATGATTTCCAGATCAAGTGGGCAGAGCGCTCCATTACGGCTTGCCGCTCGTCTAACTTCGCGTGATACGACGGCTTGTCTGCTGACCCTGTGGTTGGCTACGGAGATGGCATCTAGGCCACGATCATTTCAACAGCGGCGCACACTGCAGACCGTCATAAAGGATTACACGCTTTTGCTGTTATCTTTACCCTCCCCGTCGTCAGCTGCGTGAGGTCCCTCCTCCTCTGCCATTTGGCAATCAACGCAGCATGTCGGACATTGTCAAATCCGAGAAAGGTTACGATGCTGGTGGTTCAAGCAGCAGCAGCAGCGACGATCTTTCTGCGGAGGTCTTCGACCGGCCGACCGGCCTGAAAGGGTTGTACTACAATCCCTACACGCAGGTTGTGCTACTTGGCTTCGTCTGCTTTATGTGCCCCGGTTCTTTCAATGCTCTGACAGGTCTCGGTGGTGGAGGTCAGATTGACGCGAGCACAAGTGCGAATGCCAATTCGGCACATTACGCGCTGTTCGCTGCGTTTGCTTTCTTCGCTGGGTACGTAGTCCTAAGCTGGCGGATGTTCTGTTCGATGATGCTCATTTGGGACGAAACAACAGATCGATCAACAATGTCCTTGGATCAAGGCTAACCCTTCTGTTCGGCAGCATGGGATACTCGCTGTACCTCGGCTCCTACTTGTCCGTATCTTCGTTGCTTTCCGTGTCTGAAGTTCTCATGGAGATCACAGGGCGATTAACATCCATCCCAAGCTTGGTCCATTCGTCATTACTGCCGGTGCCATCAACGGAATATGTGCCGGCTTGATCTGGGCAGCTCAGGGCTCTCTCATGTTGGCGTATCCGACAGAAGATCAGAAGGGAGTCTTCATCGGCATTTTCTGGACAATTTTCAACCTAGGAAGCGTGGTGGGCGCATCGGTGTCCCTGGGCCAAAACTTCCATTCTACGGTATGTCTCTTGACCTGCTTCTTGTCGTCACGCATTGATTGCGAGTCTCACAGTCTAATGCCGGCATGTGTCACCTTTTTCGACCTTCTGGCTTTTCTAATTCTCTGCTCTTGAAATGTTGAAAGTTGGCAACGGGACATATGTGAGGTCTCATTAATTTTTCTTCCTTTTGATACTCATTTTTCACTTCACACAGATTGGATTCCTCGTCCTGACGTTGATTGGTGTTGCTATTCCGATGTGCATGGCCGATCCGAAGAAAATGATTCGCACCGATGGCACTAAAGTAACGACACCTCGCCATCCATCCTGGCGCGTCGAACTCTACGGACTGTACGTCGCGCTGAAGACTGATCCACTGATCGTACTGCTGTTCCCGATGTTCTTCGCTTCAAATTGGTTCTATACCTGGCGTGAGTCGGCGGCATAGTTTGGTTGGGATTAAGGTCTGACACGGCTTTAGAATTTGATGATTTCAATGGCGCCCTCTTCAACATCCGTGCCCGCTCCTTGAACAACGTCTTGTATTGGCTTGCACAGATCGTAGGGTCTCTTGCTATGGGGTTCTTTCTCGACAGGCGCCATTTCAAACGCCGTGTTCGTGCCTATGGGGCTTGGGCGATCCTGTTATTGACGGTATTTGCCGTGCAAACATGGGCATACTTCTATCAGAGGTATGCGAGTGACATTGCATGTCATAGACTTTTGCTAACGAATGGTCTCAGGCAGTATACCCGCGCATCGATTCCTGACAATGCCCATAAAATAGACATCTACGACAAGGCGTACATTGGCCGTGCCTTCTTGTATGTAAGCTGCGGCATCCTGGATTCTATGTGGCAGACCACGACCTACTGGATGATGGGAGCTATGTCAAATGATCCCGCGAAGCTGGCCTACTTCACTGGCTTTTGTACGTCTTTTCTCACCATATCTTGCTTTAGCTAATTCATTGCCGGCAGACAAATCTATCCAGTCCGCAGGTGCTGCAGGCGTCTGGCGCGCCGATGGAGTGAAGCTTCCGTAAGCTCCTTTCTCTCCTGTAATGATGGCACTGAAAATTTAAGTCTCACCTCTATAGTTACATGAATATATTTCTTTCAACGTGGGTGCTACTCGCAGCTGGGCTAGTTTTTGCCCTTCCTATGATCCATCTACGTGTGAAGGATCACACTGATTTGGAGGATGAAACGATGTAAGATACCTCTTACATGAATTCTGCATTGATGCTGATGCATATGGACAGTATGCGCATGGATGACCGGGGGCATATCCAGCCCGCTGAAGGTCAGGGACTCTAACCACATCCATACACTTATCTTCTATGATGGCACAGGAATCTAAATCGTTCAGGCATCTCGTACAAATTTTCTTCACGAGCGATATATAGTATTCGATTGCATCCGGCGCGAAAGCTTCGGGGTATAATTACACAACAGTGAAATGTACAAGGCTTGACAACTCTACGAGAAACGGGGTTGGTATGGTGTAACTAAGTGTAGTGCCAATGGAAATTTACCGTCTATGCCAACTAGCGTGCCCATCAAAATATTGTTGCAAAATTGCTACCATCGTCGTATCCGTCACCTATCGCAGTCAATGCCTTTACTCCCGGCCCGTTCTTGCCAAAAGTGAACCCAACCCATACACCCCGCGCGAACGGTTCCTCCTTTTCTCTGACTTTATCTACGTTGCGCTGTTTCTCCTTCACTTCTGCATATTTGGCCATATCTTCGACGGATGTGAAGTCATCATAATAGCCAGTATCTATTTCCGAATCAAGCGCGGGAACAAAGGGAGCTTGTGCGCCGCGTAGGTCGTCCCACTGCACTTTCTTGAAAAACGGATGGGCTTGAACTTGATCTAGAGTAGAGTATCTAACGCTGGCGTGGGCGATTAGGCTACATGGATTGGAACCCAGATTGAGCATTTAACAAGCTGCAATCGACCAGATATGATACACACCGTGTAACAGCGTCCCAAGCGATATCGCTCAAGTTGAAGATTAAGTCTTCAGGCTTGTCGTACTCAGGACGGCGCAGAACTTTTGTCCAGTTCTTAAGGTTCGTCCACGTTTCTTCAGGGGTACTTCCGCTGAACGGGGGGAATCCAGCCAGAAACTCGAAAAGGATGCAGCCAAGAGACCAATAGTCGACAGAGTATGTATATGGCTTTCCCCGTAGAACCTCAGGGGCCATATAATCCGGAGATCCAACGATAGAATCGGCATAACGCGGATCCATGTTGCGTATGGAACGATATATGGAGCGACGTTCCATGGTTGACCGGTGGACGATTTGGTTGTCTTTGACTTTATCTAACTGAAGTAATTGCATTAGTGACATGAAACGTCTACAAGTTCGCACAAGGGCCGTACTTTGATTTTCAACGACTCGATGCGCTTCGGATTTAAGGCACCTGTAGCCAGTCCGAAGTCCGTGAGTTTCACGTGCCCCGTTCCATCAACAAGGAAATTCTGAAGACATGAAGTTCAGAAACATTTGCGACGCACGAGTCAAGAATTACCTCAGGTTTTAGGTCTCGATGAAGATATCCTAACTTATGCAATTCCCTGACAGCGGCGAACATTTCGCTGATATAGAAGCGTGCATGTTCTTCCTTGAGGACTCCTGAATTGTTCAGGAGCGTGCGGAAGTCTCCGCCAGGTACATATTCCATAGCTAGATAAACGTGTTGGGGATCCTGGAATGCATAAAGCAGGCGAACGAGCCAGGGTGTCTGTGTAGCTGTGAGGATATCTCTCTCGACTAAAACATGCCGGATCTGAGTGCCGTCAGTTCAAACGCTCAAATCAGATAAATGTCGTGAGCAACTGACTTCATCCATCTTGAATAAAGTCCGTTTCTTCATCTTCTTCAAAGCACACACCTCTCCCGTCTCCTGCTTGCGTGCTAGATATACTTCGCCATATCCGCCTTGTCCAACCTGGGCGATGATGTGGAATTGATCCACTTTCAACTTTGTCCTTCGCCGGCGCAAAAGCACGCGTTCACGACCACAGTACGATTTGAATTCTTTGGTATACTCTGAGGTAGAGAGACGACGTGACGACGTGTCGGCATCGAACATGGCCCGACGCTCCTTGCGGGTCCCGAGATAGCCCAATAGCTGGAAGTAATAATCCAGGAAGTCTATAGGCTGCGAAGTCAGGAGATAAGAGATAACAAGGTCACACCCTTTGCAGCGGGCGGATGGGGAGAATCACTTAAAACTCACATAGCTGGGCCACTGTTGCCTTGCGTTTCACTTCTGCACTCTCCAATAGTTCTTTTTCCCATAATTGGAACTGCCCGTGCCGAACAGTCGTGGCCCCCCCACGAGCTGTTTCCATTCTGATATCGTCGTTGAACGTCATGCCTCTGGCGGTGGCCATGTGTACATCGGGAAGACTTGTTGTGAAGCCCTTTGCCGTGTCCATGATGCCGTGATAAGTAGTGGATGATGCTTGAGCCTAAAAGGGATCAGCAGTGCTCGGGGAATATAAGGCGGTAGAGAACGGGAGTAGTCAGATCTTAGTAGATTGAAGGGTTTGATTGCATGATCTATACTGTAGCAGTACTTAGGAGTCCGCAGTTGGATTCTCTCGCGCGGCGCGTCGCGCCACCGCCTCGGTGGCACTTCTGGCCTCGTTCCTCTGATTCTCCCTGTTTCTAAATACGCCTCTGCACATTGTTCCCTCATTTTTAGCATATTTTAGTTCATTTTCGCTTTTTTGTAATCTTTGTTATACTTCTAAGATATGATTTGTTATCTTTCTTATGTTGCTTACACTAATGTTGTAATCTTTTCACTATATTTTGCTTTTTGTAGTCTTTCTTATCATTGTAAGTTATCTTTTGTTATCTTTTCTTACATTTTCACTTTTTGTAGACTTTGATATACTTTTAAGGTAAGCTTTGTTATCTTTTTTATGTTCCTTACATTTATATTGTTATCTTTCTAGTAAATTTTCACTTTTTGTAGTCTTGACTACCCTTCTAAGATAAGTTTTGTTATCTTTGTTATCTTGTCAAGACTAATAAAGTTGTAGTCTTTCAGATTCATTTTTGCTTTTTTATAGTCATTATAAGGTAAGTGTTGTTATCTTTCTAATCAATTTTTGATTTTTCTTATTTACGATTCCTTAGAATCGTTTACTCTAACCTGCTTTTCAACTCAAAAAAGATGACACCCAGCCAATGTAATGCCTTTTATAGTAATAATTTCTCACATCTTAAAGTAAGGTTGTAGGTTCGATTCTGGCAATTGTCATTCTTGTGATTTTAAATGTTTCTGAGAGATATCAGTCTATTAAATCAGATTCAATTAGTGTTAAACTATATGCATATGTAAATCAATGCTAGTCTTGTTAGAACTGAAAAGTTTCAGTATAAAAAAGTGCAAACTTGTTGAGATAACAGATAAACATATTTTTTAGGATATTCTGCACCTTAATCATTGATGTAAGTTAGTGTGGTTCATGATAATATGATCAAGACAGATTTTACCTAGTCAGAACATTTTTTTTCATGAGAATAGGTTCAGAAATGACTGAGATATGAGCAAATCACTTCAAAAGATACCTTTGAGGAGAAGATCATAGTGATTGCATCGTAGCAGAGCAATGAGTGGTGCTATTTACACGCTAAAGATACCGTTGGAAAGGCCGGATTAATACCTTTCCAACGGTATATTGTACAAGACGATCGGGTAAGTATTGAGAAAACGCGGTAGCGATTACTGAAGGGTTGGTATTAGAGGTAGGGGCAAACTTGTTGAGGCCATATCTTTTTATCGACTCATCCAATTGTAGTGTACCTAGTATCGTTGAAAAGGTATAATAGAGAGCTTTCTGATGCAATCAAGGGACCGATGATATCTCCAGTACTTAAGGAGGTACACTCGAATTATCACAAACTCTCCTATTTGACTATTTTCAAGGTTTTACATAATCCGCAGCACGGGCAAAATGACATACTCCCATCCCATGACATCATGAGGGGGATGGGAGTACGTCATTTTGCCCGTGCTGCGGATTACATAAGCAATTTATAAGCAGGAAAAAATCGAAAAAATCATTCAAGTCTAGGGGCAAATCATCAAATCATCTGAGAATAGGCACATACTGAGTAGCATAAAAATTCAGTAAAAATCGTGTTAATATGGCCATTGATAGTACTATTCAGAAACACTTGAGTTTATGTTTATAGCTAGAGAATTAACAAAGATATAGCCAAATTACTGATTTAGACCTTTAGAAGGTAAAAATAAAATCAATCTTCACAACATACAACAGTTGACAGACTTTCAAAGGCCACACTTATGTACTTCATAAATGTAAACACAATTTTTGAGAAGTCACGTGCAACAGCGAGCCTGACCGGGCTCGCTGTTGCACGTGACCATTATTTTGTCATTAGTTCAACTCTTGCTGGTAACAAAGTTTAAAAATAAGAGATAAGTGTAAAACAATATACTTTGAAGATGGAGATCTTTGCAGCATTACAATACTAGTATATTCAATTCTCTGTTATCTTATTAATTCTGTGAGAATAACACTACAAAGTTAAAACAATTCAAAAGGAATCGTATTGCCGTGCAAAGCATCGGCCCTCTTCCCCCAAGTTTTGTAATGTTGTTATTTTTGTTACTTATATAGTTCATATAATGTATACCTAGCCTCCAAATACATTAGTTGATTAAACAGCATAGATTCAATGTATAATATCAGATTTAAAACTGCTATCAGGTTTATAGCTGTTGTCAGGTTTAAATCTGAAATCAGATATGAAATCTGAGGCCAGGCATAAAATCTGGAGCCAGACATAAAATCTGGAGCCAAACATGAAATCTGGAGCCAGGCATGAAATCTGAGGCCAGATATAAATCTGATTGTATCTGTGGTACTATATCCTACATGATTACCTAATGTGTCTGAATTTTGCTCTCAGATGCAATCAGACATGACCAAAAAGTTTATAAGAGTACTAATGTATTGTATAATTTTGGACTACTTGTGGCTTATCTTCTCACTGCAGACTATACTTATACAGATGTCATTGATATGCCATCAGAGTATGATATGAGTGAACTTATATCAGAGATCCAAGCAGGAGCATTGAAAGGCTCAGCAAAATTACAATTGATCCATCCTAAGGAGAAGAACAAGATGGTCGGTCATCAAAGATGTATTTGTTTCGCTATTTCATTTTCTAGATACACGGCTGACTATAGAAGAGAAAGAGAAGATGGTGTTTGATCCTATTATGCTGAAATATACTTTATGTAAAGTATTTTGACTGTAAAACTTTGAGTTAGAGCAGTTGGTAAGATGTCTTATATATTTATAAGTGATCAACTCTGATTTAATCCGCCTTATGGTGACTTGTGACAGATGGATAGAATGAAATTTTGATTAGGTATCATGCATACAGACAATTCAAAAAAAATACTTCACAACAAACAATATTGATCTATGTAGAACTAGAATCTTGCATAAAGGTATCCTCTAAGCCTTCTATAACTGTGCTCTTTGTCTTCTTCACCTCTCTTGACATACATCAGGAGTCTTACAAACTTTCTGCTACATCTTATCTTATCTTACTCTGTCTGATCACCTTATAAATCTGAAAATTTGATTATTTTTGACTATAAACACAGTCAGATAAGTCAGAGAGTGTCAGATTGCATCAGATATGCATTTACACTCAGATTTTAAATATCTTCCAGATTTTTTACTGTCAGACAGATCAGACAAGTGTAATCTTCTCAGATTTCATCAGATTTTGAATAGTCATCAGATTTTTTACTATCAGACAAGTAAGACAAGTGTAATCCTCTCAGAATTTATCAGATTTTGAATGATCACCAGATATCATCTGAAAAATGTACCAATGCTATATTGCTCTATATAACTTATATAGAAGTCATAGCTCCATAGCAATCCCCTTTTATACATAGGGCTTCATAGCTGAAGAGCAGTCTATGATAAGCTATGTAGTCAGATAGGATTGCTATACCCTGCTATGATAGCTATGATAGCTACTAGAGCATAAAGCATAGCTATGATAGCTATAATGACTATGTTAATTATGCTATGTATATTTATTATGATATCATATCTAGCTTAATAGGATTGCTATCTATTCTATATCATCTCTGGCTAATATGTTATCTAAAAGCACTATAATTATATTCAAAACATCTGAGCTCTTTTATAGGCTTAATAACCTTGATTATATCTCAGACAAATAAAATATCGAAATTTGAAAGCATTGTATTTATTTTCATCATACTAATACAAACATTACAAAAGTAAAACTACAAAGATCCTATACTAATATACAAACTATAAGAAAAAGCTATGCAACATTACCAAACACTAAGAAAAGCGAAAATAATCTACTATAATGACACATCATTAGTATAAAGTAACAACAAATATAAGAAAGAACTAAAGACTTACTTAAAAATTATAAAAGTGAAAATAAAGTCTACAAAATTAAGACATCAGTACTATCAACAATAAAGAAGAAGACAATAAACTTACTAACAACATACAAATATTGAGGTAGTATAACAGAGAGGGAAGAGAAAGACGAAAGAATGTCGAAGAGAGATGGTAGTGGTTGAGAGGAAAGAGAGGTCGCACGTCGCGCGCGCCTTATATTGCCAGCGCAGAGCGGAGCCCGAAATGCAGCTGCCGGGTGTTGCCGGGTGCCGCGCGAGAGGCTGGTGATTTAGATTTCACTAAGTTGACCCGCGTGCCCAGCAACATACAGTACTGCAGATAGATATGTAGCTCATTCATCATGTAGAACTTATACATTTATGTTAGCTACGTTTTTTTTCAGATTTTAAAAGATTTTATTTGGTTTGTTGGACTCGAAACCGCCAGCCACGCGAGTCGAGTGGTGTGGCTTCACTCGACGCGCGACTTGGTGCATCTCTTCTGAGGCTTCTCCATCTCCCACTTCATCTCACCTCATCTGCCCACCCCTCTTCCTTTATGCAAGCAACACACGGCGTCGATGGACGGTCGGGAGGTCAGTAGGACGGCCGAGGGGCTATAGGTAAGTAATTATCAACTCTTTTGTTGTTCTTCATGCTAATCAAATGAGTATCGTTCATTTGTACGAACGATACTCATATCTTTTCTCACGACCATGCTTTCGATACCCCGTGGCCATGCCCGACATCACCCCACCCCACTCCCTCGCCAATGCCGTTGACGACGGCATTGACGATGGTGTCGTCGAGCCTCGTTGCCACGGCAACGAGGCTCGACCAAGCATCGTACGACGTGTACTCACCCTCTATCACGCCCACGCAACGCCCCCGCTTCAACACCCCCACTTCAACGCCCCAAGCCATGCCCACACCTGCAACCATGTGACCCCGGCCACACATGCACGGCCACATATGCCAGCGATTGCGTGCGCACGGTCCCGCTTGCACCAGCGGGTTCACATATGCCGGCGACTGCGTGCGCACAGCCGCAGCAACGTGCGGACGGTCACCCTGCCCGCCTGCTCGCAGCCCCGTCCCGCCTGCTCACAGCGCTGCCCTGCCTGCTCGCCACCCTGCCCCGCCTCGCCTCACCTTGTTTCGGCCCCATTTCGCCTGCCTACGGCCGTCCATGGCCGTGCCAATGCAACCGCGCATGCCGGCGGATGACTGCGCCAGCGCACGCACAGGCGCGCGGGCTGTCGCAGACGATCCCGCCAGTGCACGGCCCTGCCATCATGCGGGCTGTCACGCCGGGTCCGCCCCGCCTGTGCATGGACGCAGACAACCGTGCCACCGTGAGTACGCACGCACGGCAAGGCAGCCGTGCACGGCACTGCCGGTGTGCGGGCTGGCACGCACGGCAACATCTGCCAACGCAGAGCCATGCAGGCCGGTGACTGAGCGTGCACGGCCGCGCCAGTGCATGTACGTGCCTATGCACGGCGTGTGCAGCCACGCACGGCCCCGTCTGCGAGCGCAGGCCACGTGGCTCCATCTGCATGTGCAGCCACGCATGCCGGCCACAGTGCGTGCATAACCACAATGTACGTGTGCACGCACGCACGCAATGACGGTGCTGGCACCATGTATGGCACTGTTTGCACACCCAAGGCCACGCACGCTGGCGACGACGTGCACACCGGTGACGATGCGCACGCCGGCGACAATGTGCATGCCGGCGACAGCGGTCCCGACGATGGCATCTGAGAAAACTGAATTATATATAGCTGCAGGTTATATTATAGGTGCTATCATTGAGCTTTAAAAGCTATGTAGCTTGCTTATCCAGCTATGTAGAGCTATGAGAGCTTCCATAGCTTCCATAGCTAGTAGTGTCAGCCATATAGTGTTATCATAGCTTTCATAGCCAACAGTTTGAATTATATAGCACTATCATACACTATCATACTTAGTAGGTGAGCTATGACTACTGTGAGTACTACTAGTACTATGTCAAGTCAACTAGATACGAAAAATTATAAGTCAAAATTAATCATATTCAATGATATTACTACTACAATCAGATGTACTACAAGTATTGTAATGGAGGTACCTAGTTATATGCAGTCTGCAGGTAGGCCATGTGCCGCTGGCGGGGCATGACAAAACATGCGTGCACGAGGCGTGGCGGGCCTGCGTGACATGGCGGACCTGCGCGCGGGAGACGCAGGGATGGGGGGCCCGTGCGCAAGTCGTCAGACTGCGGCGGGCTCATGCACGGGGGACTGGACCGCGGCGGATCCGTGAACGAAGGGCGAAGAGGATGCGGAAGGTGCGGGGGCTGTGCACAAGGCACGGAGGGTGTGCACAAGAGGCGGCAGATGGCGGGAAGGTGCATGAGGCGCGCGGGAGGCGTGTGTGGGGCGCGGCAGATGTGTTTGAGGTGCAGGCAGCGTGCAGTAGGGGCGCTGGGCGCTGGGCCCGTGCACGATGCGTTGAGGGGCGTGCGCTACATGGCAGACCCATGCGCCATGCAGCAGGCTTGTGCGCCGGTGCCGGAGGCATGAGGCACGAGGCACGAGGCACGCAAGGGGCGTCGTTGCTTGCCACGGGCCCATGCACGATGCGGCAAGCCTGCGTGCGAGGCGCAGTGGCTGCACGCGGGAGAGCGACGCAGGGCGCGAGCTGCGGGGCCCGCATGCGAGACGTCGGGGTGCGGCGGGCCTGGGTGTTGACCGTGTGTTTCCGGGGCGTGGGGTGTGAGCGCTTGTGAGCGCAGGACATTGCGTGCATGGGCGGGCGTTATGCGCATGTCTGGGATGTTGCACACGCGTATCCGAGGTGAAGGAACGTTGCGCGAGTGCAGTGAGCACGCAGGACGTTGGTCTCGGGTGCGACAGCCGTTCGACATGCTGGAGACACAGTCGGGGCGTTGAGGCGTGGCTGGACGCGTGGCGAGGACATCCGAGTCTCGTTGCCCGTGGCAACGAGACTCTTCGGCACGCGATGAGCGGTGACGTGGCAAACGCGCACGTCGCTGATGGCACACAAATGGTGCAGAACGACATCCATGGGTCATCTGTGGTCGTGCACGTAACAGGGGGGATCGGGGTGCGGGTGACATCGTGGTTTAGGCATGGGGTGTTGAGGTTGTGTGCGCGGGCAGCAGAGAACGGCAGCGGTGGCGGCGTTGGGAGCGCGGAAGGGGGCGGTTGAAGGTGCGGGGGATGATGGGGACGTGGGAGAGGAGATGGGAGGCACAAGGGTGTCGAAAGAACGAGTGTTGCTCGAAGACGAGCGACACTCTGCGTTAGTGCGAATGAACACGAAAGAATAATGTTTTTTACTTACCTGCAGCCCCTCAGCTTACTAGATCCCCGCCCGATCCTTCTTGACTGTCGACAGAAAAAGAAGTAAAGCGAGGCGAGCCGGAGAGGGACAGACAGAGGGAGGGAGGAGGTGAAGACTGAGCAAATGAGAAGTGTCGATGCGAGTTCGGTGCTTCAGCCACCGAACGAGCGAAGCTAAGTTGTTCGAGCCTCAGCAAATCAGATAAAATCATACGAATTCAGAGAAAATGATTATATTAGTAAAACATACACTTAATCAGAATGCATGAGAATGATATGTATCTACTGCACCGTGAATTGGTGAGTAGCAGCATCGACATAGTAAAGTCTAGCGCCCAGTCTCTGACATGACGCTCGGCAAGCGCCCGGCAACCACAAATCCCGGCTCCGCCCGGGATTCGTATATAAGACTCGCGCGATGCGCGTTACCTCTTGCTCTTTAACACCCACCATCCCCTGCCACGTCGGCACCTTCGTCGTCGTCGTTTGCTTTTCTGTCGTCGTCATTTACTTGCTCGTCATCATCGTTTGCTCGCTTATCGTTGTCATTTGTCTGCTCATTGTTACTGCTTCCGTTGTTGTTGTTGTTGTCTCCTTTAAGGTAAGCCTTTATTCTTAATATCTTATAGCTTATACTAATGTCTTTATACTTACTACAGTACTACTTTAGTCTTACTTGGTAAGTCTTATGTTTTACATTAATGTATTCAAATTGTTTCAATAGGATTTCACTTTTTTGTTAGTTTGGTAAGTTTTTATGTCTTATCTTTGTGATCTTTGAATATTAATATCTTTTTATTCATTTATATTTTCGCTTTTTATAGTTATTGTAAGTTTGTTATCTTTTGTAGTAATCTAGTAGTTTTTGTAGCTTTAGTTATGTTTATAATAAAAGTGTATAAAAAATATAATCTTTTCAATTCTCAATATTTGTGACTTGATATATAAAATAATTGAGCTTATAATTTTTTATATTGCATGCTAGAACAACATATTTGATAGAGATAATATAGAGTAGATAGAAATCTCACCAGCTAGATATAATATAACAATAAAGATATGATATATAGTTGGTATAGCTTTTATAGCTTCCATATACTACAATGGCTATAACAGCTATGATATCTTATACCCTATGTTACGATAGCTATGGTAGCTATGATAGCTTATACCCTATGCTATGGTAGCTATGGTCAGCTATGATAGCTATGCATAGATTACTTGACTGCTATGAGACTGCTATGTAGAAAAGAGAACAGCTATGGACCTAGAAAAGTTATATAGCCTACATAGTGTTATATACCAGTAGTAAATTTCTCAGATGGGGCACCACGTTATCTGCGCGTGCTCTTGTGCGATGCATACAAGGTCTTTAAGCAGGAACTTAGTTACTTTAATAATATAGTAGACTGCTTGTAATGTCTCATTCCTTTAATTTAAGGTTTTTTTTTTTCAGTGTCTATCTCATTGAATATAGCCAGTATAGTAATCATAGGAGCCATAGCTCCCTTTACTAAGTAGTATAGCTCTATGTATTTAATACTACTAGCTATAGAGACTATATATTTCACACTGCCTGCTATGGAGGCTATGGTAGCTGTCATAGCTTTATATAGCTTGACAAGTCAAGACCATAGACTCTATAGCTCACCTATAGAACCCATAGTTTGACCTTTTGCTATATAAAAATCAGATTTTTCAGATGATTTTACTATCAGACAAGTAAGACAGGTGTAATCTTTTCAGACACAATCAGATTTTGAGTCTTTTTCAGATTTTCTATTATCAGATCAGTCAGATAGATATAATTTTGCAGATACAGTCAGATTTTAGATCTTTTTCAGATTGTCTCTTGTCAGACAAGTCAGACAAGTGTAATTTCTTCAGATTAGTTAAAAGTGTATATACTTGTCAGATTTTTACTTACAATCAGATCAATCAGACTTTATAAGTCAATTCATTTACAGGCTTTGTTATGTGAAAAGAATCATACAATATAAATAAGTTGTATTCTACCACTACTACTATTAAGTAGATACAAAAGGCTAGAAAGCAGTCTCAAAGGCATGATAGTCAGAATATTTGTTAATATAAAAACAATCAAAAGCATCAAGAGAGTATATATGATTGAAGTTAAAAGGAAGAGATTCTTCACCAGAAATACCAATCAAATGAGCACCCCTCAGAATATAATTAGTATGTATCACTGAACATACAAATTGTCCATTCTCATCCACTTCTCTCTCTACCATCCACATTCCTATGTTGGGATCAGGTGTATCACCAATGGTAACAAACCATTGGATCAATGCACATGGATAAGTAATTTCTTCATCTTCAAATGAGAAAAATAGCAATACTCGGCCAACATAAAGTCCTCTCATTCTAGGTAAAGTTGGATCATTTTTGATAAAGACACAGTCTTGACGAGGATATTTTCCATACCATTCTTGTGATGATCGAATATAATGTCGATGAATTCTCTTTATATCAGATAGATCACTAGGTGCATAATATGTGGCTATTGCAGAGTTATATATGTTCAATTTTTCTGGAGCCATTGGACAGTCTGAAATATCAACATCTAGTGATGTACATCCAGGAGTAACATTTGTCTGATCAAATAAAAATCGATGAATATGATTAGATAAATCTGGCCTTCCAATGAATGATGCAATTTGGTCAAGTGTTTGAGGATATCCACGTGCACGTGTTTTTGCAAGGCTAACACCAAATTCAATATTATGATCAAAGTTATCAGTCAGTAAGACTTCATTGATTTCCATTGGAAAATGCACTTCTATATCTGAATTATCATTTTGGGCTGCTGTCTGACCTAAAGGTTTATCTAACATGCCTCGTTGTATAAAATTCTCAGTACATGCTTTAAGTTTATCAAGCCTTTGGTTTGTAAGCAACATTTGTCCCAGAGCATTATAACTACTAGATCTTCTCCAAGGCTCTTTAACTGCCTTTATATGTTTAGAGTCAGTGATAGAAGTGCAAAGTCCATTTGGAACTGCAAATTCTTCAATTAATTCACGAAAATGTTTCAAGGAGTGTTGCCTTGGAAGAGATATTCCTTTAAGGCATTGATGCGCCCTTTAGCACGCCTTGTAACGGCATTGCCCACTCCCCGCTTCCTTGCCTGTCCCGCTTCACTTCACCTCAGCTGCACCAAGTCCGCCCACCATGACGTTGCTCCCCACACAGGACAAGCGCCCCCACGGGTTCGGGACTGACCGGGTCGGACTAAAGCCGGTGTCCCGTGGTCCGATGCACTGAACGGGCCGGAGATCAACCGGCCGGACGAGTCAGCGGCACAGGAACAGAAGCACGCCCAGAGAACCAGCCGGCTCAATCAATGTGCCCTCGAACGCCCACACGCCCCCGGATCAAGAGCGGCGCCTGCGACAGTGTGCTACTGACGTCATCCCAGCTATTTCAGCTCGATGCACCCGCCATTCCCGATGCACGCACCGGGCGACGTTGTAAGGCAGCGCCTTTGATTCGTTCGTACCACGCACACGCCCTCTGCCCTGCACGGGCTGAGCCGCAACAACTCCACTCGCCAAGGGACCCGGAGCAGGCAGGATCAGGAAGGAATTGGAGATTGGGTCGGTCAGCGGGAGGTTGTCGTAGGAAGTTGCGCCGGGCCGCCTGAGGCGGCCTTGCCCATTTGTACCGTAGCTACTGACTTGGAGAATCAGAACGGAATCTGCCTTTTTCCCCTCAGAGCTCAGATCTCACAAAGCCCGCCGTTTGACGTTCTCACCCCAGCCTCTAAGCACGTCTCAGACGTAGCTCTTCTCACTTTCTCGTGTCGCTCATCGTATTTGTCGTACTCGTCGCCGCGCCGTTATCTACAAGCCGTATCACCTAAGACCCGTGAGTCTTGTCATACCGTCATCGTCCCTAGCAGAGCTGCGTCGGAAGTCGCCCGCGTGCAGCAAGCTCACCCTCCGCGGTCTTGCTCCCCTACCCGTAGTACGATCACCCGTCAGCTACACGTCTCGGCGCTCCCCTCTTGAGATACTTGGTCCCCTCGCACCCCCCGGTACTCTGTTGGTTTTGGTTCTGGCTGTCGCCTCCATTCCCAGGGTCCACACTAGGCTCGGCGCAAGCCCGCTCGGCCGCGAGCGACCTACTGCAAACCGGAGTTTAGAAGGCAGCTTGTTCCGAACCTAGGTCCACACATCATTTTGGAGCCCACCGCGAGGGTTCCATACTCAAAATAGAGCCGCGTTGTACTAGGAGTAGCGCACGGTCGAATCCAGATCGTACCCTCGAACAAGAAGTCTGTGTTGCGACTCAGGACCCTCAGCAAGTTTCCCCCGACCTACTGTCACCTTTCCCACCGGTTCCAACTCCCACTAGTCCCCTTACTCCCATCGACGAAGAGTTCGAAATTCCCGAGCTCGAGCATTCCTTCATCGTTCCTACTCCACCCGTATCGCCAACCCCGGCGCCGCGACCCCTTGCCGGCCCCTCTGCTACCGCGGGTCCTAGGACAACGCCGCACCAGGCGACTTTGCCGGCTACCCCCCGTCCCCCTTCTCCTACTCAACAACACAGCCCGCTAGCCCCTGCACGTTTCCCCTTCCCCAGGCCACCAAGTATCCAACCAGTCATGCTGCCCCCCTCCATGCCTATGCGCGGCGAGAGCGGTGCTCCCAAGTTCGACACCAACTCCCCCCGTGAGCTGGGCCGTTACTTCCTTGATCTCGAATTTTGTTTTCAGCGTTCCTCCATGGCAGATGATGTGGAGAAAAAGAGTCATGCGGTCCGTCTCCTCTCAGACGTTGACGCACAAGAGCTGTGGCGGTCCGAGGCCAAGTACGCCGCCAGCACTTGGGACGAATTCAAGAAAGCTATCCACGAACTCTACCCGGGCTCGGCTAAGGAGAATACCTTTTCGCGTCAAGATTTGGAGTCACTCGTGCACCGAACTGCTGAGTCCATGTAAGGCAGTGCCTTACGGCCATTCAATAACATCGCGCGCACGCGATCGTCGACGCGACTCGGGCCGGATAGGACCGGACCCCGCGCCTACGGGCGCGTTTGTACATGTTTATATACGGACTTATGGGCGCCGATCGTGGCGCCTGTCACTTTACCTTTGTAACTACATCCACACTACGCCTGTGCAATCCATCCCACACCCATCGGGTACAGTGGAATCTGCTCAGCTTGTGTGACTGTAGATACTACAAAGTGTGATTCCTTACACTTTTTTGAGCACCACACTCAAAAGTACCCACTGAAAAGTGAGAACTTCCGCAATGGCCCCCAAAACACAACCACAAGTTGTGACGAGACCGACCACACGGTCGCAGTCTCGCGCGACGGAGCAATCCGCCGCGGATGATGAGCGAGTGCCATCAACTGAGATCTATGAGATGCCTGGCCACCTCAACCCTACCCCAGGTGGACAGAGTGAAAACCTTACTCAGGCATCATCAGAAGATGCACCGGGTGGACAGGAAACCTTGTATGGTGGAGTGGCTCTCAACATAGCCCACTCCACACCTGCCCTGATACGCGACGCACGGAGTGAATCAATTGATGAACACGCGTACGCCGAATGGCCGGACATACGAGACGAACGTCCACTAAGTACGTCGCCCGACAGAGGGCGTCGCCGAGAGCGTAAGAATTCCATCACGGATGAGATTCTTGCCCGCTTGAACGACATGACAAAATACAGAGATGCTGTAAAAACATCCCTAAACGTTCTCGACGAACAGAGCGACATAATAAATTCGCTTATGAAAACCCGTCTCGCCGAACGCGAACGTACTCGTAGCGAGAACGCGCACCACCACATCAATGCGGAAAATGCGCGCGGTCGCCGAGAGACGACCGAAGGGTCAACCATCCCCACAAAAGTGGAAGACCCCATTGACGTCGCAGTGGCGTACGTCGGACGCCCGCGTGAAGCAGGGGAGTCCGCGGCACAGTATAACCACCGCATGGCGATGTACCAAGCATCGACCGAGGAAAAGTCAATGCAAGAGCAGTCCATGAGGACTGGACGGGGACTCAACCCCCCTGAGGTAGCCACCGGCCGCCTCAACGTCCACCGGTCATCGGTGAACGATGCAATTACCCAGGGGAGAAAACCCCCGAGTTATGGTAGCACCACCGAACCGGATCGGAGTGATACCCACGAGTACACCGAGAGCGAAGCCGCTCCGGCCACTCGGATGCCCGCCCCATCAGGGACAGGGCATCAACAACAGACACCAGCCTATGATGCTGTCGACCCGTATACCACGCGTCGTGGTAGCACTGTACCACCCACGGTACCGCGCGGGACTACAGCTCCCACTAGCCAACCGATGGTTAGCTCCGCTATGGCCGGACTAAACCGTGTCAGAGCTGGAACGGCTGTACCGCAAGTACAGCCGGCCCGTATGCTACCAGCCCAGGCTACAACACCATCACTACCGGCCCCACGAGGGCGTAGTGTCACACTTGCGCCTGGTGTGCCACCGGGCGCTGGAAATATCATCCAGGGGATCCCGCCCTCATTGTCGGGACTCCAACAGGATGTCCTGTTCCGGATCATATCGAAGATCCGGGATAAGGTAGGAGCCCCGCCACCGGCCGTGCTCCCTAATTACACTAAGAGTGTCAAGTTACCGGTCCCCGAGAAATACGGTGGCCAGGATGAGGACGAGGAGTTCGACCGCTGGCTCACCAGCATCCTTCGCTGGATGAAATGGCACCACATCACGGGTGACGTCAATGACGAACACCGAGTGGATGCCATCGGCCACTACCTGAGTGGTGACGCCGCCGAATGGTTTGCCGCCGAGGTCGAAGACCCACAGCGGTCGAAAGTTGACTGGACCTTCGAGGAAACCATAATCGCGTTATACATGCGATTCATCCACAAAGCGACAGCGGTGCATGCGTACGAAAAGTACTCACAGTGTCACTACTCGCGCAAGGATGGAGTAGCCCACTTTTTCAATGACCTGAAGAAGCGAGCTTCGCGTCTGATCGAAGCACCCAGCGACTACTCGTTCCGCAAGCATTTTCTCGATGAAATGCCGGACGATATCGCTGTAGCGCTGATCAAGGTCTGGGACGTGAATGCTGAGCATAACACGACCCAAGAGATCCTCGACGCCGCGCTGAAAGTAGAGGACTCGCAAGCCCTCATACAAGCGCATCGCGACCGCTCCAAACGCACGGCTCATACGTCAAGTACCGCCACATCGTTGCCAGTACCCCGACGACTACCTGACAACGCACCCCGCGACAGAACGAGGGTGCGATTCACCCCTGGTGAATCCCGCAGTGCGTCGAATACCATTATTCGACCCACTACGTCGGGCAGTGGGCAGCGTCCGACAATGCGGACCGACACCACGCACCGCCGCCCGGCAGACGGTCAGCAGCGCCCCACATTGAATGGTGACGGCCGCCCACAGACCGCGAGCCAACGGCCGCCGCCCGGCAGCAAAGAACCGCCTCGCTGTTTCAGCTGCGGGTCTACTGGCCACTTCGCTAATGACCCATCCTGCCCCAAGTTCGGGCAACACCGCACCGCAAACGCTGGTGGCAAACCTCGCGTATTCGCCGCGCGCGTCGTCAATGACAGCGCTGACGAACACGAGCCCGTATACAACGCGGACGACGGGCCCCATTGGGCGCCCGAGGGTGACGACTCTTCAGAGTCATCGATCCCACTGAATCACGCATCCGAGTCCGCCGATGAATACGTGGACAATTATGAAACGGACCACTCGTCAGGTGAGGAGAGTGACCAGTATCCGCAGCTCGCCAGCATGCGAGTCGCTGCGATGCGCGCCATGGATGACCATGACGATCTGATGGACATTGATGATATGCCGGGCCTCCTCGACATACATGATGACTCCTCTTCTGACGAACAGGACGCTGAGGATGCCAACACGTCCCGCATTGGACGTACGGGTGTCTTCACGAACCCATATGAGGGAACTGGAGGGACGACGTATGCCTCGACCCGGGCGCACGCCGCCGTCCCCAGTCACCCCCATGGATCATTATTACACCACGAGCACGCCCCATACAGTGGGCGTAGCACCCCGTCCACGGACATCAGTCTGCACGACGAGGGCGGCGACGATGGCATGCCTGCTCAATCGCCCCGTGCCGCGCTGCCGCGCGACTGGCGTGGCCGTCTCATCGACGTACGCCAACAATACATATCCGACCGACACCGGTCGATGCGCACAACCGGGCGCATGCCGGCACATACCAACGACTGGATGTGGGACCCGACATATGGGATCGTCCATGCCCAGGGCTGCGGTGCCTGCCTTCAATACGTCCTGCACTGCGAGACTGCTGCGCGCATAGACCACCAGGGCTACGAGCTGGCTGAGTTTCACCGCTCAGACGTCGGGAGACAACAGTACTCCCGCGGGCACAATGACGCACTGGCAACAGCCAGCGCCATTGTGGCCCGTACCCTGAAGGTACACCCGTCGTCTCGACGTGAGGCCTGTTTAAATGAAGGCCTAACGGAAGCCATCGAAGCCATCGATAGCATTCCACGATGCGTGCTGCGCCGCGAAGGTTCCATCAACCCTGCGGAACCTTCCCAGTCAGTCGCCATACAGGCCACCGAGAGTGATCCGATAGGACCACCATTGCTCCCCACCCGGCCTCCTTCTCCATTTGTGGGAGGTGTCCCAGTCACTGAAATACATTATATAGGGCAACTTGCCTAAATCGTATTACAAAAACCCCGGCAACTGCTGATCAGCCAGTCACCGGGCACATTATAATTCACGCAGGTAAGGCGGCACCCAGGGTGCCGCGAAAACATATAATATTCCAAAAAAAACATATCGGCCGAGATCTTAAGGATCTCGGCACTGCTACAATAGTAGCTTACCTGCGCGCTCGCCGGCGCTTTCCCCCGCGCGTGCCGGCGCTTCCCCTCGCGCGCGCCGGCGCTTCCCCCGCTTCATCGCGCGCTCGCCGGCGCTTCCCCCGCTTCGTCGCGCGCTCGCCGGCGCTTACGTCCTGTCCCGCCCCGCGCCCCGTGCTGTGCCGCCCCTACACCGCGGCTACGCATGCACTGCACGCACGCGCGGCGCGCTACTCGCCGTGCGCCGGCTGCACAACATATGCGCCGATCGGACCGCGGCGCACGCGCTCGTCCGCTCCGCACGCGCCGGCCCACTGCAACTGGCGACGCACCCCGTCGGCTGGCCACACGTGGGCACAGCACGCTGCTACACGCGGGGGTCCCTGATGCTCGATTGCCATTGGTCCCGGGGCGCAGGGGCATGGCCACGGGCCGCAGGGCACGGCGCTGATGCGTGCGGGTATGGTGCTGAAACGGGCATGGGTATCGGGGCGCGGGCATGGGCGCGCGGGCGTGCGGGCTCGGTGCTGGGGCGCGGCCTGGATGGCGCCGAGACGCGCGAGGCACGGGTTGGGACGTGCAGGCACGGGGTTGGGACATGCGCGCGGGTTTCGGGCGCGCGCGGATGGGTTCTGGCAGGGGGGGCGCGCGCGGCGATGGTGGACCGTGCGGGCCTGGCGCTCAAGTGCGCGGACGTGGTGGTGATGCTCGCGGCACGCAACACGATGGTATACGTGCAGGAGACGGTGGGACGCGCACGGGGAGGGTGCCTTGATGGTGTACGCGGCATTTGCACCTGCACGTCGTTGCTGCTGGTCCGTGCGCGTCGATTCTGGGCTTATGCGAGTGGGAGTGGGCTGGCGCGAACGTGCGCATGGTACAGCGGGTTGTGGGGATGGGGTGTCTGCGCGAGTCGTTCCGCGCGACTTCGAGAGGGCTTGATGACGCGCTATTGCGAGCGCGGGGCCTTGCGAGCCGGCGAGTGGGTCTTCACGGCGCTGGGAGACGTCGAACGCGCATTTGCAAGCGCGAGGGGGGGTGGTGTGTCGATGTGTCGAAATGGGGGCCCTGGCGCGAACGCACGGTTGCTAGGGTGCGCGCGGCATTGTGAGGTGGGCGATGTCGCATTGCGCGGGTCGCAACGCGCAGGCGATGGCGGACGCGCACTTGCGAGCGCGGGAGGAGGGAGGTACCGTGGTGGGGGGCGGGTCTCGTCGTGCGGCCTGCTACGCCACGTCAGCGCATTCGAGAGCTAAGAAAATAGAAGAAATAGTTAGTATAGTACGACATACGAATGTAAAAACAAAAAACTTACGAATTTGAGGGCTATTGAGCCCTGGATTGTCCCCGCTTGATCATAGCAGGACGAGGAATAGGAAGGGTTGAGCGAGCCTTGTGGCACCAATCGGCAATTGCCGAACAGGGCACCGAACGAGGCGGGCCGAACTTCGAAGACCACTTTCAGGGAAAGTAAATTTCGTTAAATTGTCAAAATATTGGAGTAGATGTAGATACAATACATAAATCTATATATTAGTTTTTGTACGAATCGAATGGACTGTACGTGTACTGTGTGCGAGGCACTGGTAAGAAAGTCTAAAACGTACAAAAGACTAAACGCGTCAAGCTCGAATCGACGCCTCGGGCAAGCCGGGCACAAGATTCGAGCTGTAATTCTGCAGCACATCTCTCTCGCACATTGTATCGGGTCATCTAAATACATTGGAGCATATATGAGGAGTATACTACCACTTTACTGTATTTTTTGGATAGTTGTATCTCTAGGATCTAGTCAAATACATAATTTTTCGCTCCATGGATTATGTTTTTAGACGTATTTCAGATCTCAAGCTCTGGAATCGAGTCCAAAAAATTTGAGTCTTCGTACATACATTGTATACTAATTATATAAACGTTTCGCTCAGCAAGATAAGTACCGTTCTCCGTAGTAAAGCCTGCACCTCACGACATATAATCTAGGGTTACAGTAGGGTTAGTATAATTCTGTCGTTTTGGCTCCAAAAGTCTTAACATTTGCTAAAAATCTCGTATATACATTGTAGACTACAGTAGCTATGCACATGTACCTCAAGATCTGGCCAGAATGGCCCCAAACTCGTGCGCCCACACCTTCCTCCTCGAACGTCGGTCATCTCGGCCTTCAGCCACCGACATTCGGCGATTGCCGAGCCGCGTCACAGCTGGTACGCGGCTCGTCCTCTCCCTCTGCAGCTGCAGTGACACCTCCCTGTCCAGCACGCCCTCCCTCCTCTTCGCGCTCACGCTTATCTCCGCGCTCTTCGCGCGTCTCGCCTCCCTCTCCACTCGCCCTCCTTTCCCCAGCCCTCCCGCACATCCAGCGTCCTCCCCGGCCTTCGACCACACCCCCGCGGCTTCCAGCAGCCCTCCGCCCCTTCCACGAGCGTCGGACGCGTAGGCAGGCGCGGGCGACACGATTCGAACGCGCCAGCACCCGTGCAAGATCCAAAGACGCGTGCCCGCCACGTGCTCACGCGCGTGCCCGACACCTGCGCACGCGCGCGTGCCCCGCCCGGCACCCATGACCACGACACCTGCACGCGCACCCAGATCACCAGCGTGCCCGCCGTATGCCTTGTCCGCCCACATACCCCTCGCGTTCTCCCGCCCCGCAGCAACCCGCACCCCGAGCGTCGCTCAACCCGCGCCGGGGCCCTGTGCGCGACGCGCTGCACCTCAACAACGGCACGCTGCCGCCACCCGCACCCGACGCCTAGCAACAACCTGCCACGCACAGGAGCCGCGCGCCACGTGCAGCAACCACGCACGGGCCCCAGCGGCGGTGCGCGGTACTAGCGCCCGCGTCCGCGCACGCTGGCGACGTAGCCACGACGACGGCAGCAGCGCCAGCGGCGCTGAAGGCGTGCGCCGCGGCAACGACGCCGGAGGTGCTGTGGGACGAATGGCGGCGGCGGGAGGCCCGCGCAGTCACGTAGCCGAGGGGCCGAGGGGGGGAGGCGCACGGGTGCGTAGCCGAGGCGGGAGGCAGGGCGTGTGCGGCGGAGATCAAGTGGCGGCGGGAGAGCGAGCGGCGGCGGCAGGGAGCGGGCCCAGGCGCGTAGCCAAGGGCGGGACGTGCGAGCGCTCGCGTAGCCGAGGGCGGGCGGGGCGGGAGGCGGTGAGCGCGTAGCCGAGGCGGGAAGCGCGCAGGGCGGTGGACGGTGCCGAGGCAAAGCGGGCACGGTGCCGAGCGAGTAGCCGCGCTAAGCGCGCGGCAGTGCGTAGTGTACGGCCCGGTAAGCGGCCCCGACGTAGATTATAATACGAGTGAATTATAATGTACATGGCAAGGCCCCGGGCAGCAACTGCCGGGGTTTTTGTAATACACTTTAGGCAAGTTGCTGGTACATAATATAATTTCATAGCTGGGACTGGTGGACATCCATTCTGATCTGGTCTTGATCAGGGAAAGGCGTCACGTCTTTCCGCGTATTATCGTTGCGCTTCCGCGCGTCAACGACCGTGCGTAGTTTTCCGGACTTCTTTGGGATACAAAGAAGTGGGGCGGCTTGGGAAACGGTCTTCGATTCCCACCAGCCCGCGTCGGAATATCGCTGTATCTTCTTCATTAGCTCGGGCTTTAGCGCCTCCGGGCACTTGGGAAGATGATAGCGATCTTCTTTCGTGTCGTCGATCAATGGTATTCGATGATTGACTTCGCGGAACGGAGGTAACTCCGGTGGTACGGGGCACATTATGTCCTTTCCGTATTCGTACCAGTGTTCCCTTAATTTGGGGACATCCTCAGCCGTGAGCTGGGATCGTAATTCCGGGACAGCCTGATCAAGTGCTATCTCGATTTTGCGACGGAGCGTCTTGCGCTCATTTTTATTCATGTATCTTATCGGTTGATCCGCCGACGAATGGGGTGTGGGATTGCTGGGCAATCTTAGCGATGGTGTTATCCCATCGCGAGACGGAGCGTATTTGCTCTGTCTCATCGAGGAGGCGGGTTCTACTCTTGTAGATCCCGCAGCCTCGTTTCATGCGTCTTCGTGCGTGTTCTCCAGTTGTGCAGCGTGCACAGCTGGGTAGGAGGTACGCCTTTGCCTTGCGCGCTGTCGGATCTCCTTTTCTTCTTCGATGGTCATCGCTTCTATGACTTTATCGCCTATTTTTATTGTGCGATGTGCGAAGTCGAGTATGACTTTGTGAGCCATTAGGAACGGTGTTCCTAGGATCAGATCATAGTGGTCAATGTTTGCTACGTCTAGGTAGCATTCCATTGTCTGATCAGCGATGCTGATCCGGGTATTAGTCCCGTAGGATATGCGGGATTTACTCCCTACACATCCGAGTTGCAACGTCATTGGTTCGTGCAATTCAAACACATCTGCTTTAGCGAGATGTGTGCTTTCTGGGCTTATACCATTCGTGGTACTACCAGAGTCGAACAACGTGAACAGTCGGGAGTTGTTAATGACAACCTCGGCCGCAAGAGTCTGGTTTTTACGCCGGTCCCTCTTGGGTTGTTCCGATGCCGATGCGTGCCGTATGTTCGCATCATATAGCCATTGCGGCCGGGGTTCCTCCCCCTTTTTGGCCGGAGTCATCGCGTGGCAGCGAATGATGGCTAGGTCATCCGGTGGGAGAACGAGGCCATAGGCTCGGCGCAGCCGATCAATATCGATCTCTGCATCCTCGACTTCTTCCACAAACACCAGTCCCAGCTATGAAATTATATTATGTACCAGCAACTTGCCTAAAGTGTATTACAAAAACCCCGGCAGTTGCTGCCCGGGGCCTTGCCATGTACATTATAATTCACTCGTATTATAATCTACGTCGGGGCCGCTTACCGGGCCGTACACTACGCACTGCCGCGCGCTTAGCGCGGCTACTCGCTCGGCACCGTGCCCGCTTTGCCTCGGCACCGTCCACCGCCCTGCGCGCTTCCCGCCTCGGCTACGCGCTCACCGCCTCCCGCCCCGCCCGCCCTCGGCTACGCGAGCGCTCGCACGTCCCGCCCTTGGCTACGCGCCTGGGCCCGCTCCCTGCCGCCGCCGCTCGCTCTCCCGCCGCCACTTGATCTCCGCCGCACACGCCCCGCCTCCCGCCTCGGCTACGCACCCGTGCGCCTCCCCCCCTCGGCCCCTCGGCTACGTGACTGCGCGGGCCTCCCGCCGCCGCCATTCGTCCCACAGCACCTCCGGCGTCGTTGCCGCGGCGCACGCCTTCAGCGCCGCTGGCGCTGCTGCCGTCGTCGTGGCTACGTCGCCAGCGTGCGCGGACGCGGGCGCTAGTACCGCGCACCGCCGCTGGGGCCCGTGCGTGGTTGCTGCACGTGGCGCGCGGCTCCTGTGCGTGGCAGGTTGTTGCTAGGCGTCGGGTGCGGGTGGCGGCAGCGTGCCGTTGTTGAGGTGCAGCGCGTCGCGCACAGGGCCCCGGCGCGGGTTGAGCGACGCTCGGGGTGCGGGTTGCTGCGGGGCGGGAGAACGCGAGGGGTATGTGGGCGGACAAGGCATACGGCGGGCACGCTGGTGATCTGGGTGCGCGTGCAGGTGTCGTGGTCATGGGTGCCGGGCGGGGCACGCGCGCGTGCGCAGGTGTCGGGCACGCGCGTGAGCACGTGGCGGGCACGCGTCTTTGGATCTTGCACGGGTGCTGGCGCGTTCGAATCGTGTCGCCCGCGCCTGCCTACGCGTCCGACGCTCGTGGAAGGGGCGGAGGGCTGCTGGAAGCCGCGGGGGTGTGGTCGAAGGCCGGGGAGGACGCTGGATGTGCGGGAGGGCTGGGGAAAGGAGGGCGAGTGGAGAGGGAGGCGAGACGCGCGAAGAGCGCGGAGATAAGCGTGAGCGCGAAGAGGAGGGAGGGCGTGCTGGACAGGGAGGTGTCACTGCAGCTGCAGAGGGAGAGGACGAGCCGCGTACCAGCTGTGACGCGGCTCGGCAATCGCCGAATGTCGGTGGCTGAAGGCCGAGATGACCGACGTTCGAGGAGGAAGGTGTGGGCGCACGAGTTTGGGGCCATTCTGGCCAGATCTTGAGGTACATGTGCATAGCTACTGTAGTCTACAATGTATATACGAGATTTTTAGCAAATGTTAAGACTTTTGGAGCCAAAACGACAGAATTATACTAACCCTACTGTAACCCTAGATTATATGTCGTGAGGTGCAGGCTTTACTACGGAGAACGGTACTTATCTTGCTGAGCGAAACGTTTATATAATTAGTATACAATGTATGTACGAAGACTCAAATTTTTTGGACTCGATTCCAGAGCTTGAGATCTGAAATACGTCTAAAAACATAATCCATGGAGCGAAAAATTATGTATTTGACTAGATCCTAGAGATACAACTATCCAAAAAATACAGTAAAGTGGTAGTATACTCCTCATATATGCTCCAATGTATTTAGATGACCCGATACAATGTGCGAGAGAGATGTGCTGCAGAATTACAGCTCGAATCTTGTGCCCGGCTTGCCCGAGGCGTCGATTCGAGCTTGACGCGTTTAGTCTTTTGTACGTTTTAGACTTTCTTACCAGTGCCTCGCACACAGTACACGTACAGTCCATTCGATTCGTACAAAAACTAATATATAGATTTATGTATTGTATCTACATCTACTCCAATATTTTGACAATTTAACGAAATTTACTTTCCCTGAAAGTGGTCTTCGAAGTTCGGCCCGCCTCGTTCGGTGCCCTGTTCGGCAATTGCCGATTGGTGCCACAAGGCTCGCTCAACCCTTCCTATTCCTCGTCCTGCTATGATCAAGCGGGGACAATCCAGGGCTCAATAGCCCTCAAATTCGTAAGTTTTTTGTTTTTACATTCGTATGTCGTACTATACTAACTATTTCTTCTATTTTCTTAGCTCTCGAATGCGCTGACGTGGCGTAGCAGGCCGCACGACGAGACCCGCCCCCCACCACGGTACCTCCCTCCTCCCGCGCTCGCAAGTGCGCGTCCGCCATCGCCTGCGCGTTGCGACCCGCGCAATGCGACATCGCCCACCTCACAATGCCGCGCGCACCCTAGCAACCGTGCGTTCGCGCCAGGGCCCCCATTTCGACACATCGACACACCACCCCCCCTCGCGCTTGCAAATGCGCGTTCGACGTCTCCCAGCGCCGTGAAGACCCACTCGCCGGCTCGCAAGGCCCCGCGCTCGCAATAGCGCGTCATCAAGCCCTCTCGAAGTCGCGCGGAACGACTCGCGCAGACACCCCATCCCCACAACCCGCTGTACCATGCGCACGTTCGCGCCAGCCCACTCCCACTCGCATAAGCCCAGAATCGACGCGCACGGACCAGCAGCAACGACGTGCGGGTGCAAATGCCGCGTACACCATCAAGGCACCCTCCCCGTGCGCGTCCCACCGTCTCCTGCACGTATACCATCGTGTTGCGTGCCGCGAGCATCACCACCACGTCCGCGCACTTGAGCGCCAGGCCCGCACGGTCCACCATCGCCGCGCGCGCCCCCCCTGCCAGAACCCATCCGCGCGCGCCCGAAACCCGCGCGCATGTCCCAACCCCGTGCCTGCACGTCCCAACCCGTGCCTCGCGCGTCTCGGCGCCATCCAGGCCGCGCCCCAGCACCGAGCCCGCACGCCCGCGCGCCCATGCCCGCGCCCCGATACCCATGCCCGTTTCAGCACCATACCCGCACGCATCAGCGCCGTGCCCTGCGGCCCGTGGCCATGCCCCTGCGCCCCGGGACCAATGGCAATCGAGCATCAGGGACCCCCGCGTGTAGCAGCGTGCTGTGCCCACGTGTGGCCAGCCGACGGGGTGCGTCGCCAGTTGCAGTGGGCCGGCGCGTGCGGAGCGGACGAGCGCGTGCGCCGCGGTCCGATCGGCGCATATGTTGTGCAGCCGGCGCACGGCGAGTAGCACGCCGCGCGTGCGTGCAGTGCATGCGTAGCCGCAGTGTAGGGGCGGCGCAGCACGGGGCGTGGGGCGGGACAGGACGTAAGCGCCGGTGAGCGCGCGACGAAGCGGGGGAAGCGCCGGCGAGCGCGCGATGAAGCGGGGGAAGCGCCGGCGCGCGCGAGGGGAAGCGCCGGCACGCGCGGGGGAAAGCGCCGGCGAGCGCGCAGGTAAGCTACTATTGTAGCAGTGCCGAGATCCTTAAGATCTCGGCCGATATGTTTTTTTTGGAATATTATATGTTTTCGCGGCACCCTGGGTGCCGCCTTACCTGCGTGAATTATAATGTGCCCGGTGACTGGCTGATCAGCAGTTGCCGGGGTTTTTGTAATACGATTTAGGCAAGTTGCCCTATATAATGTATTTCAGTGACTGGGACACCTCTGGATGTCGCCCGAGCGAAATACCGCTCCAAGATCGACATGAGTGATGCGTATGAACAAATCTGCATCGAGCCAGATGATATCTGGAAGACCGCATTCGCCACGGTCTATGGCACATTCGTGAGCCACGTCATGCAGCAAGGAGACTGTAATGCCCCAGCGACATTCCAGCGGCTCATGACGGTGATATTCCGTGATTGTATCGGAATATTCGTCCACGTTTACTTGGACGACGTATTCATATTCTCTGATACTATCGCAGACCATGAAGAACACTTGAAACTGGTGTTTGACCGCCTTAGAAATAGCCACCTATTCCTAAGTCGAGACAAGTGCGACATCTATTCCAAAAAGATGGACTGTCTCGGACATGTGATCGACGATCGTGGACTTCACGCCGATCGTGACAAGATGTCGAAAATACGTCACTGGCCCACGCCGAAGAACTTCAATGAAGTTCAACGATTCCTGGGACTAGTTCAGTACCTAGCACAATTCATGCCGGACCTGTCACTATACACATCCCCATTATCAGGGATGGTACGGAATGGCCACACTTTCGAATGGCGTGCGATGCACACTCAATGCTTCGAAATGATCAAGGCGATGGCATGTAAAATGCCGATCCTGAAGCCGATCGACCCCAGAAACCCGGATACGATTTGGGTTATCTGCGACGCCTCCACATACGGCGTCGGGGCCATGTACGGACAAGGCCCGACTTGGTTGACCTGTCGCCCAGCAGGATTCATGTCCAAAAAGTTTTCAAACGCGCAGCGTAACTACCGCACGTTTGAACAAGAGACAATCGCCATCTTAGAGGCACTCTCCAAATGGTCCGATAAACTCATCGGGCGCAAGATTTCGGTGGTCACAGACCATAAATCTTTGGAGTTCTTCGAAACTCAGAAGAACCTATCACCGCGTCAAACGCGTTGGATAGAGTTTCTATCCAAGTACGACATGAAAGTCCAGTACGTGGAAGGGAAACTCAACAAGGTCGCCGACTGTTTCTCGCGATACTACGAGTCTGTCGACAGCGACCCCGCGGGGACAGAATACGTCAATATTGACGTACTGCTGGACCCGGAGGGAGAGGATCTCTCCCCAGCCCGAATCACCGAGATTCGAGCCATGCAGCTGCGCCCACGAGAACTTCGCGAACAGGTTTCCCCTCGGGACGCGGAAGCTGCAGAACTAGATCGCCGAGCGCGCACTAGCTCCCCGCCGAACAGCACGAGCCGGGCCACGGCGAACGACCCCCGCGTCGTGACCGCCCTGACCGATGGTCCACCCCTCCGCGAGCGGGTCGAAGGCAACGCCGACTGGACATCCCTCATCAAAGACGGATATACCAATGACCCGTTCTTTGGCAAAGTCCTGTCCAACATGGACAGTCACCCGTCCTTCACCCTACAAGATGGGTTGATCTGGTCTAAAACCAGGACAGGAGCTGAGGTCCTGTGCATACCCGAGGCTGTCCTCAAAGGGTGTAGCGTCAGAGAAATCATCCTCGACACCGCCCACGCCACCATCGGCCATTTCGGAATGCAGAAAACCTCCGAATATGTGCGTCGATGGTACTGGTGGCCCAAGATCGGACACGACTTGGTCAAGTTCTGCTCGAGCTGCGGGTCTTGTCAAATGACAAAGACTCGCAACCAACCCCCAGCAGGACTTCTCCATAGCATGCCCATCCCGACGCACCCATGGGCGTCGATAGGGATGGACTTTGTTGGCCCTTTCCCCAAGGCCCAAGGCCTCGACTACCTCTGGGTAGTTATTTGTCGCCTTACGTCTATGGTACATTTGCTTCCCATTACAACGCAGACTAAGGCGTCGGAGGTGGCTCATCTCTACTATAAAGAGATAGTACGACTCCACGGGGTACCGGAGTCGATTGTCTCTGATCGAGACGCGAAGTTCACGTCAACATTTTGGCGGGAACTCCATCGGCTCACGGGTACAAAACTACTCATGTCCACATCGTTCCATCCCCAAACGGATGGTGCCTCGGAGCGCGTGATCCGCTCCATAGGGCAAATCCTGAGAAACATGGTGTCCCCTAGTCAGGAAGACTGGGTAGACCAGATCCCCATGGTAGAATTCGCGCTGAATTCCACCGTCAGTTCGAGCTCGGGATTCGCCCCGTTCGAACTGAACTACGGGTACATGCCCACCATGGGCAAGCAACCCGTCGCTAACACCCCGTATAAAGGGGTGAAAGCGTTCGCAGAACGCGCTCGCGCACATCTGGATGCCGCTCATGATGCTATCATCGAGAGTCGTGTCAATCAGGCGTATTACGCTAACGCGCGCCGCACACCCGAAGTCGAATACAAGGTCAACGACCTTGTGTATCTCTCGACTAAGAACCTGAACATGCCGAAGGGTCGTGCAGCGAAACTGCTACCCAAATATATCGGGCCGTTCAAGGTCCTCGAGAGCAACCCCAGCACCTCCAATTACAAGCTGGAGTTGCCCGAGGAGTTACAGCGGCGCCGAATACACCCCGTATTCCATGCCTCTCTTCTCCGTCGTCACGAGCCCAACGACGACATCCTATTTCCGCGCCGGGAGACGAAATTGTATTACGATTTCGGCCAACCTGACGACGAAGAATGGTACGTCGAGGACATTGTTGGACACCAATGGGTGCGCAACAAAGTCCAATTCCACATCAAGTGGTCCCTAGGCGACCACTCATGGGAACCATACGAGATCTGTAAAGATCTCGAAGCTCTCGATAGGTACCTCGAGCTTCAAGGGATTACCGACTGGCGTTCCCTCCCGCGCAAGCACGCAGTGACTTCTACACGAAGTGTAGAAGTCGAAGACGCGTCTGGGCCCCCGAAGCCCCCTAGGCGCGCGTCTCGGCGAACGCCGAAGAAGCGCGCATAGCCCCCGCGCGCTTCCGGGGCTCGGAGCCGTTAAACTTTCGGACGGATTCGGTTGTGGGCGTCTGATGGTGCCTTGCGAAAATACTGGCGTCAAGGCGCGGTCTTTTCCGCTCCCCCTCCTCAACCGCGACCACCACCATGCCCGCCGAATCCCAGTCCACCAACCTGCCCCCAGCTCATGAGCCGCCTACCGCGCACACCAGTGCGCCCGGATCGCAGGCCCCGCCTGTTGATCCGCCGTCGATGGAAGTCGACGAGCCGGCCGCGTCGCAGACCGCGGGGACGAACGTCCCTGCGTCCACGACGCAGCCGCAGGGTCCGGCCAGCGACTCTGTCGCTCCCGCACCCTCTCTCCCCCCTCCCATCCCCGCCACATCGGGACTATGGGGCTGGGAGGTTGGTGCCTACGCCGTCATGCACCCGACGACAATGTGCGAGATATGCCGTGCGTATCTTGCGCACACCGACGTCGGTGATGCCACCTTCGCCGCGGCGATGCGTGCTCGTCGGCATCACGAGGAGCACCTGGCCAGCAATGGCCGCGCCGTGCTCATCGCGCGCTGCGAGACCATCGAGCGCCAGTTCGCCGAATGCGCCGACGATCTGGTCCACGAGGAGAAGCGCGGCCGTTGCTACAAGACCGAGCGCGACGACGCGCGGGCCGACCTCGCGACGACCCGCCGCTCGCTCGACCGCGCCACGGCGGAAAATACCCGCCTCATGGGCCTCCTTCGCGCCTACGAGACGGCTCCGCCGCCCGTCGCTGCGCCCGCCCCGCCTTCGCGCACCTCCACCTCATCGTCGGCTCGCGCGCCTCACGCGGCATCCAAAAAGCGGCCTTCCCAGAAGGCCCCGGCAGCCCCGCCTGCTGCCACGTCTGCATCCGCCCCCGCGCCATCGGCGCGGCTGGACGACACCGACGTGGAAATGCCCGGTGGGTCCCCCCCACTGGGTAATTACTATGAGGACTTCTCGTCCTCCGACGGCATCGACTCGGAAGCCGAGTTGAAGCGTCGCAAGCGGAACGATGCCCGCGCCCTGCGCAAGGATCGGTCCGGTCACTGGAAGGCGTTTGACCGCCAGCGCGAAGAAGAATCCATGGCCGCGGCTTTGATGGACACGTCGCGTCGGTTCCCCGACACCACGGCCCCCGCCCCGCCTGCGCAGCCGCTCCCTGGCTTTACCATGCCTCAATACGTGGGGAGCCAGGTGTCCATGTATGCCAGCGCGACTTTGGCAGCGCAACGCGAGCAAGTCCGCCGCTCCCGCCCGGGCCGCGTCGCCTCCACGGCGCTGGCGCCGTCTTCAACCACGTCGCAACCGCCGCCCGCGTCGAACCCGACCGCGCCTCGCCCGCCGCCCGCCCCCTCCACTGGCGTTCCGACCACCGCATCCCACGCCCCTAAACGGAAGCGCGCCACCGCGCCCGTAGATTGGGCCACCTTCCCAATCCGCAACATGCACGAGGCGCGACGCATCATCGCCGCCAGTGACACGTCGGCCGCCGCACACTCGCGCGTGCGTGCTGAGGTTTCGCGCGCCAACCTGGTGCCTGCCGCTGAACGGCCTGAATGGCAGGTGGGCCTGCTGCGCGTATGGACGCAGCATGGCACCACCAAACGCAAGCGTCAGGTGCGCGCTGAGGCCGAAGCCGCGTCCGCCGCCGCGCCCGACCCCTACGCCTCTGCGTTCGCCCCACCGCCTGGGGGCGCCCAGCCTGCGCCATCTGTCCACGAGTGGCAGATGCCCCAGGCTGCGGGACATTATGCCCCGACCTCCGCACCCGAGCCGACCCGCCCTCGCCAGACGGTGTCTAGTTCTCAGGGGGGAGGGTCCGCGGCCTCCAGCAGCAGGAACACTGCAGCCGCAGAACGAACATACCCCGGGATCACCCCTGATCCCTGGTTCCACGACGATATGCGGTTAACGCATAACGACATGACCGTACCGGAGATGGTGGAACACTGGCGTGAGCACCCACGACAGGCGCCTGATGGCGTAGGAGGGTACTCAGGCCAGATCACCCTCCGTCGAGGAGAAGCCTGGATTCTCGCATCGAACAGCGGCCCACCGCGCAGCCCTGACAACGACCAGCGCATGTGGTGGAACCACGAGATAACGAACCTGTTCTCGGTTCCGGGCTGGTTCAACCAGATTGCCCGCAGATCGCACGCACGCCGGAGCAACACGATCAACGCGATCCTGTATGCTCGGGATACGCGGAATGTCACCCTGGAGCAAGTGGTGGAACACTTGCTCCACAACGGCATCACCGATAACATGGTGATGCTGCTTGAAGAGATCAGCCGCGTGCGCCGCAACCGGATCTTGCGTCGCGCAGACGACGACATGTCCGATTGGCCTTGCGAGCCAACAGCGCAGACGATGATCGAGTCGTCCGCTCCCGACAACACCCCGTCGGGCCCCCCCCCAATCCACGAAGAATCTGCAATAGCAGACTCACACATGATCGTCGACCGTGACGACCTTACCAACTCGGCACGCGCAACGCATCGTTCGCGTAGCGGCAGCAGGAGTCCCACCAACTCCGCATCGTCCGTCGAGGACCTATACAAGCCCACGAAACGTGCGGCTAAGGACCTCGATGGTGACAAGGAGCCCGACTCAGACGCTATTGCATCATCGGCCGCGGAGGACACGAAATGCGATCCTCCGAAGTCACCGCCGCTCCCTCCTCTCCCTGACGAGGACGAGGACAATTTGATGCAAGGACCCGAGTAGGCTAGTCCTCACACAACTGTACCTTACCGCCGAAATGGCTGGTGGGGTATAGTTCAGACTAATTCAAAAAATGAACCGTACATTCGGTCCAAAGGGGGAGGGTGTAAGGCAGCGCCTTACGGCCATTCAATAACATCGCGCGCACGCGATCGTCGACGCGACTCGGGCCAGATAGGACCGGACCCCGCGCCTACGGGCGCATTTGTACATGTTTATATACGGACTTATGGGCGCCGATCGTGGCGCCTGTCACTTTACCTTTGTAACTACATCCACACTACGCCTGTGCAATCCATCCCACACCCATCGGGTACAGTGGAATCTGCTCAGCTTGTGTGACTGTAGATACTACAAAGTGTGATTCCTTACAGTCCACCCTCAGTTCCGTCAGCGAACTTGGTGCATTCTCGTGTGAGTTCACGATCATCACGTGCTACCTGAAAGGCAAGAACCGCATCTCCGATATCGAGGAACAACGCTGGTTTTTGGCGGCGCTCCCCGAACGTCTTCGCCTGCGGGTAGAGGACCGCCTTGCTCTTACCAAGCCTGATCACCATCCCGAGGATCCGCACCCGATCAATGACATCTATAGGGCCGCAGAGTGGTGCATGTATGGCACTGCCATCACCCCCGACCTGTACCTGCGTGGACCGTCGTCAACTCAAGCCACCGTGTCGTCATCAACCGCCGATGCAGGCTCAGGAACGACTATCCAGATTAAGAGTGAGCAGTTAGCGTCACTGGCCGATATCCTTTTAAGGAGTGCGCAGCAGCCGTCGCGTCAACCGATGGTCTCCGGAGGTAATCAAGGCGCGCCAATGCACGGGTGAATGGGGTCGGATCAGTGCAACTTCTGTGGGAACGTGGGGCATTTCGTGCACGAATGCATGACAGCCTGGGAATACATGGCCGCCGGCAAGTGCAAGAAGGATGTCCAAGGCAAGATGGTCTTACCCTCTGGGGCTTGGCTCCCGCAAGGACCCCCAGGCGTGACTATGGCCGAATGGATTGACGAATACCACCATATGAACCCCAATCAGCGAGCCACGGGTCAGCTTATGATGGGTGTAGCCAGTACCCACCAGGCAAGTTCACCGCGGGTGGGGCTCCCTCCCTACGGCTATCGCGTTGCGCCGGCATACGCTCAGACCACCGCGTCCCCCTATACCCAGGTCCAGGCAGGGTTGTACCAGCTCACCACAGATGTGCGGATCGAGAGCCTGGAGGGTGAGCTACAGTGGTTATACCAGTTGAAGGACGCCTCGGTTGTGCCCCCACCCAATGCCGTGGCCAGCCGTGATAGAGCTAACCGGGTGTTGGAACGAGCTTGCAGGATGGAAGAGCCTGCCCACTAACCGGCCCCTCCACGATTGCCCCATGCGCCGCCGCGCCCGACCATCGAGGATGAACCAGAGCTGCTGTGGGCGTCCCTGCCCCCTCCGCAAGCTTCACCGGCCCCAGGCCCGGAACGAGACGTCCCCCCTCACCTTCTATCTCAACCTGCAGTACATGACGACCTCCGCGACCCTGATGGTCCCGTCCACCCGTTTGCCAGAGTCCGTGACGGTGCAAGGCCCGCGCAAGTCCCAGTGATCAAAGTAGTCGAAGAGACGGGCCCAACCCGCCGTGCGCAAGACTCAGTCGGGCAAGACGTGCTGGACCGCGTGTTCGCGCGCGCCATGTCCCTCCCTATCGAGGTCACCCAGGGCGAGCTCTGGTCCCTGGTGCCTGCACTACGTGTGAAATACAAGGAGGCAGTCTCATGGCGTCACACGCGTCCGGTGGCGGGACAGAACCTGTTGGAAGTCCTTAATGAGACTGACCTGCTCTCCGAGCTGCCAGGCGAAGATGCAGTCAAGGAGCTGGCCTTGCCAGCGCATCAAGTAGAGCTCGCTGCAGGTATCCAGTTCGCGAGCGAGCCCACCGAAGGTGACCGTGTGCAGCACCCGGCCTCGCCCCCTCATCCACGGGTATCTATCCTTTCGCACCAGTGTGCCGAGCCGCCGGAAGGTGCTGTTGTCCTCCTGGATCCCTACGAGCAGTACCTCAAGCAACTCCGCCCGGACGAAAAGCCTAAACCCCTGATCGTCTCGCGCAAGTCTGCGGCACTGTGCTCTATTGCAGCACTCATAGATCATCAAGAACCGGTCGAGTGCATCTTGGACCCAGGTTCTCAGGTCATCTCCATGTCAGAGAGCGTTTGCTACACCTTAGGCCTGTCGTATGACCCCACGATTATCCTCACTATGCAATCCGCCAATGGCGAACTTGATGACTCGCTGGGCCTGTGCCAAAATGTGCCTGCAGTCTTTGGCAACATTGTTCTCTACCTCCAAATACATGTCCTCCGGTCGCCCGCCTACAATATCCTACTCGGACGCCCCTTCGATGTGCTTACCGAGTCCGTCATGCACAGCTACCACAATGAAACACAGACCATCACCATCTTCGACCCAAACACCGGCGAAGCAGCCACGATCCCCACCCACCCACGCACTGACATTCAGTATACGCTCGCGGCAAAGGAGGATTTTCGCGCTTCGATGATTTGATTGAAGATCAAGGAGAGGTCGCCTTCATCGTTGATTTCGACTCGCACCAGTCCCAGCTATGAAATTATATTATGTACCAGCAACTTGCCTAAAGTGTATTACAAAAACCCCGGCAGTTGCTGCCCGGGGCCTTGCCATGTACATTATAATTCACTCGTATTATAATCTACGTCGGGGCCGCTTACCGGGCCGTACACTACGCACTGCCGCGCGCTTAGCGCGGCTACTCGCTCGGCACCGTGCCCGCTTTGCCTCGGCACCGTCCACCGCCCTGCGCGCTTCCCGCCTCGGCTACGCGCTCACCGCCTCCTGCCCCGCCCGCCCTCGGCTACGCGAGCGCTCGCACGTCCCGCCCTTGGCTACGCGCCTGGGCCCGCTCCCTGCCGCCGCCGCTCGCTCTCCCGCCGCCACTTGATCTCCGCCGCACACGCCCCGCCTCCCGCCTCGGCTACGCACCCGTGCGCCTCCCCCCCTCGGCCCCTCGGCTACGTGACTGCGCGGGCCTCCCGCCGCTGCCATTCGTCCCACAGCACCTCCGGCGTCGTTGCCGCGGCGCACGCCTTCAGCGCCGCTGGCGCTGCTGCCGTCGTCGTGGCTACGTCGCCAGCGTGCGCGGACGCGGGCGCTAGTACCGCGCACCGCCGCTGGGGCCCGTGCGTGGTTGCTGCACGTGGCGCGCGGCTCCTGTGCGTGGCAGGTTGTTGCTAGGCGTCGGGTGCGGGTGGCGGCAGCGTGCCGTTGTTGAGGTGCAGCGCGTCGCGCACAGGGCCCCGGCGCGGGTTGAGCGACGCTCGGGGTGCGGGTTGCTGCGGGGCGGGAGAACGCGAGGGGTATGTGGGCGGACAAGGCATACGGCGGGCACGCTGGTGATCTGGGTGCGCGTGCAGGTGTCGTGGTCATGGGTGCCGGGCGGGGCACGCGCGCGTGCGCAGGTGTCGGGCACGCGCGTGAGCACGTGGCGGGCACGCGTCTTTGGATCTTGCGCGGGTGCTGGCGCGTTCGAATCGTGTCGCCCGCGCCTGCCTACGCGTCCGACGCTCGTGGAAGGGGCGGAGGGCTGCTGGAAGCCGCGGGGGTGTGGTCGAAGGCCGGGGAGGACGCTGGATGTGCGGGAGGGCTGGGGAAAGGAGGGCGAGTGGAGAGGGAGGCGAGACGCGCGAAGAGCGCGGAGATAAGCGTGAGCGCGAAGAGGAGGGAGGGCGTGCTGGACAGGGAGGTGTCACTGCAGCTGCAGAGGGAGAGGACGAGCCGCGTACCAGCTGTGACGCGGCTCGGCAATCGCCGAATGTCGGTGGCTGAAGGCCGAGATGACCGACGTTCGAGGAGGAAGGTGTGGGCGCACGAGTTTGGGGCCATTCTGGCCAGATCTTGAGGTACATGTGCATAGCTACTGTAGTCTACAATGTATATACAAGATTTTTAGCAAATGTTAAGACTTTTGGAGCCAAAACGACAGAATTATACTAACCCTACTGTAACCCTAGATTATATGTCGTGAGGTGCAGGCTTTACTACGGAGAACGGTACTTATCTTGCTGAGCGAAACGTTTATATAATTAGTATACAATGTATGTACGAAGACTCAAATTTTTTGGACTCGATTCCAGAGCTTGAGATCTGAAATACGTCTAAAAACATAATCCATGGAGCGAAAAATTATGTATTTGACTAGATCCTAGAGATACAACTATCCAAAAAATACAGTAAAGTGGTAGTATACTCCTCATATATGCTCCAATGTATTTAGATGACCCGATACAATGTGCGAGAGAGATGTGCTGCAGAATTACAGCTCGAATCTTGTGCCCGGCTTGCCCGAGGCGTCGATTCGAGCTTGACGCGTTTAGTCTTTTGTACGTTTTAGACTTTCTTACCAGTGCCTCGCACACAGTACACGTACAGTCCATTCGATTCGTACAAAAACTAATATATAGATTTATGTATTGTATCTACATCTACTCCAATATTTTGACAATTTAACGAAATTTACTTTCCCTGAAAGTGGTCTTCGAAGTTCGGCCCGCCTCGTTCGGTGCCCTGTTCGGCAATTGCCGATTGGTGCCACAAGGCTCGCTCAACCCTTCCTATTCCTCGTCCTGCTATGATCAAGCGGGGACAATCCAGGGCTCAATAGCCCTCAAATTCGTAAGTTTTTTGTTTTTACATTCGTATGTCGTACTATACTAACTATTTCTTCTATTTTCTTAGCTCTCGAATGCGCTGACGTGGCGTAGCAGGCCGCACGACGAGACCCGCCCCCCACCACGGTACCTCCCTCCTCCCGCGCTCGCAAGTGCGCGTCCGCCATCGCCTGCGCGTTGCGACCCGCGCAATGCGACATCGCCCACCTCACAATGCCGCGCGCACCCTAGCAACCGTGCGTTCGCGCCAGGGCCCCCATTTCGACACATCGACACACCACCCCCCCTCGCGCTTGCAAATGCGCGTTCGACGTCTCCCAGCGCCGTGAAGACCCACTCGCCGGCTCGCAAGGCCCCGCGCTCGCAATAGCGCGTCATCAAGCCCTCTCGAAGTCGCGCGGAACGACTCGCGCAGACACCCCATCCCCACAACCCGCTGTACCATGCGCACGTTCGCGCCAGCCCACTCCCACTCGCATAAGCCCAGAATCGACGCGCACGGACCAGCAGCAACGACGTGCGGGTGCAAATGCCGCGTACACCATCAAGGCACCCTCCCCGTGCGCGTCCCACCGTCTCCTGCACGTATACCATCGTGTTGCGTGCCGCGAGCATCACCACCACGTCCGCGCACTTGAGCGCCAGGCCCGCACGGTCCACCATCGCCGCGCGCGCCCCCCCTGCCAGAACCCATCCGCGCGCGCCCGAAACCCGCGCGCATGTCCCAACCCCGTGCCTGCACGTCCCAACCCGTGCCTCGCGCGTCTCGGCGCCATCCAGGCCGCGCCCCAGCACCGAGCCCGCACGCCCGCGCGCCCATGCCCGCGCCCCGATACCCATGCCCGTTTCAGCACCATACCCGCACGCATCAGCGCCGTGCCCTGCGGCCCGTGGCCATGCCCCTGCGCCCCGGGACCAATGGCAATCGAGCATCAGGGACCCCCGCGTGTAGCAGCGTGCTGTGCCCACGTGTGGCCAGCCGACGGGGTGCGTCGCCAGTTGCAGTGGGCCGGCGCGTGCGGAGCGGACGAGCGCGTGCGCCGCGGTCCGATCGGCGCATATGTTGTGCAGCCGGCGCACGGCGAGTAGCGCGCCGCGCGTGCGTGCAGTGCATGCGTAGCCACGGTGTAGGGGCGGCGCAGCACGGGGCGCGGGGCGGGACAGGACGTAAGCGCCGGCGAGCGCGCGACGAAGCGGGGGAAGCGCCGGCGAGCGCGCGATGAAGCGGGGGAAGCGCCGGCGCGCGCGAGGGGAAGCGCCGGCACGCGCGGGGGAAAGCGCCGGCGAGCGCGCAGGTAAGCTACTATTGTAGCAGTGCCGAGATCCTTAAGATCTCGGCCGATATGTTTTTTTTGGAATATTATATGTTTTCGCGGCACCCTGGGTGCCGCCTTACCTGCGTGAATTATAATGTGCCCGGTGACTGGCTGATCAGCAGTTGCCGGGGTTTTTGTAATACGATTTAGGCAAGTTGCCCTATATAATGTATTTCAGTGACTGGGACACCTCCGACTCGGAGACGCCGCAAATCACGGCTTACACCACTATACCCCCAGAATGTTCCGAAAACCCAGAAAAATGCCAAGACCATCTTCAATCTCTTTATCTCTATGCCTGTGATGCCTCGCTTCTCGACTCTAGTCCGGGGGGTCCTTCGCTTTCAGACGCCCCCGATAAATCTAATTTGTTGTCTGCCTTTCTCTCCGCTACAGCCTGCAAGTCCGCTTCCGCTTCCAAGCAAGGTCACCCGAGTCCGCCGCCTCCTGGCGCGACGGATACCGGTCCTCCTGTCGCCTCTTATGCTGCAAAGAACTACAAGCCAGTTGTCCAAAAAGTCCACCCAGTATTTACGGACCTCCCCGAGCATTTTCGGGTTCTCCGTACATCAGGAACCCTACAAACTATCTTATAAAATCTTATAAAATCTGATTGAAATCTGGAGAAACTGGTAGCAACATTCAGATTCATCAGGTAGTCAGACACCTAAGACGGGTGTCATCTGTCAGAAATAATCAGAAATAACTTATAAGATTTCAGATTTATAAGAACAATCAGATACAATCAGATACATCAGACACAGCAGAAAGTTTGTAGGGTTCCTGATGTAACATCAAGGGCGACCCTCTCCAAGACCTACCGGAATTGTCTCCCAATCCGCCCCCGTTCGCTCCCACCGCCCGCTATACCAAAGAAAGAAAAGTGATTATCGATCGCGCCCATCCAGAAGGTTTCCTCTGGCCCGCCGAGCACAACCTACTCCACCATTTCATATGCCTCCACGATACCGCCTTTGCCTGGGACGATTCAGAGCGGGGACATTTCTGCGAAGACTTCTTCCCCTCAGTGGTTATGCCGGTCATACCACACACCCCCTGGGTCTTGAAGAACCGTCCAATCCCGCCAGGCATCCATGACAAGGTCTGCGAGATTATCCGTACCAAGATCGCCGCCGGCGTATATGAGCCTTCGTCGTCGTCATATCGCTCACGCTGGTTCTGCGTCACCAAAAAAGATGGTACAAGCCTTCGCATTGTGCACAGTCTCGAACCGCTCAACAAGGTCACCATCGCTCACTCGGGCATCCCGCCTTTTACCGACCAGCTCGCCAAGCAGTTCACCGGGCGTGCTTGTGGCGGCATCCTCGATCTCTACGTTGGTGACGAGCGACTCTTGGCAGAGAAGTCCCACGACATGACCACGTTCCAAACCCTGTTCGGGCCCAAACGGCTCGTTACGCTGCCCATGGGGTGGACGAACTCCGTGCCTATCTTCCACGACGACGCTACCGAAATCCTCCGGCCAAAATTCCCAGCTGTCACCATGCCCTATATCGATGATGTCCCCATCAAAGGCCCAGCTACCCGTTACGAGTTGCCCGGCGGAAATTTTGAAACTATCCCCTGGAACCCAGGTATTCGTCGCTTTGTCTGGGAACACTTCCAGGGCACGAACCGTGTCATCCAACACATGAAATATTGCGGTGGTACCTTCTCAGGGAAAAAAACTGTCCTTTGCGCGCCGGAGATCATCGTCATCAACCATAGATGCATGCCGGCGGGCCGTTTGCCAGAACTCAGCAACCTCACCAAGGTCAGCAACTGGCAACCTTGTACCAACCTCTCGGACGTTCGCGCTTTTCTCGGGACCATTGGCGTGGCCCGCATCTTCATCAAGAACTTTGCAAAGCGTGCTCATCATCTGGTACGGCTTACGCGCAAGGACACCCCATTCGAGTTTGGCCCAGACCAGTTGGCTGCGCAGGAAGACCTTAAGCAAGCGCTTCTCGCATCACCCGCCCTGCGCGCGATAGATTACGAGTCTCCCGCCTCAGTGATCCTGGGCATCGACACCTCCTATATTGCCATCGGTTACCTACTCTGTCAACAAGATGTGGACGACCCCAAAGTTCGCCGGTATGCCCGCTTCGGCTCTATCGCCCTGAACAACCGTGAGGCGCACTTCTCCCAACCAAAGCTGGAATTATATGGCCTATACCGGAGCCTTCGCGCACTCAAACTCTGGCTCATTGGTGTTCGCAACCTGATTATCGAAGTCGACGCCCGTTATATATCCGGCATGCTGAATAATCCCGATCTCGCCCCTAGTGCATCCATGAACCGGTGGATCGTCGGCATCCTCATGTTTCAATTTACCCTGGTTCACGTCCCTGGCGAGAAGCATGGGCCGGATGGCCTCTCCTGGCGCTGCCCCCAGGACGATGATGCGTCCAAACCCGGCGACGACTTTGACGACTGGGTCGACCGTGCTTATGGCTTTGTACACATAATAAATGTGCCTCGGATCGGCCACGACCGCCCTCAGCTGGCCCAACAGCTCATCTCAACCAATGTCGCCGCCGGCGATTTTGTTGCGCCTCCTCCGCAAGACCACTTGGCATCCTACGCAGATGTTCCAAGGTCGGAAAAATCCCTCCTCATGGACGACCGACTGCACGCCGTCACCGACTTTCTGCTCCATCCGATCCGCCCTGACGGATTGACGGACCGGGAGTATGCTCGCTTCCTGCGTTATTGCCGCGACTTCTTCATGAAAGGTGGCCGCCTCTGGAAGCACGACAAGACAAATGCGCACAAACTAGTGCTCCTGCCGACCGGCCGCTGGGCTGCTCTCGTTGAGACTCATGAGTCCGCGGGACACCGTGGCGTCGCCACAACTGCCCTCCTGCTCGCGGTCCGTTTCTGGTGGCCTTTTATGGGCTCGGATGTTGCTTGGTTCGTCCGTTCGTGCCATATTTGCCAAGCGTTCCAGATCCGCAAAGTTCTTATCCCGCCAACGGTTGCGGTGCCCACGCCTTTATTTGCGAAAATGTACATGGATACCATGCACCTGCTGAAATCCAACAATATGCAATACCTGGTCCAAGGGCGCTGCTCGGTGTCCCACTTTCCTGAATGGCGCATGCTGCGCAAAGAACACAGCGAGCACATTGCTGATTGGATTTACCAAGACATCTTGTGCCGCTGGGGTATGCTCACCGAAATCATGTCCGACAATGGCGGCCCATTCATTAAAGCCTTGACGCAGCTGGAAAAGAAGTACCACATCTGGCATATCTACATCTCGGGCTATAACTCGAGAGCCAACGGCATCGCTGAGCATGCACACTTTGACGTACACCAAGCCCTGATCAAGGCCGCCGACGGCGTGGAGAAGAATTGGAGCTACTCAGCCCACTCCGTGTTCTGGTCGGAACGTATCACCATCTGCCAGCGCATGGGCTGTTCCCCATACTTCGCGGTAACCGGTACGCACCCCCTGATGCCACTCGATATCGCTGAAGCCACCTACCTGCTGCCACCGCCTGAGGCGATCTTGTACTCTACCGACCTGATCACCTCCTGCGCTCTTGCCCTGCAGAAGCGTCAAAAGGACCTTCAGCGACTTCACAGCTGCGTCTACGAGGCCCGCCTCCAGGCAGCATGAAAATTTGAACTGGAACATGAACACACGATCCGCGACTTTGACTTTCACCACGGCGAACTGGTACTTGTCCGCAATTCCGCGTACAGCACCAGCCATTCCCGAAAGACCAAACCGCGCTACCTAGGCCCGTACCTCATCCTCGGCCGCAACAAGGGACGTGCTTACCTCTTGTGTGAGCTCGACGGTACATTATTCGACCATCCCACCGCAGCCTACCGCGTTGTCCCGTATTTCGCCCGTACCATCCTGGATCACCCGCCATTGGAAGATTTCCTCGATGTCAGCATCGAGCAGTTTGAATGCTTACTCACCTCCACCGTCACAGACCCGGATGACGAAACCGCTGGCAGCGACCTCGGTGAATTCGACAGGTCCCGACCAAGTTTGCCCGTGGCGTCCTCTGCCCACTCGACTAGCGAGGAGGACTGAGGGCAGTCCATTTTTCAGTTAGGGGGAGTAGAGGCCGTCAGTCAAGCGTGTCGACGACCTTGGATGCCCCACCAATACCCACACACACGAAATAAATCTATTGTTACTTGCATTTCGACAAACTCACCTTGGGCGATCTTCATACCATCCACCACTCAGATTTTACCTTCACCAATCGTATAGGCCCTGACAAGATCGCCTGGGGCAACTTTGTTTCTTTCTGGTTTTCCCCTTTAGATTCACACAGGTTCAGACTTCAAGATGGGCTCCCATTCGGCAGGAGCAACGATACAGTAGGACTCGGCATCCCGATTACGAGCGACCTATAGTAAAAAGCTGAGCCTAAGGCCCGGGCAACACAAAACGTATGCGACAACTTCCACGACGACAAAACAAGATAGCAAATTTAAAAGGGGAGGGTCTTTCCCTCCCCGCGCAAAGCGACAGCCCTGCTCGTCAGGAGTCAGCCAGCACGACTTCCTCTGACGCGGCCACCTCAGCGACAGGAGCCGCCGTCAGCTCCAACGGCTCACCAGGACCCTCGACCGAAGGAACGGGGGACTCCCTCGCAAGCGGGCACGAAGACGGACCCGTGGTGGGACTCGCCGCGGCCTCCTCCTCTGTGTCGCTAGCGGCGTCCGCAGGCTCGGAGGCGTCCTTGTAACCCATTTTAAACCTGTACCAGTAATAATAGGAGGGAGGGTTGCTAACTGTATCAGTAATAAGGGAGGGTTCAGGACCCAATCTGAACCATTCAAATTGCTCATTATAAATCCAAAAAAATCATTATAAATGTAATATATTCCGGCCCGTATGCTACTCACTACCGCGCGCTTAGCGCGCCTACTCGGCACCATCCACCGCCCTGCGCGCCTCCCGCCTCGGCTATGTGCGCGCTGCCCGTCCTGCCCGATCTCGGCTATGCGAGCGCTTGGCTACGCGCTCGCTCGCTCGCATGTCCCGCTCTCGACCGCACCTGCACCTGCCTATCCCCGCCACGACTCAGTCCCGGTACCGTTGCCGCGATGCACGTCAACGGCGCCGCCGCCGCCGCGTTGCTGGCAAGCTCTATCGTGGTGCTACGCACCGCATGCCGCCTGCCGCCGCCCAGACTGTGCGCCATTGCTGCGGGCCGTTGTTGGGGTGTTCCACGTGGGCGTGGACGTAGCGCGCGGGCGATGGGGCTCGAGCACGCGTGCTGGGGGGCGTACGCCGTGGCTGCACTCTGCATACCGACGCCGGGGTACTGCACGTCGTGCGCAGGTGTTGGCGAGCCGGCGCTCGTGTCGGCCGATGCTCCAGGGTGTTGAGGACCGCGGCGGGCATGCGACACGCAGCACGTAGGGGCTGTGGGCACGCGACACGCAGCACTTAGGGGCCGCGGGCACGCGCGGCAGGTGTTGTCGTGGCCGTGGATGCTGGCGTCGCGCACGTGCAAGCGCGGGTGTCGGACACGCGTCCACGTCGTTGCAGACGGATCCTGCGCGTCCGGAGCGTCTTGTGCGCGCTTCTATGTGTGTCCGGGCCGCGTAGAGGGGGGTGAATGGCTGCTGGGAGCCGTGTGAGGGTGTGGTCGTGGGATGTTGAGGGCGGGCGATGTGCGGGTGGGGTGCGAGCAGAAGTGGGCGAGCGAGGAGGGTGACGAGGTGCGGGAAGAGCGCGGAGATGCGCGCAGAGGGAGGAGGGCGGGCAGGCGAGGCTGTGGGCTGTAGGAGAGGACGAGGGGACGAGCCACGACCAATTGTGGCACGGCTCGGCAACCGCCGAGCGTCGGTGGCTGAAGGCCGAGATGACCGATGTTCGAGGACAGGATGGTTCTGAGGTGTGAACGCTGCTACATTAACTATTTATTACAATATAAATACGTACATAGGATGGTATCAAGTATATTTCCAAAGCAGCGAGAGATTCGGATCTTTCCAAGAGCCAAAATCACGAAAACATTGTAACCTTAGGGTAACCCTAGAGTACAATCTACATAGTATCGGCTTTGATACATCGAGATTCACGAAAGCAATTAAGCGACACGGTTTCATATGCTACTATACGTCTACATGAGACGTTATAAATTTTTTGGATGCAATTCTGGATAGTGAGACAAGAAATACAAGGAGAAATGCTCTGTATTCGACGAAAACTACAGTATCTCGTCAGATCCTGATTATCGGAAGCCTCAAAAAATACCATAAAGTCACCATATATTGCTTAAGTACAGCATAATGTAACAATATCGACTGATAGAGGAAGAGAGGGTAAGGTGCTACGGAATTGTGACCCGAATCTGATGCCCGGCATGCCCGAGGCTAGGATTCGAGCTCGACGCGTTTAGTCTTCTGCGCGTTTTAGACTTTCTTATCAATGGTTGAGCAGTTCCTCTCCTGCATTGAATTGAATTCCTACGAAACTTCGTATTATATTGTATCTAAACGATTTACATCTACTGTATTATTTCTATTGTTTGATTGAATTTATTTGCGCGTGAAAGTCCTTTTCGACATCCCGAGACGAGCCATGTAGCCTAATTCAGCAATTGCCAAATCGTGCCACAAGGCTCGTGGCTACGGTCCTCCTCTTACTCCACCCTCACTCAAGTGGGCATCGTGCGAGGTTCAATAGCCTTTCACTCGTAAGTTTTTTTCTTTTTATATTTGTATGTATATCAATGCTAACTCTATGGTACTTCATTTAGCCCGAAACTGTGGTGACATGGCCGTTTCACAGCCCAGCATGACGCTGCCGCCGCCAATCGACCCAACACCTCCCTCGCGCTCGTAAACGCGCACCCAATGCCTTCCAGCGACATGAAAGACGACCCGCCAGCACCCAAGGCTCCGCGCTCGCAACCGCGCACCATGAAAGTCTCCCAGAGTCGCGCCATCCCCCACCCCGCTGTCCCTCCCATCCGCCACCCCGCTGTCCCTCCCAGCACCGTCCTCGCGCGCCAGCCCCGAGCCCACGCGCCAGCCTCGAGTCCGCGCGTCCCTGCGCCTTCCCCGTGCCCTCCAGCTTTGTCCCCGTGCCCTCCAGCCCCGAGCCCGTGCCAAGCCCCGCGCCCGCGCCCGCACGTCAGCCCCGAGCTCGCGTGACCCAGGACAATCCCGCGCCATCCCAGCTCTGTGCCCGCATGCTCGTGCGCCCCGAACCCGCGCGTTTCAGCCCCGAGCCCAGGCATCTCCACCCCGCGCCCGCCCGCCATTCCTCTCCGCCCCGCGCCCGCGCCCGCCGCCCCTCCCAGTCTCGCGCCTGCATCGCGCCACCGTCCCACGCCCGTGCCACTGTTCCGCACCCGCGCGCTCCCAGCCCCAAGCCCACGTACTCCAGCGCCGTGCCCGCCGTTCGCGCGCCGCGCCCACTCTCTAGCATCGCACCCCGGTCCCTGCGCGTGGATCTCGCCTGCCCACTCCACGCGCGGGAGCCACGGATGCGCGGCGAGCATGGTGAACGGTGCGGGCGGGTATCACCCCTGCGCCGACCGAACCGCGGCACGCACGCTCTGCAGCGGGTATGCGGCGAATAGCGCGCGCGACGTGCATGCAGCGCGTGTGTAGCCACAGGCCAGGAGCGGGTACGGTAGGCGCCGGCGAGCACGATGAAAGGCACGACAAGCGCCGGTGAGCGCGCATGGAAGCGCCGGCGAGCGCGAGTGAAGGTGCACGTGAGCGCGCGGGGAAGCGCTGGCGGGCGCGCGGAGAAGCGCTGGCGGGCACGCGGGGAAGCGCTGGCGGGCGCGCGGAAGCACCGGCGGGCGCGCGGGGAAGCACCGGCGGGCGCGCGAGGAAGCGCCGGCAAGCACGTGAAGAAGCACGAAGACAAGCGCCGGTGAGCGCGTGTGGAAGCGCCGGCGAGTGCGTGTGGAAGCGCCGGCGAGCTGTAGGTAGTAATAGTAGCCGAGATCCTTAAGATCTCGGCTGATATGTTTTTCCTGGAATATAACATGTTTTATGGCCAAATTTGCATATGTTATTCTATGAAAAACATATTCTATGCAAAACATTTGATGTTCCAAACATTCCTTTTCACCCGAAAATACTGCTTATACTGTTACTGGTACAGTTGGAACCCTCCCTCCTATGACTACTGGTATAGGTTGTAAATGATCTACAGGATCTGGTGAGGCTTGTCCTTGGCGACCTTGCCCTCTTCATCCGCCTCCGCTGCGATATACTCGCCACACATGCCCGTATAGAGGGCCGTGACAAGCCTCTCGATGGCGAGGATCTGGCCGTGGTTTGACATGCGTTGGAGGTACAAACTGACGAGCTGCCGCTCGGTCTCCGCGAGCAGGGTGCAGCAGAGTGACGAATCGCGCACAATGCACGCGTAGGGGTCGACGTAGTCCCAGGCCCCTGGACGGAAGCCGTCGGAGACCGGGAACGGAAGGCGAGATGCGAGCGCCTCGAACGGGGCTGTAGGATGGTCACCCGGTCAGCAAACGCGTAGCAACAGCAGGGTAGCGACTTAGGAGCACGCCCGCGGAGTCTGGTATCCCCGGCAAGACCACGGGGGAGTCGACCACCTGGTCGTGACCAGAAGAAGCCACGGCGGCGCGCATGGCAACAGGATCCACGACGGGCGCACCCATCTGCGTCAGATGCACGTTGAGGTTGATGCAGGCGAGGCAGGAAGTGCGCTTCTCGCTGCACTCGCAGCACCGCTCGTGCTTCGCGCGCCCGACGTTCTTCACAGGAAGGACCTGGCGGAGGCACTCCTTGCCCTCGTTGATGCACGCGGTGCACCACTGCTCGGGCAAGCACTACGCAAACAGAAAATTAGCGTCAAGCACAGGTGGAGGGGATGGGTACTTACCGGACCCCACTTCTCATCGGGCTCCTTGGCCTTGGCCTTCCCTTTCCCCTCGTTCGCAGCGACAGCACCAGCTGGCCCCGTACGTGCCCTCTTCGCCGGCGGGGGCACCTCGACAATCTCGTCCCCTGCCTCCTCCTCCTCGACAGGTGCTACGGCCTTGCGCTTGGCCATGCGAGTCGCGGCGGACACTGGAGCGTCCAGAGCCAGGTCTACATCCTGCTTGGCGGACGCCTCTACGACACCGGTGGCAGTCAACAGGGCAGCGACTTCGAGGTGGTCTTGCTCACCGGTCTGCGAGCGGGGCGGCGACAGAGCCCTGGTGCACATGGAAGACGAGGCCTGCGGGGTCTCGTTGGTTGGCACGGCCGCCTTTTTGCCCTTAGGGGGCCCTGTCTTGCGCGTTGAAACGGGCGCAACCTGTGCGGGCCCCTTGCCCTTGGGTGTTGCAGCCACGAGCGGGGTGTCGTCGTCGCTCTCCTCGAGCTCGTCGGTCTCCCGGTCCTCTGTCTCGGTCGGGTCTTCGGGCGGCTCGAAGACGTCGAGCACCTTGGCACCCCACTTGCGGTCGGACTTCAGCTCAAGGCGGCTGAAGACTACACGGGCGTCGGTGATCCCGCGACGGAAGAAATCGTTGTCGAGTTGGGTCGAATTCGACCTCAAGAGAGGGCCCTGTCAGGAGTGGTGGTCAGCGGGGACGGAAGCAAAATGTGCACCGGCGGACTCACCAAGCAAGTGGCAACCTGGGTGATCCACTCTGCCCAGACATTGCCGGGGTCGCCTTCGCACGGATGGTCTGACCCGAAGAGGCGTTTGAGAGCCTGGATACCCTTGGGGCGGTTGTTGATGTATGCGCGAGCCATGAGAGACGAGGTGCTGAGGAGCAAGTTGCCTCGCGACTCGGTATTCATAAGGACTCTGCAACAAGAGGGAAGTGCCTGGCGAATTGCCTCTGGAGAAGTCCCCGCGTACAGGTAGCTTCGCAGCTTCGCGCAGAAGCCCGCGACGTGGGCACCCAGCCAAAACAGTTGTCGCTTCGGACTCAATCAGGATCTCAGGCCCCGATTGGCACCCATTTGTCATTTCAGCTGTGTCTCGCAAACAGGAAGCCTATTCGGCGACGGGCAGGTCACACGGACAGCATAGTGTGCTTTTGCACCAGAATAGTTCAATTGAGCGGTGAGACATACTCGCCATTGGTGTACATTGTACTATACTAATCCGTGGCCCCTCCCGCGACCCTGTCGTGGGCTCCCTCCTCGTCTGCTCGGTAGGGTGGAAGCCGCAGCAGCTCGGCCAGGTCAAGTGCCTCCGCCACTAGGCAGTGCATCGTCTCTAGCTCATGCAGATCCTCGCTCACCTCTCCCCTGGCGTCTTCCCATGGTAACTCTGGCGCGGAGACCGCTTGATGCAGCCTGGCGAACAATGGCTCCAGAGCCCGCTTGCAGGCCTCCGCGTCTATGACGTCATACTGGTACTTGCAGCAGGTGATATCGATTTCCTCCAGGGCCACCGCGTGGCGCATCTCCCACAGCTCGGACTCGGCCAGGGACAGGCGGTCTGCGGCATCTACCTGATGGTGCTCCAGGGAATCGAGCCACTCGCGCTTCAGCGACGGCATGAGGTACCAACCCCAGTCGAGCCAACGGCGGACTTTCCCGGACGCGCGGGCGGCCTCAGACAGGAAGTGGTCTGACATCTGCGTGATGTCATCCTGCAGACCCACGTCGATGGCACCAGCGTAGCACTGGTAGTCCTTCTGGAGTCCCGAGATTAGCAGGTACGCAACAACGCTGCAAGTGAGCTTGGACGTACTACGGCGACCATGAGGTCTCGACCCCAGATCTCGCATTCCTGGATGACTGCGTCGCGCTTGGACAGCGTGGATACGTCGAGCGGGGTCCACGAGCGCTCCGCAAGGAGCCAGGTCACTTTCTGGCGGAAGACTTGATCAAGGAAGATGTTCATCGGGACAAGACTGCCGGGCGCGAAGATGGCTCGGAGTTGAGTGCCCTCCCGGGGCGTAGATGCCTTTTATAGGGTCACTGCAGCACACCCGCCTAGGGTGCCGTCGCACAATCAGCTTCACGCATGCCCGCGCCTGAATCCCTCATGGGGCTCCAGATTAGACTATGGAGAGTCTAAATTTTCAGTTAGGGGGAGAATGATGCGCCCTTTAGCGCGCCTTGTAACGGCATTGCCCACTCCCCGCTTCCTTGCCCGTCCCGCTTCACTTCACCTCAGCCGCACCAAGTCCGCCCACCGCGACGTTGCTCCCCGCACAGGACAAGCACCCCCATGGGTTCGGGACCGACCGGGTCGGACTAAAGCCGGTGTCCCATGGTCCGATGCACCGAACGGGCCGGAGATCAACCGGCCGGACGAGTCAGTGGCACAGGAACAGAAGCGCGCCCAGAGAACCAGCCGGCTCAATCAACGTACCCTCGAACGCCCACGTGCCCCCGGATCAAGAGCGGTGCCCGCGACAGTGCACTACTGACGTCATCCCAGCTATTTCAGCTCGACGCGCCTGCCGTTCCCGACGCACGCCCCGGGTGACGTTGTAAGGTGGCGCCTTTGATTCGTTCATACCACGCGCATGCCCTCTGCCCTGCACGGGCCGAGCCGCAACAACTCCACTCGCCAAGGGACCCGGAGCAGGCAGGATCAGGAAGGAATTGGAGATTGGGTCGGTCAGCGGGAGGTTGTCGTAGAAAGTCGCGCCGGGCCGCCTGAGGCGGCCTTGCCCATTTGTACCGTAGCTACTGACTTGGAGAATCAGAACGGAATCTGCCTTTTTCCCCTCAGAGCTCAGATCTCACAAAGCCCACCGTTTGACGTTCTCACCCCAGCCTCTAAGCACGTCTCAGACGTAGCTCTTCTCACTTTCTCGTGTCGCTCATCGTATTTGTCGTACTCGTCGCCGCACCGTTATCTACAAGCCGTATCACCTAAGACCCGTGAGTCTTGTCGTACCGTCATCGTCCCTAGCAGAGCCGTGTCGGAAGTCACCCGCGCGCAGCAAGCTCACCCTCCGCGGCCTTGCTCCCCTACCCGTAGTACGATCACCCATCAGCTACACGTCTCGGTGCTCCCCTCTTGAGATACTTGGTCCCCTCGCACCCCCGGGTACTCTGTTGGTTTTGGTTTTGGCTGCCGCCTCCATTCCCAGGGTCCACACATCAGTGTACACCTACTATTTCAAAGATTTTACATTCTCTATGAAATGTTTCAAGAGCAACATCCATGGCATCTAAAGTATCTTCATCTATCATTGATCTTCGAGCAAGATAACAAAAATCCAAAAATGCTTGAATTGCTCGAACCATTTGTGGAGGCACATGACCCTCAATTGCTGGCAAGAATACTTTCATCAGAGCTTTAGAATCATCCCCTGTCCATTGTTTAAAGTTATGACCATCAAGAAATCGACAAATTCCTGGAAATGCAGGTGTTGCAGCAATTCTCCTATCAATGTCTGCCATAATCACAGTTGCTCTAGTTGGTCCATGTTTAAGTTCAAGATAATCAAAAATCCAAGTCACAAGATGATCTTTAGATGTTCCTTTGATAACATCAGGAAAAACCGTATGTACTATCGCAAACTACCGCTGGCTACAGTAGCTATAGTAGCCAGAGTAGTTGCAGTAGTGTCTGTAGGACTCTTCTTATTTTCTGTAGCTACTGTAGATAGATATTGTCTACTGTAGTTCACTGTAGTACAGATTTGCTACTGTAGACAAGTCAAGTTTCCATAATGTGCAATCTTCTACAGATGCTATAATGTGCTACCACAACTACAGTAGTCCATCCATGTTACAATAGATTTATTGCACATATGCAGCCTGTTATATTTGCAGGTCTTCAAATTTGACTAACTCAATATAACATCTAAGTCAACAAAAAATTCTTATGCAGTTCATAAGGGTTCAAACAAACAACAATCAAATTTATTTACTAGCAAATACAAATACATCGTACTATATGAGACTACACTATAAGAGGATTCAAAAGCATAGACTGTAAAAAAGAACAAACATTACAAACATCACAAAAAAAGCAATATTATATATCTAACAAGTACTAGTAAAAGCTAGTTAGTGAGGTATCAAAGGCTATAAGCAAAGACTTACCAAAAAATTAAAAAAAAAAAAAAGAAACGAAAAGGTACATACCCATAGTAAGGTAAGAACAGACATAAGCATAAAGATTACTAATAAGAAAAAGGAAGACACACCATGCACAAAGCTCGAGTCAATGACAGAAGAGATGATGGGGGTTGAAAAGAAAGAGAGGTTGTGCGTCGTGCATGCCTTATATAGACATGGCGAGCGGAGCCCAAAATGCAGCTGCCGTGACTCGGCCCGGATGCTGCCGGGTGCTGTATCAGAGACTAAGGCAACAGACTTCACTAAGTTCGTGTTGCTGTCCAGTAGCTTATAGTACAGTAGCTATATAGTTCTGTGATTCAAACAAATTGAATCAATGAAATATAGCTACTGGTGGTTTTTCAGATTTATCCTGATTTTATTTGATTTACTACATTAGAAACATTCCAACTTGCACATGTTTGGTGGTGAATGACTTGACGCACATCAAAGTTCATCAATAACATTCATCTTGCAGCTGCTACCCTCAACTCCCCTCCTTCTCTCCTCTCCTCCTCCCTCCCTCCCCCTTTCGTATGGAATCAAATGCCGGCAGATGGTTATAGCATGATGAGGACCCAGCAGGTGAGTAAAAAAAAAATCTTTTCATTTATTCATGCTAACACTGAGAGTATCGCACGTCCGCTGCACTATGCCATGCCTGCACACCTGTCCACTGCATCACACCTCACCCATGTGCATGTCACTGCACCATGCATGTGTGCACATCCACTGTATGCACCACCTTGCACCCACTCCCGCACCTGTACCCCATGCATCCGACGCATGCGTGCACCTGCCCGCTGTGCCGTGCCTCACCTGCATGCATGTCCACCATGCTGTACCACACCTCACCTGCATGCCTGTCCACCATGCCGTGCCTCACCCGCATGCCCATCTACCGTGCCGTACCTGTAGCCACATCCACACCACACTGCGCCTCGCTCATGCACTGTGCTGCATGCCCCCCCAGTGTGCCCCCTCCCCACCTGCACTGCACTGCACCTCACCCACACTGTGCCCTGCCACCCTAGGAGGATGAGCGTCCGTGCCACCTCGCCTGCACCCGCGCCACCTCGCGCACATCTGTGCCATTTCTCTTACGCCGGTGCTGCCTTGCGCGTGTCCACGCTGCCTCCCCCACATGCATGCACCCCTTCTGCATGCGCATACCCCTCCTGCGCACTCTTGCTGTCTCCCCGTGCCTGTGTCGTCTTGCGCACGAGCCCCACCCGCACCGTGCCCTGCCACCCTGGGAGGACGAAGAATCATGCCCAAATTTGGGCATGATTCTTCGTCCTGCTCTGTGCCGCTCTGCCGAGGGCGTGGGAACGTCCCACCTAAGAAATCAGAGGTATCAATATTGCAGTACCACACGTCCAGTACTTACCTGATTAATATAATAAAATGAAAGCCCTGCATTGTGTGAGCAAAATAAGCCTAAGATCATAGAAAATGATGGAGATTTGAGAAAGTGAAAAAAACTCGCCTAGGAGGAGGGATGATAGGACAAGTTTGTCCCTTGCGCGATGAAATGTCCACCAATATGGACGCATGAGGGCTTGTTCGAAAGTTACAAATCAGAGCTTTCAGTCGAGCCTAAGAGAGCTGTGATACATACAATATATCCCAAGATATGGCAAAAACACGTTTTGCCACATCATCCAGGAGATCTTGCTGTTTCGTGGCGCTACCTGGTCCTATCGACGTGTATGTAGGCTTATTGGAAAGGTATGGATTAGCCCTTTCCAAAACTGTTAAAACGTCGTCGATACGTACTGTATTGACCGAGATATGACAAATTCGCTAAAAGGCGAATTTTGCCTTACCAGGAGGAGAGAATGTCTTGCTGCGGAGCAACGGCTGGTTGGATCGACTCGTATGTAGGCTTGTTCGAAAGCTATGAATCATAGCGTTCGAACAAGCCTATACACGAGCCGATCCATTCCCTGCTCGTTGCGCTATGCCAAGATCCTGCTATCAGTAAGTACCTATCAGAATAAGGCAGGTAACTCACCTAATACTTATCCAAACGCCTCGCATGTGGGCTCGTTCGAAAGCTACGATCCGCACGATTCGAACGACGCCAAGATCGTGCAAATCGACAAAGGTTTGAGGTCTGGAGAGACACATTTGTGCTATGATTCAGAAGATTATTTGACGTACCTATTAGAACCTTTTTTTTGGAGCCAAGGCCCAGATACAAAGCCCAGAGGCAAGGGCAGTAGTAGAACCTATAATTCCATATGCATTAGTATCAATACACACTGTGAACATACCTTGAGACAGGACTTCAATGTTTCGACTTGTTGAGTCACGGCGCTCCAGTACAGCCAGCTTAAGACGACAAATCATGCCTATATTTGGGCAACATTCTTCGTCCTGCTGCTCATACAATGCGGCAACACTCAACTCTATACAGTCTTAAGTAAACTTATAAGAGTTGATCATATATATCATATTTATGCTGCTAACTAATGGTATATGTACATAAGAATCATAGAATAGTTAAAGTCAATGATATAATGCATGTTAATACATTGTCTACCACAGCTACAGCAGGCGCATCATAGCTACAGCAGGTAGATGACGTCTACAGATTCCTTGATCAAAATGTGCCTTGCATAATTACGTGCTACAGAAGCTACGGCTAAATTACAGTGGTCATGATTCTTCTATTACATCACTAAGTCTAGATCAGTAGCGCTAATCTGACATCAGTAGCGCCCATCAAACTTCTGATGATCGGTAAGCGTGTTTGATGGATTTGCAGTTTTTCCTGATGAAGTTGATGAAGCAAGTCAATGGAAATGAGCTCATGAATATCTGCATGAGGAAAGGGATGTGTAAATGGCTAAAAGAAAACAAAGTAAGATTTAACTCAATCTTCATTTAAAACAATAATAGTCACATACCATAAAATTGCTAACAATACCATATTCATCCCATAATTCTTTTGCAGTTAGTTCTTTCATCAATAAGGTGGTATAGTCATGTGAACGTGGAAAGCCATCACCACTATCTAAATCTTTAGGTGAACATGTACAATGAGGACACCAGGTTGAAACAATTCCACACAGTAATACTTGCTCAGGATAATCTGCAATATAAGGTCCAATTCCATAAATTGCACGATGAAAATGTCCATCAGGACAGCGAACTATTTCTGGTGTAGTCATTCCTGGTCGCAGATGTTCTAAGATAATTTTAAGTGACTCATGCATTAAATGTCTTCGAAATTTGCAAAAATCACTGTTATTTTGAAATTGCTTATCTGTTGTGCCAATTGCTAAAAATCCAAGAATACTAACAGCATCTCGATGTGCACATCAAATATTATTATGCATATTTCCAATAGATGCATAAAGTGAATAGTACTCTGTATGACCTGTAGCAACAGAGACAACAGTTTTATCACTGCCCAAAACAACAGGTACAAACATAGATCCATGTGTTTTAGGATCTTCAGCTATTGTATCTGCCTGATGCCATGCCCAATTTCCAGTCATAAAATCTGACCATTCTCTTTTGCCTTTGGCATTATATTCCTTTTGAGGAGCATAATCTATTTCATCTTTAAAATCAGGATTGGACAGTTGGTTTTGAATCACAAGTCGTGGATTTCGATACCACACATCATACTCTGCAAGCATCCATGTAGGAGAATTTTCTTCAGGTATAACACCAACATATGTTATAGTAGTAAAATGCAGCCAAGGTGCATCACCAAGCTGAATAGCATCTATAATCTTTAACATTTCCTTTTCATTGGCAAAAGGTGGAGCATTATTGTGATGATCTGCAGCCCATGCATCCATTAAATCATTTGTAAAATCCCAAGATGTCTGTCCTCGCCGGAACAGCAAATCTGCAATAGTATACTGGACTCGATCATAAAATGGAGACCAGTCATCAGGAGATTTATCATTTGTAGAATTATCACTTGGTGGTGTGCCCAAAGGCAGATCAACACCATTCATATCACAAGGCCGACCATTAAGCCTATCATGCATATATGTCTGAGGTCCAGAAGGCACTGTATCATGAGAATGTTTGGCAGAGTCACTATTAGAACCAACATAAACACCTCCAGTATTGAAAGGGGAAGGTGGTCTATCAGATATCCCTGCTACATTATTAGATGTCCCAGCAAGACTGAGAAATGGATGAGCAGCCTGAATATGTTGTGTCAATCCTCCTAAACTGACAAAGCCCCGACGACAATGCCAAGATGTAGGCACTGGGCAAGCAAACATTCAAGGCCTATAAGGTTTTAGATTACGAGATTTAGATCCCTTTGTCATTCTGAGCACAAGTAAAGGCAAACAGAGTAGTAGCAGACTTTGTCAATCTCAAATAGCAAGTAAGTGCACAATCAATATTTCAGTACTCAGAAAATTTATTATCAGAGTGGCACTGCCAAGTTTATCACAACAAGATAATAGTTCTCTTCCACCATAGACCAGAGACGAGTTGAAGTCTGTCCTAGTGATAAAATAGAGCACTAAGCTCCTCACACAGCCAGAGTTCACGAAATGAGAGTCTTCGAGTTTTATATCAAAGCTCTAAGACCACTGGACAAAGATACAATGGCTCAATAGAGGAGCACAGTAAATATGCGAGGTGTTTCACAAGTCGCACAGAGTCCGACACAGTGCCAGAGACCAGAGCATATCTGAGTCCAAGTCCCACGGACACTGCCATGTGGCCACTTGGTGTTGCACACGTTATGGCACACAACTCTTATCCACACTAGTTCAGACACATCGTGCACCACTACAATCTCCTCTACACTATCCTATATTTTCTTCATTACTTCTTATGATTACTAGATCAGATGGTGTACGAAGAGCTCACCAGAGCGATTCAGAGGCTCAGTCCTCCGATGATCCCACACTCCCAAGACCTCCAAAGAAGAAGGCGAAGAAATCCCCTGCAGCTCGGGAACCCCCCAAGCCTCCAAAGAAGAAAGCAAGACAAACTGCAGTGCAGGTGCAGGCATGTAAGGAAGCCGAACACCTAGCCCGAGTGCAGGCTCATCAGGAAAAACCGCAAATCCATCAAACATGCTTACCGATCATCAGAAGTTTGATGGGCGCTACTGATGTCAGATTAGCGCTACTGATCTAGACTTAGTGATGTAATAGAAGAATTATGACCACTGTAATTTAGCCGTAGCTTCTGTAGCACGTAATTATGCAAGGCACATTTTGATCAAAGAATCTGTAGACGTCATCTGCCTGCTGTAGCTATGATGCGCCTGCTGTAGCTGCAGTAGACAACATATTAACATGTATTATATCATCGACTTTAACTATTCTATGATTCTTATATACATATACCATTAGTCAGCAACAAAAATATGATATATATGATCAACTCTTATAAGTTTACTTAAGACTGTATAGAGTTGAGTGTTGCCGCATTGTGTGAGCAGCAGGACGAAGAATGTTGCCCAAATATGGGCATGATTTGTCGTCTCAAGTGTGGCTGTACTGGAGCGCTGTGACTCAACAAGTTGAAACATTGAAGTCCTGTCTCAAGGTAAGTTCACAGTATGTATTGATACTAATGCATATGGAATTATAGGTTCTACTACTGCCCTTGCCTCTGGGCTTTGTATCTGGGCCTTGGCTCCAAAAAATGGTTCTGATAGGTACGTCAAATAATCTTCTGAATCATAGCACAAATGTTTCTCTCTAGACCTCAAACCTTCGTCAATTTACACGATCTTGGCGTCATTCGAATCATGCTCATCGTAGCTTTCGAACGAGCCCACATGCGAGGCATTTGGATAAGTATTAGGTGAGTTACTTGTCTTATTCTGATAGGTACTTACTGATAGAAGGATCTTGGCATAGCGCAACGAGCAGAGCATGCATCGGCTCGTATATAGGCTTGTTCAAATGCTATGATTCATAGCTTTCGAACAAGCCTACATATGAGTCGATCCAACCAGCCGTTGCTCCGCAGCAAGACATTCTCTCCTCCTGGTAAGGTGAAATTCGCCTTTTAGCGAATTTGTCATATCTCAATCAATACAGTACGTATCAACGACGTTTTAACAGTTTTGGAAAGCGCTAATTTATACCTTTCCAATAAGCCTACATACACATCGATAGGACCAGGTAGCACCACGAAACAGCAAGATCTCCTGGATGATGTGGCAAAACGTGTTTTTGCCATATCTTGGGATGTATTGTACGTATCACAGCTCTCTTAGGCTCGGCGGAAAGTTCTAATTTGTAGCTTTCAGATAAGCTCTCATGCGTCCATATTGGTGGACATTTCATTGCGCAAGGGACAAACTTGTCCCATCATCCCCCCTCCTAGGCGAGTTTTTTTTTTCACTTTCTCAAATCTCCATCGTTTTCTATGATCTTAGGCTTATTTTGCTCACACAATACAGGGCTTTCATTTTATTATATTAATCAGGTAAGTACTGGATGTGTGGTACTGCAATATTGATACCTATGATTTCTTAGGTGTCACCTTGGAGGTTCCCACGCCCTCGGCAGAGCGGCACAGAGCAGGACGAAGAATCTTGCCCAAATTTGGGCAAGATTCTTCGTCACGCGGAGAGGGTGCGCAGTGCAGTGCGGTGCATGGGTGAGGCACGACGTGGCATGATGCGGGAGAGGCAGGGGGTGAGCATGGTGTGGCATGCAAGCACAGGATGGGCATGGAGTGGTAGGTGGCATGACACATTGGTGGGTGGTGAGGGGCATGTGGTAGGCAGCACAACACATCGGTGGGTGGTGTGACACATCAATGGGTGGTGCAACGCATCGGTGGGTGGCGCGACACATGCAATAAGTGGGAGAGGCATGTGGTGGTGATGTCGAGGGGGGGCCAAAGCAGGAGGGGGCAGCGACGGGAAGTGACTCGAAGGGACAGGGAAGGAAATTGAGAGTATCACTCGAATAAGCGATACTCTCAGTGTTAGCACAAATAAACAAAGAGATTTTTTTTTTACTTACCTGCCAGGCCCTCATCATCCTATAACTGTCCACCAGTGTTTGATTCCACACGAAAGGGGGAGAAAGGAAGAAGGAGAGGAGAGATGGGAGGGAAGTTGATGGTAGCAGCTGCGAGAAACTTCAATGTGTGTTAAGTCGTTTAACCAACGAATGTGTGCGAGTTTGAATGTTTGTAATATAGTAAATCAAATAAAATCAGGATAAATCTGAAAAAACAACAGTAGCTATATTTCATTAGTTTAATTCATTTGAATGATGAAACTATCTAGCTATTATACTATAAGCTATTGGAAAGCGACACAAACTTAGTGAAGTCTGCCGTCTTGGTCTCTGATGCAGCACCCGGCAGCACCCGGGCCGGGTTGCAACAGCTGCATTTCGGGCTCCGCTCGTGATGTCTATATAAGGCATGCATGACGTGCAACCTCTCTTTCTTTCCAACCCCCATCATCTCTTCTGTCATTGACTCAAGCTTTTGCATGGTGAGTCTTCCTTTTCTTATGTCTAGTAATCTTTGTGCTTATGTCTTACCCTTACTATGGGTGTATACATTTTCGCTTTTTTAAAAATTTTGGTAAGTCGCTTTTAGTCTTCGATGCTTCACTAACTAGCTTTTACTACTTGTTAGATATTGCTTTTTTTTGTGATGTACGTAAGTGTTCATTTGAACCTTTTGTGATGACCTTTATTAATGTTTGTTTGTCTTACAGTCTCTATACTTTTGAATCCTCTCATAGTATAGCCTCTTATAGTACCATGTATTTGCTAGTCAATAAATTTTGATTGTTGTTTGATTAAATCCTTATGAACTGCATAATTTTTTTTTATTGACTTGGATGTTATATTGAGTGGTCAAGACCTGCAAATATAACAGACTGTATATGTGCAATAAATCTATTGTAGCATGTATGGACTACTGTAGTTGTGGTAGCACATTATAGCATTTGTAGAAGATCACACATTTTGAGAACTTGACTTGTCTACAGTAGCAAACCTGTACTACAGTGAACTACAGTAGACAATATCTGTCTACTGTAGGTACAAAAAATAAGAAGAGTCCTACAGACACTATGTCAACTACTCTGGCTACTGTAGCTACTGTAGCCAACGGTAGTTCACGATAGTATATACGGTTTTTCCAGATGCTTCTGTTCGAATAACCCAGTTCGAGGCCACGACATGCACGATGGAAGCTATCGCTGCCGAGGAGGCACACCAAAGGCCCAAGAACGGTGTGCCGCAGGTAGTCATGGAGCCACATCACGGGAGGGGAGGAGTACACAAGGGTGGGAGTGCAAGGCCAGCTAGTAAGCATCATGACTGTTTGATCGTGTGAGAGCTGACTTACAATAATGAAATAAGGAGCCTCGTCTTCAAAGAGGAAGCCCGTACTAGATGATGATGAAGAAGCTATGGATATCGACTATGGTAAGTAAATATAGCAGCCTGTATGAGATTATGAAACTCACCTCAAAACAGAGTCAGATAACGAGATGGACGAGGCTGCGAGGCCTGAGGACGAGACGGATGTCGAAGATAGAGTCCCGCCGGTACTTGAAGTGAGTTTCGAAGATCTTGATACTTGGCACCAAAGCTAAGATAAGCTGGAGAAGGGAAAGCCGCAGGGAAAGCCGAAGGGAAAAGGAAAGCCAAAGATCAATGGAGATGTCGTGCCATACAAGAAGACGGTGAGAGGGGGAAGGAAAAGAAAGCCATCACAATCTAAAGAAGACTGATCTGAAGGTAAGTCAAAAAAGCCAATTTATAGAGATTTATAACTCACCGAATCAATTCGAATAGATGACAATGACACTCGAGACCCGAGCTACACTCCAGATACGCCCAACATTGATGAATTGGATGTCAAGATGGCCGAAGAGGGAGAGGATGAGGCATTCACAGGCGGGAGGTCGAAAGGTGGCAAGAAACGGGTGCAGAAAGGCAAGAAGTCGAGTGATGAAGTTGCTGATAACAGCGCCAGGAGCAAGATGTCGAAGGGAGGAGGTGGGAAATGGAAGGGAAAGGGAAAGGAACCAATGAGGGCAATGGTAAAGGAGCAGCATGCTCGACGTGAGGCAGAGTCTCTTATCTTATCTCATTGGTAAGTTTTCGAGTTCGTTGATTGGCCAGTGCCTGTACTTACTTTTGTGTTGTCTCCTCCTCCCACATGCACCAATCGTGCCATGCTCACTCAACACCCATTTCCTCGACTCAAATTTCGTTATATCCATTCCATTATCCCCATTATCCGTCGACTTGCTCAAAGATCTGACGTTCTGGCTCCAGCAAAGTGAAGGGGAGGCCTTCGCTCAACCTGGCAAGACCCCATGCAAATACAGGACTCACACCCAGGCATTGAAGACCCCCCTGCAGAGCGAGCTTATGCCAGCACCTCGTTCAATTTTCTGGACGGGTTCAAGGATGGTGTCAATGATCTGCGCGAGGAGCAGGAGGAGCCAACCTGGGCAAAAAAGGTGCATTGTATATCTTTACCTTGTCTATGCTATCTGACTCTCTTTTTCAGCCGATTCTAGACATTCATTATAGCAAGGATGACTCGCTTGACCCTCAGCAGCAAGATTCCAGCCGTTCCACCTCACCTTCTCATTGTGCAGCCCCTGCGTTGCATGATGCCAACCCTCAGCAGTGAGGTCTCGACCTTTCTGACTCCTCTTCTTGCCATGCAGCTCCTGGACCACGTGATATCGACTCATACAGTGCCCTGTAGCAAGTTCCTAGATGTCTGGGCCCCTCTTCTGGTTGTGCAGCCCCCGTGCTGCATGATATCGACTTGCATGCACCTCAACAACAAGTCCCTGGCCAGTCCACCCCATCTGCTTGTCGTGCAGCCCCCACGCCATACAATGTTGATTCATACGAACCTTGGCAGCAAGTTCACGACCAGTCTGCCCCTCCGTCTCGTGGTGCAGCCCCCGCATCACACTATGTCGATTCGTATGCCCCTCAGCAGCAAGTCCCTGGCTGGTCCACTCCATCTGCCCATTGTGCAGCCCCTGTGCTGTACGATTTCGATTTGCATGACCCCCTGCAGCAAGAATCCAGCCACTCTGTACCCTGTCCTTGCTGTGTAGTCCCTGCGTCACACAATGTCGACTCGACTGACTGTCTTCAGCAAGATACCAATGACTCTGTCCCTTTATCTCATCGTGCAGCCCCTGCGCTGCACGACACTGGCTCGTACGACTCTTTGCCACAAGATACCGACAGTTCTGCTGCCTTGTCTCGTCCTACAGCCTCCAATTTGTCTGACACCAGCTTGTACGACTCCCTGCCCCCCTCATCTCATCGTGCAGTCTCTATGCTGCATGATAACACTTTCGAGGATCATTCTCACTGTGATTCTGGACCATCTGACCTCTCGTTGTACTGTGCAGCACTGGGGCAGCACGATATTGACTCCGATGATCTACCTTTGCAAGATCATGTTATTTCTGCCACTCCAGCTCATCGTGGACCCTCCAAGTAGCAAGCACATCAAGAGCCTATCACAATGTTACTTTTGAAGCAGCATGGCATTCTCACCCTGGTCGTAGGCATCAGCAAGCATCCGCAACCCATGGACTCATCTGCAAGACGTGCAAGTGCGACCATGGCATATAATTCCACACCTAGTGCCGTGCAAGGTTCTTGATCTCTTCTGGATGAGCAGGACTTGCAGTCCAGCAAGAAGGTAAGTGTGTCTCTTGCTCAATTGATATAATTTGCTGATTTTAAATTATAGTCTGTATGAATCAACCCGATTGTGTACAATGAACCTATGGTTCTCCCTCAGACTCCCGGTCCCTCGCGCAGTGTGAAGCCACTGACGGTATGTAAATGTAATATTTGTATTGTGCGTCTCAGTCTTTTACAGCTTACTTTTGCTTACTTGTTTTGTAGCATGCACGTTCTGGCAGTAATGCACCATCTACGGCTCCCCCGACAACTCCGAGGACAACTCTGAGCAATATTTTCACTGATGAGGCTACGCCAGCAAATTCGGAGGATGAGTCTGACAAAGACAACTCTGAACGCAAGACTCGCCGGTCTTCGTACAATAATTCTCACTTGCCACCTGGTGCTCTTGCCAAGTGGTAAGACTATTATGTCCATATGTGGAGAGAGTTCTTGGGTATGCGCCTTGACCCATGGCTGACGCGTGATCTCCTTGGTCCTGCGCAGGAACTTTGGGACAAAGTGTTCCCTCATATTCCTCATAAGCTTGAGGCTAGGCAAGAAGCTGCATTTGCTTTGGTATATTCTTTCTAATGATTTGTGGTACTTTACTAATGCATTCATAGGCTATGCAAAGGACCTATGAATGGTGTAGTGGCTTTGCAGCTGAGGCTGCTACTGCTGTGGCTGAATTTATGTTTTGGTTCTCTTCAACTCATGACAATCCTACTGGTGTCACAAAAGATGATGTTGCTTGCATTGCTCTTGGGCTGAATAACTTAGAGCAAGACACTCATATCCCTTTCTTGTATCAGCAAATTGAAAGCAAAGCTGATGGTTCTGGTCTTGTAAGTCTGCTTTTTTTCAGGATTCACAAGCTAATTTTTACTTTCAGACATATCATGGTACATTTTGTTCAACTGTCGTTGCTCAGACTTTTGCAAGGGCCCACCTCGGCACAATCATTCTTTCCAAACATCTTCATCGAAATGAGCCTGCCATTGGTGCTATAGCTCTGACAATTTTAGCAGTAGGTTTCTTTTTATCTGATTGATAATCTGCTAATTTTGTCTTAGATTCATCGTGCCTTATCGTGCTACTTGTTATTTGGGCCTGATGATCATCCCAAGCTCAAGTGGCACTCAGAGGGGTGGTTTGCAACCAAGTGTTGGCACAAGCCAACTAAGCAATGGTCTGAGATCTGTCAAGGCCTTGGTAGAGCTAAGTGGAGTTTGATACTTTTAAGGGCAGCAGAGTTTTTACCTGAGGCGGAGGAGCCTGATAATGATGTGAGGGACTCACCAGGATCTCATCAGCATCATGCATTGAAGAATGGCAACCTTAGTGATTGAGGCCAGTTTTGCAATTGTATCTTCTTTACCTCTAGTCTGGTTGAACCTCTATGCCTTTTTTCTTTTATGCCTATCCTGAATCCTTGATCACACCGTTTAGTTTAATATCATTTTTAATCTGCTGAATTTAGAGATGCAGTTATTTTTATTTTGGTGTGATCTAAGTGAACAATATAATATCAGATTAAAATTTGATATCAGAATCTATTTCTAATATCAGAATAATCTTTTGTATCAGACTTAAAACTATTGACAGATATCAAACTACTGATAGAATAAAAACTGTTGTCAGACTTAAATCTGTGATAAGAAGTTAATCTGCAATCAGACTTTAATGTGATGTCAGAATTTAATATGAAGATAGATTTGAATCAGCAATCAGACTTGTTATCTGCAGTCAGATCTAAATTAGCAATCAGACTTCATATCTGCAGTCAGACTTCATATCTAATATTAGAAATAGTATCTGATCTCAGATTTTTTTCTGAATATATCTGTAAGATTACACCCATATTATTGGTCTGACTTGTCTGATTCTTGCTACCAGTTCCAATCAGATTTTATAAGAAAGTTTGTAGGGTTTCTGATGTAGCGCATCAGTACTCTTACAAACTTTCTGCTGGATCTTATTCTGTCTGATCTTGTCTGATCACCTTATATACCTGACAGATTGGTCATTCCTGGTTACAAACAAAATCAGGCAAGTCAGGTAGAGTCAGATTTTATCAGATATGCATTTACACCCAGACCTAGTCAGATTTGAAATATCTTTTGCTGCCAGACAGATCAGGCAGGGTGTAGTCTTCCAGACACAGTCAGATTTTGAATGTTCATCAGATTTTGAATGTTTTCCAGATTTTGAATGTTCTCCAGTTTTTTTTTTTCTTGTCAGGTCAGCCAGGCAGGGTGTAGTCTCTCAGACATACATCAGGAACCCTTACAACTTTCTGATTGTCTGATTTTAATCTGATTGAATCTGACTGAATCTGATTGAATCTGATTGATCTGTAATCTTTTTACAGATTAATCAGATTTTCATCAGATTTAATCAGATTTAATCAGATTAAAATCAGACAATCAGAAAGTTGTAAGGGTTCCTGATGTAGTCAGATTTTGGATGTCTTTCAGATTTTTTGCTGTCAGACAGATCAGGCAGGGTGTAATCTTCCAGATATAATCAGATTTTAGATATCTTTCAGATTTTATGCTGTCAGATAGATCAGGCAGATATAATTCTTTGACAAAAGAACTACTAACTACAATTTGTACTGTATATAAATTCCATTTCTCATATTCATACTTACTATCATATCTTATTTGATACTATCAAATAAAACAAAATGAGTTAACAAGTTACAAATAAACTGACTTACATCAATTTTTGCAGTCTAAAAACACTAACTTTACTATAATTAGTAGTCAGACAGAAGCACTAATCAATAGTCTAAAATTCTATAGTACTAGTACATTGAAGGCTAGAAGGCTATTTCAAAGGCGTGATGATCAGAATATTTGTTAACATAAAAAGAAGCAAAGACATCAAGAGAATAGACATGCTTGAAGCTGATAGGAATAAGTTCTTGTCCAGAAACACCAATCAAATGAGCACCTCTCAGAATACAGTCTGTATGTATCACTGAACACACAAATTCTCCATCTTCATCTACTTCTCTTTCTACTATCCACATTCCTGTATCTTCATCAGGTGCATCACCAACAGGAATGAATCATTGAATTAAGGCACATGAATAAGTAATTTCCTCATCTTCAAATGAGAAAAAAAGTAGCACTCGTCCAATATAGAGTCCTTTTATTCTAGGTAAGGTTGAATTATTTTTAATAAAGACACAATCTTGACGAGGATAATTTCCATACCATTCACATGATGATCGAATGTGATGCTGATGAAGACCCTTTATATCAGATGGATCACTAGGTGCATAATATGTGACTGTTGCAGAGTTATAAATATTGAGTTTATCTGGAGCCATTGGACATTCCGAAATATCAACATTCAATAATGATGTATAACCAGCAGTAACATTTGTTTGATCAAATAAAAATTGTCAAATATAATTAGACAAATTTGGTCTGCCAATTGATTGAGCAATTTGATCAAGTGTTCGAGGATATCCTCGTACATGTGTTTTTGCCAGTTTAACACCTATCTTAATATTTTAACCAAAGTTATCACTAAATACAATTTCATTGATTTCCATTGAAAAATGCAGAGGTTTAATAGTGGACTCAGAGTCTGAACTTTTACTTTGAGTTGAACCTAAAGGTTGACTCAACATGCCACATTGTATAAAGTCTACTGTGCATGCCTTAAGCTTATCAAGTCTTTGGTTTGTAAGCAACATTTGTCCTAAAGCATTATAGCCACTTGATCTCCTCCAAGGCTCCTTAACTGCTTTTATATGCTTTGATTCTGTAATAGAAGTGCAAAGTCCATTTGGCACTGCAAACTCCTCGATCAAGGGATGATGATGTTTCAATGAATGCTGTCTAGGAAGAGATATTCCTTTAAGACAAACACCATCAGTTTCAAACACTGCATGTTCTCTGTAAAATGTTTCAAGAGCAACACCCATAGCATTCAAAGTGTTCTCATCAATAACATCTCTTCGAGCAAAGTAGCAAAAATCCAAAAATGCACGAATTGCTCTAACCATTTGTGAGGGTACATGACCATCAATAGCAGGTAAGAATACTTTCATCAGAGCTTTGGAATCATCTCCTGTCCATTGTTTAAAGTTACGACCCTCAGGAAATCAATGAAGTCCTGAAAATGCAGGTGTAGCAGCAATTCTTCGATCAATATCTGCCATAATCACATGTGCTTTGGTTGGTCCATGTACAAGTTCAAGATATTCAAAAACCCAAAATACTAAGTGATCTTTGAATGTCCCCTTGATAAGTTGATGAAGCAAGTCCAAAGAGATAAGTTCATGAATATCTGCATGAGGAAAAGAATGTGTAAATGGCTATTACGATTCCTTAGAATCGTTTACTCTATACCGCCTTTTCATAGTGAAAACGACACCAAAACGATGACTATGCCCATTAGGCAGTTGGCTTATATAATCACATATCTTCAATCTAACGAGTTTGCAGGTTCAACTCCAGCTCTAGCCAAACTTTGTTGATTTAATGTAACTTGATCAGTTCTCAACCAATTCACCTGTTCTCAAATGCATCTGGATCTGCTCATTTATTGCTTTCTGATAGTATTTTTTGCATCCTGATCTGTGCAGAACTCATAAAATGCAATGAATTTCTACATTTTCCCTCTATGACACTTGAACTTGAGCTAACTCAGTCCATTCTTCACCGATTTACTCGTTCTCAAATGCGTCTAAATCTACTCACTTATAGCTTTGCTACCATACTTCATGCATCCAAATCGGTTCAGAACTCGCAGAATGCAAAGTGTTTCTTTTTTTCCTCTTCTAAAATGCTTGAACCATAGCTAACTAGGCCAATTCTCAACCAATTTACTCGTTCTAAAATGCATCAGAATCTACTTATTGATAGCTTTCTGACGGTACCTTAGGCGTTAGGATCGGTGCAAAACTCGCAGAATGCGAATTGTTTCTTCATTTTCCCCCTAGAATGCTTGAACTCCAGCTAACTTAATCAGTACTCAACCGATTCACTTGTTCTCAAATGCATCCAAATATACCAGAAAGCTGGTCTCTAACATAATTTACTGCTTATAGAAAGATACAGCCACTAAAATGATACACAGCAAACAAATGTACATACTGTTTATTGATAAAATGAGCAAAAAATGCAATTTATCGGTAGCAGTGGGTCCTGAGACTCAGTCATGTGATCTTACAAGACCTTGTGCAGCCGAACAAGGTCTTAGTGCCTGCTTACATAAGTATAAGTTGGTTAGAGAGCCAATACACTGTATACAGTGATTGCTTTATAGCTCTGCAACAAAGCAATCAATCGACAAACAGTAAATTGTGTTCATATACCTTGGATTACATCTTTCCAACCCAATTTAGAAGATATTCTTCGATTTATATGCTATATTAGCAAAACAGTATTGTCTCCTATCTCAACAACCAATGGTGCTATGATGTTGTACACTGTATTGTTAGAAAGCTATTGTAAATCTGAGTTCAACAAGCCCTCATACATCATGATTGATAGACTCGTATCAGCAGAGCTATAAAGCAAACAGTCTGCCACATCATCATAGACATATAGTCCAATAGGTCAGCATTTTGTCATGCTATTTTGTTGTTTGTAGCACTATTCTAGAGCTATTGTAAATCTGATTCTAACAAGCTTTAACTCATTCTGATTGATGTGGTATTGAGAGCTCTATGGCCTGATCTCTATGCCACATCATCAGCAGAAAGTTGGTGATGGCCCCACACCATCATTGGCATCAGGAAGGTTGACAATTTTCTGATGAGTCTGACAGTTTCTAACCCTACTGTAGGATCTAATCTGTCTGAGATTACTTTTCAAATGACCATATCTAATTCAGCTTATATATTTAAGAGTTAGCATCTATTGTTAGCCATAGTAGTTATCCATCTCTAACTATCCACTATAGCATAATTTCTTATATCTAAAATTTACACAAAACTGAAAGCATTCTGAGATATTTCTGAGCTCAGCTTGAGGTCCAACAAACTGATAGTGTCTGATGGTGTCTGATGCTGGCTTATACTGTCTGATTCATCTGATTTCACTCATACGAGTTCTGACAGATGCTATCAGATGGCCGCAGGTCAATCAGAAAGTTGTCAAGGTTCCTGATGGGACACCTCAGCCGCAACTCGCTGCAGATGGGGACTGGGTGTGTCCAAGCCTTGTAGTTAGTGTGCACTACTGGTAGTGTCACACTGACTTCAAAGCTATCTGAAGAAAAGAAGAGAGAGCAGAAAGCGCAACATCAACTACTGCTGACATAAGCTAAGCACAGCCACCAGACCTTGTGCGGCCGAACAAGGTCTGCTATTGATCACGTGATTGGCCATTAGCTTTGTTCAACAATACAATGTTTGACATTGATTATATATTCAATCTTGAATCTTGTTTGATTAGACATACAACTAGACTACTATTATAATTGTAGATATTACAAGTATTTATAATATAAGCATATATAATAGTGTATATCATATATCGAGCTGAGTATAATAAGATATGACAAGTGTGTACTGTATTACATATCAGATTATATATATAATAAGGTACTAAGATATATAACATAGCAGAAAATATAGAGTTATCAGAGGTAGGAGCTGAACTACTCATGATTAGATTAGATTCAATAGTGTTTTTTTATATGCTTTAGGGTTCGATACGAGTCAGAGTCACCTGTAGGTCAACACAGGTATACCCACAAAATTGACCTGCAGGTATCTAACTTGTAGATCCAGATCACCTGGTGGCTGAGACCTGTACAAATCCAGATCAAGGTTGTGCTCAAACTCATTGACCTGTGAGTGACCTGTGGGTAACCTGCAATCCAAACTTTATTTTGGTTAACACTGTATTATATTGCAAAGTTCAAATCTATATGTCATGATCTCTAACTAACTACATACTATATGTCATCTGTCAACATTAACTTACAGCTCCAATCACATATGCCCATTATCACTATATCTTGTCATACCCATGAAGTGTATAAAGTCTACAAGCAAGGCATGGATTCAAAAGGCTGCATGTGACATACTTGTGGCATCAACATGGGCATGTGCATGCCAGTGGAGCAGCTTTGAGTATGTGTGTGCACATGAGCTGGCACATGTGCAAGGGGAGCATATGTAGGTGCTGGTGTACTGGCATAGCTGTGGGCATGCACACACAAATGATAATCACTAGCTTGGATGGAAATTGGGAATGAGACCAGGGAGGGTGCATTTTGATTGTTGAATAGCACTGATGACATATAAAACTTGCCTCACATTGGGCTTCTGTCAGATGAATGATATGACAGCATGCATAGTGGCATGTGTGATGTCCATGGGCATGAATGCACACATGTAGTTTGAGCAATGGACTATGGGATGGTGGGGGCATGCAGTCAAAAATGTGTATACTGGCAAGGCATGTATTGGTAGATGCACACTGTCTCAGACATGCAAGGATATGCAAAGCTGTTTGTAGACAACTGCATATTGTTGAGGCATGCTAGGCACTGCTCAGATGATCAGCAAAAAGATGTCAAGCCTTGCTGTTGTAGCAACAACATCAGGAACCCTCAGAACTTTCTGATTGATCTGATTTGATCTGATGTCAATCTGATTGATCTGATTTCAATCTGATTGGTCTGATTTTTTTTAAATCAAGTATTTGAGAATTGAGATATTGACAACTAGAATACTTAAGTCTCTTTATATATAATACATAGATCAAAATTCCTTTAAAGCTCTTTTCAGATCAATCAGATTGACATCAGATCAAATCAGATCAAATCAGATCAATCAGAAAGTTCTGAGGGTTCCTGATGTATCTGTAATACTATACCCTGCATGATTGCCTGATGTGTCTGAACGTTGCTCCCAAGTACAATCAGACATGACCAGAAAGTTTGTAAGAGTACTGATGTAGAGATGAATGACTGCTATATTTAACAATAGATGATGACTCTCAAATATACAAGCTTAATCAGATATAATCATTTAAAAAGTAGCCTCAGACAGATCAGACTCTGCAGTAGCTACAGAAAGGGTTAAAAACTGTCAGACTCATCAGAAAATTGTCAAGGTTCCTGATGAGGTACCCTAACCCAGTGTGGGGAGGACAAGCAATGACACCCTATTGCTTACATCTCCAAGGCCTTTACTGCCCCTGAACGCAACTACAACATCTACAACAAAGAATTCCTAGCCATCATCCATGCTTTCAAAGCCTGGTGCCACTATTTGGAAGGTTCTCTCCATACTATAAAGATCTGGACTGACCATAAGAACCTAGAATACTTCAAGTCTGCCCAAAAGCTGAGTCGTTGTCAGACTCGCTGGGCTTTCTTCCTCACTCATTTTGACTTCACCTTAATCCACAAGTCCAGTATTCATCACCAGCCAGATGCCATGTCGAGACAACCTGACCATAGAGAGGGAGTGGACGACGACAACTCAGATCATGTCCTCTTTGACCCCAAGTACATCAGGAACCTTGACAATTTTCTGATTGATCTGCAACTGTCTGAGAGTGTCTGATGAATCTCATGCAAGTCAAATCAGACAAATCAGAAGGTATCAGAGAGCATCAGAGAGCATCAGATAGTGTCAGATGAATTGACGTGCAGTTGACATCAGAAACTAGTCAGATTTGTTTTCTGACATCAGAAATAATCTCTGATAGCAGATTTGACTTTTGATGTCAGATGTCTCAGATATTTTAAGAAAATCAGATTTGTTAAATCTTCATCAGAGTCACTCAATTATTGCAGATTTTGTTAGATTTGTATTGGAATATCAGACTTATCAGAGATGATTCAAAAACTTAGAAAAATTGAGTCAGGTTAGACTGATCAGATAAGTTGGCTTAGATCAGACTTATCAGAATAGCTGAGTCAAATTAGACAACTTAGATCAGACTTATCAGAATAGTTGAGTCAGATTTAATAACTCAGATCAGATTTATCAGAATAGTTGAATCAGACTCATCAGATAAGTTTATTTAGATCAGACTCATCAGAATAGTTAAATCAGGCTCATCAGATAAGTCAACTCAGATCAGACTTGTCAGATAAGTTGAATCAGATCAAGTCCATCAGATAAGTTAACTTAGATCAGACTTATTAGAAAAGCTGAGTCAGACCAGACTTATAAAAAAAGCTGAGTCAGATCAGACTTATCAGCTGGATTAACTCAGATCAGACTTGCATAGGGACTGCTAGCTCAGATCAGACCAAAATCAGAAATGACTGCAACTCTAAATTTTGCAGATTAAAAGGTGTAAAGTAATCAACCTGACACCCATATGGCTAAGAATCCAGAAAGAAAGACATAGGAAGGAGAGAGGCATAGCAAGAAAAAACCATATAGAAGTCTAGAGCAAAAAAGGTATAAAGCAGCAAGGAGTAATAAGAGACATCAGGAACCCTTAGAACTTTCTGATTGATCTGATTTGATCTGATTCCATCTGATGTCAACCTGATTGATCTGAAAATGGCTCTAAAGGAATTCTGATCTATGCATTATATATAAAGAGACTAAAGGATTCTAGTTATTAATATTTCAATCCTCCAATACTTAATTCAAAAAAAATCAGATCAGTCAGATTAGAATCAGATTAATCAGATTGAACTCAGATCAAATCAGATCAATCAGAAAGTTCTGAGGGTTCCTGATGGAAGCTCTATGATAATCTACTCACTCATATTTCCTTGTAGTGCAAGACAATGCTCAGAAGCAACAGAAGGTTGAGATGAAATAGGAGGACAATAACAAGGTTTAAGGTAGAGCACTGCACCAGAGATGATCTTCTCCCACTTCACTGCAGAGACTTGCTTGGTGCTGGCCACCCACTCTTGTGTAGTGGTGACTCACAGTCCTGTAGTGAACTGGCCCCTGGCCTTCTCCTTCTCATCGTGAGAGTCTTCACTTCTAAACATGACAAGCTGCAAATAAGCTCGTTCAACCTAAGACATAGTTAGAGCTAAAACAAACACATGCAAAAAGTAACATACCATACTGACAGCCAAGGCCAGTGCACCAATTGCAAAGTCTGGCAGACGGGAATCAGATGGGACTTGCATAACGTATGTGAGATGAGACTGCACAAATGTGCACAAAATTGGATCTGCAAGAAAAGACCCAGAATATGTCATCTGTAGAGAGTTAAGCCAAAATTAATTACTAAAACAAACATGGGGGAAGAGAGCCGATGCTCTGCACGGCAATACGATTCCTTTTAAATTGTTATAACTTTGTAGTGTTATTCTTACAGAATTAATATAATAACAGAAAATTGAATATACTAGCATTGTAATGTTGCAAAGATCTCCATCTTCAAAGTATATTGTTTTACACTTATCTCTTATTTTTAAACTTTGTTATCAGTAAGAGTTGAACTAATGACAAAATAATGGTCACATGTAACAGCAAGCTCGATCAGGCTTGCTGTTGCACGTGACTTCTCAAAAATTGTGTTTGCATTTATGAAGTATATGAGTGTGATCTTTGAAAGTCTATCAACTGTTGTATGTTGCTTAGATTGATTTTATTTTTATCTTCTAGGGGTTTGAATCAGTAATTTGGCTATATCTCTATCAATTCTCTAGATATGAACATAAACTCAAGTGTTTCAGAATAGTACTATGAATGGTCATATTATCACGATTTTTACTGATTTTTTACACTACTCAGTATGTGCCTATTCTCAGATGATTTGATGATTTGCCCTTAGACTCGAATGATTTTTTCGATTTTTTCCTGCTTATAAATTGCTTATGTAATCCGCAGCACAGGCAAAATGACGTACTCCCGTCCCCTTCATGATGTCATGGGACAGGAGTATGTCATTTTGCCCATGCTGCAGATTATGTAAAACCTTGAAAATAGTCAAATAGGAGATTTTGTGATAATTTGAGTGTACCTCCTTAAATACTGGAGATATCATCGGTCCCTTGATTGCGTCAGAAAGATCTCTATTATACCTTTTCAATGACACTAGGTACACTACAATTGGATGAGTCAATAAAAAGATATGGCCTCAACAAGTTTGCCCCTACCTCTAATATCAACCCTTCAGTAATCACTACTGCAGTTTCTCAATACTTACCCGATCATCTTGTACAATATACCGTTGGAAAGGTATGAATCTGACCTTTCCGATGGTATCTTTAGCGTGTAAATAGCACCACTCATTGCTCTGCTACGATGCAATCACTATGATCTTCTCCTCAAAGATATCTTTTGAATGATTTGCTCATATCTCAGTCATTTCTGAACCTATTCTCATGGAAAAAAATGTTCTGACTAGGTAAAATCTGTCTTGATCATATTATCATGAACCACACTGACTTACATCAATGACAAGGTGCAGAATATCCTATAAAATATGTTTATCTGTTATCTCAACAAGTTTGCACTTTCTTATACTAAAACTTTTCAGTTCTAATAAGACTAGCATTGATTTACATATGCATATAGTTTAACACTAATTGAATTTGATTTAGTAGACTGATATCTCTCAAAAACATATAAAATCACAAGAATGACAATTGCCAGAATCGAACCTACAACTTTACTTTAAAATGTGAGAAATTATTACTATAAAAGGCATTACATTGGCTGGGTGTCATCTTTTTTGAGTTGAAAAGCAGGTTAGAGTAAACAATTCTAAGAAATCGTAATGAAAGACTTACAGGGCCAAGTGCTTCTTCACCATCCTCATCTTCATCTTCAGCTTTGAACCTCTGTGCATCATGGTAGATGAAAGGAATTCAAAAATCATTTGGTGCATTCTTCATGCCAAGCAGCCAGTAAACAGCATCATCTCTCAGCTCATCTGGCTCTGGCCAGGTAGCTTCGAGACATTCCAGAACTACGTGGTATGCATGGAGTGCGAACTTGCTTCGCCAATCATATGACCGTTGCTGTAACTACCACAAAAGGTAAGAGTAAATTAAGAGCAGACAAAATAAGGACACACAACACTAAATACTGAACCATTGAGATCCAGCACATGAGGGATATCAAGGTAGATGTCATCCCACAAGGCTTGTGCTTCAGGGAACAGATCGGGTACATTGATCCAAGGATCTTCATGTGCACCCAGAAATTCCCTCCATCTTGGGATATATAGTTTGCTGAATCATTCATGGCTACCAGACGGGAGATGTTTGAGACTGTATTTCATTGGGGGTGAGTCTTGTACAGTGTCTTAATCACTGTCAGTCTTGTAATCCTGTCGAATATATAATGATCACTTAGAAGAATTCATTAATAACAAAGCATACCATTTGCGAGTGAGCACTCGCATCACTATTGTTCGTTTGACATGTCGAAGAACTCACATGCTATAAATAATTTGTTAGCAATAAATGAAAGATTGTAGTGCAAAGACATACCTTATGTGAGCTTAGGGTACTCGTGCTGCTAGCATTCATTTGCTGCTTTGAAGAACTTGCTCTCTATAAGTCATATGTCAGTAAGCAATGGGGACTCAGCATCAACGACAACACATACAAGACAAATTGAACATGCACATACTGTTTCCTTGCCCATAGCAATAACTGACCCTGTAGCATGATTGCTAACTATACGAACACGTTAACAATGTACGTTATGCGAGAAACAATGTATCAAAGAGTACTTACTGTCTGATCTACTCTGGCTCGCATTCGAGCTTGGGCGAACTTTGCCCTGCTTGGCTGAGAACACACTGCGAGCAGCGACGCCCTGCCCTGGCATTGATACATGTGATGTGCTCATTGTGCTCGCACGGGCTGGTTGTGATTTCGATGTGTGATACAGGGTGGCTGGGGCACTGGAGGTGGAGATGGATCAGTGAGCAGAGACAGATATCTCAGAGGCATTCTGCTGAGTTGGATTAACTGAGGCTAGTGGGATCATATATGGTTGGGCTTAAGCAATGTACAACTTAGAAAAGACAACGAAAAATGCACCATTTGAAGTTGCAAAGCGAACAGTAGGTCCAGTAGGCCAATATTGAGCAGAAGGCCCACGGGATTGTGGTGTGGGGGTGATGGGCCTGAGGATTGTCAAATTTGATGAGCCAGCATTTGACGAGTGGTGGATGGAGATGAGTGATCGTACCTATAGTGAAACATAGTTATATAGAGCCAAAAAAATGATGATATGTGCAATGTACCTTGTTCAATTTTCCATGCAAAGCCCCCACATCATGACCTATGGCCTGCTCTATGGCCTCCTCCCCATCCTCAAAAATATCCATTGGGACTTGCTGCTGGATGTTCTCATTGTCAACTTGGTGGAAGAGGGCCAATGCTGTGCATGGCAAAACGATTCCTTTTTTTTATCATCAATGAAGGTATATAAATTACCGTCATGTATGGTCATGTACAGGTATACTGACATCTTGCATGCACATCAGGAAAAACCGGAGTTTCACTAAATCAGATGATGTGCCTATAGAAGCATTGATGTGCCTATAGAAGCACTGATGTAGATATAGAAGCACTGATGGTAGCTACCGGTGTTTTTCAGCTGATCCTGTAGCTCTTCTATTACATACTGTATGACTGCATTCAGGTCTCATAGCTTGTCTTGTCCTACCGTAGTCTCCTGTAGTTTTCTGTAGTGACACTGTCTTTTTAATCCATTATATTGCTTAAAAGTCTTTCAAAAGTGATGTGAGGCTTGTATTTCATCATATGATTTGCCAGTTCTGATTACTAATGTGCTATCACCACTAGTGACATGTTACACATACATATGTGCCTCTAAGCAAGTCCTGCTCATACTGTGTGTCTGCATTTTTTTGCAGTTCCAAGGCAAGCAGGAAATAACTCAGAACAAATGTGAGTGTATTAAAATACTCTTGACTAACACTTTTCAACAAGTCTAGGATAACACCCTTGCATAGATGACTTCAAGTTTCAAAAGGTATGTGTGGCTGACGCTTTGACACCATAGATTTTGATGTTGTACACCAAGTACTGCACCGATTTGCATGTATGTACATGCGTTCGAAAGCTACTGATTGCCGCTTTCTGAAACACCAGAAATGTTGCCGGTGTGTTCACTCGTTGTAAAGATATCCTCAAAACATGTTCTTGCTGACAGTTTCAGAGATTCTGTTGTAGTGCCTCGAGTTTTTCACCCATCAGGATGCACAATAACTCGTTCAAAAGCTCTTGATGAGCTCCTTTTAATGAGATAAAGATTTTTGTGGTATGTCCAATATTCATCATGATATATCCAATTTTCGCTCAAAGGGACGATTTTTAAATCTTCTTGGATCAGGTTGTGTAGGGCACCGTTCGAAAGCTACGCTCAACCGCGTTCAGGAATGTCTGAAACGTCAGCGGTGCGTGTTCTCGTTGTGAAGATATGCCAAACCTGCTGTTTGACCCCCATTTTCAGAGATTTTGCCACTGGTGCACGAGTTCTGCACCTAACGTAGTGTATGAGGGCTTGCTTGGAAGCTACGAATAAGAACATTCAGATGAGCCAAAAAGATATGTGGTGCGTGCAATATTCATAAAGTTATATCACTTTTTGTGTCTACTAAATGTCACTTATAGCATTCTGGCCATAGCGCCTTTAATATCCAACAGATCATGGCGTACAAGGCATCGTTCGAAAGCGATGATTCGTCCGGCTCAGTCAGTACTAGGTACGTGTTAATCAGATGAAAACTGATGTTTGTAGCAGAGAAATGCAGAACTCTCCAGGGGACCCAGATACTCTCCCACGCTCCTTGCAGCTAAGGCGCACAACAGGGCAGAACACAGATGGCCATATCTGGCAATCTGATTTCTGCCAGCATTGGCAAGTGTAAGTCAGTGTAGAGTTCATATCTATAAACACTGAAGGAAATTTTGTAAGTAATATAACTTGCAATGTTTTCATTTTCCGTGCAGGAGCCAGAAACCAGATTGCCAAATATGGCAATCTGGTTTCTGCCTTTGGTGTTGTTTGGCCTCAGGATTTGCCAGCAGCGCATCGTCTTTGCCACCCTTTCTAAGTCTCTTCTCTCTCACTCTCTCACTCTCTCACTCTCTCACTCTCTCACTTCTCTCTCTCTTGTTTTATTGTAAGTCTGTTATTCTTTTGTTCTCATCTCTTTTCAGGTTAAAAGGGTGTAAGAGAAGGCTACAAGAGTGATACTAATACATTGTATGTATGTTTGTTTTTATTTTATTGGTTGTTTCAGTGCTGACATGCTTGCTCATCTGTCCCCTACCTGCCCGCTTGCCCATGCAACCATCCACATGCATGCCTGCCTGCTTGCCTGCTCACTTGCCTGATGGCTTGCCCGCTTGCCTGATGGCTTGCCCTGCAATCTGCTTGCCTGCCTGCTCATCTGCATGCCTGCCTGCTCACCTATGTACCTTTCCACTTGTTTACATGCTCGTCTGCTCACCTGCTTGTTTGCATGCTCGTCCACTCACCTGCTTGCCTACATGCCCACCTGCTCACTTGCATGTCTGTCTGACCTATGTATGTACTACAGTAGAGGGGGCTGGTGTTTATATATCTGTGAGATGACAGCACAAGTGGCCTAATGTAGTATAGAGTAGTGATTAGCTAGCTCATGTTATGTAGTTATTCTTGAATAAAGTTTTTGAATGTTCTGATATATTGCAATTGAGTGAAATATAAGGATATCAACAGTTGTTTATACATTGAATTGTATAACTACTGTAAAGAGATTCATTGCTACAGTAGAGACATATTCACTACAGGTTACTACGGCTCACTATCGGAGCCACAGTAGTAGGGGGGGGTCCTACGAGTACTACAGGAGCTATGGGAGCTACAGGTCACTACAGTAGGATTCTGATCACTACTGTAGCTCATGGTAGCCCACTGTAGCTCTTCCTGTTTTTCCAGATGCAGGCCTGTACCTCATGCCTTATACTTGGCATGTAGCATTGTGCTGGGGCCAGTGCCTCATGCATGCCTGCTACACCTCATGCCAGCTCACTATGCCTCATGTTCACTGGTCACACCCTATGCTGATCTACCACATCTCGATGTACCTTGTGGATGGGCCAGTGACAGCTTAGAGATGACTACAGCTGAATGTGAGCATGTCAGCCAGCACAACTATATACATGCATTGTGTGTTGCTATGTGCAGGTGTGTCACCTGCCTGTACCTTGTGCCTCATGCCTCATACACAGACATACCAAGCCATGCATAGGCTTAGTGCCTTATGCATGCTCATCATGCTACACTACATCTTGCATACAAGCCACCATCCTATAGATGCTTACTGTACTTCATGTACAGGCCCACAGCATCTTGACACTCTGCACATGCTTGCAGCACCCTGTGCATGGCCACCACACCCTGTTGATCTCCTGTACAAGCTAGTAGCAGCCCTACATATGGGCCTGCATGCCTTATGCTCACCCTCTATGCCTCATGCATGGCTCTCAATATCTCACACATCCTCACTGCACATTGCATCTTATATATAGGCCCACTACAGCTTAACATTGGTGAGCATGGCCACTGGACCTCCTGCACAGCTATGACACTTATCATGCCTTGTGCATGAACCTAGTGCTTTATGCACATATGTACTTTTGTTGTGCCTTACCAGTGCACACATGCCTGCATATAGCTCTACCTATACATGATGTGTACCATTGTGCATGTGTGCACTGTTTGAACTTGTAATATACTTGATTGTACTAGTAGCTGTATGAAATATAATTAATTTTGGCTTTATATCTCTTGTACCTGATTGATCTGAGACAGTACTAATAGCAGGGATCATAGTAGGGACCATATAGATTAGAGCAAGCCTTTGAATTTATATGATTTGTACAACAACTACAGCTATCCTTCAGAAACATGTAGCATTATATAGTGTCCAACTACTGTTATGATAGCTATGATAGGCCTCATAGTCTTACATAGTTGAGAACTGTGGTGGCATAAATAGTGATAGACCTTATAGTGCTATGATAAAACATATAGATCAATACTGGGCTATATGAAATTTCAATTTTTCAGATGATACACACTACACCAACTCATATATGCACTCTTGGCTCACATTTTTTGACCTATGCATACTTTTGTTGATTAGCTTACATATGTATCAACCTATGAGCATCACAACAAACTTATGTATGCTTCTACTACCTCATACATTTCCTGTTAGCCTGTGCACCTTCTATTGATTTGTATACATTGCTGCTAGCACCAAAGACAGAATTTAATTTCTATATTTGGATTTTTTTTCTGACTTTTACAAAAAAAATAACATAAATCATACCAGTTTTTTTTTAATAAAGCTTATATCTCTTCAATGTATAATCTAGTCAGGATTTTTCTATTTTACATGCATAAAATACTATAAAAATTGAATTCTTACCTTCAAACCATATTTTGTATACTGGCAGAAATTAGTGACCAAATATGGCAACTACTTTCTGATAAAATTGCCTGTCGATTAGCATGAAGGTTTAGAGTAACAAAAAACTTATACAAATGCCTGAGAGCATCAATTGTGCAAACATCACTTTAAGTATATTAGGGTTCAACACAAGTGCACTCATGGGTGACCTAGATCTGAACTCGCAGGTATTCTATCTGTCCAAGGTGCTGACCTGGATCTATGCAGATTTGCACCACTGGGTGATCTGGAGCTGCAGGTCAGGTATCTGTGACATCACAGGTCACTTGCAGGTCAGTTGGTCTTAAAGTTGTGTCTCACTTTTACGATGCCCTTCTCTTTGTTTCTTCATCTTAATCCTCCTCTTTTTACCATATCTCCTCAATTCAATGGCAGGATGGGTGTTATGGAGATTTGAGAGGCTTCTAAGTGAGTCCAAAAGCCTTTTATTTCATTGTACTGTACTGATCTCAGGAGTCTCACTCGATAACAGGCAAGGCTCTCATTTTTCACTGTTCTTCGACAGGTTTCATGATGTTTGATGGGTTTCATGACATCTCACCATTTTTTAACATCATTCACCATATTTCGTGTACCATCTGTGCTTCTCCCATTGTCCTCATCAACAGGTCAACTAGCCAACCAGCCCTCATCCATCTTCGACAACCAGCACTCATATGTACCAGAGATTTAATTCCCACTCACAACAGTAAGAGCATGCACAGTGCCAGTCTAGCGCTGCAACTGCAAGGCCCACAATGCCTGTCAGATCTTGTTGCTACAGCATTGTTGCTACAACAGCAAGGCTTGACATCTTTTTGCTGATCATCCGAGCAGTGCCTAGCATGCTTCAACAATGCGCAGTTGTCTACAAACAGCTTTGCATATCCTTGCATGTCTGAGACAGTGTGCATCTACCAATACATGCCCTGCCAGCTTTGACTACATGCCCCTACCATCCCATAGTCCATTGCTCAAACTACATGTGTGCATTCATGCCCATGGACATCACACATGCCACTATGCATGCTGTCATATCATTCGTCTGATAGAAGCCCAATGTGAGGCAAGTTTTATATGCCATCAGTGCTATTCAACAATCAAAATGCACCCTCCCCGGTCTCATTCCCAATTTCCATCCAAGCTGGTGATGTCATTTGTGTGTGCATGCCCACAGCTATGCCAGTACACCAGCACCCACATATGCTCCCCTTGCACATGTGCCAGCCCATGTGCACACACATACTCAAAGCTGCCCCACTGACATGCACATGCCTATGTTGATGCTACAAGTATGTCGTATGCAGCCTTTTGAATCCATGCCTTGCTTGTAGACTTTATACACTTCATGGGTATGACAAGATATAGTGATAATGTGCATATGTGATTGGAGCTGTAAGTTAGTGTTGGCAGATGACATATAGTATGTAGTTAGTTAGGGATCATGACATATAGATTTGAACTTTGCAATATAATATGTTAACCAAAATAAAGTTTGGATAGCAGGTTACCCATAGGTCAATGGGTTTGAGCACAACCTTGATCTGGATTTGTACAGGTCTCAGCCACCAGGTGATCTAGATCTACAAGTTAGATACCTACAGGTCAATTTTATGGGTATACCTGTGTTGACCTACAGGTGACTCTGACTCGTGTCGAACCCTAAAGCATATAAAAAAACACTATTTAATCCAATCTAATCATGAGTAGTTCAGCTCCTACCTTTGATAACTCTATATTTTTTGCTATGTTATATATCTTAGTACCTTATTATATATATAATCTGATATGTAATACAGTACACACTTGTCATATCTTATTATACTCAGCTCGATATATGATATACACTATTATATATGCTTATATTATAAATACTTGTAATATCTACAATTATAATAGTAGTCTAGTTGTATGTCTAATCAAACAAGATTCAAGATTGAATATATAATCAATGTCAAACATTGTATTGTTGAACAAAGCTAATGGCCAATCACGTGATCAATAGCAGACCTTGTTCGGCCGCACAAGGTCTGGTGGCTGTGCTTAGCTTATGTCAGCAGTAGTTGATGTTGCGCTCTCTGCTCTCTCTTCTTTTCTTCAGATAGCTTTGAAGTCAGTGTGATACTACCAGTAGTGCACACTAACTACAAGGCTTGGACACGCCCAGTCCCCATCTGCAGCGAGTTGCAGCTGAGGTGTCCAATGATGGTGTGGGGCTGTCACCAACTTTCTGCTGATGATGTGGCATAGAGATCAGGCCATAGAGCTCTCAATACCACATCAATCAGAATGAGTTAAAGCTTGTTAGAATCAGATTTACAATAGCTCTAGAATAGTGCCACAAACAACAAAATAGCATGACAAAATGCTGACCTATTGGACTATATGTCTATGATGATGTGGCAGACTGTTTGCTTTATAGCTCTGCTGATACTGCATCAATCATGATGTATGAGGGCTTGTTGAACTCAGATTTACAATAGCTTTCTAACAATACAGTGTACAACATCATAGCACCATTGGTTGTTGAGATAGGAAACAATACTGTTTTGCTAATATAGCATATAAATCGAAAAATATCTCTGCCTACAGTGATCCGATTTTCATATTCTAAATTGGGTTGAAACGATGTAATCCAAGGTATATGAACACAATTTACCGTTTGTCGATTGATTGCTTTGTTGCAGAGCTATAAAGCAATCACTGTATACAGTGTATTGGCTCTCTAACTGACTTATGCTTATGTAAGCAGGTGCTAAGACCTTGTTCGGCCGCACAAGGTCTTGTAAGATCACATGACCGAGTCTCAGGACCCACTGCTACCGATAAATTGCATTTTTTGCTCATTTTATCAATAAACAGTATGTACATTTGTTTGCTGTGTATCATTTTAGTGGCTGTATCTTTCTATAAGCAGTAAATTGTGTTAGAGACCAGCTTTCTGGTATATTTGGATGCAATTGAGAACAAGTGAATCGGTTGAGTACTGATTAAGTTAGCTAGAGTTCAAGCATTCTAGGGGAAAAATGCAGAAACAATTCACATTCTGCGAGTTTTGCACCGATCCTAACGCCTAAGGTACCGTCAGAAAGCTATCAATAAGTAGATTCTGATGCATTTTAGAACGAGTAAATTGGTTGAGAATTGGCCTAGTTAGCTATGGTTCAAGCATTTTAGAAGAGGAAAAAAAGAAACACTTTGCATTCTGTGAGTTCTTAACCGATTTGGATGCATGAAGTATGGTAGCAAAGCTATAAGTGAGTAGATTTAGACGCATTTGAGAACGAGTAAATTGGTGAAGAATGGACTGAGTTAGCTCAAGTTCAAGTGTCATAGAGGGAAAATGTAGAAATTCATTGCATTCTATGAGTTCTGCACAGATCAGGATGCAAAAAATACTGTCAGAAAGCAATAAATGAGCAGATCCAGATGCATTTGAGAACAGGTGAATTGGTTGAAAACTGATCAAGTTACATTAAATCAACAAAGTTTGGCTAGAGCTGGAGTTGAACCTGCAAACTCGTTAGATTGAAGATATGTGATTATATAAGCCAACTGCCTAATGGGCATAGTCATCGTTTTGGTGTCGTTTTCACTATGAAAAGGCGGTATAGAGTAAACGATTCTAAGGAATCGTAATAATTGACCGCTGCATTGTTTCTGCTTTGACTTGTCGACCTTTTCGAGCCAGTTCGGGTGAAGGGCTGGCTTGGCGCCACTTATATTGGTAGTGTGAGGTCTGTGGAATCACAGAATCATCAAAGGCAAGGTGTAGAGTGGTGTTTCAGAGGCGTAGGCACGTTCAAAAGACAGAAGGGGTCAGAAGAGCACGAGGGAAGGTGAGGGTGGTCAACATTGCATGGTGAGTGTTCGAGTTGGGAAATTTTCATAGATGCTCGATCAACAAACACTTACAGCTCTGGCTTCCCGATTGGGACAGTCTGGTCCTCACCCTCATCACGCTCCTTCGTGCTCCTCACCAGCTCTCTCCACTTGCCTTTCTTCTTCTTTGCCTTCCCCTTTGCCTTCCCGTTGGCTGCCTTACCTTTTCTCTTGCTCGTTTTTCTGTTATCTCTCGCTCTGGACTCTCCATCATCCTCATCCATCTCGATATCACTGTTGTACTCAACCTTCTTGGATTTTTGCCCACCCTCGTTGATGTATTCATCATTGTCATCGATCAGGTTGAAATCAGAGCTCACAGCATTGTCTTTTGGTGTGGAGGACATATTAGGTACATTGTGCACTCCCTATTTATCAGAAATCCTACAAACTATCTTATTGTGTCTTATAAAATCTGATTGAAATCTGGAGAAACTGATAGCAACATTCAGATTCATCAGGTAGTCAGACATCTAAGACGGGTGTCATCTGTCAGAAATAATCAGAAATAACTTATAAGATTTCAGATTTATAAGAACAATCAGATACAATCAGATACATCAGACACAGTAGAAAGTTTGTAGGGTTTCTGATGTTGTGAAATCACTAACCTTCAATCTGCTGTTTGACCCATTTAGCTTCGTCCTCTGCCTGAATCTTCTCAATATCTCTGGCTATCACCTCCAGTTGTTTCTCCCACCTCGACGTCTGCTCGCACAAGAGCCTCAACCTTTTCTCGAAATCAGCCTCACGCCATTCCTCATCGTCCAAGCCTGACTCTTCCTCCTCTTCATGTTGTGCCATTGCCTCTTGCGAGCAAGAAGCTCACCTCAGAGCAACAAGGATCTCTTCTGCACCACTCGACTTGGTCTTGTTGCCGGGCGCTTTGGTGAAGATCTCAGCAGGAGGGGTGTTATCTTTTAGGTGTCAAGGTAAGTTGGTATTGTATCTTGTCATATAAAAATGTACTCACCATTGTCAATAATCATGGCCTCAGGCCCGTCCTCGACCTCATCTTTGACTTCCGCCTTTCTTTTCCCCTTACCTGTCTTCTTTTGGAAGGCAGCTGGCCTATCTGTCATTTGTCGAGGTAAGTTTATGTCTCATTTCTTACTATTCAAATAACTTACCTTCATCGATAATTATGGCGTCAGGCCCATCCTCGTGTGCATCCAGTTTCTTCACATTCACAGCCTTCTTCTTTCCCTTTCTGCTCATTTGCTTTGGGTCGTCATCGTTAATGACATGTTTTGTCGAGTTCTCAGAGGGTGCTGGTCCTTCTGCAATTTCTCAAGGTAAGTCAGCATTGTTGTATTGTGATATGATAAGATACTCACCTTCATTAGTGATCTGTTCCTCCTCTGCTGCAGGCTTTGCACTCGTAGCCATCCTGCGCATCTGCCTCGGGAGTTCGACAATGACCTGAATGACCTTCTTTCGACCCAACAGCTCAGGCCTTGCTGCAGTATGAGCAGCATCTGCATCTGCAGCAGCTACATTCTGCTCGAATCATGCAATCTGTTCTGCAGCTTGCTGCTGAGCTGCGAGTTCTGCCTCTTCTTGTGCTCGCCATTGTGCGGGTGTCTTCTGGGTGGTGGGCTTCTTCTTGGGGGCTATTCGCGTGCATTGTGAGGGCCTGCCCATTGATGCATTGGCTTCAGCAGTTGCTACTGTTGACATCTTCTGCTTCTTCTTGGGTGGTTGGGGGAGTTCATCATCAGTAGAGAGGTGAGGGTTATTAGCCTTTGACCGAGTATGGCAATGCATGGCTGATGAAAGTGTGGTATGTGCTAGTGGTTGTAGGGTTGAAGGAGGTGTCTCATCGCAAGTTGAAGTGTTGCACGATGTGAGTTTAAGTCTAGAACTCAGGCACAGCCACACGGGTCTCTGTCATGGCTCGGGTCTCCGCCGCCAGTCTTCGCGCACACCACGCTCTATCTATGGGTCTCACACATCCCTTTGAGCTACTGCCCTGTTATTTCTCGGTGCTTGCATTGCAAGCAGAACTTACATCACTTGCTGGGGCATCTAAACAACTTGTATCTGACCATTGTGCAGTTCTGAATCTTGAAATCTACTGATTGAAATTTACTTGATTGAGTCCCTTGATTTCAACAACTGCTGATTGATCTTGTGCTTATACTCTGGGTGTGGCTCTTGGGATTTAGCTCTCAACTTTGAGAGCTACTGCTTGATACAACTACTTGCCTGAGCTATCCTTGATTTCAAGAGCTACTGATTGTCATTGTGCTCATAGCCTGGATGCTTGGATTGAGGCCTTCATATTGAAAGCTGCTGCTTGATACTGTTGATTGACATTGTGCTCATAGTCTCATCAGGAACCCTCAGAACTTTCTGATTGATCTGATTTGATCTGATTTGATCTGATGTCAATCTGATTGATCTGAAAAGAGCTTTAAAGGAATTTTGATCTATGTATTATATATAAAGAGACTTAAGTATTCTAGTTGTCAATATCTCAATTCTCAAATACTTGATTTAAAAAAAATCAGACCAATCAGATTGAAATCAGATCAAATCAGATCAATCAGAAAGTTCTGAGGGTTCCTGATGCTGTATATAGCCTTACTAAGGCATTATATTGAATATTATCATAGCTCGAGGACAAAGCTCAAGGAAGGTTTATAAGCCTCGTTCTGTGGCATGTCCATGTCCAACATTTGCAACCTGTCAGAGAGGATTTGTATCTGCATGTGGCTTGTGACAGCATATGTTTGCTATGCATCCAGCAGTTTAACCTAGTGTCTCTGTTCCTGTAACTCCACATATAACTCCACTGGCTTTTACAGCTGATCTCTTGGAGCTTTCATCTGATGATAATCATATGCATACAAGTTCTGATGCACCTCTGCAAGATGATGATTCTGCAAATTCTGATACACATCTCAGAGATAATTATGCTGTTCATTGAGATAATGGTTCTCAGACTTTGTTTTATCCAATTATTGATGGCACACCATGTAATAAATTTGGACATGATTTACCACCTAGTGCTCCTCCTGCAGATTTACCTAAGCCACGATCATCTAATGATTGGTTTCCATTTCGAGACCACATTGAATATACAGTTGCAGATCTGCTTTTTCACTGTGGACAGACTTCTGCAGATTTCAATGATGATTTGATGCATGCATGGGCTGCACATCACAATGTTGATCCACCTTTTACAAATAATGATGATTTATTGGAAACTCTTGATGCTATACCATTGGCAAATGCACCTTGGCTATCTTTTATAGTCACATATAAAGGACCTATCCCAGAGCATAATCATCAGGAAGGTTGACAACTTTCTGCTTGACCTGACAATTTCTAACCCTACATCAGTACTCTTACAAACTATCTGGCCATACCTGATTACGCCTGGGAGCAACATTCAGACACATCAGGCAATCATGCAGGGTATAGTACCACAGATACAATCAGATTTATATCTGGTCTCAGATTTTACTTCTGATCTCAGATTTATGTCTGGCTCCAGATTTACTGTCTAGCTCCAGATTTCATATCTGCTTCAGATTTCATGTCTGGCCTCAGATTTAAAGCTGATAGCAGCTTTAAACCTGATAGCAATTTTAAATCTGATATCATACATTGAATTTATGCTTTTCAATCAATTAATATATCTATAGACTACACAAACATCATATCAACTACATAAGTAATCATTCTAATCTCAACTACAAAAAAAAAAGCAAAAAGGCTTCAAATATAACAACATCAGGCTGAAAAACATAACAAAGATTATAAGACTTATCTTAGAACTACCAAAAAAGTAAAACAAACTACAAAAATAACAACATTACAAAGATAAGAAAAAGCGAAAATTGATTAAAAAGATAACAACACTTACCTTATAATGACTACAAAAAAGCAAAAATAAATCTGAAAGACTACAACTTTATTAGTCTTAACAAGATAACAAAGATAACAAAACTTATCTTAGAAGTGTAGTCAAGACTACAAAAAGCGAAAATATACTAGAAAGATAACAATATAGATGTAAGGAACATAAGAAAGATAACAAAGCTTACCTTAAAAGTATACCAAAGTGTACAAAAAGCGAAAATGTAAGAAAACATAACAAAACATAACTTACAATGATAAGAAAGACTACAAAAAAGCGAAATATAGTGAAAAGGTTACAATATTAGTGTAAGCAACATAAGAAAGATAACAAATCATACCTAAGAAGTATAACAAAGACTACAAAAAAGCGAAAATGAACTAGAAAGGTAACAACATCAGTTGTAATCAGATAACAAAGATAACAAACCTTACCTTAACAATGTAACAAACACTACAAAAAGCAAAAAGATAACAACTTAAAAGGTAACAAACCTTACCTTACAGTTATAGCAATGACTACAAAAAAGCGAAAAGTGTACAAAAAGATAACAACATTAGTTGTAGTAAGATAACAAAGATAACAAATGCTTACCTTAGAAGTGTAGCAACACTACAAAAAAGCGAAAATAGATCAGAAAGATAACAAAGTCAACAATACTTATCTTAGGAGTAGTAGTCACATAACTACAAAAAAGCGAAAGTGAAGTCAAAGGTAACAAAGATAACAAACTTACCTTCAAGAGCAGAGATGATGGTGGTTGCAGAGAGAGAGGTATTTCGGAGCAAACTCGTCTGATATGTCTTTTAATCGGAGTTTAAATCAGCCACATAGCCACAATTGAACAAAGACATATGATCTGGCGCTTGTAGCTCGCTCAATTTGTATCCGATTTCGACGTTCTTAGATGCGTTCGAAAGGTCCTTTCAACCGCTTTCCAACGAGCCTTTATACGCCATGTTATGTGCAAAACTCGTGGAACGCGGTGCATTTTTGTTTTGAAAGAAGATTGAATGATATCTCAGTCAATTCTGGGCGCTTTTTCTCGATCTTGGATGCATTGGAAAGGGATGAATAATCGCTTTCCAACAATACCTCATAGACTGTGTCATGTGAAAAATTCATAAGATGCAATTCATTTTTGTTTTCGATCTTCTGAGAAGAAGATAGAGGGGTACCTTGCTCAATTTGTATCCAATTTCGACGTTCTTAGATGCGTCGGAAAGGCCTTGTCAGCCGCTTTCCAGCAAGCCTTTATACACTGTGTTATGTGCCGAACTCATGGAATGCAATGCAGTTTTGTTTTGAAGGAAGATTAAATGATATCTTAGTCAATTTTGGATGCTTTTTCTCGATCTTAGATGCATCAGAAAGGTGTGAAAAATAGCTTTCCAACAAGCCTTCATAGACTATGTCATGTTCAAAATTCATAGGATGCAATCCATTTTTGCTTTTGATCTTCTAAGAAGAAGATAGAGCAGTATCTCGTTCAATTCACATCTGCATCTGATTTCAATGTTCTTAGATGTTTTCAAAAGATATTTTCAATGGCTTTCCAACAAGCCTTTATATGCTATGTTATGTGCAAAACTCATGGAATGTGATGTAGTTTTATTTTGAAAGAAGATTGAATAATAATATCTTAGTCAATTCTAAGTGTTTTGTCTAATCTTAGATGCATTGAAAAGGTCTGATTTACTATATTTCAATAAGATCTTGTACAGTCTGATATCTGCAAAACTCATTTGTACAGGACCATTTCTGCTTTTGATCTTAAACTAAAGATCTTGATTTATCTCAATTAGTTTTTGTCGAAAGCTCTATGTAATTGCTTTTCAATAAGCTCTTATGCATTATATTGTACTATTTTGACCATAATTTCACTGGATGTAATCTGTGACCTTAGTCTACTAATCTAGAGGAAGTTTACAGCTAAAGGTGATCTACTTGAACCTTGAGTTTGTAATAACTTTGTCAATCACTTTCTATATCAGCAAATGCCTAGTACATGAATTGGAGCAATTTTTAGTTTACTTTGATTTATCAAAAACCTTCAAAACTTTTTATTTGACCTGCAAGACATCTGACAATATCTAATTGTATCTGCATGACCTATAGCAGTTGCATCAGATACTAACATGCCTTGCAAGTTGGCACCTGCACTTGTTAATTTTTGATTATTCTGCTTGATTTGATATTGAGCTAAAATTTAAATGTAAGTTGATATCTGACTATGTCTGAGAGATTACACCTGTCTGGCTAAACTGACAAAAAAAATTAATCTGATAAACATTCAGAATCTGGAAAATATTCAAAATCTGACTGTGTCAAGATTATACCCTGCCTGATCTGTCTGACAGCAAAAAATCTGAAAGATATCCAAAATCTGACTGTGTCTGAGAGACTACACCCTGCCTGCCTGACCTGACAAGAAAAAAAAATCTGATTAACATCCAAAATCTGGAGAACATCCAAAATCTGAACAACATTTAAAATCTGACTATGTCTGGAAGACTACACCCTGCCTGATCTGTCTGACAGTAGAAGATATTTCAAATCTGATTAGGTCTGAGTGTAAATACATATCTGATAAAATCTGACTCTACCTGACTTGCCTGATTTTGTTTGTGGCCAGGAATGAACAATCTGTCAGGTATATAAGGTGATCAGACAAGATCAGACAGAATAAGTTCCAGCAGAAAGTTTGTAAGAGTACTGATGTACTGACAGCTCCTGATTGACCTGATCCACCTGAAAGCAATCTTAACAGGCAAATATCTGATCAAACTTTTACATTCAAGTCAAGACATTTATTGTCAGATATATAAGTTTTTAATCTCTAACTAATAGATATAACAAAATCTCTAATATCTAAATTTTTCTAAATCTGAGAGTGTCTGATCTGACAATTTTTTCAAATCTGGAGGTCAAATATCTGAAAATTATCTGCAACTATCTGAGAGCATCTGATAATGTCTGACACTGTCTGATCCATCTGATCTGTCTGACAGCAGGTCAATCAGATGCTGTCAGATGCTATCAGATTGCTCTCAGGTCTAGCAGAAAGTTGTCAACCTTCCTGATGATCCACCATCATTACGATTCCTTAGAATCATTTACTCTATACCGCCTTTTCATAGTGAAAACGACACCAAAACGATGACGATGCCCATTAGGCAGTTGGCTTATATAATCACACATCTTCGATCTGACGAGTTTGCAGGTTCAATTCCAGTTCAAGCCTGACTTTTTTTTACACTTTATTTAATATCACACATGCAAAGCCAGTGCTCTTTCTAGGGTTCAACACAAGTCAGAGTCACCCGTCTATCAATACAGGTATACCTATCATTTACATGCAGGTTCCTGACCTGCAGATCTGGATCACCCGGTGGCTGAGACCTGTCCAGAACCAGATCAAGCTTTTACTGAACTCCATCAACCTGTGAGTAACCCGCAAGCAACTCGCAGTCCAGTAATTATTTATCAATAGTATATTAGTACTATACTATGTACACTACATCCATAGTTTGATCTATATTAAATGGTGCTGCTCCCTTCAAATCAACATGCACATGCATGACCTCAATGTCTTTGCGGATGGTGCGTGCACGGCGTGTACATATATTTTCTAGTCTATATATCTATTGAATCACACTGACCCCTTCAAACTACCACCAGAGCCAAAATACGAACAGGTGAGATGCTGTCTCCACACCCTTGGACCGCTTGTTGATGGCCTCACAACGAGTGAGAGCAGCATGAGCTTGTTCATGTGCTTTGGGTAGCATACCGCATACATCCCGCTGAAATATCTGCCAAGCAATTGCACAGCGAACTCACCTTATCGATCCTTGTGCGCACGTATAACTGCTCGAGCGAGTTGACAAAAAACAATTCCGATTCATACATGCACCCAGCGATGTCATTGTGCTTTGCCTTGGAAGCTTGATGCTGAATGACAGCAACACCGTACAGTCCATGTCTAGCCAGTCGAGGGCGAAGACAAGGGAGCCGCGCGGACTGGCGCACGTTGCAAGGGCCGGGAGGTTGAGAAAATAGAGTCCAAGGCCGGTGCCATATCCATGAAGTGTAATGGAAGGGGGTGGTGCATCGGGATTGAGACATCGAGGTGAGAGAGTGTGTTACGATTGTGCTTCAGGTCAGCGCAAGTGACAATAGAGCTATATGAAAAGACGTGCACCATGCCAAAACCGTGCGTGCTCTTTTGAGTATGAGTGAGACTGTCCCGGGCATGCAAGGGCATGCGCGGTCAACGTTTGAACTTGGGGCATGCAGAGATTGAGTGGTGCAGGCCCGAGCATGGCATTGAGGCCGGCGCGGGCATCTGCACACAGAGTCGTAGTCGTGGGGATGGGGTATCCAGTCAGAGGCACATACGTGCACTGGTGGAACATGAGTGGAAATGCGTGCTGTTCCAGGCATGTGATCGTGCATGAGCAACTGCACGCAGTCGGGCAATGAGGATATGAGCGAGAGCATGAAAGTCTCTGCATGTAACTCCATGCGAGTAATCAATGAGAAGTAGTCGAGCCGCGTTGCTACAGCAATGGGGCTTGACGGTTTGTTGTTGCTGGCCTCCCACGTGTAATACCAGAGCCATGAGCGCTCTCAAGGGTGTGTGCGGGAGGTAAAGAATGGGGCTGAGGTGCGGGATTGACATGTCGACAAGGAGAATGTGAGCACAAGAGCTATCATCGAAAGTGAGAATGGTAATGAGCGCGGATGGTGTGCGAAAAGTAAGATGGCTTGTTGCCAGTTGGAGACTGTCGATCGGCAGAAAACGAGTCTCACTCGCTCGATAACAAGCAAAACTTCGAAGATTAGTACAGCAAGTAAGATAAAGATCGTGTAGACTCATCTAAGGCCCCTCTAGCCCCTACAAAACCCTCCCTGCCATTGAGTTGAAGAGAAAGACGAAAAGAGAAGATGAGAGGATGTAGTAAGTAGTGAGGCCAACTGATCTGCAAGTGACCTGTGATGTCATGGGCCCTACCTGCAGCTCCGGATCACCTGGTGGCTGAAACCCACGCAGATCCAGGTCAGCCCTCGTGCCATGTTGAATACCTGTGGGTTCGGATCCAGGTCACCTGCGAGTGCACTCATGTCGAACCCTAGGACTCAGAATCATCTCACATGATTGCTATATGAGATCAGTTGTTTCTGTGCATCTCACATTTTGACACCTTGGTGATGTACTGTGGAAAGGGATGAGGGGCAAGCATACAAGAGGGAACGAACCACAAAAAGTAGTTGAGAACTGACAAGTACACTGGCATCAACAGAGCAATCCACAATACAACAATGCCTATACACGGAACAGCTAAGGGGCAAGAGAGGACAAGGGGACAGCAGGGGAAGATCATGGTTTCCTTGCTTTCAGCACAAAAACACCTAGAAAGGAGGGGGGGGGAGTATGGATAGCGGAAAGCAGGAGGATGGTTTGTTTCAATGCCTCAGCTTCAGTACGGTTCCGGGTATGGCGTACCACACCAGCTGCTCAAAATAGGGCCCACAGGTGATGAATGGAATCCACCATTCCCAAAATGGGACCCTATTGTCGTAATAGCTCTTGGTGGCAGCAACATACTCAAACCAGGGAGGGTAAAAGCCGGACGCCCCCCAATCGATCAGCCATACTATGCCATCTTCTCCAAGGAGGACATTTGCTGGGTTTATATCGCCATGGGTCAACACAAGAGGTTGGGACTTGTCAAAGCGGAGGCGCTGCCGGATGTCGTCTGGTTGGACAGAAAACAAACGCATCCCTACATCAGCCTGTCTGTCGAACCAATTGGCAAGGTCGTCATAGGTGGTCCAAGGGCCCCGTCCAGCGAAGTTGGGCCCAAATATGGGCCCAGAACCAGGGAGAGGTGGGCCATTGGTGACGGGTCCCGGTGGTGAGTTGGGGGAGGGGTTGGTATGTCGCAACATGCGAACATATTGGCGGAGGACACACATGATGCGAATCTTCGACCACCAGTAGAGGTCGCCCCAGGCTTCGGACAACGTGTGGCCAGGGATGCGATCGAAGAGCAGGAATGCGGTGTCCTCCACTCGGTCCATCCGGCGAAGCCTGGGTACCGGAATGGTGCCTAGTTTCCTGACAAACTCTGACGTGTTGGCCTCCCCTGACTCGCCACCGTTTCCGCCGTCTGGAGACGTGGCAGTGGTGAGCTTCAAAATGCAGTCAGGGCCGACGAAGCGGGCTGTGTGGTCTTCGTCGACCAAGGAGGCCTTGTGGTACTCCTGAAGCAGGTCGCTGAACTCCAAGCTGTCAAGCGGGCTGGGCTGCATCAGCTGGTGAGCAGGTGCCGCCAGACAAGGAGTGCTAAACCTCACTCGCAACACGGGGCCACTGGAAATGGAAGAGATGCAAAAGAGTCGGAGGAGGTCGGCGACACCATCTGCGAGGAGGCCGAGAAGGCTAAAGGTGATCCAAGAGGCATAATGTCTCGGTGTCCACACATGTGTCCAGAGTGGTTGAAGCATGGAGGAGGATCGGATGATAGCCTTGTGGACTGATTAATGGAGATATACACACACAGAGTTCGGTGCCATGCATCCAGAGAATCAATCAACCATGCGTCCGGAGATCGGCCCGGTGAAGACAGCCCTTCAAAGGGCGCAAGGCAGACCACGTGATCACAGAATGTCTGAAACATCCGGAGCTAGAATCATGAGAAGGCTGAGTGGATGGAGAGTGGCTTAGAAGCCTGAGCCAGATTGAGCTGGGCCAGCTTAAAATAGGGCAGAAAGTCGCATGCGTCCAGTTGTCGATAGGGCCCGCTGCTCGACGCAGCCTGGTACTTATCACTCCCCCATGTCCATACCCACCGACAGCGTATCTGCACCAGGTGTCCTCCCACTCAAACCATGGGCAAGCCCTCATTGGGCCCAGCCTTGGAAACAACCTACCCAGATCGAGACCAAGGTTTGAGCACACACGCTATGTTGATCTAATGATACTGGTACTCACCCAGAGCTTAGATCGCCGTAGGCAGCGTGGATAATAAAGCTGTCAATTACAGCCACGTGCCCTTTAGAACACTGTTCTGGGGCGGGTTCTCGAGCACGAAGGAGGTCAACCATCCTGTCCACTGGTGCATTTGTGTTAGTGTATCCTGGCCTTAGATTAAGCTGACAAGAAAACAGGTCGGTAACAGGTGACTTTGAACCAAGATTAAGGCCATTCCCGGGTGTCTCCATCGATGTGTGCAGCGGCGCAAGCCTCAGATCAGGAGAACCAACATCGGAAGTCAGGTCAGCAGGCCATCCACTCCATCATTGCAGGCTGGGCCACTGATCATGAGAACTTGCAGCAACATGGCCATTAATAAGGGCTCCAACAAGCTGCGAACTGAAATGCTGAAGCCGTGTGATACCTACAAACCCCTTCCGCGCACAAATGCCCCCATAACCCTTCATGACATAGAGAACGTCATCAATATGCATCGTTTGGACACATTTTACTGGAGCCATGCACAAAAGCAAGCAGTAGGCTGCGGGACTTGGGCCCGGATGCTAGTGCGGTACCTCGTTAAACACGGCTTCCTCCAGCCTGAGGCCCTGACGGTTGTGGATACATATGTCCAAGATGCAGAAGGACTAGGGAGCGTTATCATCGCTAACGAGGCCGGGGCTGGCTGGACTGACCAAGCGTGAGTGGCATGTGGTGGCGGAACTGTGTGAAGCTGTGGCTGATTCTTTTGGTGAATAAAACAGTGCCTACACTGAATGCCCTGACTGCCACATGCTCATACAAAATGAATTCAATCCCTTCCCATCCAGCCAGTCTTCTGGCTGAAAGCGAGGGGCTGGATGCTTGGCCCGCTCTGGATTTTCCTCCCCCCCCCCTCTCTGTGTGTTGGCACCATCCAATGTATATGTATCTCACCACGCTGTGCTAAATTCATGGGACATTTTGGGATACCATTTGTTTTGAGAATGTTGCTTCGTTAGAATGAGGAGCAAGGGTGGCAGACTCATCAAAGGGCCTTCGATCAGCACCCATTGGTTGCACTTACTGTCAGCTGGGAGTGTACTCTGTCGAACCCTAATTGAACATAGTGTGTTGTTCTCACTGTTCTACAGCAGTCTATGTAGCTGTCAGACACATTAGATACTCTTAGACAACATCAGCTACTCTCAGCTAGTTGCAGAATCAAAAAAGTATCAATGCAGAATGCTTGCAGACTGATCAGATGCCTGCAAGGTAAATCAGAAAGTTTTGAAGCTGCACTTGTGTCAAACCCTACAGTGGCAGTGGCATGATGATGACTGGCTTGTAGGTAAAGCACATCTTTGGTATGGAACACGTTTTTATGCTGCAAAATTTAAACGGTTAATGATTACATAAGCAAAACTCGGTTTTCAGATGCACAGATCCTTATCAGTCCTTATCATCTCTCTGCTCTTCCTCTCTTGCTCTTCACTCTCTCACCTTCTACACCTCTAAACAATCTCACTATGAACACCAGCATTGATATTCACATCCCTATGCCATCTCTTCCAACAGAAGTCTGGACAAGAATCTGTGCAGATCCTGATCTTCATGCACCTACCATGCGCCTTGTCCATAGCCAGGCCTGGAGGACCATCTGTCTGATGCCAAGTCATCTTCACATTGATGAGCCTCAGGATTTGGTTCAATTTCTTGATCAGGTCAGTTCATTGTGCTCTCTTGGAACTTACAAATTCATTTTCTCTATCTAGGTCCAAACTCATTACACTATTCTCTCACCTCGCATCACTTTTATCCAAGGCCAACCCAGATATACATATGGCAACATACAGACCATTGTTTTTCATGGTGGTTTTTTTTCCGATGAGTACCAGGAGATCAAGATGCAGCTATTGTCATTAGCTCAAGCCACATTTGCCTTGCTGTCCACTCTATCCTATTTTGCCATTCGTCAGGATGAGCTGGGCTGTGAGAACATTCAGATAGTTGGAGAGATGTGTAGAGAATTGAATAGAAGGCCTATCACTGTCTGTATCATTAATGTGCAGGATGAGGATCCTGATGTAAGTCTTATTCATTCTGATGTTGATATTTTGGAATCCTAATTGTATGTTAGGTTGGATTTCATCAAGACAACCCCTGGAACAATGAGGATTGGACATCTGTCATGTTGCTATTTGGCAACATCAAAACACTAGTCCTTTCCACTTTCTGGCTTTTTTCTGATTGGCCTGAAGGCATGCCTCTGCCTTTTGGAGATCAAGAATGGGATGACGAAGAACTAGAAGTGCATACAAAAGCTATGGAGGCAAACATGGTATCTTCTATGGCACTCAGTCTTCCAACAGTACAATATTTTCAGCTTAGGCAAGGAGGTGGATTTGGATACGAGTATAGTGATGGCCGTCCACGTAAGCTGTCTACAGGATCTCATACCACATGGAAACCAAAAGATAATGGCAAGTGGGACAAAACTGACTGCTGGTCTTATGCAGAGTTTGATAAATTTTATGAGCACCTTGATCACTACTAATGATTACAACTTCTATCTCTATACCAATTTTGTTTTACTCTTTGTTATGAAAATTGTCTTCTAGACCAGATCAAGGTGTTGCTCAAATTCATTGACCTGCAGGTAACCTTTGAGTTACCTACCACACAGATGTTTTTGAGTAAAGGTATAGATGTATTGGAAATTCTAAACACATGTGGTATTTACTAAGTAACTAACTTCTATACTTGCTCAGAAAGGCAGGGATCATGCTCCCAGTCTAGATCTAGAACACCTGGCCTGGATGATTATATACTTATCAACAGGCCAATCATGCATGATATTGTATTGTGCATACAATAGGCTATTGTGACATGCCTGCCATATCGGGTATTAGAGATCTTGTACAAATAATTTATTATGCTTATATCTTACCAAGATTACTCATTATTCATCTTGTCCTAGAGCTTTTGCAAGATAAGGGGGGAGACCGTAGCCACGCTTTTTAATATGTTCATCATCAATTACTTCTGCTTGCAGTAATCCAGTCAGTTTGAATGATGATCTACTTCATGCAAAATATCACTCACTTCTGCAATAGCAGCCTCCAGAAAATTCCCAAGTAAGAGTCTTTGCATCTTTGTAAATCCTGTTCTCTGTCTTGTTGGCTTTGTCAAAACAAAAGCTCAGACAAGCAGAGTCTGCAAAGCTTCGTCGGCTATATCCACAATACCAGGGCTTGTCTTGAAGTTCTCCAGAATGAGGATGCATAACCTGCAATTCATCTGCCTCGAAAGAACAAATCTTGAACCCTCTGTCATTGTACTTCTCTCCACACTTCTTGACTGTATCTGCATGCCACGTATTTCTCAAAAACTCTGTCCTCATGCATCCAAACCCACTAAGTGTCCAGTTGGGATAGGAGATTGAAAACTCATCGGCACCAAAGTAGTTCATGACAATGGTGCTCCAGAAATTGTGGATGGGAAGGAAAGGATGTAGGACAGATTCACAGACCACCAAATCAATAAAGGTTTTGCGTTGAGGATGGTAGAGTTTGTGGACTCCAATGATATGTTGGATGTAGCCATGTGGATAAATGTAATGTAGGATTTTGTATCCTTCTTGGATCTGCAAATAGTCCAGCATATTTTCAACTGCTGCTAGGGTGCAGTATAGATCCATATCGCCTGGTGTCCAGTATGGGAGGTTGGTGGCATGGAGAATGAGAAATAGAATGAGAGATCCAGAAACCACACTGCTAGTCTTTCTCAGTATGGTTCTGAAGGCATCTGGACTGGATAGATAGGTGGAAAGGGTGAATCGCCATAAGTGCAGAAGGAAGATGTTGGCCATAGCTTCCCAGTACTGTGATGTGGCTCTCAACATAGATAAGGTTTTGAAACAAGAGTACTGGAGGATGCTATAATGAAGGTCTTTAGAAAGAGTTTGCAGCGACATAACAATGAAGATATCAATATGTGTGGCAGTTGCTCAACGACTGTAGCTCAATGACAGCAGTGACGTGGCAAAGTGGCGTAGACTGCTGCCATGTGGCTGTGGTTGTGGCTGTGTTATGAGATTTATTTTTCACTTCATTGTTCATGTAAAGGTGCCACTTTAACAAACAATGAGCAAGTATCAATATGATGTGAGGTGAAGAGCAAAAGAAAAATTAAAAAAGTACATAGTGCTTTGATCTATATTACTTCTTATCATTTCCTACTTCTTGTCCTCCTTGTACCTTCTACTCCTTCCTGCTCCATACCTTCTTCATCATCACTGTCATCATCAGCCATTCTCTTGCTATCTCTTACTGCTGCATATGCATTAACGACCTTCACCTCTTCTCACTCCTCTGGAAATATCCAATTTCCTTCATCCTTCAACTGCAAATTGACCATAGCTTGGCATGGCTCCTGGTTAGCATCAACCCACCATTCATCCAGTTCATCCAGGACTGCATCATTCATCCCCCAGAACTGCCCAAGATCTGTCTTGAGAAGTCTACAAAGCTCTTTAGGTCCAATCGGAGGATCCACATTGTCAGGACTCTCCAGAAGACTTCTGCTGTAAGTGATAAAGGCCTTGGCAAACAGAAGGTGTTGCTCCTTGAAGAAATCAACTGGTCTTGATTCCCAGTCAGAGCTGCCTACAGACGGATAACCAGAAGATAGATAATGATCCAGGATACTGGTCAGAGCAATGCTGGCTGCAATCCTGATGTGCTCCATCCGAACATTCTTTTTTGGACGAATGCCATCAACATATGCAAATGTCCAGGCAAACACCACAGCATTGGAGACTGCAAGAAAATTCTCCATCCCTTCCCTTGTATTCAAACAAGGTAAGGTTACTGTACAATCACATTATAAAAATCTGATTCTCTTCAATAAGTTATGTAAGACTCACAATCTTCTGGCAAGTCATCTTCTGCATGCTGGAGAAGTGTTGCCCACCAAAGGACAATATTAGATAAGAGAGGGATGACGGCAGGGTGTGAGGTATTAGTGAGTTGAGTTCCTGCAAGGAAGCAGTGAACTTGTCCGTAGAAACTCCTTGCCAAACACTTTTCTGCATAAAGGTGCCGTCCAAATACAATTGTATTAGTGGCACCATAAACCCAGTGAGGAGTGTTTGGTCGTTGATATCTAAAATACTACGGTTAATTCACAACTTGAATCAAATAAAATTATAACTTACAATGTCTGACCAGGCTGCAACAGAATAGCCTCAACCCAATAGCGGGACAGATCCATCTCACGAACATTGACGTCCATGTAAAGGTCAACACGATAAATCTTATCATCATTTGGATCCTTTGGAGTGAGCAAAAGCCAAAGCTTTTTCCCAACTAGAGGGTGAGACACAGTGCCTAGTCCATCTGTGTCGAAGTGAATGTCAGACAAGGAGTGCTTGGTAGCCACAGTTGCCCATGACAGGTCTTCTGCAGGACGCTCTGATGCAGGCACACTAAATAATGTCTCCAGTGTTTGAAGAACATGTTCGTGTGAGGCAAAAGCACTAACAACAAAATAAATTCTTAGTAACTACACATCCCAATAGAAAACAGAAAAATACCTCCAATAAGGCAGCTGTACTAGAGGTTCTGAGCACCCATTGCTGAGGCCATTTATCACCTTATAAGCAAGCCATTTCTCATCCTTTGGCAGATCCTTAGCTTCCAGACCAGCCTTGTATATTTGGAGACGAGTGACTGTTCTCAGATGACCATCTGGTGTGGCAGCTGATCGATATGCCATGTCTAAAAACAGAGAGCCAAATTATTTTTTTGAAAATGACATCAACAATGGAATTTTACCCTGGCCTTGCACCTTTTTGTGCAAATCTCCAACTCTATTCATGGACATTTTGTTCCACTCCCAAGTTGGATCAGTCTTGCCCCCAGAAACTAGAATGTTTCTGTCTTTGAACACATCTTGGATCTGTTCTTGAGTCATCTTGCATAACTTGTCTTCAGTACAGACAAATGTTCCAGATCGCTGGTCAGCCTGTTCAAGATTGAGTTGTAGACGATGGGCAGAGGGCAGCATCATGCGAAGTTCATCATCAACCATACTGTCTTCCAACGCTACTTGCAACTTTTTTCCAAATTCCACCTGGAATTCATCCTATATGCACAAATATAAATAGTGTATCACATATCTGAATAATAGCAACTTACATTGTCTTCCATCATTGGAGGTACAAAACTGACTTTCACAGCCGCATTTTTAGTTGCATCATAGGCAAGCATTGTTATAGCTTTTGGTTTGAGCAGCTATAAAACGTAACATATTAGCATGTCTTGTGTTATAGAACATATGTTCAATATTACCCTTGCTGGAATCTGATCCAAAGGAGGAACATCGTCCTAATACAAAAACATAAACCAATATTTAGCATAAAACAAATATAAAAATTTAAAGCACATACTTTCTGCTTGAATTTTTCATTCTCTTTTTCCCAGTTTGCCACTATCTTTTTGAAGGTCTCAGTTGATTTTACAGTCACTTTGACCCTAGCATTGGGATCAAGTTCTTGATCCACTGATATTTGGATCTTGGTGCTCTTCTTGCTACTCTTCTTGCTGCTCTTCTAGATATGTATCTGTATCAGTTTTATTTCTCTAGTAGATGTGTTTGGTCTTACCTCCTTATACTCATCCTCCTCCTCCTTGTCCTCGTCCTCCTCCTTGTCCTCGTCCTCCTCCTTGTCCTCCTCCTCCTCGTCCTCCTCCTTCTCCTCCTCATCCTCCTCCTCGTCCTCCTCCTCATCGACCAACTCCTCCTCTCCATCCTCATCACCACCCACCTTAGAGTAAATTTCCTCCTCCTCCTCGTCCACAGCTTTCTTCTGACTCTTCTCCCCCTCCTCTTCCTCCAGCTCATCCTCCTCATCCTCCTCACCTTTCTTCTCACTCTCTTTCTCCTCACTCTCCTCAACTTCATCCTCATCCTCATCCTTCTTTCCACCCTGCTTTCTCTTCTCTTCCTCATCCTCCATATCCTCTTCCACATCCTTTTGCCCTGCCTCCTTCTCTAGCCCTGCTACAGCTTTATCAACATCCATTTCCCTCTCCTCTGCATCTTCTCCGTCAACCATGTCCTTTCGCACAACTGTCTCTGTCTCCTCATCCAGAATTATATCCACATCCATCATAAAGAGTGGTGGCTCAGCTTGCACTTGTCCCTCAGCTGCTTGTGCATCAGCTTGCACAGGAGCTGTTGGTTCTGCTTGCATCTCAGCATTCACTGAAGCTTCTGGCTCTGCTTGAAGTTCAGATTATATGCAAACTGAGGCCTCAGCTTTTAGCTCACCTTGCATCTGCTCCTTCTGTCCATCCAAAACTATATCCACATCCATCATCCTACGTTCCTCCTCAATGTGCGCAGAAGGTGCTGGCTCAGCTTGCATTTCTACCTCAACTGCTTGTGCGTCAGCTTGGACAGCAGGTGTTGGTTCTGCTTGCATCTCAGCATTCACTGAAGTTTCTGGCTCTACTTGCAGTTTAGATTATATGCAAGCTGAGGCCCCAGCTTTTAGCTCACCTTGCACCTCAGGTTCAGGCTCATCTTGCATTTCATTTTCTGGTGCTTCAACCGGAATGTCATCGTCATTTTCTTTTTTGATCCCTGCATTTATTTTAGTTGACAATTTTCTAATTATAATAAGTAATAGAAAAAACTTACGAGACTCATTGACGAAGTGCAGCAAAAGAGGTTCTACATCCTTCGATTCTATCCCTTTTGCAGCACAGAGGAAGGTCACTTGATCTTCGTGTGGTAAATTCGTAAAATGTTCTATTAAATGATCAGGAGGTGACCAATCAACATCTGTCTCAAGTGCTAAGATGATGATAAGCATGATAAGCATGATAAGCATGATAAGCAACCATTTTTTTCGCTTAGCATATAGAAACTCACAAGCTTTGCCTGGATGTGAGAACCACTGTGAAGTCAGAGGATTCTTCACATCTTCATGGTTGCTGAGCTCTTTCTGCCAATAGTTCAGAAGCTCCACAATTTGTTCCTCAGCAGATGCACCTTGAGAAATTGCAAAGATGCTGAACCAGATCTGCTTTTCAAATTGTAAGAGTATATCAGGTTTTCCTTTATTTCCTAAAGCATATAACAACTTTTAAATAGAGCATATAAGCAGTCTAAATCTATACAAATCAGAAAAATATAGCCACATACTTGCGAATAGGTTTCTCTTTTCAATACATGATTGGACAGTGTACGAGGAACAAGCAACGCCACAGGAGACAGCCCAAGGGCAGTGATGATGGCATTGAGCCACTTTCGCTGTGTCATTTTAGATTCTGGCAAATTTTCCATCTCTGCATTTCTGTTTTAAAGTTATACATTAGAACAACTGATAAATAAAGCTATAGCATACTTTTTGATGGTTTGCCAGTATTTGATGTTAGAGAAAAAGATATTTCCCTAGAGATAGATTCACATGCTTAGAATAAAATTACGATGCACAAACAATATAAAACTTACTTCAACTATGGACTGCAAACCCATGGCAGCGTGCTCAAAGTTTTGGACCATTGCTTGCTGATCCATAGTAGCTGTCCGCATTGACGTACGGCACCAGAGAGCACAAATAACTTTAGCAGAAGATTTAACAGACCAGTCACTATTTTTCCATTCCGTTCGCAGCTGGGCTTCAATTTCCTCCGATGAAATCAAGTCCTTAGCATCATGGTTTGCTCCTGGATGTCTGATCTCCAGTTCCATTCCAGTTGTTTCAGAAGTACTAGCATGGGCTTGTGTAGTCCTCGGTAATTTGGCTTTAGTCCATGCAGCCCATGACTTATCTAGGCACTGTGGCCAGTTTTCTATCAAGCGCACGATCTGAAGTGAATGGTAAAAGTATAAGACAATATAAATATTTATAAAAGCAAAAGCAGACTACTCACCGCAGCCAAATTAGTATCATCAGACACAATCTGCTTGTATACTGCCAATCTAGGCAGACACAAGGCAGTGTCCTCTGCTTGCACATCACAAAGCCGTGCAATCACGTCTACAACGTGGTACTGAAGGACTACCTTGCTAGCTGCTGCCATCAATTCATTGTTCATGCGGCTCCACAGGCTGTGCACATTTAGCTGCTCTTCACCAGATTCCACGTATGCATACCAGAGTGGCAGCACCAGACTTCGAGGGTCTAGCTCATAAAAGCCTTTGGTGCCCCACTCATCCAAGGAGCTGAAGAAGTGCTGAGAAGAATCATATGAGCAAGATTGTGATGATGGACAAATGAGTAACAGAATAGCACCTCAAACACAGCTCGGGTCTTTGATTGGGAAGGATCAATTATTGCCATGTCACTTTCATTGGACACACGATTATCAAAGGCATGAGAAAAAATTGATCTGATGCTGGGGGCAGTGAAGATAGTTGGATTGAACCAAGGGAGGACACGCAGAGCTGCTGCACATAGCCGAAAATCAGATTTTTGAGCCTTGTGCTCTTTGATTTTTTCCACAAGGTGAGGATGAGTTTTCTTCAGTTGTTTTTCGGATATGGTACTAGTTGAATGAGCCAGTACATCAGAGAAGACAGACAATCTTTCTCAGAACAATAAGGTACACACTTTGTAGTCGTTGTAGATTTTGCAGATTTTGCCTTCGAAGACGTTGCCATGGCTCAGCAAAAGATTCTTTTGGGCTAATTAGTGCTTATCAGATGATAGATGGTATTCATAGCATAATAAGATTACCTTCAAGACACGGTAGACGTAAAGAAACTGGAACGGCAGAGGAGAGACAGCATAGATGGAGAGTGTGATATGATCCTTGTCTCCGCATTTTAGGTCACGTGACACGTTCAGACCTTGTTCGGCCGCACAAGGTCTCTTGCAAGTCATGTGATCAACCGTACCTCTCAACGCCTGCCAATTGCAAAACACAAGACATGATGCAGCTGGCGCTCCGCTGGTCTTGTTAAAGATTGACAAGAAACGGGGCTCGGCTTCGCCTCGCCCGGTTTCTTTTTGTGACAGTAGGTCACGGGGCATGGAGAGTTTTAGATTTACAAAGTACAGTAGAGTCGTTTGCATTTATAACAGTTCTGTATATACCACATTGTCCATCGTCGTCTGCCCTGGCGCAACTCGTACAATACAATCTCGACCGAAGGGAACCCTAGAGAATGCCGTATAGAGCTGTCCATGGCTGAAGACCGGGTGCGTGACATCGACAGCCAGCTTTTGTAAAGTCATCCCCTGCGCGCTATTTATCGTCGTCGCATAGGCTAGTCGAAGAGGAAATTGACAGTGCTTGATAGTCCAACCCTTGTCAGGGAAATAGTGGGTGAAGTCGATGCGAGGTAAGACGATACTGTCGATCTGTTGTAGGTGCGTGCCTCGAATTAGTTGAACGACGATGACTCGCTGACCAAGCTCGTTGATGACGACCTTCGTGTTCTTGGTGAGGTTGCCCAGGGAGAGACATGCCATGTTGAAATCGAGACTGTCCGACAGATACTATTAAAAATAAGCAATTGTCATTGGGGGTGCACTACTCCGCGTCAAGAATGTGCGTGATCGCACTCTATCTCGATCAGAAGCACAAAGATAAACAGAATACGGTGAGACATACGTGATTTAATCCTCCGTGGCGAAACCCACTGTCTCGGAGTCGGCGCTCGCATTCGAAAATCTTCACCTTCAGCTTCGCGGAGAACGCGAGTGCATCCGCGACGCCACGCAGCGCGAAGGGCGGCATGAGGCTGCGACTGCGACAACATCTCCTTCTCTAAATTTAAACAAACATAAGAAACTGAACATTTATAGATACAGATGCCAACGCACCATCCGCGTCCATGTCAATGGGATGTGACCTTGCTGGTTTCGTCTCCGGGTCTGGATCAATTTCGCCCGATCACAGTCTGTACACATCGTCTGCAGCAGGCCTCGCCTTCAAAGCACCCGCAAGACCCAGCTACTCATTCTCTTTCTGCTCCGCCTTGTCGAGCAGCTTCTGATACCTCTCCAGACATTGCGTAGCCGTACGACCGACGATCGGTGCTATAGTACGCCATTAGGTTGGCATGAGCTTGGTGAGAGTCACAAGCTTCTCATCCTCTTCCTGCAAAAACCTTTAGATTTAGATGTGTGTCATAACAAAATGCTGGCGACACACCTCGGACCACTCGGTCTTCTTGACAGAGAGATCCAGCCATTCGTACCAACGAGCCTTGCACTGTTTTGGTGTCTTCCGGACATATATGAATCCTGCGTATGTTTTGTCAATATACTTACCAGTAACCCGCGAAGGTGATGTGCTTACCATTGGTTCTTACCGTACTTTGCAATAGCAGCTTTCAACACCTCGTCTTCGGTGTTCTATGGGATTGATGAGCCTATATAATGGTACAGGATGTCACTGTCAAAGGATGCGAGATGTGACTAATCGATACGCACAGAAATGTTGCTTCAACCTTGCGCCCGAATGGGGCGTACGAGTCGCGAGGCACAACGAATGCATCCATCATCCAGATATTGTTGCGGCCAGCAGAGGAGGTAGATCATACTGAAGGATCTTGTGTGGTCACACAAGGTCTTCAGCTGCACGTGATACACAAATACATGTACACAAGACCTTGTGCGGCCGCACAAGGTCTTCAACTGCACGTGATACACAAATACATGTACACAAGACCTTGTGTGGGGATGGGCATAGCGGATAGCACGTCAAACGTGAGAATTTCCCTTCCGAAGGCGATTCCGGTTCTCTCCGTTGACGCGGCTTGCTCGTTGTGTCCGTGCTGGAGTCCCCTCGCGAAATTTCTATCTCCTCACTCAATAGCTAGTATTTCGAAAATCGAAGTAGGCAATTGTATTCTAGACATATGTAGCTACATTTTGGTGGGTCAAAATCAACAGATGTTGGAAAATGACAAAGAAATGCGGAAATTTCGAGAGAAATAAGGACATCTCTACGAGAAAAAAAGATTGCTTCAAATGGACCCATCAATCTGTAGCCCGGGATCGAATCTATAGAGTTCATTAGTGGAGTTTGTTGAAGGACAGTGTGCTTGGTGAGGAGAAAGATGAACAAGGCAAGGGATGAGGTGAAAGCGGCAAACCCGCGAGATAAATCGTGTCGGACGCGTCAGACGTGTCGTGTGCACATCATCATCAAGATCCTCCTACGACGTTAGCACTTGTGTGCTGCTCGAGACGACTAGGAACTCACCATTATGCCTCCTTCTAGCCGCTCCTCGCTCCAGGTCAGCCAAACTCGGAGGCTCAACGCGCTCAAAGCAGAGAACAAAGAGAACTCACCTCCAGCCGGAGTCTCGGTTCCCAAATCTCGCTCTCGAAATACTCGTCGCACTGATGCCTTAATTGCTGCAGAACAGCATATCGAGAGTCTTGAGGCTGAACTCCTGATGCTCCGGACTTCTCTCGAGAAGGCCACCTCGTGTTCTCGCGAAGCGACCGTGGTTATCGGAGATCTGCAGGCAGCTCTCGATGTCAGTGAAGGGAAACTGAAGGACTCACTGGGTCTAGGAGATGCAACAATGCATCGCATCAAGCAAGCTCAGAAGCGCATCGAGACTCAGCGCAACTGTCTCCTTCGAGCAAGAAAACGAGAAGCCCTGCTACTTTCTCACAAGGCTACTCTTCGGGATGATTTCCGTCGCGCCCAGAACACAATACTTGTCATGCGTGCTGACATTGATTCTGCTCACGCTAATGTCACTCGCACTCGGGCTGATGCTTTCCTGGCCTTCGAAAGGGCTGCTCTTGCTGAGGCTCAGCTTCTTGCGGCAACAGAACTGACTAAGACGACATCAGCATCGATGCTTGTGCTATCCGAGAGGACTGAAGTGCTCACCAAGGGTCTGAATACTACTCGAAGGCAGGCCGCTATCTCGGAGAAGACTCTGGAGGGCTGTCGAAAGAAGCTGAGAGCAAGTCAGATGTGTTGTCTTCGTGCAAAGCATGCTCGCGACAAGGCTAATGAGCGTGCACGCGCTGCTCTTGCGCATCGAAGACAGATGGCAACATGGAGACTCACCCGTGGACGTACATATTCTCCTGAGGCAAGAAATGCTGCGCGCTTGTTACAGCGAGCCGGATGTTCGCAAGCAGCTGTGGGACCAACCATCAAAGCACTCGCGGGAATCTTCGGAGTATCTGTCAATCGAACGATGAGTCGTCGTACTGCTCAGAGAGCATCTATCGAGGGTGGAATTGCTGCAAAGATGCAACTTGGATATGAGATCTCGAAATCTCAAGGTATGGTTCAAATATCTCATTGAAAAACTATCACTCACCTCACGTAGGATTCACGGCAAGCGGGGATGGTACGTCGCATCGCAAGATTACATACGCAAGGCTTGTGCGACCGCACAAGGTCTTCAGTCACACGTGATTCACAAAATAGCTCAATCGAAAGTCTCCAGAATCTTCGAACCAAGCCAATCTTTGTACGGGTTATCCCTTGCTCGGGATGATGGGCTCATGGTATGGCCAAGCAGCTGCCTGCTACCCAACTCAGATATAAGATGACCAGGATACATATTCATGTCATGACACCGACGTAGCTGTTTATACATCTATGCTGCTGTCCGAGTGCGAGGAGGAGTAGTCGTCGGCGGGCCCAGCGACTATGCTGCGTCAAACAGACAAGCGCGAGGGCAAGTCATCCTCGCTATCCGTGATTCTGATCACACTTTGAGACTGCGACTCATCGTCGCTGTCCGTGTTATTATCTGGGAAGTCGGAAGGGCCCTGTGTCTCTTCAATCGGGAAGTCCGTAGGCTTTTCAGCCCAGCTTCGGTGTTGAAGGGTCTCGTGATCTTGGATCAATGCTTCCATGAACAGAAGGCGCATGCCGTTAAGATCGCGAGGATCTCCAAAGGTCAACAGGAACTCAGGCGGGACGAGCTTTGAATTCAGCCCACCGTGAAGGAAGTGATATATGAAGACAAGAACAAATACCCCGCAATCTGTTGAGTTGGATTGAAAGGGGCACTAAACAAAACACGTTAACCATCAGTGGAACTTCAACTGCCGAGCACTGACTAGCACATGAGGCTGGAGTTCCCAGACGCTCCAGTCCAGAAGTAAAGGAAGGTTGAACCGCTCCTTCAGCTCTCTAAAGCAGCGTTCAACGAACCATTTCAGGCGCTGAAGGGAGCACATAAACATTATCAACTTGAATTGCAAGCAACCTCATTATCACGCACCTGTATGATATTCCAGTGTTTAGACTGGTCCGGGTCCTTGCTGACATTGCGCTCGAAAGTCTTTTTCAGACTGTCGTAAACTGCAATGCGCTGGTCGACAAAGTCGACAACAGCTAACACCCAGTGGATTTCGGATGGAAGATGGACTGGAATAAGTATTTGCTTCCAAGGGAGACCATGGCCACACTCGAACATGTTCTGTCAAGGACATCTGAGTCCAGACGTCAGAGATGCCAGAGGGAATAAACGTACTTGCAGACCAGGATACGAGAAAACGTCTTTGAAACTTGAGGGTGGCGGCGCGGAGGGTAGACGAGTATTCATGAAACTTGTGCGCAGAATAAGGGAATTGGGGAACTGGGTGCTCCACTTGATTGCAAAGTACGTTATCAACGTACCGCTCAACATCTGACCTGGGCGCAGACGATCCAAGTCAGACTGCTCGCACGATCCAATCTTGATATTTCGTTTGACCTTCTTCTTGAGGAGCTGGGACACGTATCAGAAATGACAGTTGTCAAAGGAAGAAGCTCAATCACCTCTTTTAGAGTCGACTTGACGGATACATAGCCCTTATCCCTCCATGATAGGATTTCTGAACGAATGCCTTGCACAGTGGCCAGAATTCTGAAAACAAGAGCCTGAACACGAGAAAGCACGTATCCCGGTTCACCCTGCAGCTCCGGAGACCACGGATTTCTATTCCATATCATTGTCGCTCGTTCAAGCAGATATCGACCACCAGCAAGTGCTTGCTCAAACTCGCTACGCCGCTTGACGACACTGTTGTATCCCACATCAGCCTTACTCCTGACCAGCTGATCTTTTATCGTGGGCAGTAATTGACGCTGCAGAGTAAGAACAGCGCCGTCCATGTCCACTGTGTCCCAGACCCAGAGAAGTTGAGATTGCGTCAGCCAGCTTTCGACTTGACCGAGCCAAAGCGTGAATGGTAATGCAAAAGCGGAGGGAACCGAGAGAGCAGCGAACTTGAGGAGACGATGCGTGACGATTTGTGTGGGCAGTGAGATGTGCGGTGGCAGATCTTCCGCGAGTGGTGACAGGACATGCTGCTCGACGTGCTGCGGGACGAGGGACGCGAGTGGTGTCGAGACGTGCTGCGCAGGGGGAAGGGGGACGGGGTGTAGGACGTGCTGCGCGAGTGGCGGCGGGACGTGTTGCACAAGTGGCAGGACCAAACATGAGGGAATGTATCGCGCCGCCTTGCGAGATGCTGCAGACGCAACACGCTGAGCATCCTGTTCAGCTCTCTGGCGCAAATCGCCTGCAGTCAACTGAACGATCACAAACTTCGTGGATCGTTCAGTTAACTGCTTCTTGCGGTAATAACGCCTAAAGAAAGACTTCGTTAGTGAAACATAAAGCACAAGATAACCACGTACCTCTTCTCTAACTCGCTCTTCTTATCGAGTTTTGCCCTGTCCTCCTGGGTACGTTTTTTGCCCTGCTTGTCGTGCGTTGTCGCCTTACGACCTGTTTATAGTTAACAGCAAGTCACCAGCAACGAAAAAGAAATCTTTAAGCTTACCCATTGTTATGCCATTGCAGGATGCAAGACAAGGTGTGTGACTTCACCGTTGTGCAGCGCTTCAGAGTTCCGGCCCGGTCTGACGTCCGGGACCGGTGCAGAACCTTTACTTCCAAATATGGTAATTAAAATTCTGCCCTCCAGAAAACGACTACCGTTTATGGATGTTCGTGTTCTGCCATCACGGATGACACACATGAGACTAGTAAGTAGCGTTTAATCCTGACGACTGGTTGAGTGCTGCTCCGTCTTTCAGCTTCATCACTTGCTCAATCGACCAATTTCAACACACAACTGTAAGTCAATACGACATATGTCAGTGACTGAAGTACTGATCACTAACTTACAGTAAAATTGTTCAACTTAGCCGCTGGGCGAGTACGCGGATGGCTTGAACAGGGTTGAAATACTCGAGTACCGGCAACCCCATATAGTGAGAGGAGCAGGCGGCAATCGACAGCTACAGCGTGGAGAACCAAAGGTGCGTGTGTTATAATCTTCTATCTCTATGCGGTTAAGCTTACTTCCCGTCCAGAAAACCCTTTTCCTCATTGTTGAGCACGGCTAGTCACCAATTCACGACAGCGACCACGCCTTTCCTAAATTTGCACGTGCAGTGGACCACGGAGCATCTCAGCAAGCGACCGACCCTGGTTGCCTTCTGCACAAACGTGGTCCTTTATCTTTCTCTCTCACCATGGACACCCTTAGCTCTCAAATTCGCCATCTTCATACAGCTGAATTCGAGCCATCCAGCGTCACCCCGATGAACATGCTTCCGGTCGAGGTCCTCATCGACATCTTCTTATATTGTGCGCACAGCGCCGCGATTACCCCGCTCACCCTTGCCCAGGTCTGTAAGCAGTGGAAGGTTATCACAGAGAATGACATGCGTATGTTCCAGCTCATCGTGCTCGACAACTCGAAGCTGTCGCTGGTAAGCTCGAACAAGGCATCGCACACATTCCTGCAACGCTCCAAAGACCTGGAGTTTGACGTCGACGTTCAACTCTCCTCCCGTGACTCCCTTCTTCCCATCCTATCCCCTTTCTTGTCGTCGCTACATCGATGGCGCTCGTTCACACTGCAAGGCATCTGGCACGAGCACATCTGCTTTCACCGCTTCTGGTGTTCCGACGCCGCTAAGCCAAATCTCGAGCAGCTCGAAATCAGTGTCCTCGAGCAGGTCCACACCCAGACAGACATGGATGACTCGTTATCCGGTGCACATGCAGGTACTTTCCGACCATATACCATTTCGTTGACCTCCAACCTCCTCTGCATGGATGTCGTGCTTACGAAACTGCCTTCGCCGGCTGTCCTCGTTCCTCTGCATTTTGTTTCACTATTCATCACGGAAGGCTCTCACTCACTCAACATACATCCCTCTGACCTGCTTCATTTCCTTACTGCCTGTCCGATGCTCGAATATTTTTCCTTTAACGGGATTATGATGGAACCAACGTTGACTGAAGCAGATCTTCAAGTTCCGCCTCCAGTCGCTCGTCTCCCATATCTCCGCTCGCTCGTCCTTCACAGTACACTTTGCACACGTGTGATCCTTTCCCATCTCGACACCCCGCCCTTAAAGAGCTCTACCTCGAGCACCTCAATGTCGATTTCGCTTTTCTCGTCCATAACCCATATCTCACTCATCACTCGCATCCCACTACGCCCATCTCCATCTCTGCATCGTCACACGCCTCCATTCCGCCTCCTGCATGCTCGAACACACCCATGACACTCGTCCCACTCCCAGAGTCGCCTCCACGTCCCCTCGCCCCCAGCTTCCCATCCATGTTTCTTCCGTCCAGGCCCTCGGAGCGCACATACGAACTCGAAGACGGTGACTCGGACGATGAATGGCCCGATTTCTCCCAGTCACCGTTCAGTGACCACGCGACAGGCATGGGCGTCCGTAGTCTCCTGCTACGCTCGAACCCGCCACTGCGCGTGCTCGAAATGGACCACGCCGACATGCGCACGAAGGACTTTGCCTGGCTCTTCGCGCACGCACGTTACCTGGAGGACTTCTGCATCGTCGCTTCGGACATGACGGACCACGTCATCACGATGCTTGCACCATGCCTCATGCCTATGGAGCCCGACACACGTGAGCCCGACAGCACTCGCCTCATGCACCACGTGTCATTACCATGCCTCAAAAGTGTCCAGCTGTTCAACTGTCATCGGTTCAGCGGTGTGGCAATCGTGCAGGCCCTCGCGCAGCGTGTGGTCGTGATGGACAGGCTGGCACGGCATGGCATTGTGGAGTTTGCATCATTGGAGGATGTGGCAATCGTGCAGTGTTCGCGCTTCACGGCCGAGCATGGCGCAGAGCTGGGTGTGACACTGGGCGAGCGGCTACGCTTTCATTGAGATAAAATTGGACGATCGGTGTTCACACTGAGTATAGTTCTTGCTGCCCCTGTTGTTTCTGCCTTCCCTTGACTGACCTACTTCTTGCTCTAGGTCTCTGGTCTGCTACGGACTCTTTCGCATCGCAATATCTACTCTTAATATCCCAGTCGCTACGTCTCTTTCCCTGTCTCTGAACCTTTCGCTCTGACTTGCATGGATTGTCTGTATCTATATTTTATCCCAATCGTGCAGCTTGTACATACACGTGTACACGGTGGCTTTCACCTGTTGGACATATCCCAATATTGATGTATAATACACCTCATGGTGCTGTGGATCAATGACACGGTGCTGGAAATTTATGTCCTTGATGAGTGTATGAGAGAACTTTGTTGACCGCCTTTGCGAGTCCTGTTCTGGCCAACACTGTCATCTGATCACTTCGTTTTCAGACGTTCACGCATTTCTAGAGAACCTCAAGGCCGGATATGCCCCGCAGGGCCAGCTGGCGCGCCTTCGAGTACTCGATTCCGAGATTTTTCCAGTCCAGCAACGGAGACAGCCTTTCGACGCGGTTTCGCTGATCGATACGTTGCCTCCGGGTCTTCGAACAGAGTGAGAACATATCATCGGCGAGCTGGTTGACAGATTCCTCCGGAGACTTCATCCGACGATCGATAACGTAGCAGCCTTCGTCTTCCGGGCGGTCGATCATATCTTGCATGAAGCAGCCAAAGCTGGACAAATTGGTCGTTATTGATTGGATACCCATCTAGCATAGGTGTCACGGACAAGCAGATGGTTATAAATCAGAAGACTTACGATAGTGCACTCTGCTGGAGCGTAGCCCCATGGTTCGTAATAACTGGGGAAGACACCAAGGTGACATCCTCTCACAAACTCCTCGTAATCAAGACCAAGTACCGGATTGTTGGTGTTCAGGAAGTCGGGATGAAAGACAACCTTCACTCTATCATGAGACGTGTTGAAGAGTTTCGCGCGTATCTGAGTGAGGATCGGATCACTCGCGTCATCGGACATGTTATGCGTAATCACTGGGGGTAGGCTGTTGCGCTTCAGTGCGAAGATCCGACGCTTTAGAATAACTTGGTCTTCATCTGACAAAAGTTCATCTGCCGGCGGTAGCTTGGAGAAATCACTGACCAAACCGTTAGCCAAAGGGACAGACAAGAGCGAACGAATGCGTACCCGCCCGATTTCGCGGCCATGTCAAAGAGTCGGGCTACCACACGATTCTGGATTTCGGTGACGGTGTCGTACAGCTGTTTTGTTACTGCTTGTCCCTTCAAAGATTCGATGGTGTAGGAATGAGTAGCAGCTGGCATAATCAAGAAAGCCACGACGGTCATCTTCGATCCGAAAGACTGAAGATGGTAGTTGACACGCGCCAGTGCCTCGAAGAACATATCGACGCCCTTATTGCGGTACTCATAGCGTCCGGCGGTCAACAGATATAACGTGTTGTCCAGATCGAAATCCATGTGTCCGTAGAAGTGACCCCTAACAAACTCGTTGATCTTGTTCTTCAACGTCGAGTAAATTCTGGAATTCGTGCATGGCCTGGAACTTCACGACATTCAGACCGTTGGGTAGGACACCGTCTGGCTTCCGTTTCAGCAGGTGCTCGTCGTACACGGTGATGTGCGAGACGGTCGTAAAGACGTCGGCGCAGTGGGCTGCGGAATGTTCGATGCAGTAGCGGTGGTAAATGCCATGCTTCCCAGCCTTGTGATCGACATCGAAGTACTGCAGGTTGTTATAGAAGTCGACACTGCCAGCGCAGAGTTAGCGCGGGAGGAGAGTTGTGTGGGTGTGAAGACTGTCGTCACATCAATACATTTGCGGCAGAGAGGTATGGTGATTCCTGCCTGCCATTCGTGGAAGTGTGTGACAGTCGTTGTGTGGAATTGTTTAGCCACATACTATGCAAAAAGAGGAGACACGTCAATATCTGGTCCAAAATATTAGACAGAAAATACGTACTTCTCCCAAGAACCACGCGACGAGGTAGCCAAAGACGATGGTTTCGTTGGTTTCGTGATCACTGGGCGGGGGATACCTGAGAGATTTCAGAGGTCGCTCTTCCACTCGTCGAGGCGGTGGTACTGGCTACCGGTGTCAAAGAGAAGAATGCGTGGAGCACCTTCTATCAGCCGACGTCCATATAGGGACTTGACACCCTTCGCACGCATGGTCTCGAGGGCACTGACGATGTGCGGATCAGTTGGTTCCTCGGCTTCGACCTCCATTGGAGCAGTCTTGTAGGAGAGAGGACCTATGAGAGTGTATCTGTCTGTCGCCGAACTCCAAGACGGTGACGGGGACTTTGGTCTTGATCAGGGCGTAGATACCCCCGACCTCGTTGGCGACCTCACAAGCAACCTCGAACAGGATAGGGTTGTGCACATGGTGCTTGTAGTCGGCCATGATGGTGAGGGTGGAATGAGGGGAAAAAGGAGTGGCAGACAAGAAGAGAGGATGGCGCGGTGCTACTTGCAGAAATCAACTGCCACGTCCAGTCCAGCACCTCGTAGGAGATATACGGCAGCAAGCCCACGACGTACGTGCTGTCGTAGATGTCGTTGCGTAGATGGCCATGTTCCCCGAGTTCGGTAGGATCGACTTGTGCGTGTAGTGCCTGTACAGATGTGAGAGGGACCAATGGCACAAGAAAGGGGGCACGCACTGCTGGTATAGATAGGCCGACATGTGCACGGTGAAGATGCTGAAGGTGAGGATCCCCAGCCCGCAAAGACGGGCACGTGCCGGCAGAAGTGGTACTGGTCAGGACATCAATGTTGACAGAGCTGATGATTGGTGACACGAAATATAGAAGGTTGTTAAGCGAACGCGTGCGGACGTTGAACAGCATCGCGTTTAGTCTTCGAAACATGTGATAGGGCATATGACGGCCGTGGAACGGTTCGAGGCGGTGATGAGGACAGGAGACAAACAGTAGGAGAGAGAACGGCGAGGTCTAGTAATTGATACATGAGTAGAATATTATGGTGTTATGACACGGTTTACGCACCTGATATGATTGCCCACGTGTGGTATATTTGAGCATGTTGAAGAGACCTTGAAAGGGGGTGACGACCACATAGAGACGTCGGGCGGGGGCACCTCAACTGCAACCCGCTGCGGATGGAGGATGGGCGTGCCCCCTTGAACCTTGCAGCCAGTGCAAGTGAGTTAGTGCACGAACGACCTTATTGTCCTTGCATTCGTGCTCAACCTAACTTGCTCTGGATGCAAAGTTCTGAAGAAGAAGCCAGCCACAAGCGCGACTTTTCAACAAGTCGGTCATGTGATCGTGTAGCACTGCCACAGATGGTCCGATCAGATAGCATTTGTCTGTCCTTGGTCTTTCACTTTCTTACAACAACCTCTGCTACACATTCTAGTATCCCAGTCTCATTTTCAACTGATCATGGCAACTCTTCTGCATGTCAGATGGAAGATCCAAACCCATCCTCACACTGAAAAGTGGTTAAAGTCCAGAATCATTGCTGACTGCATACGAAACATACCGTTTGTTGTAGAGCCTGACCGTCGCTGGCATGGGCTCCCTGAAACCATTGTAGCCCTGATTATTGAGGATCCTAGCTGGGTGAGTGGTTGAATTCAATGCATGGTGATTTGCAGTATACTGACTTATTTTCTAATTTATAGATTGCACAGGCATTCCAGTACATTACCTTTACTACTGCTTGCTCTGTGAGCAATAAAGCACAAGCACTTGCCATCTTTTTCAGCTCATTGCATACCATCAAGAAGTATGGTGAGGAGAAAAATCACAAATACCTGCAAAGATGGCAAACATTTCTGGAAAGTAGTGGAGTAAGTTTATTTGACAAAAGTGAATGTGACAAGCATCTAATGATTACTGCACAGGCCCCAAAAATGCAAAAACTCAGCATGACAGCTCCTGAGCTTGATGGACCTAGCTACTGCTCTGCTGAAGATCAGATAGCTTTTGGAAGGGGAGAGTTTTACAATTTAGACTCTGAGGATGAGAGTGATGGTAGGTTCATATATGCATTCTAAAAAATTACACACTAACTGTCAACTGTTGTCATAGATGGAGATTATGTTCCTGAAGAGATGTATAGTGAGAGTGATGAGAATAGTGATATGGACATAAGCAGTGATAGTGGTAGTGATATGGTGGTCGACAGCATACATGACGATAATCAGAACCCTAGTGGTATGTATTTTTACACATCTTGCATGTTTGATACTGAATAAATTTGTTGATGTATCCAAAGGTACTGAATTCAATCTGGACAACTTCAAAATTACTAGCAGAAATCATTCAGCTTTGTCTACATATGTGATAACATCATCTGAAAATAAGTTAAAAATCTGTACACGCTGGAAAGAGAGCTTGTATAAGTTGTTTCATGTAGATGTAAGTTTACAGAGATTTCAATTTACTCTTACTTACAATCATTTTCAGGGGGATGATGATGAAAAGATGGTGAAATTAGCACAAGTAGAAGCTGTAGAAGCATTGAGGCAGATGCGAGCCATCAAAAAGGCCATTAGAGAGGAAGAACTTGGAGAAAGGCAGTCAAGGTGTGTGCATTTATATTAGATTGGTTTATTATCAATGTCATATTTTTTATGTCAGCATTCTGGCCTTCACGATGTCTTCAAGGAAATTACAAATCCAGCCTTCTTTCCTACAATTGAAAGGATAAGTTTACAAAATAGCTACAGAAGGTACTGTTGGACACAAGCATTGTCTGTGATCGAACATCTGTGGACACCTGCCACAGTCTTTAGTAGCCTGCCGGATTCAGATGCAAGAGTAAGTTAGTCCAGTTGAATTATGAAAAACATAACATGTAAGACTTTTATTTAGATAGAACCAACAACTGAAAGGGGAATATTCCTTGATAATACCAAGAACATTCTTGAATGCTTTTCAAAATCATCCTCAGCTGATTCCTCAACCTGCTTATCCAAGCACAGTTTTCTTTCTTGTCTCTCTCAAGAATTTTATGTTGGCATGGGATCAATGGTTGCAAGATGGACTTGAAAAAATTGCTGGAATATCAAATGTATGTCTTTATTTGTGACATAATAGTTATTGTGATTTGTGAGTTAACACTAATTTTGCAGACTTCAACATGGAACCTAGCAAATCTTTATTCAGATGTTATGAGAGGCACCGTACAATGTGGCAACACGTATCACCGATGAAAGGTTTCTGTGCATATTTGAATGTACAAAGGAATTGAAGGACATATCTCACAGAGCAAAAGAACAAGGTTTCAACCGAGCAGAAGTCGGCAGAATTACAAGTCAACCAGGATCTAAAGTTGGTCTCCACCAAGACATACCAAAACTTCCAGGAGAAAAGAAGGGATGTTATACATGTGGACACCTGCCTGCTAGTGAGGCATGCATCCTAAAGTTGGTTGTTGAAGAAAAAGATGTGGAGGCATTGAAGGGGTTTGTGATTACTTCTGCTCCTGCCAATGATCGATTGGTCCCAAAGGCATGGCTCTTTTTGTGTCTTGCATATATTTTGAGCTAACTGTATTCAAAGAGCATTCCAAAGAGTTTGCAATCGAACATACAGTATCGAACACCTGAAGAGTTAAATCTGCAAAGGATTGAACATCGACCTGTAGTGTTCAATAGATGTGGAAGAGATGCAGTACAGGTGCTAACACCTGATCAGGAGATAGTGAGCTTCAATGTTACCTCCATTTGATTTATATTGTGTGCTAACATGTGGCATCAGGTTGGTGGCATCAAGTTCAATGCAATAAGAGGGGACCTATTGGACATGTGTGTGGAGCATCACAATCAACTATTTGAATCAAATCGATCCAAGTTGAGAGGCTCAGACTTCCAGCAATGGGCATATGGTGATATGATTCCAATAGGAGCAAGACAAGCTATGGGTGGTATGGCTGGAGACATTTATAGGGAATATCCAGGAGCAGAGACCAACACTATTGAGAATATTCGGATCTTATTCAACCATGCCAAAGTAAGAGGATTGTTTAATACTGCTAGTATTTGAACTAAGGATGATTTAGGATGCTGAGATCCTAACCCAATCTCTTGGAGCAGAAGGAAACATTGCAAGAGCAGATTTGCGAAGCGACAAGGACAATGCTGAGCTTAAAAGGCTCGGTGCAACTGGCATCAATCTTTTTTACTGTGATGATTACATGGCACCTCAACATGGTGACGACGACGAAGGATGGTCAGCCTGTAGTCAGCTCACAAAATCTGAAGACCTGAGGGATACAAGTTTCGACTTTGCCTATACAGCATACGGTGTGTATTTTCACACCCAGCCTGGATGTGTATGGTAAGCAAATTTGTTATGACATAAATATGTTTTATTGAAAAAATCTAGGTGGTGGAATGCAAAGAAGACGCATGGTACTATTATGCCAGGTAAAAGTGAAATGAGAAGCACTGCAGGAGGAGGAGGAGGGGAAAAGGGGGAGGAGGTCCACCTGCAAAAAGCAAAGGTAAATGTGCAACTACTCCAAAGAGAGCAGTAAATGCAGCAAGACAGCAAGCGAAGGCTAGAAGAGGTAGAGAGCTAAGAAATGCATACTGGGACAATGAGGTATAAAAGAGCAGAGTAGTTAGAAATATGGAGACCATAGCTTATACTTTTGAACCGGCCAAGTATTTGATCTAATCCAATTATGATCTGACCATTCCCACAAACTAAAGGTTCCTTCTCCTCTATGTGATGATTCTCTATATCCAAAACCAGAGCCATAATGCAGATAAACCTCTTTTAGATGAGGTAAACCTGCAACTGAGTTGAATACCACCGATGTTTCCAGGTTGTGCATCAGAACACCACATTTTTCAAAATATGCGGGATTTGGATTGTGTTCTGATTCATCATCAGCATCTGAGATGTCTTCATTGCCTGGAAAGTGTGCATCTTCTGGCCAATCTGAGATAAGCCATGTGGTTGAGATGATAAGACGTGTGACATTTGAAAACTGCATCAATGATGAGATCCAGATTTGTCTTGATAGCCATGGATATGTGTAATGACCATATGGCTCCTACAGTAAATAAGACATGTCAGAACAACTGGAGAAGACAATAGACCCAAATTATATACATCAGTGTCCTCATCTGAATGATTGATGATGGAAAGAGTGATGGATTGTTGGTTGAGACTTTTCATCCATTTTGATATGACTTGAAGATGATAAGATTGAATATTGTCCATGGATATAACAATAGAAGAGATGGTGGTGAGACGTGAAAAGAGAGTGTCTGCCT